>JAGQDJ010000024.1:0-691168 GCA_022885665.1 Triops longicaudatus
TCATAGGGCTTGGCTTCATAGGGTTTCGCTTCGTAGGGTTTCGCTTCATAAGGTTTCTCTTCGTAGGGTTTCTCTCCGTAGGGTTTGGCTTCGTAGGGTTTGGCTTCGTAAGGCTTCACTTCATAGGGTTTCTCTTCGTAGGGTTTGGCTTCGTAGGGTTTGGCTTCGTAGGGTTTGGCTTCGTAGGGTTTGGCTTCGTAGGGTTTGGCTTCGTAGGGTTTGGCTTCGTAGGGTTTGGCTTCGTAGGGTTTCTCTTCGTAGGGTTTCTCTTCGTAGGGTTTCTCTTCGTAGGGTTTGGCTTCGTAGGGTTTGGCTTCGTAGGGTTTCTCTTCGTAGGGTTTCTCTTCGTAGGGTTTCTCTTCGTATGGTTTCTCTTCGTAGGGTTTCTCTTCGTAGGGTTTGGCTTCGTAGGGTTTGGCTTCGTAGGGTTTGGCTTCGTAAGGCTTCTCTTCATAAGGTTTCTCTTCGTAAGGCTTTTCTTCGTATGGTTTGGCTTCGTATGGTTTGGCTTCGTAGGGTTTCTCTTCGTAGGGTTTCTCTTCGTAGGGTTTCTCTTCGTAGGGTTTCTCTTCGTAGGGTTTGGCTTCGTAGGGTTTGGCTTCGTAGGGTTTCTCTTCGTAGGGTTTCTCTTCGTAGGGTTTCTCTTCGTAGGGTTTCTCTTCGTAGGGTTTGGCTTCGTAGGGTTTGGCTTCGTAGGGTTTCTCTTCGTAGGGTTTCTCTTCGTAGGGTTTCTCTTCGTAGGGTTTCGCTTCGTAGGGTTTCGCTTCGTAGGGTGTTTCTTTGTAAGGTTCTTCTTCGTAAGGCTTCTCTTCGATTTCAGGTAATTTCTCTACAGAATTTATCGAGTGTACATTTTGATTTCCCATCGTCTGGGTCTGTACATTTACATTCACTTGTTCAACCTCTTTTGGGGGTGGCATTTGTACGCTTGTACCTTGTTGGGGCTGACTTTGGGAACTTTGTTCTTTAAATGGAGGGCCTTTGTGTGTTTGCGATGCAACTTGCGTTGCTTCTAAAGGCAGTTCTTGTATAGGTACTCCATTTAGGACCATTTCTGTAGTAGTATCTTCGGTCATTTGCTGGAATGTCGTCTCTTGTGAGGTTTTTCCTTCCGAAGATGTCTCTTCTGTGTCTTCCTCTACAGTGGCCGCCACTTCTTCTATTTCCGTCTCCGTGGTTTTCGCATCCGTAGTCGTTTCTTCTACAGGTGTCTCTTTTGAGGTTGTCGATTCCGTAGTCGCTACTTCTTCTTCCGTGGAAGCACTGGTGGTAGTTGCCTCTTCTGATGACGTCTCTTCAGGAGTTGCCCCTTCCGCGATTGTCTCTTCCACAGGCGTATCTTCCGAAGGCTTCTGTTCTACAGGCTTTTTTTCTGTGGTCTCTTCCGCATCCGCCTCAGCTGCTGATGCCACTTCTGAGGTTTGCTCTTCTGAGGGTGTCGTTTCCGAAGGCGTTTCTTCTGAAGGTGTAGCTTCAGCTACTATTGTTTCTTCAGATGTCGATTCCGAAGTATTTCCTTGTGACGTCTCATCCTTACAGGGATCTGGCTCATTCACGCAAGAACTGCGAGGAGAGTCTTTTCGTTCAGATTGTTGAAGTTTCGACACCTTGGCGGCTTCAGCGTCTAGTCCCCAAAAGCTTACAGCTAAAACCAAGACTATTGACGCCCAACATGCCTTCTAGAAACAAAGAAAAAGCGTTGTAATGTTTAAGAATTTCCAGATTAAGCTGTATCAATAATGTCACTGTCGTTATTTTAGCACACTTAATAGAGTACAGTTTCATTTCTTACTTGATAAAATTGCATTCCGCCGAACTTAGTATTCCCGAAAACCTATGAGCTTGTAGGCGTGTTAACTGTTGTGTGCGTTCGTCGCCTGCTCTACGTCAACTGATGAGTGTAGAACAACTAATTTGGCGAATTTATACTCCTCGTGCTTATTGTGCACCTAAAGCCTGTAATGTTTATCTTCAAATATGCGGAAGCTAATCATTAAGGTCGTGTAGTAGTAGGCTTTCGACCTTCCGTAAATCCACCTAAAATAGGATCATTGGTAAGCTTTGAGGACATTTTCCACTGGGATGACAATTATGGACGGTAATATTGTTGAAGTCCTCTCTTGCTCTTTGCAGCTTTTTTGTCGGTATAGAATGCAACTCTGAGGCAAAGACGAATTATGACGATTGCCTATTAGTAATGAAAAATTTTTTACCTAAAGAACTGCAGGACGCGAATTTCTGTTGAAAATAGTCTGACGAATATTTTTTTAACAACGGCGAATGAAAACCTGTCAACATCTGACAATTAAGAAACACTAACTATTTCACGAATCGTTCTTTGAGTTTTCGTTAACATATGCTCATGATATTCTAATTGTTAGAAACTGTTGTTTGCGCAAGTGTGAACACCATTCTTTTTCTGTTGTTATGAAGTTCCTCATTAAACTGTACTTTCCGGACCTAACTCAGGAATGTCTGTCCTGGTTTGCGTTAAAGAGCCTAAGCCTTCCCAAATGCACACAGAAGAACATATCAAACGGAAAGGAATAGTGGTTCTACAGCTAACAAAACAATAATGACAAATCCATATACTTATCCATAATTTATAATAAATTTTGATAGCGTTTTTAATAATTTTTGTCAGCGTGGTTAAAAAACAGTACAGAAAATAATGAAAAATACAGAAAATTGTCATGCAAACGTACTTTTTCCTGCCAGCGCACCTTTAAGCTCTCATGAGTCTCTTTGAAGGACACTTGGAGGATAGGTGATTTTGTGAAAGGCTTAAAACTTATTGGTACTACATCTCCAGAGTAAAGGAAGAATGTAAAAAATCTGATTGCGAACTTCGTATTCAGAATTTGTTCAGTTAATTTGTGCGTAGAGACAAAATTTGGTTTCTTGTAAACCATACATTCAGTTGTACAGAATATTTAGCCTTAAGGGAACCAAAAACCTTAAAAGTCGGAAACACAATTTAAATCCCCTAAAGTCTGAAGGTTATCCACAGAAGTTTTAAGAATCTAGCTTTGAGATTAAACTGCAGCTGAGATTCAAGAACAAGTTGGAACGTCGCAAAAGCAGCAAACTAAAATAAGCCTCCAGGCCAAGTTGGCCCAAAGTTAAATTTTTTTGCTAGTTTTATTCACGTCATCATATTGCCAGTGCAATATGATAAAGTGAATTACATTTGATGACAGAGGCGTCGTGCCATATGGGGCCGGGGGGCCCCCGCCCCCCCAAAAAATTTTTGTCATCCTGAAAAAAAAGGTATCATTTAAAACTCATTTATAACTCATTAATTCTTTTATTAAGAGAAATGCAAAATTGGGCCCCCCAAATTTTTGAAGTGCACGACACCACTGTTTGATGATCAGCTAACTTGTCGCTTAACTGACAAATGTTTCTCTCGGTGTACAACAAGTTTATTGACTGATTTAATTAGTGATTACTAATCAGTATTAATTCTTATTAACTTAGAAAAAAATCATCAAATGTATAGCAAACTGTAATGTAAATCGTATTTTCCCGTGCGACTGATTTGCAGTGAGACCTTCACACCTCTGTGGTTTCCACTAACGCCGGTAGGTAGAGGTGACCAACCTGTCATACCCTTTATGCCTTGGAAAGGGCTCTGAAGCTATTTCCTTGCTACGAGGAAGTTCTTATGCACTACATAAACTTGTTACATGAATTATAACATTATAAACTAAGCTTGTTTTCAATGTGTGTTAAATAACAGCAAACTCGAAATAATTAGCCTTTCCCGTCTGACGTGCTAACTTGGTCGCGCATGCCTGCTTTCAGCATCGTTCTTCAAGAGTCCACGCCCAAGGGTAACACTTGTCTCCTCGTGGCCGCGCAACAATCGACATCTAGTTCTTACTATTTAGGACTCACGTGGTATGGGTTATAGTAAAGTACTTTAAATTCGCACAGCGGTTTTTCGCATCCCTGATTTTTTTCACTTTTACATCGATTTACGTGTGGTTTTCAAGTGCCAAGCTATTTGTATTGTTCACTGCACAATAATTTTTGGTGGTTCGTGTGTTTGTCAAACTCAACTATTCCGAATCCAGTGTGCAGCGAAGAACTTAAAACTTTGTAAATTAGAAAAAATGGGCTGTCACATAAGCAAACCGAACGAGAACGCCAATAGCACGGAGACAAAAGAAGGTAATTGCTTCGTCCACGCCTGGTAATCTGGTCGGTACCCTAGTGCGGACGTCGCATGGTTATCAACAGTTGAATCTGATTTAATATTGCAGAGCTAGCTAATCTACGACAATGACGAATGATTCTCCTGACGCATGTATATTACTGTGGTTCTAGGAGGTAAAATAATTACCTCCCAAGACGAAAATATTTTCTCTATGTAGAGGTGCGTTATACGGCAGCTTTATCTCAGCCAGTCTCTCCAGCGATCGATGAGGCTACACAACGATCTTCCATACCAGCCAGCTTTATATACTAAACAGTTTCATCCTTGCAGCATTACACAAAATTGCTATTAACTTAATGCCTTGTAGAATATTTAACTCATGCCTAGAACTGAACATGGATTTGGAGATTCATAGTATAGTGTAATGTAGCGTTTAGAACGGTATATGTATTTTTAAGTATTTATATAGGCATTGGTAAGGATATCCTAGTAAGGCTAGCATAATAAAATAGTGCAAGGAATAATAAATTTGTTTTAATTTGTCCATCTTGTCTGACGTTTCACAAATTAACCTTGTGAGCTAAGTTGTGTATGATTTTATAGCGTTTGTTCACAAAAATGTTCTGTGCGTTTATCCTATACATTCCATTAACAATACCAATGCAGAGCAGTATAACTATCATTTAGAGATATTGTCGTAAAATTATCGACCTAAACTAAAGGTGCGTTAGAAAAACTTTACGGGTTGTGTAATGTTGAAATGTACGTATTCTTTCTTTATTGTTTTATTTTGTTTCTTCGACGACTTGTTCGGCCTATGTTACTTCAAGAACAAGAATTTTATTTATCCCGAAACACGAATGCTGCTTGATGAGGAAAACTCTAGTACGTATTAAGGAGGTGAAAACAACTTATTGCTGCTACTCGTATAGCCAGGGGTGGCTTTACCGTGTACCAAATAATGTCTCAGTAAAGCGCAGATTGTTTACTTTTCCTGGACATTCCAAAGGCAATGATGAGCAAGAATTCGAACAACTACATTCACGAGTTTGTTTTTATACTTATTTTTTTTTCAAGGGCAAGTTAGATCTTAAGTTTTTTCTACGTGCGCCAACCTTTCTCCTGTTTTCTCTAAATTGATATAAGTGAGGCACACCAAACACAAAACCGTTGATAAGCTCCGAAGCAACTACTAGAATAACTCGATGTAGAAAGTTCTCTACGATAAATCGCCTGACACAAAGCGTGAATCCGAGTTGAACTTGAACAGGAGCTTTTAAACTTCTGAAAACAGTTTCCAGATGAAATCTTTGAATAAGCTCTAGATACATCTTGGGGGAAATATCGATCTGCTGAAAGTGGCTTTTGTGAAATACCGCACGTGCACGTGAAGTAAAGGCAACAAATGCATATTTGATCAAGCTTTCGAGTTTTGTCTCCCAGAAATGATTAAACTTAATTTGAGAGTCAAGTCCTGAAACTGTCCAAATCAAGAACAAGAGAGAAAATAGTTTTATAGACCCAACACTCTATATTTAGAAGTGCGTGACACGAACCATGAACTAATCATGCGTTCATTCAGATAAGAAATCTTCTAGTTCTCTTAACTTGCGGTATGTGCACCCATAATGTTTCATTGGGATGGGGTGGAAGAGAGGCTGAAACACTTTCCTAAGATCTTATCAACCATAGCATTTAATTAACGTTAAGGAAAAGCTGGTGTTTTTACGGGAAGATGACAATGAGCTCGTGAAGGTTATTCAGGTGCAAGAAACGTTCCGTGGTCCCAAAAGATTAGGTTTACGATTGAACTACTATTAAAGGAACCATTGCTTTTAAGATGAGCTCGATTAGAGAGAGAACTAGGAAACATCTGAAATAATTTTATGTTAAGAATTAAAATTAATTGTCATTTTCCCGCACTTCACAGAGAAAAAAGCGTTGGTGGCAGATGTTGCGTAGATAGGGTACACGCATGTCCCAGTTCTCACTCCTTACCTTTGCGCAGGCTTCGATTTTCACCTTGTTTACGCGTCAGTTTTGTTACCGTTCCACCCATTATTGGTGCCGCTAGCTTTTGACCTTGTTGGGTTTTTCTAGTCGTCTCATCTTTACTTCAAACTTCCTTCAGAGTGAGCAAATTGTGCTAACGTAACTCGGACGCACACCAAGTTTGTTGCCCTATCACGCAAACACTGTCCAGATAGCATTGGTAATATAACTCAGAACTTGGATTTGGGTAATATAACTTAGAACTTCTCGTATATAAATACTTCTGTGTTTAAATTCGCCCCTTGTGTGTCAGTGTTTACGTTTTGTTAGGCTTACTTAAGAATTTCTAGAGATTTCTTAGCCAGTTTTTTTGCATAACTTTTTTGCATAACTAGCCAGAGAATTGCGTTACTAGAAATGTATTGTCTGTCCAAAATAGTGGCATAACCCATCAATAATTCGCTTCGTCGAGGGCAGTCGACCCAGGCAGTTGCCAGGCAACTACCAATCAGTTATCGAAAAATTTGAGCTAAGCTATTCTGGGATTTCATTCCTCTCCTGGCTTGTCATGTTCGTAGCTTCTAGGTTTATTGCAACTCCAAGTGGCTATTTCTTTTCATTCTTTTTCGTTTCGCTCAGTTTTCGATAGACTGCCCAAACTATTGCGTGCTTTCGTTCATCCACCAATAAGCGAATTATCCTCTCTGAAGCTCTACATCTCTTTAATTAGACTTAGTAGATACCTATCCTTATGACGCAGTTCCGACTATGATGTTTTCCTATACATTCTTCAGTGTACACTGCGATTTGATACATCCTTGCAAACGTGACTTTCAGCGAGAAAAATAGAAAGCAACGAACAGGGAGAATTCTCTCTTTTTGTTGCGAGACTTGTTCTTCTATGTCTTATTGATCCACTTGCGCCCAATGTAAATTGGGGAGATTCAAAGAAAGATACCGGCACGCGTATACCTCTTAAGCGAGCTTTTCCTTAATACGTACCGGAAAAAGAATTATGGGTGTAAAGGTTGTTTTCTCTCCCTTTCATGTAGTTCCCTTATTGGAAAAAGCTCTTGTGTACCTGACCCGCATTTGTTTTCGTGTTTGCTTTTCAGATTCCGGGGCCGTATTATTGGTACCAGCAGACAAAACGCGAGATGTACTAAGTACTGGAAACGACTCCGAAAACACGCCACTGCCTTATTCACCAGAAGCTACAATGGAAATTAACCCGGAAGATGTAGGTGAGTTACGCCCCTTCGCTCTTTTCAAGCGCTCTGTCGGTCCATATTGCTTCCGTAGTGTAAGAAATTTATAGGAATAAGTAACGTGCGCTGCACTAAATACTCGTAATACTTAAAGACTAAACACTTGTATTTCTTTTTCGCTTGCTTGGGTCATAAAAGAACTAGCGCCGGGGCGGTGATAAAGAGGCGTTTCTTCTCCTTATCGACCAACTATTGCACTCAATGAGTCAGGCAATATTGGAGTCAGTCTTTGTTAAGAAAGCGCTAAAGCAGCTAGAAGCCCCATGTTTTACTTTTTGGGTGTGTTCATTCATTGTAGACGTTTTTCTTCCTTTTCCGAGATAAAGGGTCGGTCGCACTTCAATTTTGCCTCATTCGATCTTTTTTCTTAATCCCTCTTCTCTTCCGAAATGCATCATTAGCTACAAAGAAATTCTAAGAACGTTATGCAAAACAACTCTGAATTCTTACGTATAACAGTAATTTGTAATGAAGAACTCAGTCTTGTAAAGTTCAAGAACATAAAGCTTAAAAAATGAGGAAAGCGTCAAAAAGCAAATAAATAATTAAGAAATCTTCGCAGTATTACGATGAATTCCGATCTGCTTAAATGACGTGGAGTTTAGGGAAGATCCAATAAAGGACAAATTTGGTAATGCTTTTGCACACCTTATTAAGTGCAACAGTCATAGTCAAAAATTTAACTTGAGGAAAATTTGTTGTTATATTTGTCACGATTCTTGCGGAATATTTGGAATCGAGAAATACGAACTTTGGAAGTTGGCGAACCTTAAATACAGAAAGTTTTTTATGTTAAAAACATAATCAATCTTCGCATGTTTTATTGTACTATTTTCACATTAAGAATTTTGTAAAAAAGATAACACAATGTTGTCCATTGCTCTGCTTACGTGCCGGACTGCCGAAGACGATATTACGTTACAAACTTGACTTCAACCATTTTTTAACCTCAACTTTACCTACCTACCTACTAGTACTCCTAGTCGTCCAAAATTAGGCCAAGTTCAGTTTCTAAAAGGGATAAAAGCCAGTGAACATTTATCTTTATATTAACTTTATTCTTCCGTTATGCTAACATTATCCTATTGTTATTCTAGCGTTCTATTTAAGTGGGATAATCCTAGCTATCAAAGTAACTTTAGGCACTCGGCCCTTCACCAAACCGCCCTGTTTCGCTTTGCAGCTAATTATTAGCAATATTTAAAAAGTATCTGTTTTGGAGTAGAGATGAGAGATTAAGCATAAAATTAATTAAAGAGACTGAGGTATCCTGATTAGTCTTGGATACTTTGGATGGGTCAGGTACCCTACCTTGGGCATCCATGTTTGTTTATGCACTCTACACACGTAGTTGATTATTGACCCTCCGAAATCATTCTGGTTCTGAAGCTTTATGCATTAGCCACCCTACACCGTGTTAGACTAGCAGGCACATGTGCAGAAGTTCTGGTTGCTTCCGCTATACAACAAGCGTGGCGTGTTTCGGTTGGCTCCCCTCCGCCAAGGTCCATAAACCGTAGTTTTCCTACAGCTTAATCAATACTTCGCGAGTTCCTTAAACTGGTACGAAAAAGTGCGATGCCAAAAGCTGTATTTCGTTAAGTAATTCATGGTTCTCGCTTTATCAGAGGGATCACAAAAAGAAACGAAGGGCCACATGTGCCTTCTTGATGTCTGCTTGCCGCAGTACTGATTTATCCGCATTTCATGTTTGTTTAGTGGAATTGGAGCACGCCGCGACGAAAATCCAAGCCACATTTCGGGGTCATGTTGCAAGGAAGCAAGCAGAGAAAGTGAAGCAAGAAGTAGTAGACCTAAGCAAAGGGATGGAGAACCTTGCCTCGAAAGTATGCGTGACGTCATCCAGTTTTTGTTGTTCCTTCCTATAACCTGCCTATATTGCTAGGTTTCCGGGGATGAAGAAATTGACGTGGATTTGTCAGACCCGGACTTGAACAAAGCCGCTGTGAAAATCCAAGCCTCGTTCAGAGGGCACATGGCTCGAAAAGAAGGCGTGGAGGCTGTCATAAAGCCACCTGCAGCCAACCCGTAATATTTTTTTGTTATACACGAATGTGCAGGAACTTCTGTGGAAGAAACAAGGAAAGATTTACGAGGTCCAAAAGAACTGACGGATCTGTGTATGCTGCGAGGTCGTTATATCATTCCACTAGTGATGAAGTGGTCTAGTATTCCTTTTCTCTCTTTCTTCTTAACTTCTTATCCTCCTCGCATTTTCCTGGTCCAAAGATTACCTTGTCAACTAGGCGTTACGTGAAATTTCGTTTCGATGTTGTGAATTTTTTTTTCTCTTGTTTATTTGTTTAAATTCAATAAGGTAGTCGTGTGAGCACCCATTAGGCATTCCTCCTTCATCCACAATGGGTACTCGAACTAGGGACAGTTTTTAATATGTAATGTAAAATCTGCCTTTCTTAACGTTAACCTTTCTTTTTCTAAGGTAGTTAATAATGCTGGCAAGATAATTCAGTAACAAGCACTGCCGCGAAATTTCTTGACAGCAATCATGCAATTCTTCAAAGACAATCTTTTTAAGTTATTAAGGAGAACAGTGACAATGGTTATAAAGTACCTTTCAAGTAACTGACGACGTTTGCTTCTCTTTGACGTTTACTTTTGATATAATCCGAAACATAATTCTGGCCTCATCCTTAAGCAAAACTGTAACGTACTGAATTGTTATCTGAGTCACTCCAATAAACGCGTCTTTCCATCCCATTTCCCCCAACTCCGTTACTTCAGACGCCATTATTTACGACTAACACTTAGGTCTAAAAACTTAAAAAACGGCTGCGACACGAGAATCGTAGATTCGTCACGATTTTCCTGTGCATTTCAATTCACATTTTTATAACGTATAGTAAGGTTGCAATGAAATTGCCGCGTTTAGAAATACGATAACTTCTGTTCTAACCAAATTTTCTATAAAAGACATTGGGTATAATTTAAGATTTTATTGAATGGTTATGAACCTGAAGCGAAAAAAAAGAACATATAATGTAGGTAAGGCATCGAATCAAGGCTACTGGAAATTTCTTGAATAACCTAAAAAAGCGACACCTGCATGGCACTGATTACGAATTTGGCAATGGTTAGTACACACGACGAGCTCTTTCTCAAAGATGGCAATTTTAACCAAGTTTGGCTCGTGCACCATGGTGCGAATCTAGACATAAGCATGCTTAATTAGAATGGATTTTAATGTCCTCGAGAAGACGACGCCACTCTTTAGTTGACTCATCATCCTCTTCGTCGTCGTCGTCATTCAGTTTGTTGGTGAGTTCTTCATCTTCTTCTTCACTGTCTTCGTCACCGTCGTCATCCCAAAGGTCTTCAAGTTCATCCGTGCTCTTTTTCTTGTCTTGCGTGCAGGTTTTGGATGTGCAGACCCAACTTCCACAAGCGCACACACTAATGAGTAATAGAACGTGTAAAAATAGGCTCACTCCTATTCCGCAGCTTCGTATTCTTACCAATCATTGCAATCAACCATAGTGCGGGCTCCGTCTTCAAACTTTTTCCCTTCCAACGAGCACACTGTAATTGGCAATTCCCAATTCTCATAAGTATTCAAGTGCGATTTACGAAACGTAAATGGTCTGTGTTATACTTTTAACTGCTGGCTTAAAGTCAGGGTTCATAACGGTCTTAAACTCATCAAAACTCAAGCGCCAATCCGAGTCTTTGTCGCCCTCGTCCACAATGGCATCCACACAGAGTGCCCTGCAGAAATTCAATTAGCTTCTGTTTCAGTCTATCAGCAAAACACGATTCTGCACTATTACAAGGCAAAAAGGAATGTATGAAATGCGGTAAACATATAGAAATGTGTATGTGGTACGGAAAACTATCGAGACAAAGGAACATTGTGGGAGGTACTCTCCTCTTAGTCTTTATAAGACGATGATGCCGATCGATCTTCACGAAATGGGATAAAAAGATGTAAATGTTCTGAACAGATTTTGAAGCTATTTCATCTAAGTTTGGAAAGAGCGCAGTTGATTTTATATGAATATTTCCTCACATGAACAAAAGCCAAGCGTACGAGCTTTATAAGACCCTCGCGCGTTACAAGCAATAATAGTGAAATATAGACTACGCGTTTACGGTATAATTTAGTTTTATAAGGGTAAAACACCCCTATTTAGTGTCAGAATGGCACCTAAAATTAGACCTCTACTAGTTTTTATGGTACCATTTACACCTATGGCGTCATTCGAATACAAATAAATACGGAAATAATAGATTGGTAAAATACGCGACTGTGGTATTCAACGAACTAGTACTAAACGTAAATAAAAGAATAAAGTACTTGACAAGTTGACTATTTGCTGAAGAAAGCCTGGCAGGCGAAGCCACATTCTTCACGCAGTTGAGAAATTCGTTAGCGTCGAGTATGTTATCTTTCGACGTGTCGCAGCCGTAAAACCGACCCCAAAGCATTTCATGGGCAGTTAAACCAGGGCGGTACCATGATTGATCTTTTTGGTGTCGGCGGAAGTACGCTAGAATATCCTTGCGCAGAGCGTCTCTCTCACTCTGGAAGCATACCACTACACAGACGAAAATTATACATAAGACTTATACGACGGACGGGAAAAGCATGTTACCTGGTTCTCGTAAAGTTTCAGCCTCCGATTCCTTGGCATTTTTCAGGGCCTTCTTAAGAGCCTTTTCTTTCGACTTAGATTTGGGTTTGGGACAGTAGCCCTTGCTCACGACTCGAATGTGAGTCTCGGTCTGGCAGGCGTCCTTGTGTAACAGGCAGTAATTGTCATAAGATTTGCCGTTCGAGCCGCAGACAGGTACGAAGTGGTCTTCGCAAGATTGAACGCACACGCAGGCAGGAGAACCGTTAGATTGCATGCGACATTCGCGGCCAGCTCGGCAGATGATACGATCGCAAATACCTATGATGACGTATCGTTTAGCGAGATCTTTCAAACTGAAGTTAGCTGTTTTAACGAAAAACTAGTCATAACAAAAAATAAAGAATAAAATGATAAAAAATGTTTCGTGACTAGTTTTGCGCTCGATTTCTGTAACAACGCGTTTTATCGACTAAAGCCAGTTGATCACAGCCACGAAAGATAAGGAACAAAAGACGATGGGCTCCGAAGGTTCGGTTTTACTGTGGGACTTACTTTCGTCACTCTCCAAAAATCCTCCCTGCAAAAAGTCGTAAAACAGGTTTAAACGAGAATACTTGGCTGCATTCCTTTGAGTGCTTAGTATGCTATCAGGAATATCGAATGAAAACAGAAGTCTTTGATATAAAACAAAAACCTTGTAACAAAACGACTTAATGTAAGAAATGTAAATGAAGGATGATTCTTGAGCCCTGCAATGCAATTTAGTAACAAGCAGCAAGGACAAGTGAAGCGAAATTACAAAAAAAAAAAATGCTCACCACATCAACGGATTTGGCAAATGACGATGATAAAGTGGAAAATAGTAGAGTCGCTTGGAACAGCAATAAAAGGTACTTCGCCGCACCCTATTGAAGACATATATAACTGAACATCCGGTTCATTGTTTCACTTCAAGTCACCAGCCCGTTCCATGCTATGGAGACTAAATAACACAGTTAACAAGGACACTTACCATTATATTGGAATCTTATAAGACCCTAAGAATGCAAACTATTGGAACCTTGATTTAACAAGACCAATCTATGAAAATAAACTTTCGAACACTATAGCTATGAGTAGTTCACATGTAAAAATGCCTTTCTAGCAACACCTTTCCCTTCCTCGTTTGGGATTAACTGACTAACTTTGGTGACGAAGGAGGCTAGGCGAATGTTAAACAGGTTTAAAACACCTTCGGGTATGCATAAGCAGGTAAGAAGCCCCGTGAATGTCCCAGAGTAAAGCGAAGAATAGGGAAAGCGGCGATCCTAGCCAGATCAACCTTGATATGAGAGCGAACAGTCAGGTAACAAATACTTTGGGACTACAGAAGACTCCTCTGATGACGTCACGTCTGCACGAAGGGTGTCGTATTTACTCCAAGGAAAATTACGTATATTCGCATATTGTTACGGGCCGTCGGGGTCAATGCATTTTGGACACGTGTCAAATGAAGTGGTCGCCCTCGATACCTTGGGTCAGTGCTTCTCACCCATTATCCAAATTTGCTCATCTGGAGGCTTTAATTACCCGAGTTTTTTTTAAAAAAAAAAGAAAAAAGGAAGAAAATTTAAGTTTAAGACAACGGTACACCTAATCGAAGAATAGAGGAATCTCGTGCAAATTGGTTCAGAAGAGTTTGAAAAAATAATATTTGGTTAAGTTTTCAATCGTAACAGCTGACGTAGATCATGGTGGGTTTTCAATAAAATTCAAATAACAAATTTGCAAGAAAATTCTAACTCTCAAGCTTTTCTGTGAAAACAGCATTCGAAACTTGGCGCAAAGATTCACTGGATTCCTGTTAAGATTGTTTTTGTTTTTCAAACGAGAATAAAGTTTAAATTTTTCCAATCAGTGACGGATTTTACTGTCTAAATTTTCTAAGCTTTTTACGAAACTATTCTGAAACTAATTAGTAGACTTGATTTGTTTTCGCCAAGACATAAAAAGGTGTTTTAGTGCACATAAAAAACTTAATTTTGAACACGCTTTTCACACAAAATATTGAATTTCGCTCCCTTATTGTTACAAACTTACTAGGATTATTTTATAAATAACTCGAAGCACATGCTATTTTAGCATTAATTTTTTGGACAACTAATCTTTCCAAAAGCCATATCGAAACAAGGATGCATAGAAACTGTGACATGACTGTAATTTAAATGTGACTGATATATAATAACTGCGCCTCCTAAAAAAAGCTCGGTAATATAATGTAAGGTGTATTACATTTGAACGTTAATACATACTGAACGGAAAATCTCTTACATGTAAATGGATCCTCTAAGGCTCTTGCGAACGAATTAAATGAATTCTCGGCACTCCTGGTAGCAAGAAATGATCAATTGTCGATTGCACTTCCCATTAGATTTCAGATAGTTAATGACCACTGCAGGGCGAAACTCTTTGAACTTTCGTCGGAGCAAATCTTCTGCAGCACTTCCACGCCTATATAAAAAGTGCAACACCATGAAGCGTGTAATTTATGCAAAATAAACCCACTCAAGAACACACAGAATTTCTTAGATCAGTAATTAGAGCTTAAAATTATGCAAAAAACTAAAGAAAAAGAAGGGTACATACACAGAACAATGAACGAACTGTTAGTCCTACTCACAGGTTTGGTAGATCGTATTCTGCTTCGATGTACTTCACCAGTTCCATTAGCAAAATGCTAGCTTGAAATCCACTTAGTGTTTCTTTGCAAGTGGAGAAATCGCCTGACATGTCAGCTAAGTTTATCGACCGCTGGTAATGCAAAGAAAAATGATTATTCACTTTTAATGTCCTCTTTAATATATAACTGTTTTGCAATTACTTCATTCATGTCTTCCACAGTTTTCCGCGCAATTTTCTTAGCTTGCTGCTGAGCAATTTTTGTCAGTACCTCAACTTCTCCACGACGGCTGAACGGAAGATGGGCTAACGCTCCAGCAATAAAGTTTAGGTATTTCAGATCCATTCTATGATTCGCCCACATTATTAGTGCCTCTCTTAAAAACTTGCATTTGTTCTCAACACCCTGCACGCTGACATAAAACTCCTGCAGCAAAGATTTCTGGCCCCGTACTCCACTCACGATCTTCCGCTGTTGCAACCTACATTGGTACTTGTACGTTGTCAACAATATCGCTTCGCTGTAAGAAAGAATCTTGTTCATCGTGACCGCCCTTTTCATCCATTTCATGGCTAGGCGCGGTAAACTCGGTTCCCAGCCTCCAGTTGCGACACTCTGCTCCGCGTCCAGGTCCGCATTCGAACTCAACGCAACCAAATACGGAACGCATTCTTCGTACTCGTTAATCTTCGCTAGTAAAGCACAGCTAACCAACTTAAAAGCTTCATCACGGATTTCTTCGACCTGTGATACCAATGACTCTTTAATTTCCGCCACATAACACTTCATGACCGCACTAATTCTGAAAACAGTTTTTTCCATCGGTCGCCTCCACAGGAACGAGAGATTCTGTAGAATCTGGAAGTAACAGTAAATAATCACAAATTTTGCGACACAGTGAAAAGATCTAGGAAAACTCTTACTCGGTAAAACAAATCAACCCGAAAGTACTCATCATGTAAATGCTTCTTGTAGAAGTTGTGCAAGAAACCTTTGAATAAGAACTCGTCGTACCGAACGGTCAAATATCCCAATGTTTGTAAGCCGTAAACAGCGGCTAGCCGGCAATCGTAGTGTTTTCGGTTAAAGTGGCTGTAGGAATCTTCAATAAACCTTGTCAAAGAAACACCAAGCCGAAAGGACAAAGGAGACGCAACTGCAAATTCATTCCTAAAGACTTCGGTCTTATCAAAGGCTTCAAATCCAAAATGCAGCCCCACCAGTCCTAACGTTACGACTCTGCGCACAAACGTCTTATGAAAATTGGCTAACTTATTCTTTATGTTGGGAGCAAGTTGTTCTTTTGCAACGGTGTTCACGTATTTAGTAACCATACGGTAATACTGTTCAACAAGGTCCGTAACTCGCGTGAAATCCTTCGTCGCGTACTGAACTACACCTTGCCAGCACTGAATCAACTCTTCTGTCACTGCTACATCTTCACAAGTGACATAGAAGACCAGCAAATCCTCCAGTTGCTTCCAGTCTGCCCCGGCAGGATGGGGCATGATTAATCCTGGCATTATGTTCGACATTACAACCAGGATGCAACACAGTAGCTCACCGTCATCCTCCCATACCTGTAATGAACAAATTCGCCTTTGATTCCTTCTTTCTTTATACTAAATTACAGTGATCCCCCATTTACGCGGCACATCGGTTTTGGGAAAATACCGCTTAAACAGAAACGCGTAAATTGAGCCTTTTTTAATATGCATGATAGGGATGCGTTCCGTTCAGAAATTTACACATACTGAGTTAAAAAATAGCAAAAAAAATCTAATTTCAATTGTACGTTTACGTAAAGGGTTACTGATTATATCTGAGCGACTTTAAACTGCTGTTTTTAATTAAAGCCTTTACAAGAATACTGCAAATCACAGAAGTTCAATGCTGCCTATTCGACACAAGTCGCTGCATCGGTCTTCTACTCCAGAGAATCTGCTTTAGTACTTCGAAATTTTGCTTTTAGGAGTCAAAATATGTATCTTTCTATTGAAAAAAAGCCAGTGAATGCAACTCTGAGCTACAGCGCCGTACTTCGTGCAATTTTTAGCAAAATTTCACCAAATTTCCAACAGCGGTCAAGCGAAATCGCATAAACCGAGGCGGCCCAAGTGGGTCATTACTGCAATTACATTAAAAAATATTCATTTTCCTAAATATCGATCATTTTCAACCATTATATAGTCTAGTATTACCTCTAACAGCTTTTCTTCGTCCTCTGCTTTTAAAATTGGCCAGTAACCTTCTCGAAGGTATGCGAAGAACCCAACAAGGAGTTGTTCTAACATTTGGGGGGCAATTTGGGCCCAAGTGCAGAGGAAATATTTCAGTCCTTTCACCAAACGCGGATTTCGCGTCCATAGCTCTATGAATTTCTCCGAAACAGGTCGTATATCTTCCGAAGTAGATTTTCGTCCTTCTGGCGGGTAAAAAAGTTTGATAAACAAAAGGCGTAGGTAACTGTGATGTTTTTCTGGCTCAAAATCTTCCATAAAACGTCGAATGTCGCGAGTTTTGTCCATCAGTACGTCACAAATGCAAGAGCCTTTTTCTTTCACTTGTGTAGAAACGGAAGTAAACCATCGCTGACGGAACAAGTCCACAATAGCCTGGTCAACCTTTGGATACGAGGGTTCTGCTTCCAGACCCGTAAGGATTTCCCAGAGCGCTGTGTGAACGTAAGGCCGATCTGGATTTTGGAGACACACTTTGCGTAAGGCAAGTACCGCAGCCTCTTTCACATCTTTATGCGGATCGGTTAGGCAAGTCAGCAAGGCGTCCCCCATATTCCTCCAGATGTGATGGGTTTTGGACTGCAGAATAGCTCCCGAAAGAATGTAGATGACAGTTAAGCGAACATCAACTTTGGTTTCATTCAATGCGTCACGAAGCAGCGTTTGAAATCCAAGACCATGTTCACACACAAGCCACTCTGGATAAATCAGAACCAGTTGGCCAACCGTGCGCAAAGCGAGATTCTGCGTGTCTACATGTCTACTTCTTAAAAAGGAAGCAATACGGTCGAACCAACTATTCTGCCGTTTCTTGAAGCCGGTCAACATTACGAACCACTTACAAAAGGCCAAACTGCAATAATACTGCTCCAACAAACTACCGTCAATAGAAATCGAGGACTCTTCTATAGAAATAAAAATAAAAGTTACTCACACAGAGAAAAGGTAAACGTTATATCCGAAACAAAAAAATGCAACTATGTTTGAAGTAGATGAGAAATATTACAAAAGTTTTGAATAGAAAAGAATAAAACAAAGAACTCTGAAGTGGCTGATTCAAGCAAAGTGAAAAGAGCGTGAACATTGATATATGAATGAATGGAAACATTTCGAGAAAGAATGAGAAGATAAGAAATTCACGTGTAAAAGATGGAGGCTTCTCAATTTCGTCACGATGCAGCATCAAACATGCCCAGATATCTGCTTTTCGATAGGCTTTCCAGTAATGAGTTAAAAACCCCTTCAAGGTATGACATACTGCAGATGCATTGGATTCAGAACACGACAAATTCAAGTCTTTGCGCTTCACTGTCTACAAAGATTACAAAACATTACTTGCAACACGCGTCATTAAGCTAATTTACTCTCTCTAAAAGGGCTTCAATGTCATCGGAACGCTCGTGGCAAAAGCGCTCAATATTCCTTACGGACTCCAAAATTGCAGCCAGATTAACTAAAGCCAAGGTGACTTTATCTGGGTTAGATGACCGGTCAAAGTTCTCGACAAGCAAGTCGCCTAGGGCGAGAGCCAGAAAACCGGCTCCTGGTCGATCAGGCTTAGGTACCATTTCTAGCAACTTCGACAGCACGGTATGCACTTGGTACTTTACTGCAGGTCGTCTAGAGCATATTTCGTGTACTGACCTGGCAAACTTTGTTACAGAGTTGCGAAACAGCTGCGTTTTTTGCTCTACAGAAAACTAAACGGTGTTATAGAGCAATATTGTGTACCATATAGCATAATTATTCTTGTTACTTTTGCTTCGGTGAGGCTAAAGATATATTTGGCCTTATTTTGCAGCAACGATATCAAGATGTAAAGGAAACTTTCTACTTGTTCTTCCACGATCTTAGATTCTGCTTGGGACATATTCTCCGTAACGTCCACAATTCCTAAATGCTCGTAAATCGTTTCAGCTATGAACATTTCTAAACCAGTTGCTGGGTTTTCCATAAAAAAATTAGTTTTTAAAACCTAGAAAACGGAAACATTCGAAACGACCTGATATTTCAGTTATACATTTTTTTTACGGTTTGAAGGATGAGGTAACAAATGCTTTCAAATTTGATAGCATGCCCAGATGTGAAAAGGAAGGGGCAAATGGTTTTGACCAGGCCTTTTAACAGCTCTTCATTAACCGGCCTACCCAACTGAATGATTTTTCCTAGCAGGTTAATCAAGAGGCGCAAACTTGTGTAAATTTTTTCATACTCTTCCTCCGTTGGCAATAACATACTGCGGTCATCTAATCACCAAGCTATTTTATCGTTCGATCGCTGCATCAAGGAGCTTACTTAGGGAAACCCTTGAGGCATTGTACAAGAGACACAAGGCTATCTTCACGTGAAAGGCTACGAAACGAAATACATGTTCAACAAGAGCATCAGTTTCTGGAAGATTTGGGTACGTCACGAGCCGTGTAAACAAGAAGCAAGTTGCTGCGTCAATTCCGTGCTGAATTCGCTGCAAAGAAGGGTTGTTGCGTTTCTGTACAGTTATAAAATGAAGTCATATGTTATTGAAATGTATAAAAACGAATGTTTTATACCATTGGAATAAAGGGTATTTCCGACGTGCAACGAGTATTCAGATACATCAACTGTAGCAAAAAAATGGCTTCTTTGTGCCCCATATTTGTCAAAGCGGGTTGGGAAGCGCGAAATAAGTTAAGAATCTCCGTTCTTAAGCAAGCTAATTCGGAGCTCTTGACAAGAAACTCGTAAGGCACTAACTTCATGCTAGTAAGCAGTTCGCATGACCAGTGGTTCCACTTCACATTGCATATCATGTTTTGTAGGACCTTGCGAAAATTCTCCTGAAAGAAATACAGTTAAAGTAACAGAGCCAAGATGGCATTAAGAGTAGTTACCTCATGGGAAGATCGGGAATAATTCTGGTCTACCATACTTACTCAAGCAGTTCTTTGAGAGTGAGAACTCCTCACCAGCCAATATTTACGAAAGTGGCATGTAAGTTCATAAAGATAGTTTATGGTGTACAAGTGAATCAAAAACTATCTAGGATCTGAACAAGAACTTACGAGGAAGTAAACGAAATTCGAGAACGTGAGCGACGAAACCCATCTTAAAGGAAGAATTCAGGGTTGCCGCTCTTTTGCTTACAACCATTTTGGCCACTTACTGCCCTTGATAAACGTTTTCAAAAATTTTTTCATGTGTTCAGTTTTAATTTTAAGAATTTATTACTTTGATGCAAGCACCTATTATTCTAACTGATTTGCTAGAACTGTTGAAGTTCGAATTGGCAACCATCCGGAAGTCTCGTTTCCTGCTTTGTTCAAGTGTGGAATGTTTTTCTTGTGCCATTTCTAAACTTCAAGTGAACCTGTTTTCGAACAAGTTTGTAGCGCAGTGACCGGTTACCTCCATTTTGGCATACCCAGACAATAGAGTATCTATATTCACCCGAAAATCAGCATGATTAATCAGGTATTTCTGCACCTTCTTATTGGAGCTTGACTTACTGAACAGAAATCCCGGTACTTCTCTGTCAGTCGGTAGGTTCGATTAGGATAGGGTTTGTAGCTAAAGTTTCCAGCTACAAGAGCATTTCAAAACGAACGAATGTGACATACCATACCGTACTGCTTAGTCCGTTACCTAATTTAACTCTTTTTCTAAAAAATGGTCGTATATTATGCAAATATCCGTCATATCCCAGTTAGTCTTCTTGTATTCAAGTTACTTTGTACACAATCACAATTATAAAGCACAAAACCGGAACATTGTATGCCTAATGGTAATTGTGAGCTGCCACGCAACTTTTCTCTATTTTTTTTCCGGTGGTGGTCGTGTATTTTACAAATTACCCAGTCCTAATTAAGCAAGAAGCGTAGATAACGCAAAGCAAACTTATGTAAGACACCTTAAATGTTACGAGGCGTTGAAAAAATACATGGAAACGTGTGTTCTAACGTAGCTCGCGTGTGCGAGCCTAACCGGTCCAAAAGTTTTAATTGGATTTAATAATAATAATAAAAACAAAAACGTTTGGGTGTGAGTACAAAAGGTGAAGGGCCGTATAATAGAAAGAACTCCGTTTTGCTCGTCATGCACAGAAAAGGATGTTGAAAAGGCGGCTATGCCGCGAGTTCTAATAGTGGCACGATTTTGAACCAACACTTGATTACTATGGGACGTGTCCTAATGAGCCCATTTGACGTAATTCCTCCACCCTTGGAATTGTATTGTTTTGATTAATCTTTTTGGTTAATGTTTTGTCGCGTATAGGCCTACGTGAAATTACGATTTTGTACGCTGTGTCGGTTGTCAGAAATTTTTAGATACTGCGAAATTTTCTCACAGCTCCACCATTTCAAGTAACACTTGTCAACAACACTTCCCATTTTTTACTGTAGTAAGAGCTAAGCATTAAAGGTATATCTGTTTGCGTTCATTTACACCCTTATGTTCCACAGGAAAATGATCGGAAAATAACAAGTAAAAAGGCAGCAAGAAATTGAAAGTGGATATGCTCATTTATTTCAGCAAAGGAAAAGAAAAATTTAGCCCACTTCTAGGGGTATTTTGTTCTACTGGGCTCACGTTATGGAGAGGCATCGGAACGAATCTCGTTCGTAATCGGAGGGACGGCTGTACTGCTGTCGCTTTCTTTCTGATGTGGAATGTCCGTCTCAAAGGCTTGATTTTCGTGACCATTGATTGGCATGATCTTAGCGGGAATCACTTTGTCCATTTCAATAGCTGTAGTCTCAGCCTGAGGCTTCTTTTCAATTGTTGCTACATTTTTGGTTGTAGAATTCGGCACCGCTCGACCTGGTGGGTAACCGCGTTTAGTTTTCATGTATATACCGTATTAATTTCATTTTTTTACGGGGATCTGTGAAAGCAAACAACATCTTTTCTAAGTTTAAGAAGGGTAACTCGATACAGGTTGACACGATGAAGGCCAGTCCCGTAGAAATAGTCACGTGCGAGATATACGTGAGTGCCTAGATTATATTATTTAATATAAGTGTATCTGATGTAATGGAAAGTTACCATATCGATAGGTGTATAATAGAAAGAAACCCTGGCCCGTGCATTGTACACCGAAATCCAATGCATATGGAGCAGGTAGGTGGTGTACGTAAGGCGACTCAAAGGAACGAATCCTTCCCACGAAAGCAACCGATCAGCGAAACCTGTGGATGACAAGTACAATATTTATTAATTATTATTATTATGTCTCCAGATAAGAAGAAAATTGCGGAATATTTAAATATTTCCTCACGTACCTCCATAGCCATGTACACAAGCGAAGACAACCCATCCTAAAATAAGCGCCCAGGCAAATCTGTGTAACCCTGCATAAGCCACTTCTACCATCAAAGTAATGTGTGGTGTGCGACTCTTGATCTGGTAGTCGTACATGCCGTACACAATCATAAGACCGAGGGTGATGGAAAGGGTCCATCCAGCTATAACGGTCACCTAAAAGATGGCATGAAAGAGAAAAATTTATGTAAAACAAACTAGATCCACTAAAAGCCATTACTGTGCCAATCTTGGGTCGTTTTCCACGAGTTTTGTGCAACGCCCAACCGATAAAAATGCCCACTAAATATGGGGAGATACGACACCACGGCTTCTCGTAGTATAATCTGAAAAAATCACCATTGTGGACATCGCTAAAAAAAATACATTAATTACGGAATATAACTAGCGGCATTCAAGCATTTACTAGCGTAAGTTCATCATTGTGGGTGCCAGTTCGTTTACGCCCACAATAGTTAAAGTTGCAACAAGAAAGCCCACTGTTACTAATCCGAGCCAAGCCAAACCCGCTTTACGCCATCTCCATAAAGGCCAGATAATTAATGGAGTAATAAGGAACATTTGCATATCATTTGCCATATACCACGTCTGTCCCATACACTATACTCGGAAAAATTGAAAGTGTACTTCAGACTTACCAATTGATATTAATCTTAGAAATATTCAGTTTTAGGCAGATAGATTTGTTCATCACTTACAGAAGATGCAGAAACCAAGTTGTTGTAGTATAACAGGTGTGTGTACCAATCTTTTTGGCAATTTCTTGATTCTGCCACGATTAGGCCCCAGTTAGGTCCTCGCCCCACGTACTTGTACAAAGTAGCAAGGAACGCTAAGATGAAGGCGTAGACTGGTGTCAAACTAAACATTGAATTTGAAATCTTAATTGCCTTGACACTATAAATGCTTGAATATACCGTAAATAACGATGAACGTAGAACATTACTACGTTGAATCGACCTTTACTGCGGTCAAGCTCTCTTAGAAAGATATAGGCCAGAAGTAACCCACTGAGAAAGAAGAACGTGTCTACAGCCACACTACCGTTCGCTATCACTTGGGCAGGCCACGTTGTAATACCCTATGAGAATTAGATCATTTAAGGGGCAAGATGTACTAATTATTAGAAAAAAAATCTGTAAAGCACAGTAATTCAACTTTAAGGTCCAAGAGCTCCTATAGCAACAAGCTTTAGATCATGCTACAGTAAAGTAAAAAGAAATAGCAAATATTGGTAACTCCTACTTTGGCAAAATCTCTGGTATTCGCGTTCGGAAAGTTTGACGTAAGCATGTACAGATGTCCCAAGAAGACCCACAGCATTGAAATAAACCTAATTCCTGTACAAATGCGAAATTACTTATCAGAAAAGTTACTTTGGTCAGTAAAACTCAGACACGCTCAGTTCAATACAGTGCAACCTCGCTATAGCGGACTCTAGTTACAAAGAGTTATCGGCTATTGCAAACAAGGTTGACAGATCTAAAGGAAATGCATTTAAACAAGTTTTGGCTATACGATCTTCGACTATAACGTAAGAATTTCCTTTACACTTTGAATTTATGTTGTAGCGAGATTTTACTGTGCCAGAACCTGTACTTGTGGTCATTAATATGTAGTATTATCTTCAGGGTTAACGGTAGTGAAGAAAAATACCGTTTAAACAGCGAAGTTGGCCTTCACCACTTGACTGGAGAATTCTAGACCCGTTGCTTAGGATCGAAAAACACATCAAGAAGCGGACAGTCCAGCATGGCTTTTCCGCTGACCGCTCACAACGACTATCGGGGTTATTGTTCCATTGCTTCCATCCGTCATATGCTGTACCGGCCGCTAAACACGCAGCAATGATGCTCAAAATTGTGCTAAACAAAGCACCATTGTTTGTTTTATTTTACTTAATATTCTTATTTTTTGTTTAAGTAAACAGTGCTAGGTAGACGTACATCATAGCGATATCGCCTGCTTCGTATTCGTTGGTGTCGGCGGCAGTGAAGCAATTTTCCTCAGGTACATACGGTACGAGTTGCATCCCTCCGACAGCATGACTGCCGATGATGTCGGCCAATGCTGCGGCTAGATCAGCGTTGCTGCAGCTGTCGGGCAAACAAAACGCCATGGCTGGAAGTCCACCAGTTGATCCCAAGAGGTTAGTATTCCAATCCTAAGTTCACGCTAGTCATTCGTAATGTTCCACCTCCAAGTTAAAAATACTGGCTTACAGCATTGACTTCGGCACCGTAACTAGTGAGCAAACGCAAAAGCGTGAACATGGATCTTGGCATAGGTGTGTCTTCGGAAACTACCAAGTCGGCTTTTTTGGGCAGAAGCGAGGCAGTGCAGTATTTACCATTGAAATTGTCTGTGACGATTTTCAAGCATTGGTCGTAGTGACCCATTGCGTAGACATTACCACTCCAAATGCCTTCTGGGGTCTTTCCGGTTGCGTCATACACTGTAATCGGAATAATGTGGTGAGAAAGGTTTGTAGTGAGAAAAATACGATTGAATGTTGTACTGTAACTGAATGAGGTATTAGAGTAGATATTTACTTTTCCATGCCCACCCTTGAAAATTCACCAATCCTTTGGCGTAGTTGTTACTGTCTTTCGAACATTCTTGACTAACGTTCGCTTTATTGCCAGAAGTAGGAATTAGCCATTGGGCCAATTTGCGTAATAGCAATTTAATAGGTAGACGTTTTTCGTCGTCTTCAGTGAGCATCTCTCCGCTTTGCGCGAAGTTGGTAAGCCAAGGTTTTGCCATCAGTAGGTGCTCGATGTCTTCCAGATCGGCAATACTGTCAAATTCGTCCATAGCTGGGAGAATCTGACCCTGAGTGAAACTCGCACAAACAACGAGGATAAGTGGCGTGCATAATATCCATGCTGGTTTCATGGTTGCGGCTGAAACAATTTCGATAACATCCAAGCTATCCTTCGGCTAATTACTAGAAGGATACAAGATTGATTGGTACCATAGTGGTTAACTGGACTGTTTTGCACGTACCCCCTTGTGACCAAATGCGGAATCAAGAACTCTACTGTCAAGTTCGGTTGTCTTAAAAGCCGCGGAAGCAACTGAGTTTCTAAAATGACAGTATATGGTATTTGATGTAAAAGATGAGATACTGTTGTGATCACGTGTGTCGCAATCCCAAATCGATAAGAATTTTAACACTGATGGAGAAATTATCCCAGTTTAACTTTGGAATGGGACTTTAAACCCCAATATTACGCATCCAAAGTTCACGTCGTTCCCCGTTGCAAGCAGGGTCGTCTTATAATTTCTTTAAAGAGAGTATGCAGTTTTCTTACCACTTGTAAAACTCGTACCTAATTACTCTCATAATCGGTAGCTTATGCCATTTGTAAGCAAAACAATAAACTCGCATGACTAACAATAACTTGATTTAATCGTCCGCCTGATTCGGGTTTGTATTACGAATTTACATTCCCGAGTGGGTCTTATCTGCGGGTACGTTTAATTATCTATGCCAGAAGACCATTCATCTTTATCTATAACAAAGCTCTCCGGTTTAGATAATGTCATAAATGTTATTTCACCTTAGTCACGCTGTTATCTTGTTACGTGAAAACCTACGGTTGGTATTACGAGTCAAAACTGGGATTGGTTTTCTTTTCTTTACCATATATGCGCAGATTTGAGTATCACTGCAGGTGGGGAAAAAATACCGAATTTTCAAATCTTAGGATTATGTCCTGCTAAATAGTTTATTTCGAACGTCGTCTCAGCTGTCGAACATATGCCTTGCATTTTTTAACGAAAAGCACGCTTCCTGGCTGCAATGAAAATATTTTAAAAAAAAATCTTTTAAGAAAATTAACTCAAAACTTACCCGCAACGAACATTCTTTGGATGTTGACCAAGGGAGCTTCTATGCACAAAGTTAGTGCAAAACCTATGGCCATACTAGCCATAACATGTCCGAGCCCATCAAGAAGCTAAAAACAGATAACACAACAGTTGTTATTCTTTTCATCCCTTTAAAACTTAACTTACCGTGAAACCAAGTGAATAAAAGACAGATTTTCTAATTCGGGCGTAGTAAATGTTTATCCACTCGAAGTGTACCAGGAAGCTGCAGAATGTAATTTTGCTTAAGGGCACGAACCCACTCCATGAAAGAATTCTGTCCACAAATCCTATCGAGGTTTATTGTCTAGCATTACTTGTAAGCGATTTAGGTTAGGATACTGGGTGCCTAGCAGCTGAACTGAATTCATACTCGTAGCGATCGTACCAGTATGAAATAACAGGGGACCATTTGAACGTGGATCAATTTGAAACATAAGGATGAACTATGGAGATATAGGAACTAAAAATGGACGCGTGGTAGCTAGACAAAGTTGACGAATATACAGTAAAACAGTGTAAATCAGTTGATAGTTCAAGTAGCCCCACAGCTTTTCAACGCTTACAGTGTACGATCAAGGAATTTTAACGCTGTACCTCCGTATCCATGGACGCAAGCAACAATGACAAAACCGAGGCTTATAGCCCAACCACACGAATGTAAACCCAGGTAAATGGCATTTGCTGCCGTTTTCGGTTCTTCGGTGAAAATGTGGACGTAACCGTAGAGGCCCAGTAATATCGAAAGCGATAACGCAGTGTTAGCACACCAGCCAATGGCCACTGCTAACTGTCATGTATAACATTCCGATTGACATTAAAATAGTGAATTGGCTTTCATGTTGTGTTTTTTTCGTTTACCTTGGGTAATTTTATCCGATTTCTTTTAGTACTGTGTAGTACCCATCCAATAAGAATGCCTACCAAATAAGGCGATATGCGGCACCAAGGCTTGTTATTGTAAACATCCCCGAAGTTGTCATTTTCTATATCCCTGTAAGGAAAGAAATTTACATTAGGAACAAGGTACATTTGAAACAACCTGAGAGTAATGGAATATGCATTGGACGATCACCGGATTCTTTAAAACAGTAAACAAAATATTGCCATGAAACTGCTGTAGTGTTACGTACAGTCTGGTAGCAATCTGAACGGTAATATCGTAGACCGCCACGATAACTATCGTTGCAACAAGGAAGCATGCGTTCGTCACATTCAGCAGTATGAGGCCTACCCGCCGGGATTTCCATAGCGCATAAATGAATATCGGCGAAAGAAGGAAAAACTGTGCTTCGTTGGCAAAATACCAAGATATTCGATAACACTAAAAAGGTCTTGTTAGCTATTGTATATGGAAGGGATGAAAACACAAATAACACAGAAGAGACGTCTTACCGCGTCATCATTATAGAAGTTGTTTATGTATAGCAAGTGCTGCCACCAATACTTTCTGCACGATTCTGCTTCGTAATGGACTTGAGCCCAGTTTGGACCGGCATCTCCATATATCGCTAAAGCCGCCATGAAACCGATTGCGATTGCGTACGTTGGAGTAAATCTGCTTACAAACCGAGTTAATGTTAAGGTATTTTTATTAATTTATACTTAATTACCTTAAATAGCGATGGATGTAGTAAATAAACACGTTGAAACGTCCTTTACTGTTGTCGAGCTCATGTAACGTAATGTATGTCACAAGCAAACCACTTATAAACATGAAACCATCCAATGAAACGTATGCATTCATTATAACCTGATCCAGTGCACTTTCTTGCGTGCTCTAATTTATTTGAAGAATTTAACCTCATGAGGTTAGTAATTCCTCGTAATAATTAGAAATAAGATAATGAGTACCATTTCGTAGTAGACGGCATTTGAGTTTGGAATAAATCGGTAAATTGAGGCAGTATTACCCACGACAACCCACACAAAGGAGAGAACTTTTATGCCGTGTAAGCAACGTAAAATATGGGGTGTTCCTTCGTCTTCTGTCCTTAGGATTTGTCGGCCATTGGTAAAAATCGAGAAACAGAGCAATAGTTGTAAGTATGCTGGGATGATTTTCTGGTTTTCCGTGCCCTTACTGGCGGGGCTTGTAAATGTCAACCAAGTATTTAGCAATGTTCCAGTGAGCAATAACAGCCCCGCTATTCCAAATATCGCCCTTTCGAAATAAAGTTATTAGGACACGAATTAATGAAATGTTGGTAATATGACATAACAATGAAGCTACTCGAGAAAACCAGTGTACAAGTTTCTCCGGTTTTGCGAATATTTAATCTGCAATTAATGACAAAGACGACAGTACTACGCAGACGCGATGTCGGTCGTCTGAAAACACAGTTCAGTTTAAGTTCTGCAAATAACAATACTGTACTGTATCTTCAACGGTATTAAATGATAAAGACTGTTGAGTGATAATACGGAAAATAAACATACACGTATGAACGACAATAACCGAAAAGACTGGTATCTGTCGGCTAGCAAATCTCTGAAACAAAGATTGCAAGAGCTTTGCGTATACTAATAGGCAAATTCGCTTATGAGCATTTGTTATGAGCACTTGCAAGTCATGAATGCTGAACACTTTGACCATAAAGAACGTCAGTTAATGTCAATCGAGTAAACACGCTATTTAACTTCTACACTAACTAACAATAAATAAAAGTTAGTAATTAACCTCAGTCATTAACTTCACAATAATATCACTCAATAGTGAGTAATCAAAAAATACTTACATCATGACAATGGCTGCAGTATCGTAAGTTCGAGTATTTTTGCGGACAAAGCAACTGTTGTTGCCATTTTGGACAGCAAGCTGCATATTGTTCACCGAGAAAGACCCAACTGCTTCCGCGACAGCAATTGCGACATCCTTCGGTGAACAGGTAGCCGGCAAGCAAAAAGCCCAGCTTGGCAATGCCTTTGTCATTGTAGTAATGCGCTCATCGCCGAAAATAATCTAAACAAAAATTCGACAGCTTTGCTTATAAAAAAAAAAATCTGTATAAAGATAAGTTGCATACGGGTTCTACAACTTCACTGGAACCAAAAGTTGACCAGATGTGGAATAAGTCAAAGACGGACCGTTTTCCTCTGTGATTGTGCTGTGCAAGCGATATGTTTTTCTCCGGTACGTGGGTTGGAATAAGATGTATGTTGCAGTACTGAGCGCTGAAACGTTCTATGGTTATATCCAGACATTGATCAAAATGACCCATCACATGAAGGTTCCCTTTGAGAAAGCCATCCTGCGATTTACCAGTGGCATCGTACACTAATATATACCAAAGTTTGATAGTCGACTTTTAAATGCTGATTTTTCCTCATTTTATTTATATTACGTACTTTTAAGCGCCCAGGGTTCTCGATCCCTTAGTGCATTTGCGTAGTACTTGCTGTCATCGCGGCATTTTTTGCTCACATTTTTTTTCACATTCGTGCTCTCTGAAGCTGTAGGAATAATCCAACGCGTCAGTTTTCGTAAAGCAATATCAATAATTACATGGATTGGGAGCTTTTCGCCTTTTTCATTGCGTCTAATTGCGAATTCTGCGTCATCTCCCAATTTCCAAGCTCCACTAAAGGAGACAAAAGCGAGAAACAACACAAGTACTAAGCCTCCAAATGGCCTCATGACAAGCTTGCCATCGCAAACCACGACAGTAACAAGACTGAGTAATATCCATTATCGGGACGTGCCCTTAAAAGAGATGGTATTAAAAATCTTTGCTATCAGTCCGTTAGGGAAAACATCACACTTGTTAGCTGAATCTAGTGATAAACTATCCCTTCTGTTTTCTAATCGGATAACAGTGCATCGTAAGTAAGCTATTCTTGATCGGACTTACAATACTGAACACAAGTATTGAACAAAGGTTGCATTAAGAAAATAGAAAAACAGTAGTGCAAGTGCAAATAGTGACTTTGCACTCGTTTCTTTATTCGACTTGTTCATAAATAAACTACTTGCTTACTTTTGCTATAGGTATTCTCTATAGGAAAAGTGACGTCAAGTACTGTATGCGATTTTGAACATATCCTGGGCCTTATATGCTTCTTATGCTATTACTTAGTAGCTTCTTTGCATGTATAAATTTTTATTACTTTTTTCTCAGTTTGAGAATGGTGTGAACATAGCTTATTGCTATTTGTTTATTGTTATGTTTTCCGGCATATGTAATAACATTTCTAGCAAGTGTTTCTTACAAAATCAGTGTCGTGGACATAGCAAAAAGTGTTAATCAAACATACATATAAGCATGACAGTTTAAAATATTAAATGTTATCCGCCTAGATAACATTCAGTGCAACAAGTACAATTATGTTAAGAAAGTTGAAGAAGATAGCCTATTCCATCGAAATGTCGACTTGGTTCTTCTTAAAAGTCAAACCAAAATTGCACCCATTGACTCGCAAAGTGCAGTATTTCAATGACAATACAATTTTTTTAGCGGTAAATATTATTATTTTCTAATTTACATCACTTTTGCATGTATTATTACATTTTAGCGTGAAAGTAACCGGTTGTGTAACGCTTGATTGATGTCTATGCGTAAAATATATTTCTTTTATACAAAAAGTACAGGTTTCAGCAAGACAACTCAACGAGACGGAAAGTATCTCAAAGTACCCTAACTTTCATAGCAAGTGTAGCTGCTCTAATTCCATTCCAGGTTTCCACAGCGGTGGGCATGATTTCTTCAGGCGGTAGTACGAATGAGCTGGTATTACGTAGTTCTATTGTGTAAGCATAAGGAGCACCCACGACATTGAAAGCCCAGTCCGTTGTAGATCCACACGCGAAGTCTAGAGTAAGGAGACTGTGATTACAATAACCTTACTTCTTTCCCAAAACTTACATAAGATATTAGCAACCGTGCCGTTTTCGTAAACGGTGCCGTAAGTGTCTTGCAATGCTTTCACTCCAATTTGCATGACCCGATCCTTAATCGAGTTCAAATTACTGTATGCTTAACTTCAACGCTGAAAAGGTCTTACCAGCTCTTTGTACTGGGGCTGGGGCGGGAGATCTGTTGTGTAGGCATAAGGCATCATCCAGTACTGAGAATAGGTATGAATACTGAAAACTGCCTGCAAGCGAGCTTGGTTGCTTAGCAGGACGTCACGCATCGCTTGAGTTTCTTTTTCAGAGAATGGTCCTACACCGTGGTACTCATTACTGCATGCATCATCGCTGCTATCTGGACCCCCGAAATGGTCATCAAAATTTCGATTTAAATCTACTCCAGGACATGACTGGTTGAAAGTCGGTACGCGATTTTTTCTCCATAGTCGATCCTGCCAAAAAAAGGATGGGTTTCGTGTTGGTTTCAGCTACGTTAGGAGGTAAAATAGGCTCTGTACCGTTTCCCAAGTATAAACGTATCCATCAGGGTTAGTGACCGGAGCAAATTGCCAATCGTATTGGTCCAGGAGCTGGGTCACTTCCTTGTCTACGCCGTACTTAGTAGCCAGCTGATGTGAAAAAATAATATTGGTAAAATATTGAGCTCATCGTAAGCCATAGCTTGATTATATTGTTCAGTTTGATTAAATAAATTATATTTTAAAAAAATCCTGTTAATCCATAATTACTTCGTTAATTATGTGTGTACATGTTGTAGTGGCCAACCACTCACGTGCATGAATCGTGCAATCGAAGTAAATCAGTGGTTTGTTAGCTCCTGTGCTCAGTATCACTGATGGGATTTTGCGTCCTTCTAGCGTTGTACCAATCTCTGTGTAAGTTACGTATGTATAGTTTGCTGCGAGTCCTTGGAGTAACGTGACAATCTAATGTTCCGCGTAAACTAGTTAGTTCATATTAGTATCCATGAGAGAATCATACCTCTTCGAACGTGTGATAGTTCTCGAAATCGTAAAACGAGCTTAATTGCTTGTGTTTCTCCCTTCGGAGTTGTACTTGCTCGTCAAATTTCGCCATTTCGCTATACTTGACAAATCAGCGATTCTTGAAATAGGAATTCTACAAGGGAACGTTACCTTTGCAAATTTTCTGTCAGGAAGGAATATTGGATTTGCATCCCGTCTAAGTACTTCCTAATCTTCTCCTGCGTTACTTTGTCCACGATTCGAACCACCATGGGCTTGTTTAGCGCAGGTCCCCGCCAAATGTCCATGTCTACGTTGTAGCGCAAAGTCGAAAGCCATCCTAATTCTGCGTCGTTTCTCGGAGTAATTTTCAATACCACTTGTCTAATTCGAAGTTATATAATACTATTATGGAAAATTTTGTAACATCTTACCCCGTACAATCTATTCGTTTCGATAAAGAAAATGATGCTATCGCTGCCACCGCAGCCAAGATGCACCAAGTGAACTTCATGATGAGTTTGTGGCTTCAGTTAAAGGAGGCTAAAACCTTTTATATAGTCGAAGAAGCCCTCAATTGAAATTATTACTTATCTTGGAACTGTCAAACATGGGTATTACATAAAGAGATTGGAAATTCCGAGAGAGGCGTAAAAAATTCATTATCGATGCAACTTGAAACACTGGACTCCATTTATCAGATGATAAAAGGGGAAAAAACAAAATAAATACTACTCTGAAAATCTTTTTTCATATGACTCAGCATAATTGGTGATGAAGTGGCACTTTTGCTGCACACTCGCTCTATAAATAGCTTCACGAGATTAGGAGGGTGGAGGACACATGGGTTAAACGACTTGTAATGCAATTCGAACGAAAACTTTATTCATTAATATAAGATATTCGGGGCTGTAGCTTAGAAGTTTTTTAGGAAAGGAAAAAATTACTTACGCAAGTAACTATTGAGAAAAAAATGTGTGAAACGAAGGAAGATTATTTGGTTTCTTCCCTTATAAAGGTCGGCCTTGCAGTGCTATGACTATTGATAAGAAAACTATTTATTGAATATAAAATAGTCACTAGATAATATTTACTCATTTATCAATAACAATAGTCATTTAGCAAATAAAATTTCGAAATATATTAGAGTGCAACAATCATAAAATGAAACGCCATCGATCGCATCAATTCATCCTGCTCTCCTCTACATTGGGCACTTGGTCATGCAGATACAAAAGGTTCCCAGAACTGCAAACGAACTCCTTCGAATTTACGCGATTCGAGGCCTATATTTTATTTTTTTCTTACAAGCGCAGATGCCACAGCTGCAAGTCACATTCACTAAGTGAGTTCGCTAATTCCTGAGTGGGCCACGAAGATTGCGAGGGCCTGCTATCTTGCCAATCAGAAAACGGACGCGCTCGTTTCAATTTTACAATCTAATGTTAGATACATTTTCACCTTCTTAATCTGTTTATATTTTCCAGCGTACGCTCGTTGTTGTCATCTAAAAATTATAAAAAAAACTAATAATCGCAATAAACGTTTCCGCAAATCAGAAAGCTCGCTCGCTTGCAGAAGGTTACATGATCTATTGACTCCACTGGTATATTGTACTATAAGCTGGGATTTTGTTTTTCATTATACCAATCCTTACTACGCATAGTCAACACTCGAACGGAAATTAGACCCATGATAAAGGCTAATTGTTGCAAAGGGACAGGAAGTTTTAGATACTGTGAACTGTACATTATGATTGCTTATACTTCGGTAGCTGTTCTGGATTTATCTCTACCTGCCCGAAGTGAATTTCTGTTCGCAGCAATGTACGGTCCCGTTACGAAAGAATCGTCTCTGTGACCCGATCGCTCGCAGATTGCACCGCAGGTCGCGGTTCGCAGTTACGGTTCGTTGTCGTGGTCACGGATTGGGATGCCCTCTGAAAACCGTCACTTAGCTTTGTGTCAACACACCGTTAGATTGGTCTTGGAGAAAGTTTTGAGTGTGCCATTCGCTTTCGCGTAAGAACTCTGTACCCAAATGGCTAGTCCTCGCACGAGAAGAGTTTTGCAAGAACTTAAGCCAAAAGACGACAATACTGTTAGTCACGAAAGTTATTTCATTTTAAATTAATGTCTTACCTTTTTATTAATTCGCTGCATTGTATTCTAGCTGTTACTAACTCTCTATACTTTCTCCAGCAATGCTTTGAATGTGGTGCACACAATCCACAATGGGCATCTGTAACTTATGGCATATGGATCTGTCTGGAGTGTTCGGGCAAACACAGAGGCTTAGGAGTTCATTTGTCTTTTGTCAGATCTATAACTATGGACAAGTGGAAGGACACCGAACTGGCAAAGATGAAAGTAATGTCACTTTATCCTCTGAAGAAAGTTTAACAGTTGTTTTACCATAGGTGGGTGGCAATAGGAATGCTAAAGAATTTTTAGAATCCCAGGCTGATTGGGATCCATGCACCTCCCTTAGTAACAAGTACAACACGAGGGCTGCAGCTTTGTATAAAGATAAGATCGCTGCGCTAGCGGAAGGACGCGCTTGGAGCGAAAGCACTGCCCAGATTAATGTCCCAAGCAGAAGTTCTTCCTTCACCGCTCCCATAGAACGTGGTATGATCAAAAGCCCTTCTGCTCCTATCAATTTTAGGTAAGATGACACCCACTAAAGGATTAGCTATATCCTTATTTTTAATTTTTTTTTTTTTTGCTTTTCGCAAAACTATAGCCACGGAAACTCATATACCTACAGTGATGGTTACCAGAACGACGATGGTTACAAGTCGTCTAGCTCTGTGAACTATAACGACCCCAAAGCCATGTTTTTTGCGGGCAAGATGCAGGAGAATGCAAGTCGGCCTGAGTAAGATATGTTATATCCTTGCTGAACTGCCGTAAAGTTAATTTATCCTTTAGTCATTTGCCTCCATCCCAAGGTGGAAGGTACTCTGGTTTTGGTAATACTGTCAAACCGCCACCGCGTAGCCAATCAAACGATATTCTAGATTCCGCCATGTCGTCCTTAGTTTCGGTAATAAATATTAGCGGTTTGAAATCATTATTGATTTAATAAAGACTAATGAATTGGCGACAGGGGTGGTCATTGCTCTCTTCAGGTGCCAGTAAATTAGCAAACAAGGCTAGCGAAAGTGCTGTTTTAGCCTCACAGAAAGTAGTAGAAATATCGGGAAACGTTACTGAAAAGGTATTAATATCGAGCATGTTACACTTGTCTATGACTTGCATGTTGCTTTCGATGTCAGGTCAGAGAAGGCGGACTACTAGACGAAGTGTCATCTACTGTATCTTCTGTAGCAAACAAGGTATGTTCTTTTCATTATACTTTGGAGTTGGTCACGTAGCGAACCTTTATTTGCAACTTACAAGTATTATCGGGTAAAATAAGGAGGTAAATACTTTGTCAAGTCTTTTTTAAGAATTTAAGTCTTCTATCTGCCTGTATCAGAAGAGAAGGTCGATAGCGTTTTCGATTTTTTTTTATTTATTATTTATTTCTTTTGTCGTCATTGTGAATGTTCGTTTTATAGATTTGTTCGTGAAATCTCTCGTTCTCTGTGCATTTACAATTACGGTTACGCTTCCATTGATAACTAAAGATTGCCTGCATATTATTTTCACACTTGCCTATCGTGGTATATTAATGAAGAGTTTTATGCATTAGGTGGGCGAGTTGAGTCGCAAAGGCTGGCGCGACTTGTCGACCTACAATGCACCCAGGACTACTTTAACCAGCGCTGAAGGATGTCCTGGAGAACGATCGAGTTTACTGGATTTCGGAAATGGAAATTCTGGCGGTGCATATTCAATGATAAGCAGTTCGAGTAGCGGCTCAGTGAATAAGTACAGTGACGACCAAGATCGGAGGTGGGATTCTTCGGCAAACTCGCCCTTTTCCTACAACAGGTGGTCAGTCTGTAGCATATATTCATTTGTAGCAGTCACCATTACACATTTACATTTCCAATTTTTAGCGATGACGCCCTGGCAGAGCAACCAGTAAGGCAGAAGAGCAGGGAAAAGAAGGTGCCTGCTAACCGTAGTGATACTGACTTATTGGAATTCGCTCTGGACGTAAAAACATCCACAGAAAAAGAGAAAAGTCATCGTGGCGCCAATTCCAAATCAAAAACTTTGGAAGATGATATGTGGGAAAGCCTAAACCAATGATCGCTTATGGGGTACGGTTTGCAGAACTTTGGACTTGCAGTCTGCACGTTTTGCTTGCTAGCGTGAACGTTCTTCGTTCTTTATTCCTTGAAAATGGGCGCAAAAATTGTGTATTTTTCTAATGTTTTCTGTTAAGTCGGTTAAGATCTTCTTTTACTTGGGGTACGTGGGGTAGATGTAGACAATCTGTTGGGAAGCTTTGTGTCTATCATTGAAACGTTCTCACAACATTCTTATCAAGGCCGAGGAGAAATTGAAAGAAACAACGTTTAAATTCCACGGCAGCGCTTCCATTGTATCTTAAATCTTAAAATACACGTTCCAACCGTCAGCATGACAAAAAGTACTCTTTAAGGGCTAGTAAGGCTTTACTGCGGTGTGAAATAGCGTTTTTGAGGTCAGAATCCATCTCGGCGAACGTTTGCGTGTAGTTATTAGGCTGGAAACAAGGATCCCAGCCAAAATTTCGAGGCCCACGCGGTGCGACAATTGTTCCGTCAATCCGGCCACGGAACAACAGAACTTCTTCGCCTGGTCCGGGACAAAATGCGAACGTACACAACGCATATGCAGACTTGTCTTCCCACCCTTCTAATAATCGGTGGAGACCTTCCGGTTGAAGCTTCTTTAGAAACCATTTGATATATGGGCCAGGTAAGCCTTGCAAAGCGTTAAAACAGAGACAAGTATCCTCAACCAGAACCGGGCATTGGACTTGCTCCGACGCTGCTTTACATTTAGACCGCGCGATATCCTCGGGTTCACCTTGGTATTCCGGTAAATCTATGTCTTGACTGGTAACCTAGAATATAAATGACTTTAAGTCAAAACGCGCAAACACTTGCAAAATTTATATATCCTGACGTTTGCAATAATAACCTACCGGGAACGGAAGAGAGCTTCCGAGAATAGAAACAGCTTCCTCGAGCTTTTTCTTATTTCCAGTCACAAATACGAGAGTTTTCAGCCGGTTGGCCATTGTTTCTGACAACAGGGAAAAAATAACAAAATATTTTTTAAAAAAATACTTTCACGGCATATACTTAGCAGTCAGCCAAATAATACCTAATTCTTAACGACGCTACTTTAGAGTGATTCACTTATTTACTACCCACAATGTTGTATGGTTTTTGAAAGGCCTTCTTTCGGTTAAAGGTTATTTTTTACGACATTTCAGGAATTTTAAAGTAAATTCTAAATACACGGCAATTACGTACACAGAATAGACAGACGACAGGCTCCAGTATTACTACGAGTTCGTATCTCATCAATTCCCGCAAATTGCGTGTATTTAGAATTGGCAGTTCATTCTCATTTATCTGCCCATGTGCCATACAGAAATTGTTTACCGGGTGATTATAAACAGTTTTAGATCAGTAACGCCACCTGTGGTTCTTACTTAAATCTTGGTGTGTTCCATTCCATTCGATCACTCTGGCTTCCTTTCGTGCTCACTGTGTGCACGGCCAGGTCGGCGCTTTCCTCCAGGAAATATTTTACCATCTAGACGTGTGCTGTTAAATTTTTACCAGCATGTCTTTAGCACGTTCAACTTGGGGTTTGGTAGCTGGAGTCTGCGGTACCTTGTTTGTAGGTTACTGTATTTACTTTGATCGCAAACGTCGCTCCGACCCTGACTTCAAACGCAAGCTACGTGAAAGTAATGTCACGCTTAACTGGCTTCTCATGGCTTAACAATATTGTTTCTTTTTTAGAACGGAAAGCACGCCAAAGTACCGCTGGAGGCTCCTCACAGCTCCCCGACTTGAAAGACCAACAAGCTGTGCAGCAGTTTTTCTTGAGAGAAGTGAACTATAGATTGGTTAAATAAGCGGTCATTAAACAAATATCTGTTTGATTAAGGTCCAACTCGGTGAAGAACTCCTTTCCCAAGGTGAAATTGAAGCCGGTGTCGAGCACATGTGTAATGCAGTAGCCGTGTGTGGACAGCCACAACAGCTTCTGCAAGTATTGCAACAAACTATGCCACCTCAAGTGTTCCAACTTGTATTGCAGCGTTTGCCAGCTGCAGGACAGGTACGCCGATAAAGCTTTACTGACGTTGTCGGTTTCTCTGGCTTACGCGATCTGGAAAATGGGAAAGTGTTCAGTACTCATTGTGCTGTCGCCATTTAAATTTTTGGTATTTCTACATTATAAGTTCCGCAGACTTTTCATTCCCTAGATCTATTAGAATGAAATTTTCGAATTAGTTAACTTTGCTACAATAAAACTGGTTGTAATTAGTAAGATTTTTCCCCAAAATATGGAGTTAAATTGCGGCAATGATTACTATTAGAATTAAAGTGTTCCATGTGTTTTAATTTCCCGGCGTCTCTAGTTCTAAAATTAAACTTAATTTAAATTAGCCTACTTTAACCTAACCTAACTAAACCTATCCTAACTTGTAAATTCACCTGGTTTATAATGGAGTATTATCAGATTTTTCTATAAATTTTTGTATAACGACTTGTGTATAATTATGCAGGTTCCCGAGTAGGGCCTCTTAAAAGACCCGCAACGTAGACGCACTTTGTATACTCTGCTGTCGACATTTGTATAGGCTTCTGTAGGGTAAAGTTCCTTACTTAGACGAAGTTCCGCGTCAGAAAATTGTTGCTCTCGTAAGGCCATGAAAAATGTACATTTTCAAACATCAGCTTTGTTTAGAGAACGTGTCTTTTTCAAGATGTTGGCCATTACCTTCTTTACCCAACTAAACGTTTTCCGGTCGACCATAGTTAGATATTCTGGGGTTAACTTTCTTTAATACTCACTGTGTGCTATAAGTATTTTTTTAAGGCATTAAAGTGCCGTGGTACTTTATGAGTATATATTTTGATTTAGTTAGTGACTAATTTGTAACAAACAATTATACAAGTATCATGAGAAAATGTAAAATATTACTCATTATGTAATTAACCGTATACATTGATACGCGAATTTTGCGCATTGCATGCTAAAGTATGCTTGTCCGTTGGTCGGTAACTAAGATTTTTTTTATATATATTTGAGGGAATATTACCCAAAGTTGATTTAACTTCCTCAGCACCTTGCATTGTACCAGGGAATGAATCATAAAAGCAATTTTATCACAAGTTTCCTATAATATGTGTTGGTAAACTTCGATAAGCTTTTTCCGTTAACAATTAACTAAAAAGTTGGAAAACTTTAGCCTAGATATTCTGTTAGTAGGTACTGTAAGTTGTAAGTCTTAAAAAATCATACCCGAGACCGCGGAATTGTCGAAAGCGATTTTTTTTTTTTTTTTTTTTTGCGCGGAACTGTTTTTACTATTAAAGGAAGAGCGATATTCACCCTATTAGCATGTCATCTGAGTGAGTCCATTCACTGTTTTTCGTGAGTAATTTTTTTTAAGATATTTTATTTCTGCCTTCCTCAGAAAAGTTACATGTACTTTATTCCGAAAGTTACAGTTGGGTTATAAATGTTCCCTGTACCTCGTCAGCAGTTTTTTTTTTTTTTGTTACAAGTTGGCAATTAGACGGCATATACTGAACATATTCCTGTTTTTGAATCTGTAATTCAGAAGGACTTATACTTATGACGCACCTAATATGTGCCAATTGTGTGTAGAACGAACTTAAATTTATGTATTTTCTTTTTTTTTTTTCGTATAGCGCCTCATAGCCAGCGCTGGTGGTCAGAGCGGATTCGTCATGAGTGAAGAAGATGTTGAATAAATTAGCTCGCCTCATCGCGTCGAAATCAAGTTTTAGAGGAGTTCTGTCTGCTTTGTGGGAATGTCGTCTCTCTCCCCAGTTCAAAATTCCGATAGTCTTGTCTAGTTTGAAAAAGTTTGCTTTCCTACAGTGTTGAGAGGCAAATAAGCTGAAGCGAAGTAATACAAACCGTTTTTTTACGTAAAAGAAATCGACCTTCTATTTTTTTTCACCCGCTTTCGCTTTTAAAACTTTTCGGGAACACTTAAGCCAATCGATTCCCGTAGTGCGATAGATTCCTGCGGCTGTGTTCCGAGCTGTTAACCCAGAGCGAAGGGCGATCGCCACAGTTTCAGGTTCATCTGCCCTTTTAGTCGAGTGAAGGCCTTCCTTCCAGTCGCCTGGACGAAGAACAAGTGCTCACTTCAAGTCTTCCTTCAGGTCCCCAATTCCGTCCTTCAGTCAACTCGAATATGTGCATATAAATTTCCAGTGACAATACAGTTACTGTGAAATCGGTTACTGTGAACATAAAAGAAAAATGCGTACGCAGGCCGTGATTGTGTGTCTGTTCTATGTAGCCTTCAGAATTCAACCGTACGCTGCAATTCGAATTGTAAGTAGTCCCTTACGTGTTGTATGTTTTACACAACTACCTGAACTGTAACGGAAAGAAGTACCAAAAGTCTCACATTATTGTGTGTTTACTTTTGGAGCATATTACCGTAATGACTGTCAGGACAGGTATTTTCGTTATTATATAGCTTGTGGAGTCAAAGGGTGGGATTGATAGTCTCTTTATAGGCAACGTTAAAAGTTTTTCACCATGTAAGACTCAAGGATGCCGTAAATAAGTTTCCTTAGACTGAACCGCTGTCTTTTGTAGTAAGCGATAACATCTGCCACCTCAAGAGCATATAAAACTACGTTTCCTTCCCTGAAAGTCAGAGTTCAATTTGCGAGCACACGTCTCTTTTTTTTCCCTTGTTTTATCTTTTCTTCCAAGTCACAGACTCTGAGCAACAAGTTTATTAGTAGCCTGGTACACGTATTTTACCTCCGAACTGAGCTACATTTTCCGAAAAGGGTGCTTTAGTACACCTTATGGCTCCGGTCGGAAGGGAAAAAAAAAGATGCTGGAGATTTCTGTGCAGGATTATTGGACTGGATAGAGGTAACTATTGCTTCCTGCCTTGTCTGTCACGTTTCGGAATTTGGAAGGTTCCGTGCGCAGCGGGAAACAGACCTCCGTCTCGCAACTGGAGGGTAGCACTCTTTAACCCACCTCCACACCCTCAAATAAATATCACAAAACCAAAAGGGACATCGTAAACCTTTATTTTCTCTCAAGTCGTTTTATTACAAAATTCAGCTGCAGTTGTTGTGTACTAAGTCGGTGTCACTCAAATAAACCGAAAACTTGGCCTCAAACCTTCCTGAGCCTTATTTAACGAATTTATAGACTTAACGGATTTTAGACAGGTAGCGTTACAGTGCTTGCAATTATTGTCTTTCTAGTACAAAATTCAGTACCGAGATTAGTATTAAGCAAATATGAATGGTTAACTCACAATGGAGTAGACGTTGCTATTCTAACGTTAATTGTGAGTTCCACTTAACCAGGAGGTATGTGAGGATAATGCGGATTTTATCGCTTATTTTTACAATTGACTCCCCCACTACAGCAGATTGGAGAATTTCCAAGAAAGAGGTAACGGCGAAGTAACTCTCTCTGGCGCACAATGGCCAGCGAGATTTCTCTGAGCTTGACTTAAACACGTATAATGACGAAAAGAAATAAGGGATAACGTCTTGGCGGCGAACTTGAGCTAACTTCAGTGGCGAGAAGAATAGGCAGGCAGGGGGATTTTCCTTTGGTACTTATTTTAGTACCCTCTGCTTGCGGTCGTTTCTGAAGAATACAAAAGACGTCAGGGAATAGGATTTGTGCTGTCACTTTAACACCCATCGAATAGACTCGAGTCTCACTACAAAAGCTGTTGCACTGGAATAATTCGAAAATTGGGGGAAATGTGGGGGACAAACCTTGAACTACCGCTTATTTTCAAGTCAAACACAAACTCTGGGTGGCTGAACTTCTCATCCGTCAAAGGTTAGCCCCCCTACTTCGTTCACCCAGCATCACCCTGAGTTGAGAATCCCAAATATTTCTTGAGTCGACAATTCCAGAACGCTTTGCTTTTACCTTTGCTGACCACTGAACAGTATGATGCTTAAAGGAAAAAGAAAAAATTAAAGATTTCTGTGCTGTATTTTAAACTACGATATGTCTCAAACCTCCAGCAAAGCAATTTATGGTCAAATATTATGCCCAAAAACGGCCTGTGCTCTGCAGAGATATCCATGTTTGATAGTCTTCGGACCGAATACCACCAAAGCCGACTTAGCGGCCAATGACTAGCAAATACTCGTGAAATCTGAGAAAAATAAGTGCAGTTAATCTCAAACTAAGATTCTGGAAATTCAGACAAGAACCAAATGTGTTTCACGAGCATCGCATGGAAGGGTGCTCACTTTTAACATAACAAATTTTTCTCGTTTATTTTATTATTATCCATTACCACGCATATGGCACATAGGCATAGAAAACTACAAAGACCTCTCGTTTGCTTGCCTTTTTATTGTTTTATTATCCTTATCTACGTATTTTTTTACTCCACTTATTTAAATGAGGTTGCAAATTATCCCAGCAATTGTTGTTTTAGAGCGAAAGGAAGCCGGAAGTGTTGGGTCCCGTGACTTTCAAGTTCGACAACGATTCGAGCCTACCTTTCAACTATGCATCCGGTAGCTTTCAGCAAGATCCGCTTACGAACGGAGTTAGTAGTATTCATCATCCTCCATTAAACAAGAAGAACCCCAACCGTACTCACAAACACTCTCCTCCTTTATCTTCGACGATCAACAAACTCCCCAAGGAATCTAAGAAGCATAAGAAGAAGGCAGAGAGTCGAACCAAGCTCCGCACGTCCTCTGATCAAAGTAGCGTAAACGCTACAACCTCCCACCGTAATAAAAATAAAAAGCACAAGGAGCACTCCAAAGCATGCACCGACGATAAACACCATTCACACAGCACCCAAAGAATGCACTCAGAACCAATTTCGTTGCAGATTAACGTTCAAATTGAGCTATCGCGTTCGCCGTCTAGTTCAACAGTAGCTTTCCAACGCCCAAACAAACGGAGCAGAGCTCGGCGTAAGTCATTAGGAAAACATGGCTGGGTACATGGAACGACTATCGCGGCTGATACCGAACATACTCATTTAAAATTTCAGCCTTTAAAAATTGATCCCTCCAAATCAAAAAATCCCTTACGGGATACTACATCGTTCATACATCTATATTTACCAGTATCCTTATTAAATCAGGCACGAGCACATCCATCGCGTAATAAAAATCGAGACGCTGTTTTGCTCGATAGCGATACTGCAAGCACCACGGCTATGACTACAAGTACCCCCCGAACTCGAACTAAATCTCCCTCCACCCCGAGCACAGTGGGTGCTCGCACCCATGCTAGTACGGAATTTCCTCGTTTTAACAACAAGCTTTTAAACAAACATTCTTATGCAAAAACACAAGCCCCAACCGCTAGAAATGGAACAAGTGAATTATTTCGTTGCAAAAAACAACCGAATTCATGGATGGCCGCTTCACAAGCTCAAGTTGATGAACTTCAGCGCTTATTCACAGCACTTGATGAAGTGGACACCCGAGCTTGGAGTACGTGGTTTCAATGTGCCTTCTGTCTTTCTACGGTAAGTACTAAATGTATACATTAAACACCCCTCACACCACACACATGACTAGGGTAAACATTTAATATTTGCAAATTTGTAGGACACTGTTCAAGTTAAGTAAACGTGAATGTGCACAGTATTTTCTTAAGCTTTGCCCTCCTGCATTCTCTTGACAGGATTTGCTTTATATGTCGAAAATCCGACAATTCTAGAAACATACGGACGCTTATTTCGAGAAGCTACGGATAGTACTACAGGTTGGATGGCGACTGGGATTATTAAAGTAAAAAGAAAATTATTTTTAAAAAATCCGTCACACGTATTAGTGAATTACAGTGTAATAAATATTTAAAAAATCAGTAGTTTATTGAAAAAAAAAACCTGAAAATTCAACAATCGCGATTTTTAGCATCAGCTTTTCAATAATTACGCTATGTTCGAGGACGCTGGATTATCTTGTCAAAACTTGCATCACTTGTCAGCCGTTTGCAAAGCGGTTGCTCCTGTGCAGTCAGGAATGTCAAAGTACTCAAAAGCGTGCTTCTAATTATGTATCGTGATGTTGTATACCAGGAAAATGAGGCTTTACCAGCGGAAGTTGGCCTTAAAATGGTTCAGAATGCCAAGCTGTCGAACGATGTCAGAACTGTTACCCGAAATTTAGGTATAATTTCAATTAACAGGAGAAGAAGCTAAACCGATTTGTGTTTATACGGAAAGACTCAGATTCGTGTGGACGATGGTTAGAATGCGAGCGCTCTGCAGAGCCCATTATTACTCGAATTTTTTCTCAACTACCCTCGTGCCCTTGTATGTATCCTTCGCAAGTGGTTTATAAGGATCGGATCTATGATTCTCGTCACCGTCGCCATTTTCGATGGAGAGATGTAAATTTAGAAACCGAACGTTTAGACGTGTACCGCCCTGGTGCTGCCTACTGCATTCGATCACTAACGCCCATTGACAAAGCCGGACTGGCTGCGCAACAATGTTGCTATGATCAGTATTTAGTCTCCGATGCTTTGGTAAATCGAAACTAAAATGCTATTTTGTAGATTGCGGAAGCTTCTGACTCGCGGCTGGGGAGCTGGCACCCCTAGTCTTGTGTCCATAGACGTTTCCAAGCCTTTACATTATGCAATAGACCGAAAACCCTGGCTTGCTTGTAAAGGAGACTTCACCAAGTAATTATTCTTCCCTTTACCTCTCTTCACGCACTCCGGTAACGTATCCATGGTAATCTGAACTCGTACAATTTTATAGGTTTCATTTACAACGCACGCCAAGTAATCATTTGAACTGCAGCGCCAATCCCACCGATGAAGTATTTCAGCAACAAGTATTATTAGCGACTAACTATTAGAAGAATACGATAGGGGGTTAAACTGTTAATTAACCTGCGTCAGTCCAAGATTGTACAGTGAAACATTCACATTGTTCATAACGGTCTAGGGTGAGCCCAATAAAGTAGTTTCCGACAGGAACCGTAACGGTTATGGCATGTGAGGCTCTTGTGGTCCGAACTTTGTGAACAATTTTGTAAATACAGCTGGAGTTTTAATATAGCTTGAGAAAAGAAATTTATTAAAGTTAGGAAGTGCATCACGTTTTATTAAAGAATATAAAAACAAGTCTGAGATTCAAAACAATTTCGTGCCAAATTTTGGGTTTGCTATTTCCATGTGCCATTACTTCTTATAAGAGTCTCGAGCGCGTTGATCGGGAAAATGCAGGGTAGTGCATTTTGACTCGAAAAGCAGTATTCACGGAAAAAGACATTATAATATGTTGTGTTTAACGTTAAAATCGTGTGACAAGTGTGAAGGTAATTTATCGTGTTACTATTGTTCATTGCGAAAACTGAGGTACTGGCACCATTGATTTTGATTTGTGAAAAAAATACTGCTTTCATATGTAAATTGCTAAACGTACAAACTTAGCGGGGATATCTATTTTCTGTTGTCTTTAATAGACTGCTGCTGTGAAAAGATGACAATTGTACGTGTTGACACCAGAAATACAGTAACATCAACCAACGAGTGACGTATCGTTTCTATTGCGCAGTGATACCACTGCAAATCCCCAAAAACTACCCCCGAGCAGGGGTGCAGTGAATGGCACCCCCCCCCCCCCGAAAGAAAAAGTCCCCCTCCCCCCGAAAAAAAAAACACGGGCCTCCACCCCCGAAAAAAATTCCTGGCTGCGCCCTGCCCCCGAGTACATCATATGTATGCCTTTTTTTGTTCCGTTCTATATATTTATTTTAAGCTCAACGTACACTTATTGGTTATGAATTCTTATTGCAATGTAGGTTCATTTATTACAGCATTTATTCGCCTATTGCAGCAAGAAGACTAATCTGTAGTTTATTGGAAATTTAAGCAGCATCACATAAATACTTGCCGACGAATAATTACACGACGAAAAAGTACACTACGCGATTTTCTTGTACGCAATGGAACTTTTATTCTCAGCACATGAACAAAATGTAAAACGGATTCATTTGCTTTGGAATCCAAAATGAATCCGAGGGAGAAGCACAAAAGACAGGCGATAAGTAAGGTATCAAAGTAACTTACGGGGACAGCTGGGGAGCGTTAGCAAAACATATTAATGGGCGCGTTAAATGAAGTCGTCCAACTCCAGTGTAAGTCCGTGACGAAAAGGCTGTCGTCTCCTCGAAATTTAATGGATGGTATTTACCTTTACGAGAAAAAATAAAAGTTTAGTGAAGGAGGAAACATGAATCTTTAAGGAGATGAAAAGGAAATTGGGTTCTAGCATTATTTCGTTAGAAAAAAAACTTACAATATCATCAATCTTCAGGATACATCGCACAGTTTCCGCCGCCAAAGTTAAAGCACTAGTGGACACCAGTAAAGGTTGGACTACATTTTCTTCCAGAATGTTTGTAATAGCTCCTTTTCGCACATTAATTCCCGCTGCTTTTTCGCCTTGAGCGTGTTGGTTTCTCAACTCAGTGACCGTGGCAATAGGGTTAAGACCAGCGTTTTCAGCCAAAGTTGAAGGGATTACTTCCAAAGCCTCAGCAAACGCACTAAAACAGGACAACGTTAACATTTACTTCTACTCACAAATATAAATCCAAATATAAAATACTAATTCAAAATGCACAGGGTACAAAAAAACAACTAAAAAATTAGTCCATAAAATGCTGAATCTCACCGGAAACAATAAGCGTCCACGCCGGGCAATGCCATGGCTTGTTGGTAGAGTTGGTGGGCCAATTCAATTTCAGGTGCTCCTCCGCCAGCAATCAAATACCTAACGTAAAGTAAATACCGTTCATGAATAAAGAAATAACTACAAGTTAATGTCCATTTTTTACCTTTTCTTTACGAGGCAACGAATTACGCAGAGAGCGTCGTGAAGCGACCGAGCAGCTTCGTCTAATACTAGTTTGTTACTACCGCGAACGATAATGGACACCGTTTTGCCATGTGACTGAATGCCAGTGACTTTGACCACCTTGGAAGAACCAGCTTGGACAGTTTCTACCAAGTCGGCTGATGCCAAATGCTCAGGCAAGAAATGGTCTAAGCTTGCAACAGGTCGGCATCCCAGAGTCTAGAGAAAAACACGTTAATAACGCGTAAACTTAAACTTTTCACTAGTTACTTTGCAGACAAATTCGACATCTTCACGTTCAATATCCTTAATGACCATGATCTTCATTTTGTCTAAGAAATGTAGTGCCAAATCGCTGACAGCATCCCTAAAACGCCAAAACGAAAGTTTCAAGTGAGCCAAATTCAAAACACACCATAAACGAAAGTAAAACTCGTGAGTACCTGAGAATGGACTTTTGGACGAGCAAAACATTGCAGCCAGCTTTCTTGACCTGCTTAACGACGTTCAAAATATAAGCACGTTCTTCACGCAAAACACGATCCATCGCGGCGTAGTCAGATACCACGACTTGGTTATCCATCTGAAAATAGCAATTTTTCTTCAGCTGCTTTCATCAACAGTACTTTACACTTACGTCAGTTTTAGGAGGTGAAATGCAAAACTGGATGAGACCGATTTTGGCTTTTTCTACTTTCGTGACGCCTGCACCAGCTGGCCTATGATCGAGTACCAATCCGTCAATTAGTTCGGTATCTTCGACGGTTCCTCCGAGTTTACGGATCACTTTGATGTCCTATAATAACACTAAATTCACAGATTCACGTCAAATTTGCTAAACTTACCCGTAAGTCAACATTGTAGTCTCGGGCGGGGTCAATCACTCGCAGAACAGCATCTACAGCAATGGGGGCTAACAACGACGAATGTTCAGAAACTACCTGCAGAAAGTGGCGAAAAGGTCAGATCCACGTTTATACATTTCTGTCAACATACTTTGGAGCACAGGGAGGTAATGGCGCTCTTAAGCAGACTGTCACGATCAGCCAAGTCTAAAGGAATGGCCATATTGGTTAGAATTTCTACACATTTGTTCGCGGCTCGCTGGAAAGCTTCAGAAATTGTGGTAGGATGAATGCCCTTTTCGAGCAATTTCATAGCAGCTTCCAAGAAGCTACCACAGAGAACAACAACGCTGGTTGTGCCGTCTCCAGCTTCAACGTCTTGCGCTTTCGATAACTCAACAAGCTAAAAATAATAAATTAGAATTGGTAATTATAATAACGCAATAAGACAAACCATTTTAGCTGCTGGGTGCATGACATTCATTTGTTTCAGAATGGTAGCTCCGTCATTTGTGATGGTTACTTCTCCGTTACCCGCTTGGATCTAAAAGTGATCCTTATTAGAACACTTGATTACAACTTCCAACACAATCGTAAGCGTTGTTTACCATTTTATCCATGCCTTTAGGGCCTAAGCTCGTACGAACGGCATCAGCAACAGCTTTGAATTAAGTATAATTTCCGCAATTAGTCCAAATAACTAACACCGGTTATCCATTGTATTTTTACCTTTAGCTGCATGTATATTGCTGGCCCTGATCTCAGCCGGCTTGCTTCTGGAAACAAAAGCCTTGGTGCTTGGGGTTGCATTGGCCACCATTTTACACAAATACTTCAACTTTGGATATCAAACAAATTTAAAACAAGCGATGGCAAACACAAACCAAGATATTTGCTGATTCGCACGTTACTTTGACCCTCTGACTATAAACAAATCCACCACCATTTGTAATCGACACTAGCACCCCGCGCGGCTAATAGCGAAAGTTCAGTGCAACTCAAGAGAATTTTCAAAAATTTCCCTTTATGGTCATGAATACTCACCTGACAGAAATCAGTTCAATAAGCCAGGGTGCTATGACACAAGTAGCTTTAAATAGAAGGAAAGTTTTGACAAAAGAGTATTATACTTAAAGGTTTTACGTTAAAAACATAAAATTGAATACTGAAGAAAAACTTTTAATGGAAAATGCCTTACTTACCTTTTTGAAAAACAATAATTGATACGAGCATAATAGGGGTTCGATTTCGGTCATACGGGCCCAAGTTCCATCAATCTGACAATGATCAGTTTTCTTCATGTTGGTGTCGAATTTGCCAAATTTAAGCTTTGATCGTTCGTCGAGAATCTATATTTAGATAATCCATTCAACTTCGTATGCCCATTTATAGCAAAACGATGTCACGAATAAAGGCTGATAAAAACGTTAATGTCTGTAATAGGTCTACTTTGACCTGTGTATTGGAAACGAAGATTTTTCAACACGATAGACAGTACAATGGCGTAGAAATTAACAACACAGTAAGAAAGTCTTCACATCTATCTGCTGTCTACGAGAAACAGCTTTGGAACAACTAAATAAACAGGACGTATTATACAATATATGCAACAAAACTCATACAGGTATTTAGACAAGAACCGCATTAATGATCAACATCCAGTCTCCGCACACGAACACGCTGCTTGTAATGATACTCTTTTAGGTATGCTTTGAGAGGTTTCGGTATCTTGAGAGCATTGATTCCGTCATAGGTAGTACGATTCGTAATAACTGCCCGACACAAATGTTGCAAGTCGAATGGAAACGACCTATGTAAAGGGAGCGTTAACATGGGTTCGAAAAACATACAACAATTAGGATCTTTGTAGTGTTCGATCAGGCCACACACACTGTAAGAAGCGTACACCCCAGGGTCGTGGGAATCAAAGCTAAACTTGTGATTCCACTGTTCGATTCGCGCGTGCAACGAACGCCCGTACCTCCTAAACGAGACGGAAAACAAATACTCCTCTTGTGCCGAATCTCGCAGCAAAAAGGTTCCATCAGGCTTATTTTCGAGAAGCTTTTCAGCTTCGTATCGGTCCATTTTGCCCCAATAAAAGGAACAACGTGTGATATCTAGCAAATCGGGGACGAGACAATGGATGTAGTCAACTTGCGTATGCACTCCCCGGCTGCCGGTGGGAGCGGAGGCGGTCGACGATGACAAAATATCACAGAGTTCTGGGGGATGATAGAGATGCGTGGGAAGTAAACGCCAATCGATATTAACATGTGTTGACAACGCGTTGGAGGCATAAAAGGAAGGACCAATGAGGGTTAACGAATTATGAAATAAGGCTGAGAGATTGTCCAAATTGAGTTCGTTGCTGTTGTAAAGCAACGAAAGGTGCTGGGGACTAAAATTAAACTGGTTGGCGGGAACCACGCTGGAGGGTGACGATAGTGCGGTCACGACTGCCGGGCTTGACAAAGGACTGTCGGAGGAATATGTTTGAGGACGGTAACCAGGTGGAGGATCGACACCTTCGGCGATTTCACGGGCGCGTTCTTGACGGGCACGCTCGTCACAGTCTTCAATTGGGTATTCATCAGGGTTAAATCGCGACAAATCAATGACGGGCACGCGGAAAGCTGCATCTTCGGCTTCAGGTTGGGTCGCTTCTGGCGTCTCTTGACTTGGCTGCGCACAGGGAACACAGCCAGTAAATGTGGTGCTGGCGCTCTAGAAACGTAAAAGTGTTTTTAAAATCGAGACAAAATATAGTTTGTTATATCACTGTATGTTTCTTTCCTACAACAGCGTGATCGAAAGCTCTTTGTGACTTACTGAATGGTTCTGAAACAACTGGTAAAAAAAGGTTTTTATAAATATATAAAGTCTTAGAATGAACTCAATCGAAACAAAATGCAATGCACACTATTCTATACTTGACACATGTATCAGGCTTTTGGAGCATAATCGCCTGTACCTAAATAATTCATACAGTATGTATTACACAGTGCTAAGGTAATTTTTAGATAATAACCGAATAATTCGAACACTATGTAGAAATTTAGGAAGACGTGCTCTACCTTGTTTGTTTCAGATTAAAAACTACGCTACGTGAGAATCGAACGAAGTAGAAAGAGTTCGCAACGACAGGACTTTACGAGTTATCTGATATTCTTTTCAAGAATGGGCAGTAACTGTGAGCATTACCTAAGCAAGAAAATTACCTAAGCATTGGCTACATGTTTCCTACAAACGTTTCGCTCCTTATCTTAGGTCGCTCTTGCTTCTCCATACAGTGCGCTAAGACCTTCAGCTAAGAATAAGCAAAACTCAACGCTACCGTAAGAATTTTGGTGGTCAAAGCTTTCCTTGAAAAGTGACATTCCTTACTTTACGGGATTTCCTTTCCCAAGTTTCGCACAGGAAGTTACATGGGTAGCTTCAAAAATAAATATCCTAGTGTATTTATTTTACGTGTCATCTTCTGAATTCTATTATTTTATCTGAACAAGTTCTTATAATCCATCTTCTGAATTCTATTATTTTATTTGAACAAGTTCTTATAATCGAACTACTCAAAATTATTTACAGGCCGTAAAAAGGACCAATGGAGACTTTTGTCTAAGAAAATACTCCGATAAACATTCGCTAGGCTATACACGATTAGAATTTGCAAGAGACATTATTTATGAAATCTACAGAAACTATTAAACACATCTATTTCACAATTCCGAGTCTAATTCATAAAATACCAGTGAACTGCATCGATTTTGTCCGTAGGATTTATGCTAAAGATTTCAACAAAATTTTGAAGCATTATACTCGTATATATAGTCTACGACTAGAAAATTGTTACGAAAATTGTTACCATTACAAACTTACATATTAAGTGTCTGTTTATAGACCTTTTCCTTGCTTAGTTATACAAGTTCTTCTGTAACTACGAGCCAATACTTAAACTTACTTAAATTCTTTAAATTTATCACACAAACTAACATCCTTAGTTAACGCCATTTAGTTATCTGAAAGTTTTAGGGCGAACCACGTAAACTGACCGACGTATTATCCCCTGCGCCATGGTTGAATAAACTTAATTCAATATGCTTCGGAATCCGTTGCTACGTTTAGCAATAAGATACTTTTTTCCCCAGCGATTAATTCTGCATATTTACATAACATTATCTTCAAAACTTTTATGTGAATTTTAAGTAATGAATCAAACACATGCTCTTAAGAGTTGAAGGAAACTCGTCCGCAATTATTACCGTTTCGCTTGAGCTTGGCAATGGTTTTGCACTCGCATGAGGGCTTTTCAAGCGTAATCGCAAGCTCCAATGTTTTCGCTTCTTTTCACTGGATTCGGACGATAAGCTACTGTCTGACTTGGGATTTTTTCGGCTCCTTCTCCCAAACGAAAGTGTTTTGAAACTACTGTGACGGTGTTCCGGGGTACCCGCAGTTGTTGCGGAGGACGAGGTCACGTTCGCTTGTTGACAACTGCAGGACGGCCACATCGGATGAGAACTGACAGCCATACACTCGCACTTGGATGACGACCAGGCTGATCTGGAAGTCGATTCCTGGCTGGGTTCGGCGTTCGATCCAGTTCTCGGCCGAGCTCCACCATGGATTCCTTGACTCGGATTAGCTTCTGTGCTGGAACCAGCTGGGGAACTCGAGGAAGAACACATCTCGGGTCGACGTCGTTCCATATTTACACTACGTGATCGAGCCACATGAGTAGATTGCGAGTTGATTCCTAATTTTTGTCCCATAACTTTCACTCCTACTACGTCGCTTTACATTAACTAGCTAGAGTACAATGAAAGACAATACAGTTCATCTGGGGGATTTTAATTATGGGTTTTTGAAAGCAAGAGTGGGTTTTCCACATACGTTGCTCTTACTTTCTAATTCGTGACACCGTCGTTCCACCTTCAACACTTTCGCCACTATGCTTGGTACACCACAATTTCTATCCAAGAAATCCATTAAGTTTGCTATACGAAGTTTCCGTCATGGCTAAAGTTATGTAGCGTAATACGGTCACTAGGAAACAAACACATTGATGCATATGCTAACTACTCAACTTAGGAGCAGCACTTGTTGCAAACAATGAATGAATGAGAGTTTCAGATTCGGTTTCCGCCCTTCCGTCAACCAAAATGAAATGCAGACGTGAGGGAGGAAAACTTATGAGCCTGAGGTGATGCAGCGTTGCCGTGTATCAGAATTGCCGCATTCATTCATAAAATAGATAAATGTTTAAAACGTATTGTTATCTTCAACCAGATTTTGTGAAAATAAAAAATCTAATTTATTCGTGAAAATGTGCTCACTATATCAGCATTTACAATAAAAGACATTAAAAAAACTGGGATAATTTATGTTCCCTAAATTACTATTTCGTTCCATAGATGGCGAATGCTTACGTTCACGCCGAAAGTTAATCCGACGTTGTTTACAATTTATAGCGATGCGAAAGTAAATCGTGAGAAAAATAGTCTACGGTTTACGAAAATGGTTGACGGGCGCATCCAAGTCGTTGCGAGAGTAAGAATTAAATAATAATTATTTATTATCTATATTTATCAAGGGACTAGTCTAATTATTTATTATTTTAATTTTCTAATATTTATCTTTATTTTTAGTTTGATTATAAACGTTCTCATACGTTATTTTTGTTCCAAAGGTCCGGCCTTACCTCCAGTCTGACAACAATTATAGCGCAGCCGATTTCCTTCACATAAACCCGGCCGAAGGACGCGTGGCGTTAGATGAAAGCAGAAGTTTTGAATTCGATTATGTTCTCCCTCCAACATGTTCTCAAGAATTACTTTACGGCGGGTGCGTGGAGCCTATGGTCACCAGCTTTGTGGATGGTAACCTTGAAATTCTCGATTAATGGGTGTTTAACGTTTCATTGCCGAACTCGTTTTGGTAGGGTACAATGTGACAGTAATGGCGTATGGTCAGACTGGGTCTGGGAAAACGTACACAATCTGTGGTCCGAGTTTGCTCTATGCCATGAATGAAGCCGATTTTGGAATAATACCTCGCGCTATTCGCCACATGTTTCTCAAGATGAAAACGTATCCTATAAGACGGTACACTATCCACGTATCGTACTTGGAAATAGACCACGAGGAGATTCGCGATTTGCTGAGCATGGAAGCAGTACACGGTGAAATTACGATCTGTGAACACCCTGACGTAAATCTGAATGAGATTCTTAACCACTCCAATTTAATACCTTTCGTTCCTCTGCTTCTTTCGATCCTAGGGTTCTGTAGAAATGCTTGGAGCAACTCAGCGGGAATGTTGTAACATTCAAGATGTTATGAGCTGTCTGGAAACAGGCTTAGCGTTGCGTTTTACGGGACCTGGCTTATCAAGCCAGTTTTCGAGTCGCTCTCACGCGCTCTTTACCATCAATCTCCAGCAGGATTGGAGCCAAGGTTTGTTATCTTGCCGTGAGAGACTTTGAATTTCTATTTCCTAAATATGCTTTGTTGTAGAGGGTTTCATGATCCGACAAGTATCGAAGCTTACTGTTGTGGATTTGGCGGGTTCAGAACGCCTCAGCCCTGGTCCGTCTTTTCCCATTAATTCGGGTTTGTTAGCTTTAAGTAACGTCACAGCGGCTTTGGGAGATCCACGGAGAAAAGCCAGCCATGTAACTTATTGGGACTCGAAATTAACCTGTCTCCTCAAAGTAAATTGTACCTTTCTGGAATATCAGGCTTCAATCATTTAATTGTTGCATGTGACTAGGAATCTTTGGGGGGCAATTCGCTGACGTTAATAGTGCTGTGTTTATCACCCTCATCATGTGATGTCGAGGAAACGCTGAATTCTCTCAAATTTGGCTCCCGAGCTAGTAATATCGTAAATGGAGCAGTTCCAAACATAGGGATTACGCCCCTTCCTGCCAGTCCAGGCAGTTTTTGGCCTTACGGCACACCGTTGATGCCTACCGTGTTAAATAATATGCATACTGTAAATATGTCTAAACAGTTTATGCCGGTCCAGTCAGCCCATTCCTTTTACCCTCCCTTTTTTGCCAATCTTGCTGGTGAAGAGCGAGGCAGAGGAGAGGGTGAAGCGTTGGATGAGAATGACGGCTACGAAACACGCCTATCCCGAACACAGATGGTTGAAGAGCAAGTTTTCAAGTAAAATTCTGTTATAACGTGCTCTTCTTGACAAACTGTCTTAAATTCTCTGTATTTTAGGCTGAAATTTGCAGCGTTACAGTGGCAACAATTGGTAACAAGCGCAGAGAGGATGCTGAATGAATTCAGCGTTAAAGGAGCTCTAGCTCCGGAAGCTTTACATCAGATACAGACATGGCTGAACCTTAAACAAGAAGCGCAAGAAGTGATTGAAAGCAATGAAGCTGCAAAGGAAGATCACGAGCCGCAAACCGGAACAGATGACCGCAATACGTTACACGTTATAGGTAATAAGCAAATTTTTAATACTTTATTAGAATGTTGTGTTTGCTAGGGATTCTATGCCTTGTTTGTTTTAGTCTTTAATTGTAAATTCAGTGTATTTGAACACCAAATTATATGGACGGTCTTTGTCCAGAAACTCTATTGCCCACCAACTATACTTTACAAACCAAATCATGTAAAAACGTCCAGCTTCGAGCGTAGGAGTAAGTAATTTCGCGAAAAAGGACGGTTTAAAGAGTTCACTTGGAAAAGTTAAGGTTTATTACAGTATTCGTAAAGATGCAAAATTTCAAAAATCGTTTTCATTATTAAAAACAATTTACACACTAGCTTAAAGTTAATGACAGCGCGTTTAGCTCTTGTAGCGAATGTCTTGGTTCGGTTCTGATACAAATTTACTTGGTCTTTCTGTTCATTTTATTATTATTTTAAATTTTGACATTTTTTAAAAATAATAATTTATTTATTTTTTAACATTTGTACAGAGGAGGTTTCTGAGCCGGAATCGAGTGTGTGTTCCTCAGCCAGTAGCGTCAGCTCTTCTAGTGATGTTTCCCAGGAATCTGATTTCAACGAACGCTTGGAGACCTTAAGACAACAGTTTCGGAAAACTACTGATATGTTGATTTTGAGTATCGAAAACTCCTGTGACTTGATTATTGCCGAATCGGTCCAAGCCGAAGCGCATTTGGAGGCGTCTTTACCAAGTTCAAGTATATTACCTTCCACTAAAATATTGATATTACCAACACGCATGATTTTTTTTTTTCTGCCAGGAGAACAAAGTCCTTTTCCACATGTTGTTCATGGACGCCAGGGTCGAAGAGCAAGTGTATTCCAAACTGGGGACTCACCGGGTTTAACTTTACCGGGGAGTACTGGCTCACATACCGAGGTAAGAATGCATAAATCCGCGTTCAAACATCCAAGCGCTTTACGCATAATTTTATTTTGAAGGAACCCGGTAAATCTTCACACAAGGCAAAAATTAGTATCGTGTCAGAAGAATCCGACACGAACAGCGATTACATCGATTCCGAAGCTAGCATCTCAGATTCAGAAGATCAGGGATCGCTGTGCGAAGTTGCAGTTAGCCCAAATGAGCACCAAATATTTGTGGATGGTAGTCTCCCATCGGAAGAAACCTTAAAAAAAGAAATACACCGCTTGTCCGAAACTTCGGAAACCCGAAAAGTTAAAGTTCAGCGCACTGCCTTGGAATTAAAAAAAGCGCAGCAAACATTGAAAGAGTTACGAGGTGCAATCCGCCTAAAGGAAGCTTTCATCCAAGACTTGCTCAAATCAGGGGAAGAATCTGAGATTGCTAAACAGAACTATGAAGCTCAAATCGAAAAACTGGAGGAAGAAGCCGACAGAACACGCTCGGACCTCCGATGTGCACAAGAGCGGCTAGAACAGTTGGAGATCTGTGAGCAACAGAAAGAAGAGGGTGAACATTTGATGAAATATAAGAAAGATATGGTTCGGTATGAGAAAAAGCTAAGCAGAATGAAAAAGTTCCTCTCGTTGGCAGGTTCAACATCCAAAAGGTAATTTCTCTTACGTTCTTGATGGACTAAAAAAATAAATAAAGTACAAATAAGAAATCTAATATGAGCTTTTGTGCCCTTTTCTCAATCAGAGTGGAAGAATTGGAAAAAAGTTTGTCCCTAATGCGAGAGCAACACAAGGAGCTCAAAGAGCAATTAAGACAAGAAGCCGAGCGCAAGCGCAAACTGGAAAATGAGTTAGACCTAGATCAGAAAAGGATAGCTATCCTAGAAAACCAGCTTGAAGAACATAAGCGAGCTTCTCGACAGGTATGGGTTCGAACATTTGTGTTTTAAATATAATTTTTAAGCCGTAATTGAGAAAGTTATGTTTATTGGGCACTTCAGTCTAGACGAAATTCGCGGACTTCGCGGAAAAGTTCGCAGGACAGTGACATGCGCGCTGATTCCCAGCAAGCAGAATGGGAGCGTCAGAAAAAATGGCTTTGCGAAGAAGAAGAGCGTGTTATGGTTCTGCGGGCGGAAACTGAAAAGCTTAACGAGGATCTTCGCGAAAAATATGCGCGCTTAGAGCAAAGAGAGCGTCAAATGCAGCGAAGAACACAGCCGACTCCAATTTGTTGCGAAAAGGAACAACAAACAGATGCTCAGGTAATTAGTAACAAAACCAGGTAAACAAAATAGACTGTAAAAGATTGATTTTTGATAGGAATTGAGCTATTCTTTAACGCCAAGCTCTAAAAGTACCGAAACAACAAAACGAGAGAGCGGTGATTTTGACAAAGAAACAATGAGGAGGCGGGAGATAAGAAGTTTGCGGCAAACCAGGGACGCTTTGGTCAAACAGCGACAGATTTTGGATGAAAGACAACATAAAGTTAGTTTAAAAAAAATAAATAAAAATTAAAACCACTTTTAGGATATCCTGGCTGCAGTATTAACGTGTATTGCTAGGGGCGGGTCTTGGAGAGTTCCGAAGAAAGGCGGTTGCTTGAACTTGATGAAGCAATAGAGGCCATAGATACAGTGATCGAATATAAGAACGAAATTTTTGGCAGTCACACTCGGGAAATCCGAAGTCCAGTAATATTTCTGTTCACTTTATTTAGTTATTTTTCTTGTTGCCTTTTGTTCTATTTTTGTTATTTTGTCTTTAAAAATCGCCATAACTTTTCGTCCGTTGCCATGCAATTAGTTCTAACATATCTTTTGTGACATTTTCTTCCAGTTTAGTGAAATGGTTCTTTCTTTTTAACTTTTAAATGTTTTCTCTTTTACTTTCATGTTGCGTCGATTTACTTTTCAGTTTCATTTCTCGTTTGCCCATCTGTCTTTATTTACTTTTACAAAGTAAATCTATTGAATTATGTATTTGTTTTTACAACTTGTGGAAAACAAATATTCACCACTTTCATTTTGATTTTTGTAGACTGGTGATGGCCTTATCACCCGCTTAATGAACCTGTCCCATCCGGAAACACGAGCCTTACTGTACAAGTATTTCGAAAAAGTCGTCGATTTACGGGAAGGCGCTAAGAAATTAGAGCAGCAGCTCAGCGAAATGGAGGTAACTTGGCATTGTTTTGCATATTTCTGTACCCAGTGGCACTGGCTTCAGACTGGCCTCAGTGAAGTTTTATTCGTGGGCGTCTGGAACACTCAGCCTTGTTTATATGTTTCTTTCTATTTTATCTGGAAGGTTACGGGAGGTCTTTTTGTGGTTTACGAGTTTGCTTGGTCCTCTGCACGCATTCTTCACACCTGGGGGCTTTAAAAAGGGGTTACGTAGCCAAAGGAGGGCTGCCTGGTTGAGAGGGGAAATATGATTATTTTATGACAAGCAGCGCGGCAGGCCTTGTTTCCCGTTTTATCGATTCCGATTATTATGTCGCGTACCTTTTTCCTGCTTAATGAAACTTCTACCAGCAGTCGTGTAACGTTTACGCGCGCTGAAAAGAAAGATTAACCTCTGGAAAGTGCTTCGTTGTCTGTCAGTAACTTGGACCGAACACGCGAACGTTTCTAAAGTTTTGTATTTTCTCGCTAACGAATAATACCCAAAAAAGTTTCTTCGCGCGTTCGAGCCTTGTTATGAAGATTTGAGAAAAAGAGCACTATCTTCAGCGAGTGCGTATCTTAGATATACGGAAGTTATGGTGTAGCTGCGTGAGAAATTTTGAATTTTATAGATTTTCACAAATATTTTTCTAAGTGTTTATTTTTATCGTATTTTTTTAGGTCCAGAATGAAGATCAGTCGCGCTATATAAGGGAAATTCATACTGCCGTGCAACGTACACGTTTGCATGGTGAGCGTCGCCTTGCAGTGCAGCAGCGCGAGTATGAGCAAAAGATTGCAGAGCTTCTGCACCAAGAGGAGCCGCAAGATAGCTCTGTGGTGGAAAGTCGACTACTCACTCTTGAACGCGAACTACATGATAGCCGCCGTGAAAATCGCGAACTTCGGCGCCACTTACGCGGTGTACTGGCCGCTGTGCGCGAGACCAAAGATAACAGTGATAAAGCCGAGACCCAAGAAGCTCCGTCTGCGAATCCTGTTACCAACACCGTTGTGTCGAGTAATGGAGCAGCACCTGGGGCAGGAGTCATGAGCCAACCGGCTACTGCTGTGACTGTGGAACCTGCTGCAGTAGCTGCCGCCGCAGCAGCTCAGCCTGCACAGGCCAAATTGTCAACTTGGCAAAAGCTGCGGAAGCCAGTGTTACCCCAATCTACGACGACCGTAACGCGAGAAAAGAATAAGTTGATTATTCAACAACAGCCCAAAGAAAACAAGGAGTCCAGACGTCCTCGCTAGAATCAACTATACTTTTTTCAACCATTTGAGCTCTCATTTCAATTAACTTGGTTTTAAAATCAGTGTCATTTGCCACGTCGCAGTGTTGGAACCTGTTTTACTTACGTGTAAAATAAATTTACTACGCAAAATGTAAAATATTTTTTGGACTTAATTATTTTCTTTGCACTATATTTTTGTGGGTTTCATGTCACTGAGTTCAAGCTCTGTTTATGCGTGTAGTGTACAGTACATATCAGGAGGGCAGAAAACTTGCCGTTCGTAAAACATACGTGGGGAATGCGAATTAAGAATTGTAACTGGTAAAACATGATAATTCGTTTGTAGTGTAGCTCATTAAAGCTTGCAGGGTAGTAATAAGAGTCGGAGAAATTAATTCGAGTTTGCTTCCTCATAGCGCAAGCTGTGTGCTGCCTAAAAAATAGTCATTTTATGCACAGGTTAGAATGGGATCCTCCCCTTCACCTGACGTAAGTCAGTATCGCAAGTCGGGTGGGTGACAATTCTTACTCATAAAACATTCACGCCGTGCTCCCAATATTGTCCGTTACGTACCCCTTCCCTTCGCTACGCTGTAGTTTGCATGCAATCGCTTTGTTCCGAACGCTAAGTTTTAATTATTTATTGATCCTCTACGCTTAACTTACATTATTCTACGAACTTACACGGTACGTATATCGTAACTTACACCTAAATACGCAATAATGAATTTAAGCAAGACTTGGCCAGAAAGTAACACGTTTTTCTACCGTTCTGGAATTGCTCGCTGCTGAAGCTTATGGTGTGCTGGAAGTACTTTATCTTATGACCGTATATCTTTTTGTCTTGCCATTTCTTCTTCGCCATCGGTTACGTTTCACCTGCTTACATTCCTTCAATGGCAACAGGGTTTGGGTTTTAACTGACTGCTGGTTAAATACTCGTTAAAGCTAGTAAAAAGGATGAAATACGGCACCGTATTACCGTGATATGTTTGTATGCAAACTACCGTTTTAAGTCATCGCGCTTATAACCATGTAGAATATTATGAATATAACACAATTACTGTAATACTACTCATATTTCTTTGGACATCTCAAATTCCAGTCAAGGGTGGCCTTTTTTTTTTTTTTTTTTTTTTTTTTTAACAATCCAGTTAATTTCTGGTTTTAACGGGTCCCGTTCATGAAGGGCAAGTGCAAAAATAGGAAAACAGTCGAAGTGATCAATGAGTTTAATAGCTATATACTTCTCAACTGTTCTCTTACGACTGAAAGATATTGCATTGCGACACGAAAAGAAGCACATGTCCAGAAAACACTATTTAACATTTGATTTAACGTCACGACGCTCATTCTCTTTGCTAATCTGTCAAACAATTCACATACTAAATACGAAGCTTGTTTGTTTCGCATGAGTTAAGATGGAAAACGAGCAGGTATACTGAAACGCTTCACAATTTACTTGGTTAACACCGTTCACTGACAAATGTAGGTAAATCTGCCTTACGAAGCTACTCCTGGACCTTTTTATGTTTTACGCTTGTTCATTTTCTTCTTTTATGATCGTAACTTGTCGCATTTTTTCTCATAAAAAGTCACCTATTGCGTTACTTTTTACTCATACGTTATAATTTACTATACAGCATGCGTTGGCAAGTCACGAAACAAATTTGAAACAATTACCATACAAAATATGACCTGGTTTTCGGTAACATGCCTTGAAGTTGCACTTCAACTATACAAAATACCAAATATTTTTTCACCTTTGTAAGTTACACAATTAGCCCACGTGTAATGTTCCGAACCATCTGGAGGCCTAGGATTCTTGGATGTGCTTCATCCGTACTCCCACTTTCTTGAATCTTCCCCGTAGAAGTGATAACTCTCAATTACGTTGTATTCAACATTAACACTAAAAATTCATGTATCCTGTATCGAATGTACTGTACGAAACCTACAAAAAACGGTACTAGAAACCTAGATGAAAGTGTTAAGAATGAAGATTTATTCCCTTGACCGCAATTTAGACAATAAAGTACAAACGTTTTTCCAGAGCAGCAATCGAGCCTTAGAAGAATCGAATATAGATAATTTCTGCTCTCATTAAAGCAAGGGTACCACGTAAACCATAAGCTTCTTTATACCCTGATGTGACGGTCCGGTTCGTCAGCTAAAACAGTAGTGATATTTTTTACGAATGGGGTAGGAGGGACTCGTTATTTCCACTACATATTGCATATGCTGCGGGGGCGGAATTTCAAATCCCTACTTCCGAGGCCACACTACTAGAGGTTAAATGAAAAGCCACGTATTCGGAATAACGCTTTGAAATATATGAGATTCTCCTTAAATATGAGACAAATTGTTTTCTCACAGATACGAATCAGACAGTACATATTAAAACAAAAACCCAGGCAACCATAAATCCAACATTCACGAACAAATTTGGCCAAAAAGCTGACCACACCACGACAATCTAACTGAGAATATGTGAAGGCACGCGAGAGTTTCTAAATTCAAAATTTACTCGAAGGTGCAAATGAAGGTCGCAAGACTTCAAACCCAACACCTGCGACAAGCTTAGTAAAAAAAACTATTTTTTTTGCTTATTTTCACTAACATGTAGATGAAAAACTCAAAGAATAGAGTTGTTTACCCTATTTTCCGTTTAGTTCCCTTTACGACTCTCCCTACGCTATAACAGCCCGCGATTTGGACAGATGGACCTTCAGGAACCCGTGCCCAATCTACAGGCGGTGTGAGTGCGTGAGGGTAAGCTCGAGCACGAGAAAAAGCAGGTGAGACATCCAGGTGCAAGCTTCAATCCATCTGAAATGGGATCGTTGGAGCAAGCACACACCTTTTGCTTCTTCCTCTCAGGGACCCTGGCAGTTTATCTCTGGGGCAAAATATGCTTACATGTACCCTTGAAAAGCCACAAGACCGATTAGGCCGTGAATCTTTCCCCTTACGTTTATACTTTACAGTATAATGAGCACTGCGCAGCTATTAGGCATATAAATCCTGTAACTTCCTCTACTCCAATTTCGCCGCTATTCGCATACATACCAGGTACGAAATGGACATATTCTGGGAATGCGTTTTCATGTAAGCCCGAATGGTCTCATTTACGTAATACATATAGGTATAAACCTACATCCGGGTGTACAGCCTTGCATGTAGTGACTGTAAAAGCTTACGGTTCCTATGACAACCCGGTATTCAAAACACCTCTTTTCGGTATTTCTTTTTTGGACTTAAGCCTGCCGTTTCATGACTTTACACTTTTTCTTTTCTGCCCAGAAGTCGCCAATTAAGGAATTTTCCAAATTACCAAGATAAACTACTGACTGTCGCAAGTGTAAAAAAAAAAGAAAAAAAAAAGAAAAGAAAAAATAGTACATAACGGACCTTATGGATAGACACAGGTGAATTTACCAAATTAACACACTTCGATTCGTTGGACCATTAGCTAATAGCATTACGCAAATGTAACAATGAAACGTTCCCTGAGTAAATTACCCTTGATGCTATAATATCAGCTGAGTGTGGTCGACAATGTTCAGAATATGTTTGTCGGGGCAAGGAAACCTACCTTTAACTGTTTGCCTGAGCGGTGACAGCGGTACGTATGCCACACATAGCGGATCCGGGCACCGCTTTCAAATTTGCCGGAAAACCCATCTATTCAGTGTGTAATTTTATTATTATCATTTTAAAAAGTACTACGTAAAATCGCTTATTTTTTCGCTTCACGAATATTTTGCAACCGGGAGTATAATACGCTAAATAATGTTCCTAGGAGAGCTTCGTTTGCCAACAAAACGTCAGTATCGATTTTTTTTACTCTCTTGACAAGTTTATAAAAATGACAGCGTAGGCGCCGCGCCCAACTCATTCATGACTGAGTTCTAGGCATATCGATTACTCGTACGCACTAAGTTCCTCGCATCGTGCATTAAATCGCGGAATACCAGCAGATGCAAAGTCAACAATCTGCTTTCACATCCTCTTTAAAATCTCTCCCCGACGCGATTCGTTTTGTGAAATTAAGTGAATAACCCATATTGTATAAAAAATATACCAGCTTATAAAAAGTAATTTTGATAAAGTCACTCTTTTTAGCTAATAGATTACATATAGCTGAAATATAATTATTAGGGTCACATAACTACTTTCCTCAGGGTTGCCGTGATTAAGTGCAATTCTTACGGTAAAAGAACGCTGACATAGTTATACATCAATACGTTCGATACTTCTGACACCAACATTGTCCCAAACAGTCTTCGGCTTCGTTATGACCCAGAGTCTCATGTTCAACAAGCTTAACTTTCAAGCCATCTACGAATGAAAAACGCTTTACCCCTATTTTCCGACACATTGCTTCCTCACACGTACAGCACACGTAACGGATCAATAATGACGTCACCTAACAGTGTATCTTGGAAATGTTGTCCAGCTTGGCACGTTACGTCTTCTGATCATAGACATTCCCTGACATTGCCCCTTTACCAAGCCTTCGTTTAAAGAAACCTAAACAAAAAATACGTCGAATGAGATCATACTCATCACGATGCATGTAAGACAACCACGTGGTTCGTGACGGGCGCACATGGTTTCGAATTATCGATTAGTTTGTTCTGCTTTTCCACTACCAATACAAGCACCAGCTTCTTTCCAGCTATATAAACATGCCGCGTACTGAATAAAAAAAATAAAAAAAAAAATAAAAGAGCTAAATATCCCAAGAATTATGACGGGTTATACCTCAGTAAGAACCATTTTGCAGAATCTTACAAGCACTTAGTGTGACACATTGTCAATTACAGCCTACGTTTTCCCCAGCTAAAATCTCATTTCTCATTTTCGTTTGGTTTGCTTAGTTTGCCTAAGGTCAGCCGCTGACTCTAAACGCTTGTATATGGCTTCCACTGTGCAACTCGTAAGACAAAAATTTTGTTGTCTTTGTTTTTGAAAAGCTTCACTACATACTTTTAGGTAAAGAGGAGCCGAGATTCCGTGGGCTTCCCTGTTTTCCCGAGGGTGCAGGCTTATTCACGTTCAACTATTTCATATGCTGATCAAGCAAAGGCGAACGGGAAGGAAAAAGTGGGGCTTAAATGATGATGAAAAGCTAGGGGTTGTGCACCCCCGACCCCCTTGTTTGGAATCCTTGATGGCCCAGTTCTATTGTTGAACCCCTACATGTAGAGTCTTCCTGTCTTACTTTGCGCTTTCATTCGTTTATTCGAGTATTCGCCCTTCTTCCTCTCCCTTGCAGGACTAGTAATAGAAGTGCAAGAGACCGCCCTGCGACGCCGCCGCCGAAGACCTACCGACGCTGTTAGCGCTGGCTTGCGTCCGCCATGTTGGTCGCCACCTCTCACACACATATACACACACAACGCAAGCAGCTGCTAGACTTTCTCGGTGTTTGGGTGCTCATTATTTTAGACGCGAGTGCACAAAGGAAAACCCTCCTCGAATGTCAATATTCTTAAGCGTGGCCCAAGTCCAGTTCAACTTTTAATTCGGCGTCGTGTGGTGACCGTTTCATTACTCCGAAAGCTCGTTTGGTATTCACAAATACTGTAATACAATTATGAAGCTTTGCAACAATTACCGGGAAGTTCAAGTTGTTGTCGAAGGTTGGGTCTAGTGCTAAACACTGCGATACCCCTTAAAACGTGTAACAGTGGCAAAAATTACCAATTGTCAGTTGTGGGAGGCGGTATTTGAACTTGGCTACGGGGAGGGTTCATAACATAGGGGCAGCAGCGAGTGGTATCGTGAATAAAACTCTGGGACCCACACACACCGCACACCACTGGAGAAAGAGGTGTAACAAATATCAAAGGCGAAGGGGAGAAACGGAAGCAGCAGCAGAAGGCTGAGGATTGGATTGTGCCATGCGCCGCGACGTATCAGTCAGTGTGTGTGCACAGCGTTGCTCTCTACGATAACGCGACCTCAACGACCATCAGGAGAAGGTAACGCCAACTCAACCCAGCCATCCAGCAGCAGCTTCACCCGGCGATCGAACAATCGAACTGGTTTAACAATGACCTAGTAGCTTGCTGATCGAAACCTCCCGCACCCTTTTCTTTCTCCGTTCTCTACCAGCAGTTCGAAAGTGCGTGTATGTGTAAATGTGCCAAGTTAAGAAGCCAGATTCCCAGTCCGATTTTGAACCGTACGGCTACCGAATGCAAGGAAATATTGATTTGCTTCCTTAAAACACATTCCATTGCCCCTCTGTGCTAATACGCGCCAGTGAGAGTGCAAATAAGATTTTACTGTGAAAATGAAACGCTCAACTACTACCAAGTTCTAGTCAAATTTGATAGCCAACGGAAGAGCAATATCTTCTACCCTGTTTTTATTTACGATCTCATCATTTATAACGAAAATAGTGGAGCTTATGTGAGCAATCGGGAAGGTCATTCGCCCAAGTGAAATGAAAGTTTTTAGTCAAAAAGGGTGCAATTCTAATCATTCCAAAATTATTCCAATGGACTATTAGCTCAAAAATTATTATACGAAGCATACGAATATTTATATAAAGTGTATTCTTCCTGGTCGGGAAGGTATGCCAAGTGAATTAGCATGGATCACAAGTCTATGCCTAACTCGTCTCGCTACAACAAAGCTTCGCTGTCAAGTCGGACGCCATTGCCAAGACGCGCTCATATGGAGAATGAAGAAAGTGAGGAAAGGGATCGGAATCGTGGGCTTGCTGGTGCGCATGTTCATCCCTCGTCGCCATCGGTGGTAGCTAGCCCAGGGTCCCCTAGCGAATTGGGATTGAATTCTTCGCCGACAGAGCCACCGCTGTCGCTCCACCATGGTGCCCCGAACTCTGGCCCAGAAGACCTGCGTTCCGGCTTAGAACACGCCGGGGATCAAGAGGCGCGCGACGACGACGCGTCCTGTGGTGGGAACGGAGGTGGGGTTGGTGAGCACCCCGGTTCCCCGGCTTCTCGCGATGCCTACGATGACAGTCGGGACTTGTACCATAATGCCCCCCACCGTCATAACAACCATCACCACCCAGCCGATGCGTCACGGACTGAGGTGATGCTGGTGGCTGACCTCAACGTTCGGTTGTTACGAGAGAGGGCGGAGTCACTGCATGTTGGAGTGATAGGAGCAGGTGTAACGGACAATGTGTGCCAGGACTTGGTCGAGGAGCCCGAGCAGCAGGTCACCAGCGCCGACGCTTTACACCACCACCATCAGCAAGACATCTTCCAACGTTCGAGACGCGTTTACTCTAGTCCAAGTCTTGACTACCCTTCGCAGGGTTCCACTCCGAGGCAGCAACGCGAGGACAGTGATGTGACGCATTACGTGCACCACCACCACCGTGCCTTGCGGCTACATCACGTGGTAAATAATCACGACGAACGGCATTCCAGCAGAGTTGAACTGTTCGGCGACCCGGACGGTCCAAACGGTGATCACCTTAAAGTTTCCGAGCTTGAAGATGCCGTAGAAGACTTCAAGGATGACAGTGACCCACAGGATTTACGCTTAGTGCAGCACCGACCAGTCGTGCGTCGGAGGGTGAATATCAAGGGAGAGATCCTCGTTGACCAAAACGAGGATTCCAGTTTATCAGACCAGCATACTCTGGACGATCACAGCGAGCTGCGTCATCATCATCACCAGGACGATCCCGATAACTCGGAGCATATACCGTTAAACCAGCCTTTGTCGGTAAGCGTCGCCCAAGGCGGAGAACACGATTCTCCGTTAGGGTCACCCGAGTCAGGCTTACTGAGCCCCAGTGAACTGTCGCCTTCCAGAGTTTCCAGCTTAGCCATGTTGGACACCGGCGACTACCGTGGGATGCACGAACCGAATTACCAGACTTTGCAGTCGTTGTCAGTCAATGGCAGAATGTCCCCACAAGGTTACACGAATTCCTCCTACGCCACGCTAACTCCTTTGCAACCGCTACCTCCTATCTCTACCGTGTCAGACAAGTTTATGTACAGCCACCATCATCACCACCATCACCATCACCATGCCATGGCCAATCAACATATGCATCATCATAATCAGCCTCACCATGCGAATAACCACGTTCCTCAGCACCAAAGTCACCTTCACCAACACGGCGGCGGAGGTGGCAATGTTTCGGGTTCCTTCACGGTCATGCAAAATCAGCTGACGTCTCAGCTTCCATCTCAACTAGGTCAGCTGGGTCAACTGGGCCTGGGCATGATGAATAGCCACGGTTCGCCCTATTCTTACGACAAAATGCCGCCGATGGCTATTTCACCCCCACCCCCTTCTTCGCACTACGGGCAGCATACGAGCTTGGCCAGCTCGGGAAACTTACAGTCCACTTCACCGCTCTCACCCACGACTTACAGCCATAACGGCCTCCATTCTCCCTCCAAGTCTTTGTCACCCACAGGATACGAGTACACTCCAGTACGCGCGCCTTCCAACAATGGCTGCCTAATCCAGTCTCAAAGTCCCAACTTAAGTCCGCAATCTGGGTCGCTGCATTCGCCTCCTTCGCACCACAGCCTGGTCTCGGGCTACAATGTGGTTGCTTCCTTAAGTTCGGCCGGCGGCGTTCTCAGCTCTCTCAATGGCTTAGGTCCCCTGAGTCCCCATGCCGTTTCACCTCACACGGTCTCACCCACGGACGCCATGGGTGGCGGCCGGGATCTCTTATCCACATCTCCTCCGTCGCCACCTGATTCGGTCCCGTCAATGACCCGCGAAATGGTGGTCTCCCTCTCCACCAGCATGAATAGCATGCCGGGCTTAAGTTTAAGTAGCCACCTGCAACAACAGCAGCAGCAACGCTGTGGATCGCCACCACCGCATCATCATCAGCACCACCACCTTCTCCAACACAATCACCCTTCCGGCGGCCTTCTGACCACCGTCACCACGAGTGGCAACTCGGGCGTCTTGTCCCAATCCACGACGACCATGAAGCCATCCCCGGTCTCTTCCACCTCCTCCCAGGGGTCACACGGAGGCAACTCCAGCTCCGGGGCTACCAACGACGGTGAAGAGATTAACACCAAAGAACTCGCTCAGCGGATTAGTGCCGAATTGAAAAGGTATAGCATACCTCAAGCCATTTTCGCCCAGCGCGTTTTATGTCGGTCACAAGGCACCTTGTCAGACCTCCTCCGCAATCCCAAGCCATGGTCCAAACTCAAGTCCGGAAGAGAAACCTTCCGCCGAATGTGGAAATGGCTCCAAGAACCTGAATTTCAACGGATGTCCGCCCTCAGATTGGCAGGTAAGCCTTCCGCACACTTTTCACGCCGAGCGCCCCAACACAGCACAAAATTGTCTTCCAACCTTATTCCCGACCGATGCTCTCTTAAGAACCCCACTCTTAGTTTTTACTACTCGTAATCGAAGATGTCAAAGTGCCTCGATTATGAACTTCTACCACTAGCGTTGGACTATCCTATAATATGCCGTTTTAGTATTTATACTCGCTCAACAGAAAATTCCATGTCATTATCAGAAGGTGGAACTTTCTTTAAATTTAGATTCAATAAATTCGGAGTATTTTTAACACATACGAGTTAAATGCATACACTGCATTATTACGTTCAAGCTGAAGCGTCTTTGAAATAGAAACAGTTCAGGGATCTTTTATAATTAGAAAAACCTAGCCCATCGGCGTTTCGAGTTATGAATTTGATTAGTGAGACAAATTTATCACTGACCAGTTCTGAATTAACTTTTGGGTATTCTGTTGGCAACGGAGACAAAATCTACAATCACGCTTATTATTAAAATATGCTGCAAATAGTTATATAAAAGGGTTTTGCAGCTTGCGCACAAAGTTTTCCACTTCGCTAATTCAGACATACCCTCGTTATTTAGAAAATCAGATACGAGGCTTGTATGATATACCATAACAGTAAGATTTGCCCAGAGGCACGCTATGGGATTAGAAATACGGAACAGTGACAATGCACGCTAGGATTTGGCCGAGTAAGCAAATCAAGGACGCTCTTTGTTTTTCAAGAAAATCGAACTCAAAACACAGCTCTTGTTTCCTATAAACATTTTATCTCCATCACCACGAGCGAAGAGGGAAAAACGGGCTATAGAGTGAGTGTTTCTGTTCAGGATGCCTGAAACCTAACGAAACAAATTTATCAAACAACCGTTGTAGCAACTAGGGTAACTATCGCGCCAACAACACTGAGAGGTAATTGCACCTTAGCGTACTAAATAGCGCAAATACTTTACAGGAAGTGGGGTTTGGCCTTCAGTTCAGTTTTCAAGCGTTAGTCGTTGTAATTATGCCACCATCATCATGCTCTAAGCTGGGATTTTGTTAAATAGGGTGACATTAAGTAACTGCATTTTGCTTTCTGAACGGTGCAGAATTAAAGTAGCTGTAAAGGTCATGCTTAATCGATTCAGTCTTCGCTAACTGTCCTCTGGTTGTTCCACCTGTGTTGCCCTGCCACTATGACGGATTTTATTTCCACACTTCAAAAGCAGCGACTGCATTTGTAACATTAATTTTTGCTTCATTTTACAATAAATTGTACTTCATTTTATAGGTTATTCTTCATTTTATAGGTTATTCTTCCCTAAAATATTTTTACTTGTGTTTTTTAACATTACTTCTAGCTCTTCAGTTAAAGTTTTGAGATAATATCAGCCCATTTAATTTAGGGGTATGTCCCCTCCTTGTAAGACTACCATACTTGTCTATCCTGTAAAAGCTGTTAAGGTTTGACTTCAGTCAGCAGATGTAACCAAACAAATGGCACCGCTAAAACCTTACACGCGCAACAATGCCAAACAAAATGACACCCCTTCATAGTGTACTGTATATGACAATAGTCATACGCCGTACCTTCGGTATAAGCACGTCAGTGCTTTTCCATTGTAATTTACTTAGCGATATGCGAAAAGACCATTCACCGGTTCGTAGCTGAGCCATAAACACCTATCAAACATCTCTGCTCCTCGCACTTGTGACCGAACGCGAATAGATGCGAGCGACACTTCGACCTCAAATCCCAACTATGCAATGACGACAGCATATCTTTTGTCCTGGTTTACAATCAAGATGCGGTAATGTAACGGCGAACGTCGCGCAAAGCTCGACGAGATCCGATAGGCAGCGTAAAACTTACAGGTATAACAATAAAGAACAAGTTAATGGATGAGCGCAGCCGTAGCCGGGGAAAATTTTGAAAGATAATGCTCCTGGAACCAGCTGGTGGAGTCTGATGTAAATAGGGCTTTCAATAAGGATTTGCCCCTCGTTTTTCTCGCTATATATCCAAAACAATACCCCCATGATCTCTATTTCGTACATTTCCAACTTTCTGTGGATTTACAACGACCTAACTCTGCTTTGCTGGACTCAGACCAAACTACCTCTTTCTCACACAACCCTCTTCCGGTAGAAAAGTCGAGAGCTTTTTCTTTTCACAAATGACCTTTCACAGCAAAGCTCCCAGATTAGTCTTTTCAGCACTGCGGTATGGGCAAGCATGAACATGCACAGCTGGGCGTAAGCAAATAGAGGTTGTTTCCACTTTTCTTAGCTAGTTTCTTACCTGAAAGTGTTTTCCAGTTTTCCTGACACTCCTTTAACGACATGTAAAGTGACCGGTGTTGGAAAGAAAAACGAAAAGAAATGCAAAAGCGCGAAAGTACTCACTTCACCGTCTCGTACAAATACCATGGTAAACAAAAAAGTTTGGAGTGTTGGCTCCCTGTCGTTGGATTTTTCTTGCACAGAAACGGCCTGCATAGAAAACAAGCTTCAAAACCCTGTTCGTTTGTCCCCAAAACTTGCTGTAAGGTTCGGCGTAAACAACATCATAAAACAATACCGTTTGCCTTCCCAAAGTTCTACTGTAACTTTTTATCAAGCCATGGTTGCTTTCTGTTGCGGCCATCCATCAAATCGTAGCCAGAATCACAAAGCTTATCGGAGAAACAAGAGGCAAATAAATTTTCGGTGAAGAGGCAAACATCCTCAGCTTCCGAGGTCTTAATGTCCTTATTTTTCTTTCTTTTTCTCACGCAACCCTTTTTCTTACCCTGGAGATTTGCTTAATTACTATTAGTAGGGATACTTCGTGCCCTTTTTTTATAACTAATGATTATTCACAACTGTCGTAAAAAGCTAGTAAACTAGTTCTCATTTAGAAAATCTAAAGACTTTTCAATGTTCGACTCGTGACAGCACAGAATTCCCCCACAATATTGTTCTACATTATATAAAATTTATCTACAGTAATTTAAAGCATTACAAACCAATCACATTCGTTGGATAAACGCTTCGGAAAATAATGTCAAAAAATCAGCATAAAAGGTAAAACCCGTAAACATCGCCGTGTTTGGACCCACCCTAACTTTTTTTAGTGTTTATAAAAGACACACCTGCAATTAAATCTCGCCTGGGGGAGTTTGCTTTAATTCTCTTGTAAGGTTTCGCATGACCAATCCCAATCGGTAATATCTTTAAGAAAATAACGAGAGTAATAGGCCATAATCCAAGCTTGAGCGCGAAAAGTGCCCGGCATTCTTCCAAACATAGCAATCTACCCCTGAAAACCCATTTGGCGATTGAAGCAAAAAGAGCAGAGGGAGCATATCTTATCTGTCCTAATGTTGCGTCGACATGCTTAGATTCAGGTCATCAGCGATAGAGTAAAAACGTATCAAAGCGTTGAATCTTCCCTGCGAGTGTAAAATGAAGCAGACATACATGATATTCCATACTACGCATATTTCTTCATACACCTCCACCCTCTTTGGGCACCAGCCCACCCCCGCTCTTCTATGTTGCGTCTTTACTCAAAGCACCTCTAATCTGCTTTTTACGACTCCAGCAGCCCCTACTATTTTCACGAGACTGTACGTAAGAGTGAAACCTCGCCACCTTACCCTCTGCACCCTTCCCGCTGCCTCCCACCCCTAACCTTACCACCCAACTAAATTCACATCAGTTGTCCCGAACATTAGCATCCATTTGCATAATTTATGTCCGTTTTAAAAATGGTAAAAAAATACTTTCGTCTAATGATGCGAAAAGGGAGCACTGCAACGTTTCTTCCCTTGCCCGTGCAAATCCTGACAAAGTTTACAGACTTTCTTTCGAATATTAATGATTTCATTGGATTTCTGACGAAATAAGTTCGTAAACTAAGTTTGAAAGGAGTACTATGCCTAAACTCCAAGGAAATAAACACGGCCTTTTTTGGTTGCAGTTAGACGTAGGCCGTAAGAAGCCATAAAATGTTCAAATGCTGCCAAGACAATAAATAGGAACTTCAGAAATCTAAGCTAATTTGGTGATAGTTAAGCTACCCTATTATGCTATTAAGTAGAAGTTTCTGGGGTAAAAACTTTCCGCTTTTCTAATAAAAAGTTTCTCCTAAACAAAATAGAGAGATTTAGCCTACCCACCTTTTTCAGAAAGGTTGGTGTCCGTGCTACATACTCAAAAAAGTGACACTGCTAATCTTAACTATGCCGATAATGGCGTAGCTTTTGAGTTTGAACGACTTTTTTTCTTCCCTTTTTTAAAACTTCCTGAAAATCTTGATGCTACTCCAAGCTTAAAGTTAAGCCGGACGTATATTTTTTTTTAACCTTTGAATACGCGGCATTATAGAAGCTCTACACAAGCTGAATTTAATACGCCTGGTTATAAAACATACTACATTAAGAAATTGCATCAATTTTCCTTGTCTTCTTAGCCGTCTATACAAAAAAACTAAAAAGATCCTAATTTTATTCAAATATATCACCAAAGAGATTTTTTTAAAAAAATGCAATAATTTTACATGTAATAGGCTTTCAGTATAATGAAAAAAAGCGATGTTTTACATTGTTTTATTTATAATGTTTAAGTATGAGCTTCACATATGCTACGCACCAGAACTTCAAAGTTTTTCAGCGCTATTACACCCGGTGTTTTAAACATTTCATATCTGTTGGGAATGACAAGTGGTAGTGGTAGACGTAACAGGGGTACAAATCGTTTTAACGATTGAGCTCATGTCATATTTCATTCCGACACAGAACTACGTTCTACGTAGTTTATTTTGTAGTTTTAATCTAAGCCTTTTTTTAAACACCAATGTAAGGTTCATTGAGTGGCTTGGACTCGTACCTGGCGCAAGTCTCTAGACACTGTCCCCCGCGATGGTATAGTTGACCTAAAAGTTACCATAGCAACCGTCAAAACGCCACCCGTAGCAGCTGGAAGTTGCAACCCACCCCCAATGACACCTTTAGCTCCATACATTTGAGTCTTTTTCTCTAACTTAACTGCATTCTTCTCCAGGCTTTTTCTGTCTTCTTTCTTTCAGCAGTCAGTAAATGTAGTACACAAAAAACTTCAAACCAAACTAACAAATGAATCTGATTTTTTTTTCGAATGCTGAACCGTTTATAACTCGTTTCCCCGCAGACAGAATTAATTACTAAAAGCTCAAAGCTAACGAACAAAAATCCTTCCATGGTCACACCACTTTGTTTTCTATTTCAGAAGAAAACATTAGCCAAATAAACTTTTACTATAATTCTACTGGAGGAGAATCTCGTTATAACGAACTGCCGGGTACAATTGACGTCTAGAGTCATTTAAAATAAAGAAAAATTTAAGCATAGCGGAAAGTTTTCTTTTTCTAGGAGGTTTGTCACAACTAAGTCCTTTTGTAAAATAAGACATGCAAATTGGGACATTCAACGTCAAATTTCAACCATGCAATTTGTAAAAAAAAAATCCGCCTTTGTTTTTTGTGACTTCGTTTATCCATTAGCAAAGTAATCTCACTTACCTGATACTGGGAAGTTGTCATGCAAGTTTCCTTGTAAGTCGGGTGGAGGAGGGCAGACAAACTACGTGCAACTCGAAAATGGTCTGTTAGGCGACGTAGAGGTAACCATGATTTCTGCCTTGTTACCGTTTCTAAGGGCACGTGACATAACTGTGAAGTTAACTTACTCAGTTGGCTAGGCGTTTGCTCATTCTTACACGCCCTGGGAAACAAAAAGATGTTGGAATGAATGGGTGACAATAGGTAATAAACTATAACAATAGACTGACGCCAGTTATCTTTAATGTATTTGACAGAGCCTTATTTTTATAGTCGCTGTGTTCCAACTCAAATTCCTAAGAAGTGCATATAAGGAGAATATTTAAGGCCCCGGTATACACAAACCCCTTATAGGAAAATAATATGGGGAATTTTCAGACATCGCGCTGTAAAAATGGTTTAAAAATCAAAGAAACTGTTGTGACTGTAATGTTAGTGTTCAAGATAACTATAGCAACAGTTTGAGTTTTTCTTCGAAATTTTTTTATTAAATTTGTACATTTGTGTATTACGGTTAAATTTTGTTTCATTTTAATTTTACGGAAAAATGCAAAGCAGGCAAACTAGTGCATTAGGCCTGATTTCTTTTTAATTTTAAGGTAAAAGAAGAAATGAAATCGGTTGGGTGCTTTTTATAACATCGCGTCTGAAAATTTAAGGTTTCGAATGACAATTTTGGGACGTACCTGTATCCGGAGTTCCTACTTCTTTCAAACTGCTGTTAGTTACAATACGAGACCAACCATTCATGGGAGGAACCGATGTCCTCTTATTTTTTTAAATGTCAAACGTCGTGTACACCGAAGCCTTAACAAGAATTCTCGTGCATTAGAAAATACAAATGAAATTTACTAACACTTTTCGTTAACGGAAAACACCGTCTATAGGATAGGTCGACGTTGAACACAATTGACTTCGTATAAGCGTATTTTGTCATAATTATTCGTTGCACTGTCTTGTGACAAGCAATAATAAAAAAATGTTGAGTCATTCAAATAGCCTCTTTTTTAAACAAGAATTAAAGTCTTGAAATCACACCTTGACCATCCGCGATGTAAAAAGCATTAGTGGGTACGCATAGATCTGCCGTAAGCAATCTTCGAAAAGTGTCAAGACTGTCAGGGCGTTAGCTAAAAAGACGCTTTCATTTCTTGTGCAAAGTGTACGCTATGCATTGCGTTAGGGAAATATTACGACGCTGTCATCTTCCTTCCCCACCTCTCGGAAAGTGGTTCTACGTCAGCGACTACCTACCATAGCCACCCTCGACCCCTTTATTCGAAAAGCATTCCAAGGCGAGCACATACAGAGGATAGCTTCTCTTGGGTTACAGTGTTTGCTTTACATTACTGCTAGACGACCGATCTGACCTCCTTATGCCAGTCTTTATATCTTCTTATCAGGTCGCATACCTTGCACCAGACCTCTAAGCACACCAACTTGAACCTAAACTTCTGTTTCGTTTACCCCATCTTCACACACTGAAAATAAAAAGTTTGCTTCATTTAATACTTTAAGCATAACATTGACGGCGCTTTAAGGCATCTCTTTTTTGTTGATGCTGTCCTTCCCTCTCATATATGGTTTCTTAATGAAGCCCTTAATGCGGCATGCGGCAGCAGCTGTGGTTTTTGAACGCGTAGGGCATAAAGCTTTCACGACCGCAGCGATTACCCACTATAGGACAAACTCCCAACAAAATGACTTTTTCTCACTCTGTTCGATTTAAAACAGACGAAAAAAGCAAGTTTTTTTGGCTTGAATACAAGTTACTTTTTATCTCTTACATCAGGGTCTTATTTTATTTGTCGATATTCCGCACAACAGAATAATTGTTTCCACTTACTTCGAGTGAGCTTTGTATTTAACCAGTTAACTTAGCAGGGTTGATGATACCCTCAACATATTGTGTTGGTTCTTGCTGCCTTGAAGTGTTGAATTCTTATACGTGTCAAAATAAAAGATAGTTATAACGAACCCTTTTGTAACGAACTATTGGCTATATTTGCCGCGCTTTTAAGACGCGAGTTGTGTGATTGTAAAGAAAAGTTGCCTGATGTAACAAACTTCGGATACATAAAAAAAATTCTGTACTGTAAAGCGTAGGCTTTGGCCTATTGCCCATCCTTCAGTATTTACACGCCAGGTTTGTATTTTGCATTAAGATTACCAAACATTACTTCTTTCTCAGCAGGTTCGCTTAACAAGATTTCATTGTTTACGAGAAATCACAGAAAAATATCTCCACTGAAATAAATTTTACAACAAAGGAAATCATTTTAGATTTCTTAGAAGCTTATAGGTGCTTAGATGCTTTGACTTCATAGGTGTCTTAGACTGTCAAAAACTATCTAATCACAAGGAACATTTTGATTGGCCTGTATGCCTGTGGTCTACGCTGCGGGACCTGCCGTGTTGTTTCAGCCAGGCCTCATACATATTTGAAAACTTTTTCTCTCCCTCTCTTCTTACTTCCGGTACAATGGACCAGGTCGTCCACTGCCGCGCAAAATAGTCCCGGTTTTATCACCGACGCGAATTCCAATAAGCTTGCTCGCTGTCATTGTAGAAAATAGTTTGGTTTTATTTCTAAAATGCCGTAGCCACGCTTTCCTTGTCTTGTTAATCTTTTTGTCAGCCTGGGAAAAAATTGCGTGGACAGCACGTAGCTGAGATGATGAAAACGTCATCAAAGCCGTTAGAAAAGATGCAGGCTGGCACACAGTACAAAAGAAGAGTCAACAACTAACCCTCAAGCCAAAGCAGCCATTATACACACAAAAGTAAAGCTAAGAACATACTTCGCAGTTCAAATCCTTCTTCGGACTATTTCATTTCTGTTCATTCTGACTATTCTCCGCGTCCTTGTCCCTCATAAATCCTCCTTGCCTTACTAACTAGCGCTCTAAATGGAAAATTCTTCATGGTATTTGCTTGATGAAATTTACGAACGAGTACTACTAAAGGTGTTAAAGGCCGTTAGACGAACTTAATATTCTCATATGAACGGTTCAAATCACTCACACGCCTGAAAGGTCAACCATGAAACACTTCTGTTGCATTTCTACGAAGGAGAAATGCTTGCCAAAGGCTAGTAGCTTTCTGCCTGGAAAAAAAAAAAAAAAAGATTGCATTCTGCTGCTGTCAACAACTGGACGTCTTTCTAGCATAGCTACACTTCAACCCGCACGGAGTATCCTACAAGGCGTAGCATTAGAAAGGCAAAGAAATTACGTGCTTTATCTGGAAATTTCAAGTTTTCCGGCACTAGTTATTTCTTCTTATGCCGGAGTCTAGAGAGATCTCATCAAGAATACTCTAGCACCTCTCGAGGAAGAAGTGCGACGGACCTGTCCCGTCAGGAAAGATTTGACATACAATTTCTGTAGTGAAGATTGTGGTAATTCTACAAAATATGTACTCCTCCACGAAGGGAATCCGGGTAATCCCTACACGAATGGTTAAGCTTGGAATCAAATACTTGACACCTTGGAGAAATAAGGTCCAGTTTTGACCTTTCAAATCCCTGGTGCCTCTTGCCATAAAAATTTTCGTTTATTCGCTACCTATAAATAATTTTTATATTTTAAAGGCCCCAAAACCTAATATAACTATTAAACAGAGGTACGACTACGATCTTACCAGTTTAGAAGAAAAGTAAACGAAAAAGTATCGTTCTCTTACGGCGCTGATTTAGAAAGTAGAATCACATAGGATACTAAACTACTGAAATAGCAAGATCTTATATTTTTGTGGTTTCGAATTTCAACCTACGGTGAATTTCTATTTTTGCGTACTATTGCGCGAGAAATTTAACGAACACACCACAAGAATTATGACCTCGTTACCTTTTTTTCTCTTTGTTGGTAAGAAAGACCTTGAAGAAAGGAAATGTTCCTCCAGTTGACTCGCAATCCTTGGAAATGTCTTATGGTAGTTATGGTCGAGGAAGTGACTATTCTCGCAACCTTTTCGTTTAAACTTCTTTTCTGGACTAAAAGAGCGACTAAATAAAAAACAAGCGCAAAAATGATTTCCTAAACTAGGTCTGCGTGGCGACAGTGCCAGTTCTTGGTTGTGTTCCCTTCGAATATAGACACCTGGATATTTTCTATATTACCTTCAAGCGAGTTTCAGCGCCGTTTATTGCCTTACGTCGATTGTCGTTTGTCTTCAACGTGCCAGTAAGAAGGGAAGTGGGAAAAGAGCTATGCTACTAATAAATTCTATATGAGCACATATCGCTACATACACAGACATGCACACAAGGCAACCTTTCCCTTTCGATAGCACATTTTCTATCGTTACTTCCCTTTACCACCGCCACAATACGGCCTCTTTTCTTTTATTTCACTCCATATCTCTAGAATAAACATCAATAGTAAAAAAAAAGAACGCAGGCAACACCTAAGCCTAGTTATCCCTGGAAATGCCCCGTGTTGCAATCCCCAAGAGAGAAATGTCTGGGGTTAAAAAAGAGGGTAAGAAGCCGATAATTAAACAAGCACGCAGATATTAGCATTTTTGTCGCGACTGCAAAAAGGAAGATTTAGCCGACATTTCTTCAGCCACTCTGCCTTGTTCAACGAAGCCCCTTCACCCCTATTTCCAACAACAAAAATGTATGTGCTGTGCTGCAACCCTTGATGCCAAGTAGGCATTTTACTTTGATTCCTTTCCTCTGATATTAGCTCTCTTCCTGTCTTAGTTGGTGTAAAGACACAAAAAGTCCCTTTTCATTTTGTTTCTCAGCCTCCTTTTCTGTGCGTGCGTCCCCAGGAACACAGAAGAGCAGTGGGCCAGTGGCTCCGCCCACATTAAATGAAAAAGAATGAAGCAGATAAAAGAACTCCGAGTATATTGCCTACACAGGGAACAAGGGAGTAGAAGAATGGCCACTCGAGATACTAAGAAGCTGGCAGCAGCAGCTGAAGACAAAATCCACTTCATAGTCAACTGGGTTTCCGTTACCAAAATTTGAGATCAGTAATTCTTGGTGTATGAATGCTTGAAGTACTTGACTATGCCTACATGAGTGCGACGAACATGAATGCAATTAGGTCGGGCGTATAAACGGCCTAATTTAGCATGTTTGAATGCTTACGGAATAATCTTCTTCGCATTGTGGCATGGCATCACACCGCGAACAATTATAATTACCAAGAATATTAGCGAGGTACTAAGTTAAAGACTAAAAATCTTAACGATACAAAATTAAACATAAAAGTTCTTAAGAATTCCTCTTTTAGTTATAAGTAGCGTACGCGGCACCTGGAAATATTTCAGTTATGGTTTATTTATACTTTAATTACAGTAATACTGGTTCGCTGAGATTACAAATAATTGTAATTTTTCCTTTTACACAGACGAAATTTACGTAAATATAATTTTGAAAGTTTGAAAAGTTTTTAAATGTGGTATATTCAACTACGCACGAGTTTTCACTGACATGTAAATTACACAGTTTGACAAGTGTTTATGTCATGCTTAGGCTCTTGTTGAAGGTACAACATTAAAATTCGAAGGTTTTATCTGCAAACTGGATTTAAGAAAATTGCCAGTAACCTTGTACACGTAGCGAAAAAAATAGCTACAAAATCTTTAACATTACAGACCGAACAATCAAGCGTGACTATCGAACTATCAACATTCCTCATCACGCAAAACAGACACTTCTCACCATGCAAAACTTAGGTCGGTTTACGCGCTTTTTTTAACGCACTCCTTTTTGCGAAACGACGTAAATGGACGGATAAGAAACAACGCAGGTAGAAAAACAATGCAAGCAATGAAGCAACAAAAACAACACAAAAGGGATGCAAAACATGCTAGCCTCTTGCGTTCCAATTAATAGAATTATTTTGTTCGATACTTCTCTTATTCTCATTTTTCTCATAAAATGAAGCTTTTCCTTTCCATTGCTTGCAAGGTTGTCTAGTCATACGTATTCGGAGCTACGCACGTTCATGAGTCATTCCCAGTTGCTTTTGTGTTAAACTTCGAAAACTGCGTGAACGATAATATACCCTTGTTAGGGACATTTCGTATTCAGGGTTATGAAACTCCACGTTCCATACCTGCCCATTGCCTTACTAGTGATATAATCTTCAAAACACACAAAGGTATACAATACACGTAGGCTCATGTTACCCCCTACTTTCTCGCAAGGGACAGTAGCCTATCGTTAGCTGACGCACCCCTGGCCACGGTTTCCGCGGCATGCCCCTAGGAAACTCTGGCATAGGATGAAATATTGCGTAGTTTAATGGGTAAGAAAAACGAACATCGGAAACCTCGACAGGTCTGAACGGCCTGGAGTAAACGGATTTGTCCAGACCATACGTCCAGACACACGTATATTCGACGTTTTCTACACTCGTTTTAAGTCGCTATTGTCAGACAAGACAAGACAATTCAGGGTCGGGAAAGGGGTGTATTTTCCTCACGTTGTTCTCTCTTTAAATCATTGGTCAGCAAACTGTTCCCCTTCACGGGCCGTTAAAAGCCTTGTGAGGTGACTGTCGGCCGAATCTAGACGTTTAAGGTGGGCTGGATTAGCCAAAAGAAATACTTAATCGGGTATTACTTAAGCACAAAATAACGATGGATAGTTTACAAGGAATCGTTCTCAATTATCGTTGCACTTGACTTGTAAAGAAATGAGACTTTATGTGTTCTTTCGTGCCCCAAATTCGCACATTTACGTTAAATGTCATACTCTGTCCGAGTAACGCCGGCTGGATCAATTGGGTACGCGGGCCATGGGTTGCCGACCACTGCTTTAAAGCTTCTATTAGTATCTCGACTCTTCCTGCGGCACCCCTCCTGCTTAGCAATTGGAGCGACCGCGCCCCTCCCATCCGTTGGTACACTGCAGCTTTGTTTCGGTACGAAGGATTCACGCTTACCTTTAAGCTACCTCAGTTTGTTCGTTTAGCTTCTGTGTAACACCCTAGGCATAGAAGAAAAAATTCGAATATTTTTTGTCGCAAGTTTCTTACTCTGCATATAGGATAACGAAGGCTAGAGTAAGTGCGTTTTTTAGAGTATGACTTTCTTTCGAGAATATGCTTAAATGAAAATGTTATAACTGACGTCACATTTTACACAACTGTGATGAATATACACAAAATGTGCTTATTTAATGGGAGAAAAATCGGCGGAAACTAGTGCAACCGGGTTTCGAGTTAGGGAGTCCTCGGGCAAAAGTAGAGCACCAAGTGTATCTGTTCCCAGCGTTGTAGCATACAATGCATGGCGGCACTAAGGGACGTAGGGTAAAGCAGGGGGGTTAGTAAGGGAAGGTGTGACGTCGGGGACTGAAAATTTGTCACACGATGGTAAGAATAGAATGCTAGTGAGAAGATAAATAAACATTTGCTTGTTACGTACGTGCAAACATTTTGGGAATTCTGAAGTCAACAGAATCGAATAGCAGGCAGGTATTGGAAAATTCAGTACAACGAAATAATAGGGAAGAAATTCTTTCAAACTGGTAGTGCCTTAGTATCTCCAAATACTTAAAAGAGCTTCGGTTAACTTTGCTACCTAAGAGCTACTGAAAACAAAAGGTCTGAAGATAATGTCATATGTACTTTATTGTGTCATACTCTCTGACGCCAAATAATTGCATCTTTTTATTCTGCGCTTGAAAATCACCACCCATTGTTTAATAAAAGTTGTAATATATCACGAATTATTCTGAAGATATAGACCCAAATGATTAGAGTCCATATCTTCAGAATAGTTTTACAAACTAATTTCTGTGGCTTTAAGTTTCGATGCGCATAATTGCTTGAAGAAATACTACGAAAAATTGAACACAATCAGATTTTTTTTATTGCCTGACTGACGATTAATGTACAGCATAGCCTGTTCAGAAAATATCGACGCTTTTCGGTTGTACTGAGTGTTGACAGCAAAGCGAATATAACGTGTTTGCCAAGCGTTCAACGAACGTTTTTGCAACTCCAGTGTTATTCCAATTGATAAATGCGCTAAAATAAAAATCGAGGCACTGACATTTGCACTAACCTTCGCTCTACTCCCAAAAAGCACGCACAACAAAATGAAACTGAAATGGTTTTTCTTTGTGAAAACCCCAGAGTTGAGATCCGTACAATGCGTGTAGTTTCCTCACAGGAGGTTTCAGAACCGAGAAATGCATTTCAACACTTCATGCTGCATAGTGTGGAAACACTTTTCATTACCTAGCAGAAAAACAGTAGATTAGACCAACCCAACCATTTGACAGTGCTGCAAGAATGCATGGCGTTGAATCAAACTCGGTTTCATTAACAATTCCTCAAGGAATTCAACGAATTAACACGAGTTAGAGTAAGCAAACGTGCTAATTCATTAATCGTAATGACTCTTAATCGTCATGATCGCTCTCTCATCCTAAACACGAGCAAACTGCTGGTTCTTCCATTCTAACACGACAGAGAGGACGAGAGTGAACTTTTACGAGACTAATAACCTACCTTTGGTAATTAAAAACCAATAAAATCTTAATGACCGCAGTCCTTCCGAGAACGTTGTCATATTAAATATATCTTTACCGTTACGCTCTTTCTTTAAGCTCTCACACGCATTTACCCTTATAATTAGCCTTTTCGTACCCAACTAGGATAACTTCCCTACACGGAGATTTAATGCCCCCTACCCTCACACCCCGCATCCACCCACACCTAGCGAAGAAACAAATCGATTCTTAAAACGTTAAGTCTAAGTTAGTTAGCACGTAACCAATAAGCTCGTTTCTGTTGCTAAAACTTTTAAAGCTACAAACAGCAAAGTGAAGTGACACATGAATCCCGGATTGCCTCCCATTAGAGCCTGAGAAAATGGAAGTCCCAACGTTCGATTCCGGAATATTTCGTCTTATTTACTTAACTATTCTACATTCTATTTAACTGTTATTGTTTTATTACTATTTATTATCATTGTATTATTTTTAGGTTAGGAAACAGTGTGAAGAAGTTGCCGTTTCTTTATACTAAATTTAGGTAAAGAGCTGTACCAAGGTCATTCTAATATTTCGTTACTTTATTCTATTTTGATATTTTGGTTCCTATCGAGTATACAATCCTATCGGTAAGGGTAGCCGTCCTAAATTGTGAAAGCATAGCTTTTTCATTGTGATCGAAACTTGGCATTACTTCCGAATTTTGGTTTAGCATATTCTTTGCTAGTTTTCACCCCTAATCCAACCCTTATCTGGTCCTTTATGCATGACCGCGTTGGACTCGTCCTATATTCCAAGACGCTTTGTAAGTCAGAACTGTGCCAGACGGCAGCAATGTATCTGTGCATTTCTATCTTAAAAAACGGCTTTTTGCTCCGGGTCGAGCCCCCTCTAATGAAAAAATATCCTACAAAAGGAGAGAAAATTGTTTAAATGTTCGCGGCTGACTGACTGGCATAGGTTGATGAAAGTCTTTTTTTCGCCCTTTCTGCAGCAGTAATGTGGGCAATACGAGACGAAAAATCTTTTTCTGAATGTCATGTCGACAATAGCCATCATCTGAGGCACTACCACCTCCTGCCAACCCCCTCTTGACTGTCCTCCCTGTTATCCGAACCTACCTTTTGCTTAGGGAGAAAAACGAAAGCCTTGGCTCTGCTGTCAGCCCTATGATTACTAAAACCTCCAGCCATGCCCTACCCTTCCCTCAATTACGACACGGATGACGGACTTCTAGAGACACACAATAGCTTTGCCTCTATACAGCCCTCATTTCTGCCTTCGTATCAAAACTTACCCCCTGAACCTCTTCGTCGTCAAAATCTCCAGGTCAAAGACGACAACAACAAGAAACTCGGCGAACATGCAACCTGGAATCCTCCCCCCAAAATGAGAAACCACAGAGCTCCAATAGCTTAGCTCTTGCTAATCATCCGGCTGGAAAAATCTCCATTTTCTGGACCTTTTTTTTGCAGCTGAGAAAGGATTTTTTGTCATTTCTTTCCCATTCTTACTTGAAAAATGTGAAAAGAAAGAAACTCGTACTTCTACATAAATTTTAACACACAACCGGAGTTACAAAGTACCTGAATTATCGAAGAAAAGTTAACTAATGCACTTGTGAGAAAGCGAAACACTCGTCGTTGAAACATGTATCCCAAGCCACAAAAACATATGCGTCAGAAACACACTTCATTTCAGGGACAGAAAAACTGCCGCGGAGTCAGAAACCCCCAGCGCAAGGTAATCGACCGTACGTAATAATTAAATTCTATAACGAATAATATGCACACACTCCGGTTAGTTTGTAATACAAAATTAAAGCTACGGATAAAGAGCTAATGCAGCTCAAAATTTATTACGACCATTATATACACGTTAAAAATGGCCATTAAAAATTAAAAATGAGCAGTTATTGCGGCACCCTGGTTGGACTAGTAAATGTATCTAATACTAAGGAAGTAATAACGTTGATGTTACATTATAATGCGGCGGCTTACCCCTTAAAATCTTCAGAGAATAACTAATTAAGTGCAATCAAACGGATAATAAGTTTGGACAGCGAAATATCAGATTCTTCGAGAACTTAATTCGAGTGCTTTCTACGGTTTAAATACTATGAAGTTAAGATTGAAGACTATGTGTCTCGTGTCAGCGTTTAGGAGGTTTCCTTCACCGTTCCATTGCGTTATCCTTGCGTTGTATAATATGTTTCGTCCGGTTTTATAATAGTCTTAGTACTCTTAATAGTTAGTAGTTTTATTTCTTTAGCCCTTGTTTTCTACTGTATATTACAAGGGTGGATTGATCGTGCAAGTTACGTGCAATCACTTTTTGGACCACGCATAGGGCTGTAATGTGTCAGCAAATTGTGACTCTTTAATACATGTACTCTAAATATTTTAAATATTTTTTTTCTTATATAAATTATAGGTATACCTATATATAATTATAATTTATTCAGGCTTTGCTACACCAGCCAGGGTTGGCTAATGAAATTTTTGGATGGGCATTATATTTTGCGAAAATCTCTCTGTTTATTAAACTGACGAATATTACCGAGCATTTCAAAGAAATTCAGTTATTACTGCAAATGTATTATTATTTTTGGTCGCTTTTTTGTGTACTTGTAGGAAAAAGATACAAAAGCGCATTGTTTTAGGCAATACCGTTAAAGCAAGTGACAGAGCAAATTACTCGGCCAAGCCCTTGGGCATCTGTACTAGTACTATTTCACGTTACTGCCAACGGATTGTAAAACCCGTCAGCCGCACTATCTTATTACTCATGTGTATAAATGTCTGTTTCCGAAAAGGTAGTGTTCTGTGTCCGACGCAAGCTAGGTAGTTACCACACTTCCTTGCCGCATTTATCAAGGCCAATACTAAAGAAGCGCAAATCAGCAGATTTTTTTTTTTACCCGCAAAGACCGAAAATATATCGAATACCGACCGCAAGGCAACATAACGGGCAAAAAAGGCGTTACGAAGATATATTAGGTTAGGGACGAAACAGACGGGTACTAGCGTGGACTGACCTGAGGTAAGGTCACGCCTGGACTCGACAGGCGTATGAAGCGCACGAGAGCCACTTTTCGCTCTGGAAAAGCAAAAGATGAATGGAAATCACCTCGACTTTTTATGCTTTTTCTTTTTAATCTGAGGGCGCAGCTTTGCTTCTAGTTCCCCTGGCAAGACTTGGATATACATATGTATATACGCTCTGACCAACGCCTGTGATTTTTTTTCGGGCTCTTTAAAAATATAAAAATCCCGGCAAGCCTGACCTGCTGTCCAACTGCCACTTGCATAGGCAAATGAGGTCATTCTGCTGACTAGACTTCCTCTCTCCCCTCCCGAAAAAAAGCGTTGAATAGGCTTCGATACACTCCAGACTGAGAGGACTCAATAGGGTCTCTTTATCTGACTCAAGCTCCCTATTCGAATGTCGTGGATGTTCGAATTCTCTTGAATCTCCTCTTACCTTTTCCAACTCGGATTCCATTCGCCAAGCAAAACAGGTTTTTCTCGGCAAATTTTCCATCCGCATGGAACCATAACCCTTCTTGCTGCTGGTCAGCTAGCAAATTCTACTAATAATTCGGAAAATATACTAAATGAATTTTACAGATAATTTGAAAAAAAATATTACCCTTCACGTAACAAAGTACCTAAATGTCTACATGTTGCAGAGATGAAATTTGTAATGAAATCTGTCACAATGAAATTTGTAATGAATATGTGCACAAAGCTTAACTTCGTTTCGTTTAAGCTGTACTATATTTACAGCTTAAATATACTTTCTTCTTGCTAGAACGGAGCCTTAACAATGCAGCATTGTCCGACAAGCTACGCAGGTTATATTTAGGTGGATTCAGCGTATGGCCATTAACGTTTAGAATACGACACGTTATACTGAAATTACAGACCTTTGCTTTTTCGCAGTGGTCGAAATAAGCATTAATATACTGAAGCCATCTGTCATCTTATAAAAGAAAAAAAATATAAAGACTTCGGTTTTCCATGGTTTTCTCTCCTTGCAAACTGATTGTAGCCACCAACTTTACGTCTTTGGCCAAATTATGACACTTAAACAAGATTCGTTGGAAAAGCGAAATAAAGCTTTACTTAAAATTGTCTAGACAAAGGCGTTCCTAGCGCAGATTATGGGTTAAGTCTAGCTTACGCGTTATTTTGGGTACTGCAAATACGAGTTGTTCAGTTTCTCCTTTCATGCACGAATCCGTGAAATCTCGGCACTACTCATTAACTCGCAGTGACGTGCTGTTGTGTTTGCTTTACAAGCTAGATCTTAGCCACGGTGAACACAGGTCACGGGTATTCGTTCCACCCAGCGCATCTTTCACGAAGGCCGCTATTGTACTAATCCTATATTCTATGTATTATCCTGATATTAGATTATACTAATGCAGCTGTCGTATCATTTTTCGACTATTCGCAAAAATGGGGAAAATTTGCAGTTTTGAAATATCAATATGGACAGTTTTTCCGGTGACTTGCAAAATTCTTGTTTCACTTCAAAAGCAACTTCGAGCAGTAGCAGAAGCGCGAATAATAGGACCAATTTTAGAGTTTGACTTAGAATTTCTATCGCATCCGTGTTTCATTTTCGACGCTTTTCCCCACTGCTACGCAAGGAGTGTCAAAATGTGAGCTTGTCTTTTTCAGTTTTATTCGACAAACTTGGTGTTCACGATTGACAAGGATACGAAGGACATGTCCCCGAAACCTCGCAGCATGGAAAACTCCTCGAGATTTTCCCCGTTTCCCCCATGTACAGCGCCTCATAAAAAAGCCATCAGTGAAACCACAAGCGTACAGTACGTCACCAATCATACTAAGTGCTTGCAACACACGCCTCGACCTCGCACGTAGACCGACACTTTTCCCTACACAGAAACAAACTTATTTTGTAGCCAGTTTTTTAGGTCTCCACCCCTATATCAAATATAGGTGCGAAAATTCATCCCCGAATCGCCTCTTTCATAACCTGTCTAAGCTCACCATAACTGCTCCCTCTTCCTCCTTTGTTACTCGTTCTTCATATGCCTTTCAGGACGAAGTTTGCTGCACCGTAACACATTGTTGCCCCAACTTATCTTCTGATAGCTTCATTTCCCTTCCACATCCTGCGCCTTACAGCTTCTACACGTGTACCTTATACTCCCTTGGGCGATAGAAGCCTTTACTGGCGCTAACATTTCTTTCTTCCTCACCAAGTAGCACATTTTCTTTCCGCGTTCAACCATATTTCTCGACTAGTTAATTTAAAAAACGCAATAAATTTTAAATACAATTACAGTTGTAACTATTGCTGATATTGGCATTGTTTCAAGCGTCCCAACGTTGCTCAAAAGAATGAGATATCATTTTCTAAAAAGAAGAAAAAAAGTGTGGGGTTGAAAGGCTCTCTTAAATGTGGGTTATGGCTTAGCTTGATGTGACAGTTCAGTGATCCAACATTTTTAGTCATTGGCCTTTTGTGAAAAGTTGGCTCCAGAGAAAGAAATCTTTGTGACTAAGAATTTTTTGGTTCGTTTCTTTCCGCTCGCTTCTGGTCCTGTCCGTCAAGTTTCCATGGTTAACTTGGGGGAAGGGTGGGTTTTACACGAGCATTTAGAGTGAACTTGGCGCTCCCATTAGTGAAATCGGACGAGAATATCAGTTCCCTTGGGTTTTTCCTAGGTAGAGCATTCGGCTCAACTGCGCACGACTCAGTGATTTTTCATGTCATTTATCATTCTTCACTGAGCTTTTGCATCGCGATCACTTAATGAGCCATTTTTTTAACTTTTCTCATTCCTTTTCGTTCCCTTGTACTAATACTTTCATCGGCCTTTTCAAAGTTGCTATGGGAACTTTTTACAAACTAGCCATTGTTAGAGCCTCGCTTCCTACACAAAAGGCTTTTCCAAAAAGACAGCCAAATTCTGAGCTCAGGTGGGTCTGATCTAAAAATTGTGCAACCTTCCTTTTTCTTTTGTAATTGGGAATAAAAATCAGTAAAGAGGTCTCAATAAACGTGTGTTAAGGCTTATTAAAATAAGAATAGTTATAAAAGCATTTAAATGGCTAATGACTCAAAGTAAATGTGTCACTGAACTTTTCTCTCAAAATGCTTTTGCGAGTATGCGCTGAACTTCTTATGAATTGCTCGAAACTATTTTTCTCTGGTGACGTGTTATATAAATTAAAGATTTGTTTGCTTTGCTCATAAACTGGACGGCAGCTGATATTTACACATATTGACTCCTTCCTACCGGGTCTCCTCGTTTTACATTACGACATCTAGCTTGCACCGTAGTCAACAGCAGTTGTTCCTACGCTTTTCAACTCGCGGCGCTCCTGTCGTTTATTAGCTAAGATATTTGTATGAATTGTCCTGTGTCCAAACTGTCCCATGCCTCGTCAATGTACAATTCTGAAGATCTTAACCTGACTTTGTCAACTATAAGACTTGTCAAGTTTTCTGAATACTGATTGGTTGATCAAAACTGGACTTCTACGTATTAATGCCTCCGGCGATATTTATTTGCTGAACCTTCGGTTCGATAAGCAGTTCACTGAACCTTCGGTTTGATACTCTGCTAAATCACATATGGAAACATACTTAAACGTGGAGAAAATCGAGAACAGCTATTTAAGTTAAAAATTCGTATAAGATTGTTCGCCATTAACTTGTATTAACTTAATAGAATTATAACACTGATTGCCTGAGTGATACTAACACTACACATTACAGCCATATTTCTTACCCATATTTGCAAGGCTACGGGCAATGATATTTTAATGAGATTCGCTTCACTTTTTTCTTTCTAGTTGGCGGCCAACAAGTCTACCCAACCGAAGTGCAACAGCAACAACGTAAGTTCATTTCTACAACTAGATTCTCCTACCAATAGATCTATCCATAGTCTTTATCTTGTACTAGACATCTAGTTACGTTGCCTTACATATTTCTTTCGTTTTGGAAAACGTTAATTAGGCTATGATTTCAGCCTCTAAGCTTCAATTCTTAGAAACTTTTATCTTAGTATTTCATAAGCTCTAATCCCCGTCCATACAAATACCGACAAAAATTCCCTCACGCCACTATTATGCTCGCTGAGTCTATGTTTCTTTCTCTGTCCTTTTGCAGAGGGTCAGAAGGGCATGGGCGGAATGACCCGGCCATCATCAGGTCCAGCATCAGGTCGGATGAACAGGACTAGCAAATCTTCGATTCCAACACCCACTGCCTTGTGAGTTTCTTTCAAATACAAAAACCTCAAAAAAGCTTCTGACCTTCAAACTTGCACGAAACACCAGCGACTTTACATGACCCTGGATAACAGGGGTGCCTCCATAGCCAAGTCCTTCATAACTTGAGGCGAAGCTTTGTCGCTCATCTGTATCGATTTCCGATCAATCGATAGTAAGAAACGCTAGATTTAATCGGGAATCAATTAATCGATGAATTCCCGGTCTTTCCCGCACAACTCAACAGCTTTCCACCAAACAAGTCTTAGCAATCGTTCTGTTTCTTTTTTTTTATATATTTGCTTCCGAAAAACTGGGCTGTCCGGCAATTACATAAGCTATAGTTCACCATTCGTGCAACTTTCTTACATACATGGTATGCAAATTAGAGCAGAATAGGGCCCCAAATGACCCACGAGTGCTTTCCATAGGGGTCGGCGGACGATTCGGATTTTGATTACCTTTCTTGAAAACTTTTGTAAATCCCACATCCGTCTTAGGGGCGAGAGAATGAGGGGTATGAGGCAGCTAGGGTATATACAAAAGCGCTAAACTCCAACAAGTTTTAGTCTATATAAATGCAAATATTCTCCCCATCCGTCTTGTCCAGAGCTCCTTCCTTTCTTCTTTTACACAGTTTAGGCAGAAAAGGAAAGAAAGTAAACTCTCTTGCTTCGGCAAGCGTAGTGGCCAAAATCGGTACATGTATCTAAAAGTACTGGCTTCATTTCCATATGTCATCCTCCTTTTCCTCAACACTCCGAAGACTTCCGAGTCTTCGCTTTTGCTGACATTTGTACTCGACGAACTTTTCAGGCAATACACACTAAATATAACTGTAATTTAGTTGTCAGTAACTTCTCAGTTGGCTGTTAACTCTTCTATAAAAATTAAGAGTCTGGCAAGAGACGCAAACCTAGGTTTATATTATTCTATTAAGAGTAAGCGATTTATTTCTTCCCTTAGTAGTATTAATTATATGTAGATGCTGGTTTAAATTATTATATTAACTTAATTTATTAACTTAAATTATTAAATTGTTATATTAAATTATTATAAATCTAGGTTTATATTATTATATTAAGAGTAAGCGATCTATTTCTTCCCTTAGTAGTATTAACTATATGTAGATGCTGGTTTAAATTAGACACAAAATATAATGGACGCAATAAAACTGATAGTTTCACCAAACAAGATAAGGAAACAACTAGCTACACGTTGCTCGACTGTTTATAATTCTTGTTATTTTTCATTTTACAGCGCCTTGCAAACGGAAGGAAGAACCTTCGAGTGGCGAGCCAACACCTGCCCCCAAGAAACCCCGTTTAGTTTTCACAGATTTGCAGCGGCGCACACTACAGGCTATTTTTAAGGTAACTATTGGCCAAGCAAAAGCTTATTGCCGAGATGTTAAAACTTACACCACACAAGCAGAAAATCCCTTTAGAATGAATCATAGTATACATTTTCACACACTATAAAAGGCTGTGTTAACCCAGCGTTGAAATGTTCGACCCTGGCAACTGCGTATCACCTCACTCGGAGGAATCTTCGGTAGATACTACGTGCACATATAATGGTTACAAATTAGAGGATTTTTTAAGGTTAAGATTCACTTTTCACAGTTATAATACTCGATTGTTTTTTATTGGAATATTTTCAATAAATATTTCGCATAGCACAACTAAGGAGTCAATACCATAAAAGGGCATTTAAAAACCTTTTCAACTAATAAGGTTTTCTATCTTTTTTTTAATGTAATGACGATATCACCGAGAGCATTATCATTTGTCTTATTCCAGAAAAAATACAATTTTATGAAACCAGTGATATAACTAAAGTGCGAAATGGGTGGTTTTCCTTCTTTCTCAAAATAATAATAATAATAATAATAATAATAATAATAATAATAATAATAATAATAATAATAATAATAATAATAATAATAATAATAATAATAATAATAATAATAATAATAATAATAATAATAATAATAAATAATAATAATAATAATAATAATAATAATAATAAATAAATAAATAAATAAAAATAAAAAATAAAAAGACAGTTCCTTAACAGCGTTTTAAATTAAAAACTTTCTACGAACTATCGTAGACTGAAAAACTCATTAGAAAATATCTGTGATTTTACAGGAGACAAAACGACCGTCCAAAGAAATGCAAGTAACCATTGCCAAACAATTGGGATTGGAACCTACAACCGTGGGCAACTTCTTCATGAATGCTCGACGAAGGTAAGCGTTTGTCTTTTCGCACAAAAGGTTAGATGCTACTTTGAACAGCTATTAATACTGGACAATTTCGTTAGGTCAATGGATAAATGGAAGGACGATGACGGTCGAAGTAAATCTCCAGCCACCGACAGCCCAACTCCCAGTGTATCGCTGAACTCCAGCAGCGCTTCACATAATGCTGATCATTCCATGAATTTACATTCCGGTAATTTGGGCAGTCCGGATTCATTATGACAAGCTGAGACCTGGCTCAAAACTGTGTATTGAGAAATGCAAGTGCTTCGAGCTGAAACCTGTGGGCAGTTACGGGCTCGCAAACTTTAGTTTAGCAAAAAGAAAGGACCAGAATTCTAAACTGCAGTGCAAATCAAGGTTACATGCATCGAAAAACGGACATGGCCAACGGAAAAAAAAGAAGTGTCAGAACGGACTACTTACTCAAAAATTGGAGGAACCAATAAGGAAACGGAACACTCCCTGCGATCTCGTACTTGGCTCCCTAAACCAAAAGAAAGATAACAATGTACAAGCTTAGTCATAAAGTTGAGACAAAAGACACACAGTCTTTTCAACTCCTTATCTACTTATGCACTAGTCTAATCCCACCGTGATCTCCATCTCTCAGTGTTACAAGAGTGAAAGACTTTTATCAAGCTGGATCTTCGTTGACGTTCTCGGCCAGAATGTCAACACACGTTGACCTAATCAAGCAATACTTCATCCCTTTTTTGCGTTTGTCTGATCTTATTTCATGTAAATGTGCAAAACAAAGTTGAGTAATTTCTAGTTTCATGTCTGTAATGGTGTTCTCGCGATTCTGATTTGGTTCCGTTTCTAGTCATTGGGGCAGATCTCTGATAACAAGAATTGTACTTTACTTTCGTAGCTACTTAAGAAATTGGTGCAAATTGCGTACTTAAAACAAACTGATTCAGTATAAATGCCTCAAGTTCCCTGTTCATTTCTTTTCATTCCAAAAATCATTTTTTAAAAAGGTAAAGCGAATAACGAGTCAAAGAGTGCACAAGGGTATGTCTTGAGATTTTTTCAACATATAACAGTCTTTAATGCTGTTGTGGTGTGCAATAATTGCAGCTATTACGATTCCCCTGTGCGCCCTCATAGGTATTCTAACGAAGAATGATTCTCGACAATGACAAGGATGTTTTGCAATGTCTATTCCCTACTCCCCCCCCCCCTAACCCTAGTCCACGAGTCGAAAATGCGCGCCGAACCCTTAGAAGGTGCGTGTCATGTGACCTGACCCCTAACCTTTGTTAAGCGCATTCTTTGCAATTTGAAATCTCCTCCCACAACCAAATGTTTATTTAGAAATGAACTGGTGTGCAACGCCGATCTCACATGGAAGTGCTGTGGATGTGCACTTGAGTCGTAACTTGGTGATTCCCCAAAACCATATTAGCCTTTCTCATCCCATAAAGAAAAAAACACATTAAACAGTATCGGCGAACTGTAACAGAAATTTGACAGCGCACAAGTGAAAACCCCCTTTCCTAAACGTCAACCCTATTTCTGTGTTCAACAAATTCCCCCTCTTGGTTGTCTTTGCCTTGAATAGTCTTTGCTACCCTGGACTGTAAGTCTTTATGCAGGTTTTTAGAAACGCATGCACTTGTATTGTCATGTACATTCTTGTCTCTTTTTTCGTGGAATCGAAATAGAACACGATCCTTATAAGGTAATTTCTTACTCCATATAAATCTACGATGGAAGTACAGCTTATAGTCCAAGCAGACTCATCTACCAAACTGAGTAAAAATAAAGAAATAAAACATAATAATAAAAAATACAATTTTTTTTAAAAAAAAGGTTTCGCTACGTGTCAAAAGTGGCGTGAAAATGCGCAGCTTTTGTAAGACAAGCATTTATTTCATTATCTTTTAAAGCAAAAAAAAAACGGTTATATTAGATTCCCATTTGACGGTTAGTAGGGTGAGTACGTCAGCCACGAAAAGACATTATATACGCCTTACTACAGTCATAACTGGCATAATAATACGGGAGAACGAAAATAAAATAATGATACGCATGTATAAAGCATTGACAACCTCTCCACAGAAATATATGGTTAAATAGAGGGCGGTAATGAGCACACTAGAACACTAAATGAGAATATAATGTCCAAGTATATGATGAGTACAGTCGATTCACGATTCAAGGCTACCAAAAGCAATAGATAGCTTTACATTTTTTTTTTTTCGCTAACGTCGCAGTAGACTAGACTACCTGCCTTCTTAAGTATTTCACTATAAAGGTCCAAGTAAACTAATCACAAAAAATATGAGGGCTATAACGATACAAGATGTGATAACACGGGAAATCCTAAGAAAAATATTTGTGGATAATTCTTTAAAAACTAGGTAGTCTCTAATCTACTCACCCTGGCAAACAAGTGTTTCTCGTCGTGCAAGCAACGTATTTCGGAACAATGTCGCTTTGCACTTTGTAATTCGTGCTGTTCGAGGCCTTTGTTTCCGAAGTAAAGTAGAAACCGAACTTGCATAACAAAATTTACGTATTGAATAGCCTACTAATCAAAACACAACTATTCAAAATCAAAATTAACGTCCCTTACGCACCTGTCATGATATTGCCCCGGCAGTGCTTTACTGGTCTTGGGTCTTACGGATTTCGTTGATGTTACTCGGCCATCTTTTTGCAGGAATTTCGCTACCAATCCGTCATCTTTCTTCCAGTTCTCTTGACAAATGTAAGTTTAACATGCAGAAATACAATTAACACGCTGATCTTATTCAGTAGCTTGTTATGTTCATCCAGTCGCCATGAATTCCACAACATTTTACACTTCAAGCCAGAAAAAAATATTTTTTCCCAAAATGCGTTTTGAACGTGAAGCACAAAGAAGTACTACTCCATCTAGTGTCAAAGAGTGTAAAACCCGATAACAAAAAGTGTTAGCAAGGCGGAGCTTGCTTATTGTTTTGGCGAAGTTGATAGCGATTGTGAAATCCAATAACTCGGTCGACAGTCTGCTTAACTCTTCGTGTCATGGGTGTCATTAAACGTCCATTATACCGGCATAGTTCTGGAGAAAATCAAAACGTGTCAAGGTAAGAATGTCACACACCATTTTGCCAATTAGGAGTTTAATTTTATTTTCTTGGCTTGTGTACTCATACTTCTGCATTGTAGTTTGCTAGAGGATCAGCACGAGACCATCCTAGAGGAGCCTGCTCTACATGTTACTCACTTGCCTTCTTTACTACCGCCTGGTGGACGTCGGACACCTCAAGGTTTTCGTCAACTCGATCTTCCGAGGGGACGCAACCGCCCTACACTTCAGCGACGGTGGTCTTTTGGACCTGGTGATGACGGCCGCCCGCGAGGATTGAAGAAGCAGAGACGTTTCGAAAATCATAAATTTTTAATGAGTCTGGCTCCTGAGGATGGCGAAGCCTTACCGACAATTCCGGAGTATGCAGAATCCGGGTTTACTGCATTGTTTCGAGATACGGCCAGCATGCAAGTAGCTGTGCATTGTCTATTGTCGCTTCCGTGACTGCAACGCTTTTATTTGATTCTTGACAGGCTTGGAATGCTTTCCTAGCCTTTCCAGAAGAGCAACAGTCTTTGATTCTTGAAAGCGGCATTCTGTTCGAAGAAGATGATGTAGAAAGTCTTGCCGAAGACTTCTGCCGTAATCTCGATATCTCCCTAAACTCTCTTGAGGATGAAGACAAGGGAAAGAGTAAAAGAGATGGACGTTGGATCCATCCCGGCTATAACGCCAAGGAAGCTTACGAGAAGCTATGTCCGAAGGTGAAAAGCGTCCTCAAGCGGAAACACTTTCCATTGGTAATAAAATATAAAATAAAATATGGAAATTTGAAATAGTTTAGAGCAGTGGTGCCCAAACTTTTTTCACCCGAGGGCCGCGCGCGACATGATACAAAATCTCTCGTGCCTGAATGTTCCGGTTTCGCCAGAATCATGCCGACGTTAAAAATGAAATTGTGCAGTGATATACATGAGCGGTATAAATGAACGGGCCGTATGAGGCACCTTCGCGGGCCGTAGTTTGGGCACCACTGGTTTAGAGGAAATAATTTAATACAGTAGAAAAGAGTAGTATACAAAATTAAGTACACAAGCTTAGAAAATTAAATCGTGAAAAAAATTTAAAATTTTGCCATTTATTTTTCAGGGTAATTTGATTCAAATGGAAGAAGAGGTGACGAGCTTTTTCGAAGCTTCCCCTCACGGCATTTATATTAAAGAGTTGGATGACAGTTTTATGCGCCTCGTGCTCCACGCTTTATGCACCTACAACGGCCTTCACTCACAAAGCAAGCTTTTCATTCGCAAACTCTATCTTACTTAAGAACTCTCCCAAAACCAGGCACAACTGGGCCCAACAGTCGGCAGACAATGATTCGCAACTTTTACCCATGTTTCGCCCCTCCTGAGTTAACACTGGCCCAGTACATCGAAAAACGTTTCGGTGCCAAACGCCAAAACAAGGGAGGAAATCACTGACAAAAGCTACGATTTCAGCTTGGGAAATTTAGAGCGCTTTTCGCCCGCTCCACTAATTATAGTGGTGAAATCTTTTATTTTTGGATTTTATGGTTTGGTTGCCACTAATTACTAAAGGACAGGTTTTAGATTGTTTTAGGGGTACCAGTGTTCTTCAGTAGTGTATTTACACTATGTACAGTTAACAAACAAACTGGTTTGTGTAAAACACGAAAACGTTAAAACAAATCGGAACTCCATTGCATGTTTTTCATAAATAGGTTAGTTTTTAAATATTTCTTATGTCAGTGGTGCATTCAGTTTCCCAGTCTGCAGAGGAAACGGAGACGGAGGTACAACGTTACTTATACCAAGTTTGATTCAGACTTAGTTTTATCTGTTTTTTGCTCTTTCTGGTTTTTCTGACCAGCAGAAATTTTGTCTATAGCTTTGCATTCGAATTCTTGACACGTCGTCCCTTGTTTTCCGTAAATTGCGGCTTTGTTAAAGGCATCAAACTGGTCTGACATATCCGATGGGATTAAGCTTTCCATGACACTATGAGTAGGCGAAATTAGGAATAATCAGCATTTAAAAAAAATGTAAGAGCTAATATTACTTTAAGACGTAAGGCTTTCCAGGTACGTCATAGGCGTAAGTGCCCAAGTAACACATGACGCGCTCCATACATTTTTCTTCCTCGAGGTTTTCAATATTGTGGAGAAGGAAGTTGTACATTTCTTCTTTAACGATGCCCAGCATTTCCCAGTTGGCCTTATTCTTTGTATCAGCGGCAGAACGTCCGAAATTGAAGATGCCGTTTGTTGTAGAAACGCCACTGAAGAGTAAACCCAGAATGGGGAGACCAATAAAGAGGACGGCGATAGGTACCAAGATCCAAAGGATGAGATGCTTTCTGTTGCCGTAAAGTTGTGGGAAAAGACCGTGAGGTCTGCCAGCGATGGGATAATAGTAATAATACTGGCTATTGTATGGCTGCGAATCGTAGGAAGGGGCGCCGTAGGAACCGGAAGGGGCGCCGTAGGAACCAGAAGGAGCGCCGTAGGAACCAGAAGGGGCGCCGTATGAGCTAGAAGAGGCGCTATACGAACTAGAGGGAGCGCTATAGGAAGAGCCGTACGAAGAGCTGGGTGACGAGTAGGTAGTGTAGGAAGAGCCGGATGATCCAGAAGAGTAAGACGAAGCAGCGGGAGCGTATTCATTACCACTGGAGTAAGAGCTGGGCTTTGAGTTGTAATTTTGTTGGGGTTTCGACTCGTAGCTTGGGCTGCTGGTATAAGAAGGCTTTGATTCGTAAGTTTGACTCGAGTAAGTGGACGGGGCTTCGTAAGGCTTAGCGTCGTAGCTTTGCCCACTGCTGTAGGCAGGTTTGCTTTCGTAATTGGCAGAAGTTGAGTAGTATTTCGGGGTGGTGGACGGGGGATAATATAGCGTGCTAGTAGTACTAGGAGCATAATATTGCGGCTCGTGGTGGTGGTGGTGATGCCCGTCTCGGGCCCACTTCGTTTGCTCTTCTATGTAATTAGCTGGTAGAGGATTCTCGGCGATAGGAAACGCATCAGAAGGTACGAACTTGACTAAATTATCGGAAGGTTGGTACTGGCGCGGCTTTTTCTTAGCAGTTTTGCCTGTTTTTCCGAGTTTAGGTTTCGTAGAGGTTTGCGACTTCGTTTCGTTTTTGTTTTGCGGCAACTCCAATTCTTGCCCGAGGCTTGCTACGATAAGAGTAGCACAGAGCAAGACTTGGAATAGATTCTAAAAAAATAAAATAGGTTCAACTCCTAGGTTCAGCGTTTAATTAATTTTAAATTATATTGTTTGTTTATTTTAATCTATTAAACTAAAATTTCAGTTGATAGAAATATGTCAAATTGCTTAAACTGAATTATTCAAATTTATTAATTTTTTCTCAAAATATTTTACTTTTGAATGTTCAAGCTTCAAATTGCGCTAAGGTGATTTTGCAAAACTTACCATCTTGGTATGTCCGTAAGCTTAGTCCGTCAGCCCACTTGTAACAATTTGAGTTCCAGATGAAGTTCGGCACTTGCTTCTGTAGTTGATGGAATGACTGTGACGAAATTTAGGAACCGTATGGGCTCTTTTATACGTTCATAACTTTCGATCTCACAAGGATGAGAAGCTCTTTGAGATGGCACGTGGAAGTTGCCACCTTAAAATTTGTGAAGCGTGTCTTATGGTACATTTCCTTTTTCTTAGTTTCTCGGCCTACGCAACAGTGTCATGCATTCTAAAACTAGGTCCTCTCATCTGCCGACATAGTCGAGTTATTCGAAAAGGGTAATTGAATGCACTGTTTTTAAACGGTGATAATTGAGTTATTATTTGTCTCAATGAAGATTCGTAGTTTTATGTTACTATTTTAGTTCACACTTATGTTCAGTTCTTTGTAAACTTTAGTATAGAAAATGCGTATATCGTAGTTGGAATTTACGTAGGCTAGTGTGTTCCTTTTGCGCCGTTTTAATAGCTGAATTATGAGCATTTAATTGTGGAGTAACGAGGTACACTTAATTGCAAAGAATCATAGTGTACAATAAAACATACTTTCAATGAAAAATTCTCACATGAGAACATTTGAATTTTTGAATTATACACGAATAAAATGGTATTATGCAACCGAAGTAGTGCGTAACTTGTTTTTTTGCACCTCGGGTGCGTAAAATCGGGCCGACGGAAGTATGACGGATGTCTAGTCGATTAAATTTGACATGCCGTCGTCTTCCGCATTTTCTTGCCTGAATGTGTCACATGAGAGAAATGAGCATGTATCTTCGCGACAATTTTCTTTCCAGCATAAGGGGGAGTGGTTTCCGGCACAGCTTCCGAAATACTTTCCTACACACGCGAAACCGGGAAAGCATGAATGTGCATTGGAAATGGGCGTGTAATCTGTCTTGCTTATACAAATCAATGCACATTAACGAAGCTTGAGCTCACAGGGAGGGATAAAAAAATGAAAACTCTCGCTGAGGAGAAAGCGTCTTCCATTCCATCCATTTCGCTTCTAGTGGCCCAAGTTTTGCGAACTACAATTCCGGGCTACCCGTATCGTTTACAGGAAGCGGTGTAATAACGTTAGATTTAGTAAAAGAAAGGGTTACCAGGTCATGGGGGCAAAATAGAGGGAGCTTGCATTGTACGGTAATGTGCACAGTTTTTTTTTTTTTTTTTTAAAAAAAAAAAAACTTTAGGTTTCACGCTTAGTTGTAATTTACTTACGATGTAGAAGCTATAAGAAACTAGACTTAAGCGCGAATATCTATATTAATCTCTCACCAAATTTTCACTTACCATAAGCTTAGAAGTATGGAAAGAAACGTATACTGACATAAGCAATAATGTACATTATTTTCCTACATCTCGAAACGGAAAAAAATCGCAAAGCTTATGAGCTATCAGGGTGTATCTCGTATGGACAGATACAGTGCAATGTTACGTAACAAAATATCGTACCAATGAAATAATTGTTGTGTAATATTTGCAGAGGTTTTAGAATATTCTGGACTTGGAACTTCTGTCATCGAAGTCGTTTACTTTTCATTTACTTGTGTATTTATTTTCCAAAAAAGTCAATTCCAAAGTAAATTAAATCAGTCAATATAAATTGATTTTGAATTCGCAAGATGATTTTAGTTTTCCCAATACGGAAGGAGATTTCTCGTGCTTCCTCGCTTCCATGCACCAGTGCTGTAGAAACTGACTCCAACTTGGCGACGCGGATGGTCAATTGAGATGGCCAAACCCTTTTAACTTTCTTTCTGTCATTTGGGTACTTTCTTTAACCATGTAAGCGAAACCACATCATATCTCGCACTTCCCTTGAGAAAAAAGTTGCCGGAGTACATAAGAGGAAAATGTATTTTCGTACAAAAGTGCCAATGGTGTCACGCTACATTTACTGGGGTAGAGGTTGAGTTCGTAGTTGGGAAGAATCTTTCATAAACTAATCCTAACCGGTGAATATTAGCTAGCAGTATGAGTCTTAACCTCTCTGTATAACGCATATCTAAAGACATGTTTGACAAATCCCTCCAGGTCCGGTGGCCATCTCCGGCATTGAACAACGACGGGCTTGGGACGTGGTCTCGCACATACAGCCAAACGTCACGCAAGAGAGCCAAAACCTGTCGAAGTAAAACACATTAGTGAGAAAGATGCTCATACGAATGTAAAAACCCAAAACTTTCCCTACTTCATATGGAGCTAGGGCTGGAAGTATTTCCGGAACGTAGGATAAGGGTGGGGGCAAGATTTGTCCCATTGCCATGATTTGCAGTAATCGAATAGAAACTTCCAAATGTTTGGGACAATTTCGACTGCTGACTTCTTGACAGTTTCCCCAAAAGGAAATCAGCACAGCGAGTAATGCTCTCAATAATACCGAACAGTAACACAACGAGGGTCGGTTGCGTGCCAAGAAGTCCAGCAAGTCCCATAGTATGTAATTTTGCTCGAAAGTTCGCCATATTTGTAAATCACGCTCCATTGTCACCTGCATATATAAAATGTTAATATTTATTTTTAAAAATTCTAACAGATACCCAGCATTTTACAAATTAATTAGAGTAGTCAAAAAACAGGGAGTTTAATTAGATGCAATTAGATTTTCATGCTACTTTGCTTTTGTATGTTGTCGGAATGTGTTCTTCATACAAGCAAATAAGTCCATGCGGGACCGTTACCTTCGTGAACTCTTCATCCGGCCACGGCAGTCCGTTAAACATGACGTCAGGCGACACGAGTTCTACTAATAACAAGGCAATTTGACTCGAATTTTCAGAGAAAACTGGGTCGGAATTTGCTCCTGGTTCAGACGGCGACGCAGGTTTTACTCCTTCGCAAGCAATCGCCAGCGTTTCCACCAACAGCCTCGAATTGAGTACTCGTCTCTTTTCTTCATCATGTAAGTTTTCGCTTCGACCATTGCTCAAGGACGTGTTCATCTGGGTTCCTTTACGATTCGGCCCCAAGCCTGTACCGATTATGCCCGCGTGAAAGACGGAATTGTGTTTTTGCGGTAACGTCGACGTTAATTCGTATTTATTATTGTGAACGATCAGGCTCGCGCGGTGATTATGTTTTCCGTTCCCACATCCAGAATCTCTCCGTTTTCCACCTAAAAGGGCACTCCATTTGGAACTAAGGGCCGTTTCCAGAAGTAAGCGCAAGATTATGACTCGTCCATTGTCGTTGGCGGACAGAACTTTTATCACGTCCTGGACCAAAAGCCACATGTTTGTCTTCGTTGTGGGGTCTTCAATAGCCATAGTGAGGAAAAACAACGAAACGGCACTTTGGCAGATTTGAAAGAGATGTAAGGGTGAAATTTCGCCCTCGCGTAATACTAACTGCAAACTGGCAGCAATATCTTGGGCCATTTCCGGCGTGTTGAGTAAGTTTGCAAAGTCAGTCAAGTTTTCGCGAATCGCCAGCGTCAGACTAGCGCGTTTGGAAACTTTAGGGTAGTTGGAAGTATTCCAGCTCACAGTCTTAGCCTGTTTTTGCTCGTAGGTCAAAATACAGCGAACATTCCGAGCCAAATAAGCAGGAACGCTTGGAGAAAGCCAGGTACGGCACGGCTGGAGAACCTTGCGCAGCGCAGTGCTGACAGCTTCGGGTTGGAATCGCTGAATCATATGCACGAACTCAAGGAAGGCGTGAATGTGACTGATACTTGGTTGCGACAACAGATGCGTTAGAGTCTGCGTCGCTACGCCAGGCCCTTCGTGCACAGTTATAAGACTGATCTGTCGTAATATAGCTTGCTGCTCCCAACTAAAGTTGAAAGGTTTTTCGGTCAAGAAAGATATCGAATTTTGGATACAATCGGCAAGAGATCTTAAAATTGGAATATCTACGTCCGTGTGCCGGCCTCTTGAGTTTTCCATATGGGCCACTTCAAACAAAAACGTTTCTGTGAAAAAAAAAAATTAGTAGTAGAAAAATGTATATAAAAATTAATAAAATAATTATCTATAAGTACCAAAATACGTGGCATTTAGATTCTTGACTTGGGCAGGAACTTGCAAATCTCCAGTACTGGATGCGTATTTTAAGGCTTGGAAAGTTGCCTGTGCCCCTCCCATTTCACTGCGAAGAGTAATGTGGAGCAGCATATGAAGCAAATTGGAATTTTCGTTTGAATAGCGAGAGAGCCAAATGGGAAATCGTTCCATGCATGATTCTAGAACTCCGACAGTGACTAAAATCGGAAGAAATCCATGAGTGATAGGAAGTGTAATATGAGAGTTAATATGGGCTTCGCTTACGTAGATCTGACGCATTCCTCGTCAAACGATTCAATAAAATCGTTGAAGAGCAGCAAAGATGAAGGAGAAAAGGAACCGTCGCAATTTGTTCTTCACTTGGTTTACTGGTGGACATACTCCACTAAAATTACACATTAGATATTCTTCTAGGAACTAGTAAACTAAGGTATTTTAATAGATTTTACGTTAAAAAGTTCTTCCCCTGAGCGTGTGACGTGTTGGCCGTAGCTCCCAGCCAGGTGAGACAAAATTCCTACAACGGAGACTAACTTGGGGCTCTTTCCTGGGAAACGAGAAGAGGAAAGGTCCTCAGGTTTGGAGGCAGCGAAATCCAGTAGCCCATGCCACATTACTTGGTGAATTACTGTCTGCGGAAAACAGCCACCAATGTGGGCTACTACCCAATCGAAATAAGGACTGGCTTCTACTGACGTTTCTGAATCCCAGAAGTTCAACAGAAGTGAAAGAAAAAAATAAAACCAATGAATAATAAAAAGGGAAAGCTGTTATACAGCGTAATAGCCTTCAAACGAAGTTTTGCACTTTACCTAGGAGTGCATTAATGCAGGCTTCAATGTCACGCTCGCTCAGGAATGTGATACATTGGATGGTCAAATCGACTAGAGCTTTAGTGGCGGGACATGACATCCATGCGTGGAGAATTTCGTGAAGTTCTCCAGCTAACGGAACTCCGATTTTATCCGAGAAGCGAACAGATACTCGACCTGGAAACTTTAATGTAATCGGATTGAATTGTTTCACGTCTTTTGCGTACCTAGCAATCTCAAGGACCAGATTGCAAAAACGGGCGACCATGCTTCAGGCTGTGTTGTCATTAGGGTAAGCAGAGACTCATACACTTCTTCGATAGCTTCTCCATCCTGTCTGGCATTGCTGATAGAGGTGCTACTCGACGCTCGATCCAAGAGCCCCTACAAATATTAAAAACATAATATAAAAATTTCCGGTAAATTATTTTAATACTACGTACTTCATCTTGCTGACAGTACTTGCTCACTGAGCCATAAATTACTTGCTTAAAGAATTCTAAAGCAGCATCCCTCGCTGCAGGAAGATGTTTTAAAATGAGCAATGCCTTTTCTATCGCTTTGCTTGTTTCCTCGTCAGTATGTGCAGATTTCAGGTCAACTCCCTTAGAAGCTACATCTAAGAATTCTCGTACTTCCTTACTCAATTCGGAAGCCATCAGAACTATTACACAAATTTACCCAATATTTTATTAACCGACTCCCTTATATAGTGTTCGCTTCCGACCCATAACAAACCCTAGCGCCGTGTTTTCCCTCTGCGATCCGCAATCACGGTGGAGCCAACCAAGCTTATTCAAGAAGTTCAGAGATGGTAGCACAGTCGTCCTGAACCACCGATTCTCGTCGGAGAGTAAAATCTTCGAAACGAATTTGACAAAGCTTGAATCGACCTCGGGATTATTTTTAATCTTCACCGGAGGAAAGCAGATGAAGTCGGACAAACAAATTTTATTACTGTAATAGAAATATGCTCAGAACCTCGCAGTACTGTAAAACCTCGTTAAAATACTCACTACGCGAGATTTTGGCTTACCAAATAATTATTGTGCCAGAAATATTGAGATGTTGGGAAACCGTCGGATTTACAAACAAAACCGCGGACACTTTCTTGTACAGTAAACCCCCTATTCTGCCCTGGGTACAAGGGTGCTGGCTACTACTGTCGTTCCAAAACGGAGACTTGAGTAACTTAGGCCGCTTTGCACTTCGCAACGTACCGGTTTCGACACAAACATGTTTCTTCGCCAAATTCTGTATTGAATTGTCACCACCTTAGTGAAGAGGAGCCTCATAACCTTTGTGCGAAATTGCCGCTCTATGTCAACGTAACTGTCTGATTTCTGCTCTGTTTGAAGCTATATTACTTCCCAGATAAAACTAATGTCATAAATTTCCTCACCTTATCGTTCGATTTCCGTCAACAACAATTAGCTGAAAACTTGCCTTATCTGTGACCAGCTCTTTGACCGTCGCATTCTTATTGTAAGGTTCAAAGATTAAGCCTTTATCAGTACAATGCTGAGCTTTCTTCTCCTTCCGGCCACCCGCCGTAGGTTGAACAGTATCGTAGCCTGATCCATTTGTGCAGCTGCTTCGTAATTTCCCCGTTCTTGGGTATCTTGTCAAAAACATCCATCTAGCATAACCGCAACCTGATACCAGGTCACAAAGGGATCACTAAGAATTCGGGCCTTTTGCATAGACTACTGCACTCTTCAGTGACACAAAGCTTACAAGAACGTCCACAAGGTTGGATAGTACTTGGACTTTTATATGGTGTTTTATTTTGTTGTACCACTACGAAAATGTTAATGTGCTAAGTTTCGCTCCGAAGAATACTTAAAACTCAATCGGAAATGAGTACCAAATGGTGTATTTACATTTTCCTTATCGCGAGTTCTTCATACGTGCAAGGTAGGCTTCTTATATAATACACAAGATTCCTGTTTAAATATATCACGTGTTCTACATTTTCGCAGCATTGGCAACTGAAAATCTTCAGTGCGGGAGAGCGGCTTGCAAAGGTAATTTTGAAATAGCTTCATTATTGTTACGATCGTGCTGTATTAAAATTTTGATCAGTGATTTTTTTAATTTTTAAGTTAAATTACAAGCTATTTATGAACTATTTTCAGAAAATATAAATATGTAATTAGTTCTCAAGCGACAGAAATGTCCACCGGGACAAGATTTTTCCTTGAAATCTTACCTGGTGCTCAAAATCGATACATTTTTTCTATCACTTTCAGTCTCGATAACATATCGTCAAGTTTACTATTAACATTGTTTGTAAGCAAACAAAGTAACGTGCATTGATTCAAAATGCAAAATTTTCTTAACGCAAATAATAAAGAATTGTATGGGAAAATGCCTCAGGTATCTCGAAAAATTTTGCCTACGAAGAAGGGCATTTTTACAAGTACAAATATGAATTTGAAACGAAGACGACGGTACAAGGATCTTCACCACAAGAGACAAACTTATCCTTGTTGGCTGAAATAAGCGTCCACTTCCATTCTCTGTGCGATCTAACATTGGAGGTGATTATTTCCCTACAACTCAATATTAAACCTTCACTACATAATGCACGTTTACAGGTTAATAGCGCAGTATTTTCAAGTGCCGTTTCCGGGGGTAGTTCGGATCCTGAAGCCCAAAAGCATGAAGAGTTGGCCACCGTTTTAACGCAGCATCCTTTAAGGTACAAATGTATATAGCGTGATTACATGGAAGCTAAAACACTTTTAAATAGAATTGGATTTTATGATGGCCGTATCCGTGAAATTTGCCCTTCTCCAGGTGAATCAGATTGGAGCTTGAACGTGAAGCGAGGGTTAGTTTCCATGTTCCAAAATACTATGCATCGTTTGGATCTTAGTCATTTTGACATTGAGGTTTGGGCATGTTAATATGAATGACATAGATAAAAAGTAATTTCTTAACCGTTCTTTTTCTAGACGGACGTGACTGGAACCTGTCCAGTACATTACGACTTTCAGTTTTCTTCCAGTCAAGGCAGCTCAGTTACGGTGACAAAAACCAAGGATTTAAATTCTTGCTCCGATCGTACATATCGTCAAACTGCCTTGTATGGAGTTCCGTACAATTTCCCAGGAGTAAAAGAACACAGGATTACTTTTACTTTTTTATACAAACCGTTTTCTTTCATAAATAGAGCTCTGATTCTCCTCCATTGATCAATAGTTCAAGTTATTGCACACAACAGATTGATCAGAAACGTCTTTCCTCTGCCGAATGCCATGAAACTAATTTATTGTCACCGTTCAGTTATGGAAGTCAGGGCATTGTAACCAATAGCGTCCAGAAGCTGACGTTTCTTGAAGAAGAAAAAATGGAAATAAGTCCAAGTAAAACTCCATAATTACTTAGAATTTTTAACACCCGTTATATTTTTCATTTTTTTCCGTATTTCTTGCCAAATTCTTTGTAGTGTTTTTCTTTATTATCATTATTTCTAATAATTTATTGACTTATTTCAGAGCCCTTTGAAAGCCGCCGATCTCTTCTTTTTGAACACAAACCTGTTACTAGAAACACTTTGACGTCAGAAGCTAACACTTTACGAGCTCTAGAATCCTTACTAGACTCTACATCACATGCAGTTAGCCTAGAAGCTTCGCAGCATTTTACCGAGTTGGTTGAGCAAATCAAAGGGCTGACCTACCCGGAAATAAGCAAATTGTTGGGGAAGATTGACGGGCACAATCAGAACAAGCAAGCTTTGTAATTATTCCTATTTATTGTTGATTTTGACATAAGTGTCAATCATAATAAAAACTGGATAGCTGATAGAGTGGTACCATTTCTAGACGTTGGTTCTGGCAAGGATTGATTGCCAGTGGCACTAGCGCCTCCATGGCAGCTTTAAGAGATGAGGCAGTAAGCGGGAGTTTGCCTTCCGATATGACTGAAGCTTGGCAAAGATCGTTTGCTTTTTTGTCTGCACCAACTAGAGACCATTTGCTAGCTGCATTACCGTTACTAGACCTGCCTGCGACAGTTCGCCCCCCGAAGATCGTTCTATCCTTGTCCAACCTGGCGCACGCGCTATGCCAGCGTACTTCTTGCCATGACATTGAAGAAATCGGTATGTTGGTCAAGAAAATCGGTTCGTCGTTGAGCACCAATTGCCAAGTTTCGTCAAATGAGGAAGCAGATGTAAATTTACATTGATTTTGATACTCGGTTACTGGTTTAGACTCAATTCGCAACCTTTAGGTTTCCTTGGCGCTAAAAAGTATCGGCAATATTGGACACCAGTTAGAGGGAATCTTACCTAACGTAGAATCATGCTTTGTTAATCCAGCTGTTCCGATGAGTCTTCGAATTGCTGCCTTGCAAAGTTTAAGGTATTACTTTTATTGCAACCGTCTTATTGTCTATTCAACAAGCTCAGTACTTAATTATAATATACTTAAAATGGTTTAGGATTGCTCCGTGTTCGATAAGTCGACAAAGATGGTGGGATGTGTTTTCAGACATTAGTTTGGACTCTGAATTGCGCATACAAGCGTATTTGGGTGTTATTAAGTGCGCAGATTACGATATAGTACGGAATGTCGTTAGCTTTCTACGAAACGAACCAGTCAAGCAAGGTATGTGCTGGTTTTCTAAAAGCGCTAAAAATGTAGAAAATATATTTTTGTTTTTAGTGGCATCGTTCGTTTATAGTCACTTGCGCAGTGCACAAAAGTCATCGTTACCGGGAAAACAAAACCTTCAATCATTAGTGGCAGATTTGGAATTCGAAACGAAGTTCGGTAACATGAACTTTACAATGTACTCCGGTCATTACGAAACCTCCTTCCACGTGGATCGCATAAATACGGGTAAGTTAATACAAAATTGTAGGTACACTAACTCATAAACTTTTTCTAGGTGTGGGTGTCGAGAGTCAGTTAGTCTTCTCGCAGGAGTCGTTTGTCCCCCGGTCTGCCCTTGTAAACTTAATGGTCGACTATTTTGGCCGGTCCTTAAATCTTTTTGAGGTAAGGCTTATTTAAATATCAGTAAAAGTTTTGATTTTACTGATGCAATTTCGAAGGTGAGTAGCCGTACAGAAGGTGTGGAAACTGTGCTGGGGAACCTATTCGGTCCTGAAGGTAGTTACAAAGACGCAACCGTATCCGAGATTGTGCGTACGTTACGGCCGAAACGTCGTGCTAGGAAGGACGACGTCGACGCTAGTAAAGTCAAGGCTATTGACAGCATGTTTAAGAAAAACTCTCCCATGTCGACTACAAAAGTAATTTTTTGCTTCTGGTAGAAAGCGTAATTAATTTGTTCATGCAAAAATGTAGATTGATTTCTCGGTCAAAATACTGGGAAATGAGTTGTATAACATGGAGTGGACAGGGGATAAGATGTTGGAAGACGTGGCCCGAAGTTTTAGTCCAATGAGCATTTTCACAAATGGACTCAAGAAAGAGGTAATTTTTACTTCTTGTAGCAAGACTAGTTTTATTTTCGTTTGAAAATTTTTTAAGTGGATAAAAAAAGCATATAGTCGCTTTATACAAGAGGTTACAACATTGAATGTCTTTTTAGAGTTCACAGTTAAATGGCGCAAAGCAGTTTTTGGATTCGGCCTACGTAGTTCCTATTAGTGTCGGCTTACCTTTGCGTGTAGCAGCGAAAGGGAACGCACTTGTAGACTGGGATGGTTTAATAGATGAGCAGAACATGACCAGTATACTAAGGACCGGCGAAGGTGTTTTCCGTTGGAAATTCCAGCCCAGGTATATCATACCACCAGCTCGGCTTGTTAGTCAGTTGTTGTTTTCGTTGGAACTGGAAAGCGGAGTTTTATGGGTTTCATGTAAAATTGGATATTTTTTTTTTCAGTGCATCTGTCCAAGTGGAGGGCTCTATGGCAATCGAGACACCTGTTGCAGTAAATGGCATCACTTTAAATCTCACGTTACACTCGAGTGTAGCCGTAGAGGGAAGTGTTGCCTTAAATGGTTATCGCTTAATCGATGTTCAGTTCCAAATGCCACGTGACAAGCTGGAGATTCTGAACGCCAAGTAATAACTCCCGCAGTATTATAACTGATATATATTCTAACGAATATTTTCGGTAGGTCTAATCTGATTTTGAAGCACAACGAGGCTAGAATTCCGATTAAAGGCATACAGGACAATCATAAAAGTCATAAAACCTGCATTAAAGGCTCTCTAGGAACGGTCTTAGGCCTGCAGCTTTGCAGTGAATGGGGGTTTTCAAATGCTTCCCTCTTGAATGAAGCCCCTTGGTTTCCTTTAACGGGTCCCGCCCAATTTCATCTTACAGTGCTGAAAACAAATAATTTAGTAACTGGTTATCGCTTCCTCCACAATTTAGAAAGCTCGAAGGTATTTTTATTGCCAAATTTATTTATTTTTTCCATTTTTTTTCTATTTTTTTACTTTCTTTTATTTTATTTGTCTTTGTGTTCTACATATTTATTTTTATTATCTTTTCTAATTAATTTTTTCTATTTTTGAACTTTGGATAGGCGGTAAAGTCATGGGCGTTGCTTGTGGAAAGCCAAGGCAGCGAGACAAAGGGCTTAGGCGTAAAAACTCACTTAAATTTTGAAACGGGTCAAGGATTGCTGGCATTGACCCTACCAAGTGCAACCTATGAACTCAAAGGTAGAAAAATCTCGTTGAATACGTCGTCGTAACTGATTGTCTTGTTTAGGTGTTTATAAGTATGAAGATTATTTAAAGGAGTTAGAAGCTGGATTTTACATCAACAAGAGGAAAATTGTTGGCGCTGGATTACACGTGAAAAAGCAAAGCAGTGGTAAAGCGGTGGTTTATCAGCCGAGGGCGTTTTTCGTTTACTCAGACAAGCGAGTGGGCAACGTGACCGGTATTACAAAAATATCTTTAAGTGACGCTAAATTTTAAATGAAATTGTTTTACACTAGGTGAAATTCGTTTGGTCGACAAAAAGGGAACAGTACGATATGACACAGATGTGCAAATATTTTTCACGGATAAGTTGTCCGTGGGTACGAAAGGATACTACATGGTAGATGATAAGTCGTCCACCACAGATTTTCTTGTGGATTATCAATGGCAGGGCGGAAAACGCGAAAAAGTGAAATGGGAAATGAAACTGAGTAACCAGACTACTGACTTGGTTCAGAATTATGAAGTTCACGTCGAAGCAGGGCTTTCGGCCTATCCCCAATATAACGTGCTTAGTACGTGGAAGTATTTGGTAATATTTTTTAACGATTTTTTAAATGTTTATAATAATAGTTTTCTTTTCGGCTCTTTATGGGTACTTTAGCAAGGTAATGGGCGATTTGAAAACGAACTTAAAATTAATAGTGGACACACCGTGAAAAACCCTCACTACCAGCTTTTCTTATTGCAAAACATATCCTACACATCCGGTGCGTTAAGCGAAAGTTGTTCGGTGCAACTGGAAGCAAGTTTGCCCTCGCGGCAATTAGACACCATGCTACAGTTCGCCTATTTTGTAGACGATAAAGCTGTAGACGGAAAATTAGACCTGCGGTACGCCACAGGTAACTTGGAATTTTGCAACATGTGTATATTTTTCAGCTAAATAAAATAAATCATTACAATTATTTTTCGTAGGAAAAGAGATAAAAAGCAGTATAAATTTTGTGCGCACTGGACCGAAGTGGAACAACCTAAACGGAGCCATAGATATTTCAACAGCTGACACATCGGTCCTCAAGATGGATGGGTCGTTAAGATCATTGCAGCCTTCACGTTACGAAGTAAACTTCAAGACTCATGAGCTGTAAATCTTTTTCATGCGCAATATTTCTCTTCTAAGATCACCATCACTCGTGGATTGTGGTTGGGCTCAACAGATTTCACCAGCTCTGCCAATTTTTCCAGTGCTGGAGTTGCGTCCGCAACGTTTGATTATACCTTCGAGTTCGGTATCGTTAGTTCAAGCTTCCAGGATATTCAGACGGCTTCGCGTTTCATTTTTAATCCAAATCGGTTGCTTCTAAACTCAGAGGTATAAATGATATATATTCCGTACGCTACCGTTACGTATACCTCGCCGATTAACCGATGTGATTTTGTAGGCCAAAGTAGGGAAAAACGCTTTTTCTGTCGGTTTCGATTACCAGCAAGAAGACAACCTCGATTACAACGTTGCCGTGTCTTTGGGTTACTTCAATCGAATGCATTTCTTGACCAGCCATGTGAACTGGAAAGAAGGACCGAATGCAGAAATTCATTTACATATTGATAAGTAAGTAAAACTCGAAATTTTAGCGAAGAAAATGATTCCTTATATCATGCAAGCTTTTACAACTTCTGTGAAATTTTTCGTTTTGAAGAGTAAGGGATGTTCATGGCGAATTTGGCTACAAACTCCAATCCCGCAACCGTGCAGAGTGGTTCGGAGAATTCAAGTGGGATGCCAATCGTGACCCGTTACAGCGAATCACCCTCAAAGGAACTGACGAACTACACGGAGAGAATAGAAATGGAACTGCAGTTTTAACCTTTCCCGGCCACGTGGTCAGGTCGCATTGGACCTTATTAAGATCTAGTAAGTCTTTCTATACTTAGTTCGTCCTAATTATTTATATTTCCATGTTGCTTAGGCCAAAATAAGACTATTTTAGCGAACGTGGATTGGGGTGAGGGACCAGTCGAGTTTCTGGGAACGGCAGCTGTATCAGAGAGTGAAATTTCCAGTTCGATTACAGTAAACACGCCGTTCCTTGGTTGGCAGACGAATAAGGCTCTTTTTAGGTAATTTTTACTACTTTACAAGCGTTTAAACGGATAATAGATCGTATGTCTTATAAAGGGCGGAAAGAACGAAAGATGAGGGTACGGTTATGCTCACAACTCATTGGGGAAAGAGCGGAAATTTGACCTTGTTGGCACAAGGTGACCTACGTTCTCAGCCTGAATCCTGGTCTGCAAATGCCCGTGTGCTTGTAACGTCGTCTTGGGAAAATTTATCGAAAGTTGATGCTTCGTGGAAATCTGAAATAAAGAAGGGTTTCCTTAGTAGTTTCTTCGCAATTGAGGTATGATTGAGGTTAATTAGTTTTAGCTGTGAGCACGGTTGGCTCGTGGTGAATTCTTTATGCGGGCTAACAGTTTTCTACAATTTTGTAGAAAGATCTTGTGCCGCTGATCCAAGTTTCGGCAAATTCGGAATGGGACCTGGAGAACGGACTGGCTTTTAATTCGAGCCTCGGTTTTGAATCATTTTCATCCCATCTGTCATCAGTCAGGCTCGAACTCCGCCATCAAACTCATTTGGAAGACTGGATTTCGGAGACAGTTTTGGCAACGCAAATAAATAAGCAAAAATATGCCGTAAACCTCAAAGGTAAAATTACGTTTCTATTGTCGTTCACCAGATCTTGTGTCCTTTCGCTTCGTATTCCTTTGGCAACTGTTCTTTTCTTTTTAATCGAAATTCTCTTGATTTTGTGTGCAAATAGCATATAGCAGTATTAATATTTATTTTTATTTATCTTAGCACCTTCCACTACATTTAAACATACTGCAAAAATGCTTTCGAAAGTTATTATTTGTATTATTTACTGCTCAAAGTATGGGTCTTTTGGAAAAAAATAAAAGTTCTTATGAATCGGCTTGAAATCTTCGTGGAGATAGCTATGGTCTCTTGGAATTAGTTTGGATAAAAAAATTTCTTGATTTTGTTGCGTCTTGAATGTCTAGAATACGTAAAGTGAGACATAGTGCTTTTGCACTATATCTCACTTTACGTATTTGCTTATTTATCGTTATTGTTTCAACAATTCTAGGACGTGCGCCCCATGAACCTGTGCCAAGATGTGAAGTTGTAGCTACGATCAGTACACCTCATGTGGGTTACGAAATCTTAGGAGTCATCGTAGACATAGTAGCAGATGAAATCCATCCAGTTACGCAGCTGCAGTTTGCATGGCCGGGAAAGGAAATTTCACTAGTGGCAAAACTAGATTTAGAAGACGACGCGTACGGTGGCACGCTGAACGTAACCACGCCGTTTGAAGCTCTCAGAACAGGTCATGTGGCTTTGGGCCACATTTCGGACGGATACAAGTCAAAGGTACCCATTTTTCCGCTTACAGGCTTTTCGTGTATTTACTCAATTTATCCTCCTTTTTCAGCAAAAAATCGGATTAGCCTGGAATACTGACAATGATATTCAGCTGAGCTGGCATTCTGCTTTTTCGCATTGGCATAACTTTACCTTTGGTGGGTTAATTACAACGAGCTATCCAGACCATAAAGCATACGGAGGCGAATTTCAGTTTGAATTCTCCCCGTCTTGGGTGATGTCCAAATTGCAGACTCAAGCTCGATGGGCAGATAACCAAGTAAAATACTTTTTATTATTTAAACAAGTAATTACAAATAAATGGTTTGTAGATTGGATTTGGCGTGATGGTGGAAAAAGAAAAGCACATTTCAAAAGCTTCGTTACATTTAGAGTTGCCCCAGACTCCAGTTACATTCGTTTCGGTTACACTCGATCAGACATTGGAAACTGTTTTTGAAGCTGCTGCTACATGCGGTGATCAAGAAATTCGTTTGAAGGGAGAAACATCCGGGGTGGAAGTAATATCATAGCCTATATTAGTTTAATTAATTCTGTGTGCACAGGGCAAAACTTGTGTACTGATATATTAAATCTTACCGGTTAAAATTGTCTTTACAGGATGAAAAACGTGCCTTCGACCTAAGCATCTACACGAGTTTTGAAGCCGTAAAGCAACTTGACATTAAAACGCAGTATCTTCTTAAATTGGAAGAAACGCCTTTCTTAACCGTGTCTGCCGGCGTCAAATGGATGGACGTTTCTCTGAACGAAAAAGCGGTAAGTCAGCTCGCATTTACTGCGTAGAAGGTCCAAAAATTGTCTTATAAATTCATCTAAAAGGAAGAAAATGATCTTAAGGGAAACTTTTTGTTAGGGTGGGTTGCATTTACGTTATAAGAACACGGTAGAAGAAGATTTTGAGAGTTTTACCACAAAGTCCGTTCTGGAAACGGCTTTCGAAGTGAAAACACCTTTCGCGTGGTTACAGGAAGGAGGCATTATCGTATCTAACCTCATGGAAGAAACGCAGATCACCCAGTTTGGACTCTTTTACTTCAAGGATTACTATATCAAATACGCGGGCGATATTGATGTAAGTGTTATTTTTTTACCACGTTCGTTTAGATAAAAAAAAAATTTATAAGTTTGACTGTATATATTTTTTCTTATAAATTCAACTTTGACCTCGTAAAATTTTATTTTTCGGACCAATTGCAGCTTAATGGCGTGGCCGTTACGAGTTTGAACTGGGATAAGAAAAATAACAAGCAACAATTGCGCATGAATTCGACGTGGAATGTTGCTGAGGATGACTCGATTTTAGTTCAAGGCGTTCTAGAAACGCCCTTCCGGGGCTACAAAAAATTACCTTGGACGGCAAAGTATTCCAGTTCGGACGGAAAAAGTGAAGATTATAATTACCAAAGTGATCAAGAAGAGAATGGAGAAACCGAAGACTACAGCGAAGCTACACCTATGGAGGCAAATACTGACTGGAGTAAAAACGTAGCCATTGAAGTTAAACTTCCGCAAAACGAGGCTGCGAACTTAAATGTAGAGTTCAAACACGGCGAACTAATCCTCACTGCTACGAGTCCCTTCGCAGCGTTGAAAAGTGGCGATGTGAAAATACTGTACAGTTCAACCGATGGCGATTACACAGCTTCGGGCAGCGGAACGCTTAATGGTGAGACTCTGGAAATCTCAGCCACTATAACGCCAGGTCTTTCGGGGTGGATTCCTACTAAAGTAAAAGATTTGTATTTCTAAGCTTCCATAAAGTAGAAATACGTGTGGATTCTTTAAAATAATAACTTTACTATAGATCGAGGCGAACATGTTGGTACCATCAAATGATTTGTCCAATGCTTCACTTAATTGGCTGAGAACTGTAGAAGAGTCAGACGAGTTGAGCTCTCAGAGTATTAGTGGCTCGGTTGCGTGGAATAATAAGTTAATCGAAATTAACGCAAGAACGAATTCAAATACGACAAGTTTTTTCTACGATGTGGCAGTAAGTTGCAGATTCTTTGGCCAAGAAAAATTATGCAAGAAAGTTTACATAGAGTGTTTACTAGTTAATTACACCTTTTGTGAATTACGAGAGTTGGTCAACCAGTGTTCATTTTTCACAAGAAGAAGACTACTATGCGCATGTAACACTCAAGACTCCGTTTCCAGCCTTACCCACTCTGAGCGCATTTGGCCGTTTGAAGTATTTTTTTAATATTATTTTTTTTTATTTTGCGTCTGTAACCCATATTATTTATAATTCTAGATGGATGGATTATGTGACCAAAGTGGTATTATCGGTCGATACCTTGAATCTGGTTGTTCGCGGAGAACTAGGAGGTGAATGGAGTCCAGAAGTGGCTAGCGCTCTTTGTAAACTAGTTCTGGAGTCCGAACCTAATGACTTGAAGCATAACGTTGAGCTTAGCTTGGACTATAAGACCTACGAGGATAAAGAAGATAGAACTTTGCAGATCGTTTGCCTCTGGAATGATAATTTTGAGTAAGGAATCACCCTTCCTGTATTGCGCTATCTAATTTGTCCAATTTGCTTCGCGGTTTGACTTTTGGGTATTAATGTCTTTAAATTAAGTTTCTAAATCGGATTTTTATTTTAATTGTTGTAAGGTATTATTACGTGTTGGTACATATTTAGTATTACGAAATTCAGATTTGAAGTTGCAGATTATTTTAACTGGCTTTTCTGATTAATTTGTTCATTTGCAGTGTGAAATTGAACTCCGAATGGGTTTTTCAACACTGGGATACTTACTTGTTCTTTATCGAGGGACATGGTACTTTAACTGCAGCAATCGGTTCGTATATGGATGACGAATGGACTGTGAAAGGATTAGTTGACGCGAAGAACGCACCTTCAGCCTACAAGCATGACGTGCAATATGTTCTCAAATCCGAAGGACTCAAGTTTCATGCATATGGCAACGTATACCGTTTTCATTCTAGCTTTTACTCAAATAATTATTTTTTTTTTATTTTATTTTTTTAGTATGAACGGAAAGAGGACAATTTCAATGGGAAAGTTGGAAATCTGTGGTCCGGAAACGAAACTCCACTAGAACTACGTATTAACGGCGACTATTTGGGAAAATTATTGCAAAGTAAACTGGAAATAATCTCCCCGTGGACGAACTTGCCCATTTCTGTCGATTTGCAATACGATTCGAGCCGTCCGAAAACCGTCTTCAAGTATTTTCTTTCGTTTTGACCACCCCTGACCCGATCACCGAAATCTAATAGATTAATGTGTCTCTCTGTCTTTCTCTTTTAATTACTTTATGGAAGGGTGGATCTCAATTGCTTGGGAAATCAGTACGCCTTAATTAGCGACATGCGTTACCAAGGATTAATGAATATGGAAGGCTCCGTCAAATTAACGACCCACCACGAAGCTTTGTCGAAGCTTAATATTCAAGTTGACACACAAGAAATAGCGTAAGTTGGTTTAATAATTGGGTAGAAATCTCGACATGCTATTTCATTTTTTTTTTTTTTTTTTTTTTTTTAATAGGGGTACACTCAATGGGTCTTGCATAGTGGATTGGAATGATGGAAACCATGTTGGTGTCCGTATTTCCCACAAGTCTTTACAAAAAAGCATAACGCTTCCGATTAACCGTGACGTACAAGGCTTGATACAGCTAACTACAAGCTGGTCCAAATTGCTTCTCCTCGAATATAACCACAAAGTAATTTGATTAACTTGGGGAAAGCAAAAAAAAGTACAGTATTTGTCTTTGTCGCAGCACTTGAGTCCCACCGAGCGAACATCCAACGTGATCTTCGTATATGACGAGAAGGAACTTGTAAATACCTTGTATAATATTAAAGAGCAATCGTCCGCTGGCAAAGACAAGTTTGAAGTTAACGTAGAGCTAAGAAATGTACTTTTCCCCATTGGAGTAAGTTATACCCGTAACTTCGAGTACAGTGGAGGAACCGATGGTCTCAACTTACCTACTAAAGTAAGTACACCATAACGTATTTACTGACTGTTCCAACTAATTTGACACTTCAGGTACACAAAATTGGAAGCATCTTTGGACTGGAAGTCAAGAACTTACGTAGGTTAACTGGGGAATATATTGAAATCACCACCATCACTGGACAAGACTACACGTTTCTCGGTATTTTCTAAATCATTTATTAGGAACATTTTTTTTAACTCTTTACTAGTTTCAAGCCCTTCGAGAACAATTTCACTGAAAACCAAATATGATTTCCCTGACAACTGGTTCAAACATAGTACAGAATTTCGTTGGCGACCTGATGCAAGCGTTGCATACAAAATTGATATCGAAAACAGAACAAGGGTAAGTTTGAATTCGTTTAGCTTGAAATTTCAACGTGCCTGTTAACTTAACGTCCTAAAATGATTTTTTAGGTACAAAGTTAACAAATATGTACGCGCGCATATACTGAATTAAATAGAATTGTGCTTCAAATCTTTCATCCGCTGTTAAATATTTGTGGATGTTTTGTAGGATACGGAGACAGAGTACCTCATTACGACAAGTTTCTTTACTCCTGTGCGAAATTTCGGACTTTTGGGTAGTTTGCTGGTAAACGAAACCACGCCACATTTGCGTTCAGTAGTTGCTCATAGTGAAGCTGTATGGGACTTACGCCGACCGGAAAGTTCAGTGAAATCTTCCTTACAGTACGACGAACTACCCAACGCTGAACGTAAAATCGTGCTGGAATTTGGACAAGGCAAACTGCCGCATGTAAATCCATATACGCATTACAAAGAAATACAGTTTCAAAAAGCTAAATTCCTCCGCAGGATGTGGTTATTGAGGCAAACTACGTTTATAGGAAGCCTTTTATTGCTGATCCTCGAGTGGTGGTCAAGTATACAACTGACCCTAGTCGTCATCTTACTTTGTCGGGGTCATCACGTTTACAAACTGAAGCTGACGGTTCGTGGGTTCTGCAGTCGTATTTTAACTTGTCACATCCTGTCACAAAGTATTCAAATTTGTAACTTTAGAATTACGTTAACGTTAATTTCTGTTCTAGCTGGAATATACGGTTCAACAGTACCCAAACTGTTGAATCCGAACTGGCCAGTTCGAAGATGTACTTATTTTACTCAAGAGGGAAAGATGAAAAGGTTACGATTGAAAATGTTGCCTATTTTGACATGGATGCCCCCAGTTTCCATATCCAAGTAAGTCATGAACATACCGTTTTTAGAAAGTACTCACTATTCTGAAATAAAATGGGCAAGTATTTGGATCCACCAGTGTAATTTATTTATACCTTATAGTTTGTTTCGTTTTGTAATGTCTCCTTTTATAATTTTGTCGAGTCAGACTACCACACCATGGCACAAGACGCGCCAATCTGGACAAGCAGATCTGTTGGGACCGGTTTATAAAATTGATTTACAAAACCAAGTCAATGGTTCTCCACCTCAAAAAGCTGAATTGATACTCAATACCCTGACACCATATTTAGGGGCAGTGATGCAGTATGATCCAGGTAAATTAGGGAAATAAGCTTGAGTTTTTGGATAAACTTAGTGTGATCTGTAACCAGAGTCAGTTCGCGGAGTTCACTTGCAAGCTGTTATACCTGATAAACGCACGGTCTCTTTGGCTTTGTGGCACCAAGAAGAAGAGTACAGAGACTTTTGGCTGAACAGTTACGTGAAGCTTAATCACACGCGACTCTTAACTTCGCGTACTCAATGGAAAACGACATTGTACAGTGAAGGAATGGAGTACTGGTCGCAAATTTGGGAGTTTCAGAAAGAGCAATCTGTTCTCTTGCTGAAAGAGGCAGCTGACCGGGTATTTGAAGAAACTCAAGCGGTGCTTGATGCCTTCCTAGAAGACTTTAATTCTGTACTGAAATCACCCTTACAGCATTTAAAGTAACTGTGATTAATGCGTAAAAATGATTCCACAGTCATTACATTATTTGATACAATTATTAGAGAGGACTTGAGCTCGTTAGCGGCAGACTACAAGCGGGTGCAGCAAAATGTGGTTGACGGTTACAATGACAACGCTTTCTATGCGAAAACTATTGTCGAGTTTACTAAAGAATTTATAAAAGAAATTCCTTTCAGGTAGTTATATTACCTTCATTGACATTTACTTAATTCTTCGCATATTTTTATATGCATTAATGTATTTAACTTTTTTATTTCTATTTATTTGCTTGTTTTATTATTTTGATAGTACGTACGTTGACACATTAGTGGCCTGGGCGGAAACGGCGGCTAACAAATTAGCAGCAATCTTTGTTAGCTCCAGCGATGCCTTTTCGCGTTGGCTTGAGGAGTTTAGACGACAAGTTCGTCCTTCTTTATACTCATTGTGGTTAGATATATCTTAACAGCCTTTTGTTATCCAAATACTGTAGGTAAAAGATGGGTATGATAAGTTTGTGCAGTGGTTGAAGACGGCTATTGAGTCGTGGAAAAACCGACCGAAGTTCATAACAGAAACGGAGTGGAAGGAGACGATTACTGCCGTATTGAGCAAATACCGCCAGGTATTTCTGAATTTCACATACATACTTTTGAACGAATTGTTGTCGTTATAATTGATTCTCTATTATGCGTCCGATTTCTGTTAGCACTCATTTTTTATTTTTTTGGTCTGCCGATCGGAGGAAGTTAAATTACATTGTAATTATAAACTATTGTATAAATCGTTATAACAGTTAGTGTAACGGAGGAATCTAAAAGCTTGCCGTTACATTGTTAGAGTAAAAGGAAAAAGGTTTGCACAGTTAAGCTGTTTTTATGAAAGGCCACAAATACAGTATTAGACTAGGGGACTTTGGTGAATATGTTATCACAGCACAATGTCTAATTAGGCGCTGGAGGACTCGGGTTTTGTTTTTGCAAGTGCTGCGCAAGAATACTGGACCAATTTTTCCAATTTTTGCGAAAAAAATGTGCAAAGTCTAGTGGAAACGTTACGCCCAACTTTTCTAGAGATGTACAACTATGTAGAGACAACGCTATGGTATACCGTGCAAGAATTGTTAGGTGCGTATTTTTTCTTATTTTGTAATATTTTTTTCTCTAAGCGTAATACACAATTGTTTTTCTCTTCCAGATTTCCTGTACAGCCAAAACGAAGCCATGGTAGCGTCGCCGTACTACCATAAAATGATGCAGTTTAAGGAAGATTTGGACATTTTCTACGAAGACGTTATGAATAGTGATTGGACTACCATCTGGAACAAGTACTATACAAAGTCGCTGGATTTCTTGCAGATCAAGTATCAAGAATCAGGTATATGAATGGGATGCTATATTCACTGCAGCATTTAGTACGTTTTCTAAAGTCAAGCTTTCTTCGTGTAGGCTTCTCCTCTTTGGGTATTGGAAAGTACTTGGAAAGCTGGCTTAAGAAAGCTTTAAGTCACCCTGATGTGAAAGAAGCTGTAGAACATTTGAACGCCGTCAAAGCACAGGTTCTCGATTGCGTTGAGATTTCAATGGTAATTAACTCTGATTACGTTTTTTATTGTCACGTAGATTTTGTGGGCAGTAGATTACATCGACATTTCTGACCGACTAAGTTCCGGATTCAGTTATCTGTGGTACCATGCCGAAGAAATTTTGACTCAAACAGCCCTAGAAGCAGCTGCCAGGCATTCTGAAGCGAAAACGAAGTTTATACTCAGCCCGGCGAAAGGTATCGCCGAGCTGGAGCAAAAACTGCCATTCTTGTGGCATGCTTTTGACGAACGGCCACTTTTTGAAGTACGTTTCGATGTCACTAGTGTATAACGTACCGTAATATTGTAAACTTTTTTTTTTTTTTTTTCCAGGAAATACCTGAAGTCAAATCCGTTCTGAAAATTAAAGAATTATTCCAAGAGAGCAACAAGACTTCACTTTGGGAAGACATGAATTCGGTATGGGCGGATGTTAAAATGCTAAGCGAATTGGAGCTCGATTTTGACTCCCTGAGTCTCCCACGTGGTTTCCTTCCGCCTTACCGAGGTATTTTGGTTTCGCAAAGCCTGGAAATGAATCAATGAAAATATTAAGGCTCTGTCTACCAGCATGCTTTTGGTTTGTGTTTAATCATTAGGCACTTCAATCATTTCTGGAGTAAATCATATCCTGACGTTTGACGGGGAATTGCTTCATCTACCCAGTCCCAGCCCATGTACTTACTTGCTTTCTCGCGACGTAGTGACAGGTGCTTACTCGCTAACAATGAAACACGTAACAACTGCCAAAGGCAAAGGACAAAGCGTGGTCCTTACACTCACTATTGATGAAGCACCGTGGGAAATAGACGTTTCTGCTCAGGTATTTCAGTGATGAACTTGTATAATTAGAAAGGCATAGCTGTATTTTTCAATATATTGTTTTCAAATAATTTTTATTTATACCTATTTTTTATATTGTTTAGACCGTACGCGTGGCTGGAATAGAACGAGTATTGCCAACAGAAGAACGCGGAACTGTTGCGTATTACCTGAACAAGAAGATTGTTATATCATCGGGGGCCAAAGGTGTCCTTCTCGTTTGTGGATCATCGTACGAAACTTGCGTCTTAACCGTATCAGGTGACGGTTTAGCTGAAATTTTTCTTGAATGTCATAACATATAACAAAATGTGATTCTACGTTTCTGTTGTTCATGGTGCATATCCAAAGCGTAAATAAGCATTTAAGACAGTTTTTAAAACTTGTACTTTTGTTTGGGAATAGGATGGTACTTCAGTCGAGTGGCAGGATTGATGGGCACCCTGGATAACGAACCCATCACCGATAAGGTACTCCCCGATCGTAGGCCTGCTTTGAACGAAAAACACTTGTTGGACTCGTGGAATATATCGCCAGCAGGAGTTTGTGAGGTACCGAACCTAGCCCCGGCTGTTCCCAGCTCTGAACTGCGTCGCCGGTGCTCAAGTTTCTTCACTAGCTCCCGGTCTGTTTTACGACCTTGCTTTTGGAAAGTACGTACTATTCGAACATTTTTGCTTCGTTTCTTATCGAAAAATAGCTAGCAAATGTTCAGATTTTTTTTTCACAAGAAACATTATTTATACTAAATTATTTCTGATCTACAGGTTGATCCTAGTCCTTACCATTCCATTTGCTTGAACAGCGGTAAAAAGAACGGTCCCGAGGGTTGCTCTGCAGTTGCTGCGTACAAAGAAGCTTGTGAAAACCAAGGAGTCACAGTCCCAATGCCCTCAAATTGCATGAGGTACTATCTATTCAGTTTACATGAACGCGCAATTAAAAGCGCATTCTTTAACAGATGTGTCATGGAAAACGGACAAAGCGTGCCTGAAGATGAAAGCAAGGTCTTTAAGTCCGAGAAAAATGGCCGATCTTCGGCGGACATAGTGTTCGTAATTGAAGCTAAGTCTTGCAACGAAAAAGCGAGGAGTAAACGAAACTTGAATTTACTGGTCACTACGGTAGACAAAGAGCTCAACGCGAAGCGCATAACGAAAAACAGGTAAGAATTTTTGTGATCTTTACGAATTTTGTAACTACACATTGCAAATTGCTTGTAGGTTTGCAGTAATCGCGTTTGGTGGGGAAAGTGTTAACAAGGATCCACTTGTAAGGACTTATCAAGGTCAAGAATTTGTTCCTTCCAAAGATGTTGATAACCTCTTGAACATTTCGACTGGTAATTGTTTCTCTACTGCTGTATGACAAGAAGCACCAAAAATTTATTCAAACTTTTAGTTAAAGAGCCCAGTGTTGGTAGTGACGTTCTATCAGCCCTCGCAGAGGCAGCGAAATTGAAGTTTCGGCCAGGCGTAGCGCGCATTGTAATCGCATTACCTTGTTCGTCGTGCGATTCTGTTCGGAGCGTAACCGACCTGGACTCAGTCCAGAGAACTTTCCTAGGAAATGATATGTCATTGCATGTCATTGTTAATCATGAATTCCGTTTTTCGAAAGTTAAAATTGGCAAGCTATTTTTGGGTAAACAAATTACGTGTAGCGTATTAGACAAATAATTATTTTAAACGATTTTGTTGTATTTTCATGCTCAAATAGGAATGGACGCAACTGCTGGATTTACGCGCAAAGACGCTGATGGGCCAATAGAAAGTGCTTTAGTGGGTGACACAGCGTTAAGAAGACAAGTCCGGTTACCTAAGTCAGTACTAGGCTCTTGCACGACGTTAGCTTTGAACAGTAATGGTATGTTGAAGTTATCGGAAGTTTTTTTAAAAAAAAAATTTAAAGCTTTTTTAAGGAATCCTTGGAATGTATTCTGTTATATTATCGTAATTTTAGGGTCCATATTTTCCGGTGCAAGATTGGAAGAAGGGAGAAAGGAACATGTTAAGAAGATGGTCAGTGTCTTAGGCCGAAAAATAGCTCAGACCGCGGCGAATGTATGTCAAACCTGCACATGTACATCGTACTTGGGTACTTCAGAAGCGTTTTGGCAATGCAGTCCTTGTGCCCGGAAGTCGTTATCTTCCGTAGATTACGTAAGGCTTTTCGAATTCTGTACCCTTCTATATGTCGGGCGTTGATTAAGACAATCTCATTAACTTATAGAGTTTCTTAACTGATGAAATATCCCGAGAAGAGAGAATGGTAAGTAGCAAGAGTAAAAAAGGAAGTGATAAAAAAAAGAAGCCGAAAGAAACCTCTACGGAAGATGACGATGTGAATGATTCAGACGAAGCGGAGTGAATATTTTGTTAAGTATACATTAGTTTACTCGTCGTCTTTGTACCGGCCGTTCTGAAATAAACTTTAGTGTAAAATGGACTTCGTGGGAGATAAAATCTGCTCTTGGAAACTACATTTATTACGATATTGTGTTAATAAACCAATTGTTAAACTTATAAAATTCTGTGCGATACTGAGAAGTCATTTCAGAAAATGAATATTTATAAACTAATTCCAATAAGTGTTGCTAATTTACTTTTCAATTAAGTTTTCTATTTTTGCATTCCACGGCGAGTAATTTTGTCCGTAGCTGGCTGCATTAATACCCTTGAGGCCATACGGACAGAAAACGAATGAGGGCGCGGCTTAAGAAATGTAAACAAAGACAACGTGCACCTCTGGGTGCATCAACGTGTTACATCTGTATACAAGAATGTTTTGGGTTTTTCGGCAACACAGTTTAAATCTTGTGTGTTCTTTTACAGTTTTGTCAACGAGAAATTTTGGTACAAGCACTGTAAGATCTGTTACAAACTTCGAAACATATAAACAAAACGCCTCTGTATATATCCATTGGCCGTATTGTCTTCAGAAATGCATTTACTGTAATTTCAACAAGTATGTGCAAAAGCCTAAAGACCCAGTGGAGGATGATATGGTGCAAGCTTTGTGTATTGAACTGGAAACTCTGTTGAGCAAAAGCACAGTCTGTAATATAACCTCTGTATTTTTCGGTGGTGGGACGCCAAGTCTCCTTTCATCGAAATCCGTGGCTAAAGTTCTTGAGTGCTTGAAAAAGCTTGGAGTTCTAAAGCCTGTCACAGAGGTTAGTCTCGAATTCAACCCGTCGTCTTCGAATGTGGATAGCTTTAGAAATTTTCAAGAGTTGAAAGAAGCCGGTATTACCAGAATTTCAATCGGCTTGCAAGTATGCAGTACTAAAGTTGATCAAAAGTTCTTTTATATGTATAATTATGTGTCCATATCACAGGCTCTTGATAACGACAGTTTACGAAGGCTTGGAAGAGACCATGATACAAAGCAAGGCTTGGATACCATTCGAGCAGCGAAAGACGTTTTCGATCGCTCGGTTTCCATCGACTTGCTATTTCGACGCCCCAGACAAACTTTGACAAACTGGAAAAGCGAACTAGCGCAGTTGGCTCAAGAGACGGAGCTTAATCAGGTTTCGCTATACCAGTTGACTCCTGAGCGTGGCACTCCTTTATTTAACAAAGTAAAAAAAAAAATAGGAATTAGGAATTAAGACAAATGGTTGAATTGTGTAATATTTTTCTGTAGCTTAGCGAGAAGAAACTGATACTTCCGGATGAAAGCGAGACTGCTGATATGTACGAAGCGGCGGTTGATATGCTCCAGTCTGTGGGTGTGCTGCGTTATGAAGTTTCAAATTTCGCCAAGCCAGGACTTGAATGTCATCACAACGTCAGTTACTGGCAAGGTGGACAGTATATTGGAATTGGTCCCGGAGCTCATGGCAGGTATTATTTATGAAGTACTTTCCTGATTAAGTATATTTTCAAACAATAAATATTTGATAAGAGCCTGAGTATAAATCGTTGCTTCTTCTTTAGTAAATATAAATTATTTTTGTTGTATTCATGTATTTCCCTACAGATTATTAATTTTTGAAAAATATTTCTGAAGGTTTTTCCTGCGAGAAACGGAAGCTAGACATGCCCGAATTCAGACTCTGGAGCCTCGTGGTTGGTTGGAGGAAGTTCGACGCTTTGGTCACGCTACGAGGAAGTCGACTGAACAAAGCTCGCAAGATATCCTTTCCGAATTACTTGCGTCAGGGCTTCGGACTAGAATGGGAATATCAGAGGAGCGGTGGAATATCTTCGCCGTAGAATCCTTACGAGACATATTCGTTGGAAAGTCCGAGTTTCAGAGTTTAGTCGATCACGAATTGATTAAATTTTCTAATGCGACTTTGCGTTCAACTGCAAAAGGATTGGCACTGGTGGACAGTATTGTACCCGTGTTACTCTCTGTACTATATTCAACATCATCAACGAGTTGTGTATCATCCCCGGTACCAAATAGCTAACAAGTGTGTTCACACCCTCTACCTGTATTTATAGCCTATAAGGAAAATGTGAGAAAGTCGACAGTTCAATAAAAAATAAATTTAATCCAGACCCGTTTTAATATGCGGAGATACGTGCAAAAATTACGGTAGCGGATCGGAGCTTTTTACTCTTTCCGTATATTTTTGCGACAACACGCTTACAACATGGCAGCACTCGTAACTGATGTCCTAGGTTGAATGCACATGCCAGACCAGTTTTATGTGCTCCTTTACCCTACATAGTCGCCTTTTGGAATAAAGCTGCAAAAAAAATATAGCAATAGTAATAAAAGTGGTAATAACAGTAATAATAATAATAAATATGGACTCTTTTGGCCTATAGGTGGCGGTTCTAAGTGGGCTCTTTAGACCTGCACCCACTTAAAACGCACGTGTTTTCCCTTGTCAACAAGAATTTGAAAACAACCAAACCGTAGCACCCAAGCGGCCATTTATTGCAATTGATAGGCGGCGCCACCGTCAATATAAAATATGTCAATGCACGTGGTTTGCTAATAGAAGTTTGTTAAGCGCGAATTCGTTGCTGTGAAAATGAGTGGATACAAGGTTGGAAGCGTGGCTGGGTTAATTACTGAGAAGACTGAGATTAAGCCAGAATTGGCTAATTTGTTTAATGTTAAGCAAAACAAGCCAGTGTTTGTTCAAACACCGGTTCAGCCTAATGTTGACAGTCCGGTGCAAAAGAAGAAAAAACATAAGAAATCTAAAGCGGAGAAAAAATCTACAGTAACGAACACAGTTGAAGCACAACCAGAAGCATCAAAGCAAACAGCAGAAAACGTACCTGTCGTTACGCCTAAAGCGAATGGCTCTGTTAAGAGCACCGTCGCAGGCGTCGTCCAGGAAGCTCCCCAGCCAGTGAATGCACAGAAGAAGAAGAAAAAGCGCAAAGTGTCGTCTACTCCAGGAGAGTTTGGTATTGACGTATTACCCTCGAAACCTAAGCTAAAAAAGTAAGAATACCTCCTGTACATTAGGGTTCAAGGTTTCTGTGTACTATTCCTATTCTTGTTTAAATATTTGTGTTTATTTGTACATCTCTTAATGCATGCGTCTAATTTTTAGGCTTTCTGAAGACGCTGGACCTTTATCCATAGAGGAGTTGCCCAGCCCTGCTGCATCAGATTCTGAAAGTGACGATGAGGAAGCTAAAGATAAGAAGGATCAACCTAAGAAAGCCAAAAAGAAGAACGCAGAAAAGAAAAAAGTCGATGAAAAAACCGAAGATCTTTCTAGCACTGTATTTGTAAAAAATATACCCATCAAAAGTCAGCGCAAAACTTTGGCCAAATTTTTCTCCAAATATGGGAAAGTTGAAAAAGTCTGGATACGCTGTGTTCCGGTGGACGAATCCACCACTTCCAAAAAAGTCGCCGCTATTATGTAAGAATTCCCAGAATAATGTTTTGCTCAAAAGCGTATTAATTTTACGGAATTTTAGGCAGAAATTTCACCCGTCGCGTAGCTCCTTATCGGCTTGTGTCAAATTTAAAAATTTACAAGAAGCCGCAGCTGCTGTAGCGGATTCCGGTGTTGAATTCCACAACCATCATTTGTCTATTTCGTGGGCTCGGGGCGCAAAAAGTGATAAAGCCCAAAAGAATCAGCAACATGATACCAAAAAAGCAATCTTTGTTGGTGCTCTACCATTTAGTAAGTTTCCTCCGATTCAAATTAACGCAGAACTTTTTAGGAATTTTACCAATGTTTTGTATTTTCTTTAGCTTTAGAGGATGAAGAGCTCTGGAATCATTTTAAAGAATGTGGTCGAGTTGTTGACGTCAGAATCATTCGTGATTCTCAAACTGGATTAGGCAAAGGATTCGGTTACGTAAATTTTGAGGTATATTCCGTCTTATTATGGTACATTTATTAGAAGTAATCTTTGCAATGGTCAGACTGAAGATGCAGTCGAACTGGCGTTGAAATTGAACGGTTCCCAGTTGAACGAACGCAGAATACGCGTGAAACGAGCAACCACACAACCGGCGAAGATACAACGCCCCGAAAATAAATCCCAGCCGAGAACTGGAGTTCCAAAAAAGATTAGCAAGGTCAACAGGAAAAAGCAAGGGCCAAAAGGTGCCCCAGCCACTGCAACACCCCAAAAAGTTGCTTCTTTCGCAGGTGAAACGGCTAGCGAAAAAGGAAACAAAAAGGTACGTAGAAGTTTACGAAAATTTACTGGGTATCTTTTATATGATAAATTCTGTAATTTCAGGCTAAGAAATTGGGCGCGGGCGACAAAAAGAAAAGGATGATTGCCAAAAAACTAGGGGCAGCGTAATTTGTTGTATTTACTAAGTTTCAATACAGAAAACCCGACTATGAACGAATTTTGCGTTTTACTTCCGCTGGAAAGCGTTCCCGGTTCTCTAATGCGCATTTCTGGCACATGCGCCTACCGTAGAATACCGAGCACCCCGTGTTTTGACACACTGGTTTACTACAGAAAACGCAATCAGATCCCAGCAGCAGAAATGAGTTTTCGCCAGGCGGACTGAACGGATCACGCATGATGTACGAATCTTCGGCAAAAACAATCCCTCTAGCCCCTGGTACAGTCCTGCCTTTGTCGAAGGTGTAACGTTCTGTCATTTCACATATGACACATGTGAAAACCCCTCCTTGGGGCTTCTCGTCCTCGTGTTTGACCTGATCTGCGTTATTCATTGTGCTGGTTGTCTTTAGGAGCTTCGATAGGCCACCAGTCGGGTTTGTAAGTTTTAGCGGGTACCTTCCCGTCTACGTACAAGACTTCTTGCGCCAAAGCTTCCGACAGATGTAGCAAACCTAAACCAAAATTATTTACACCCAAACTACGCAGTTTTCCAACAACTTTCTGATTAAAGTCTTTGACTGCGGTATCAAAAGGAGAATCGCAAGTATTTAAGAATTGTAGTGGCATCAAACGTTTGCGGATGACACCAGTATGGTGAGTGCGAGCGGTAAGTTCTTGGCCTAAATAGCAGCCTTTATGGAAACTGACTCCGTGGAGGTAATCGCAGTTAGACTCGAGAGGAAGCGCTTTCCCGGGGGGCAGGTCTTCGATTCCTTCGCTGATTCCGAGCTGATATCGTAGTTTCTCGTAGACTTTTATGTCTTCTATCTTCAAATGACTCGCCAGCGCTTGTGGATTTTGAGTTTGCTTAAGAACTAATCTCGAGCCCAGCAGTTTCGTCCTAGGATCGGGAATTAGGGAAGAATTGATATCCGCGAACGAGTCTGTGGGAGAATGAAGAATATTCCAAAGAAGGAGATCCTCTTGGGGTTCGATGGTAATTTTTCTTCGGACACGATAGGAAGCAAGGTGTTTGCATAAGGAGTTAACAGCTTGCGTATCGCACTCTAATTGATATTCATTTTCGCGAAGGGTTTTATATATGAGGGAGTCGTACAGTACTCGGCCTTTAGTGTTCAGAAACATGGCGTATATGACGGGTGCGCCATCATCCAGATGCCTGATGTCATTCGTGATAAGTCCTTGAAGAAAATCATGCGTCTTTTCGCCAGAGACTTTAATGAGCCTTCGTTTACTTTTCAAAGGGATCGCTACCACAGTTCCGTTCTGAGAAGTCGACAGAAAACTGGTGAATATTTGCCAACTACGTGCAATGTTTTGTTTACGGAGAAGTACATTAAACATATCTTCAATCTGAATCTTTACCGCTACACGCGGTTGTTGTTATGGTCTTCTTTTTACCTCACAGTTAAAAGTTTTTAATTCGCTTGCAATGGTTACAAGCTTTGTTCTACTATCGATATTATCCCTTCCGCGGTGTATCGACCTGTACGAAAAATTCACATTCACCCTTGAATCTTATTATCCAAATCGTCCATAAAAAGTTAAATTTTACTTATAAATTGAAGGAAGCAAGAAATTTTATGCCAAAATATTGTTTATGGATAATTTTTGTTTGCTTGAATAATTAATTAGATACCCTTGGTAATATTTTTTTTAATTTTCTAAGTTTCTTGTTATCCGAAGCTTGTAAAATTCAGGTGAACTTCGGATAAGCGAAGCTTTGTAAACTGTAGCCGCGAAGGCAAGTAAGCTCGTAAAGTATTGGTTCCAAAATAGTATTTAATGTGAGTGACCCCTATCAATGACTAATTATCTAATAATTCTCTTTTTATTATAACAGAAAGCTAAAATTACCGGAATTTTAACTGCGACTGGAGTTTTCATGCTGTGAATACCATGGCTTCAGGTGAACACGTGCTTTTATTTTTGTTCAAACTAAACCACATGTTTAGTTGTGCATTTCAGTGTTTTGTCAAAATCAAGCCTACATTTCGGAGTTAGACTAACTGTACTTGACATTACAGGAATACGGCTAAAGTTACTGAATGATTCCATCCCCTTCTCCAAGCGTTTGACTTTGGCTCAAAATGCCTACAAATGGGAGAGAGATGGCATCACGACAGATCCTAATGAATCTTTGGCAGGAAAGGAGCAAGTTATACTCGACTGGATTGTCGACATGTTAGACTTAGAAGAGGATACATCGACAATCCTTCAATTATGCGCAGCCCTCAAAGCTTGCCTTTCGAGTCCCAGGACTGTACTCTCGGCTGTTACTTTAAAGCCGAAATTTGCTATGGTAATTTTTTGTCGCGTAACTATATTGTATCGTAATATTTCATTTGATGGTAGGTATTCACAAAAAAAATCGAGAATCTTGAGTGCAGGGAAACTCTTCTCGGGTGCTTACGACAAGTCGTCTCGCTACGTACAGTTTTTCGCTTTTCTTTACTGCCCACGGACGTGTTCACGCAGATCGTAAATATTTAACGATCTCCTATAGAATTGCATTGCTGGAATTGTTTGTATTTTAGGTCGGAAGTGTGTTAAAAGCATCTTTGGAGGTGGAATTCGGCAACGAACTCGTCGACGAGCTAGCTTCGAAGTTTCATTCATACCAAAGCCAACAATCAGATCAGTTTGTGTTCTTAGTCTCGGTACTAAAACACCTAGCTGTGCCTATATTACACATTCAAGAAAGTCATCCCTCCTATACAAAATGGCAGAAGGAACTTGGCAGTGTAATTTTTGCCGATGCGTTTCGCCCTGACTGGTCCAAAGTTACGAAAGAAATTACCCCCGTTATTCGAACCATTTTGGAATTCGTTTGTAGCCTATCCGAAAGAAAACTACGGCTTCGTTTATACATAGTTTTGGGTTATGGCTACATACGACGCTACAGGGATCACGGAGTGCAGTCATTATCTGTCTTTAGCGCAGTGTGTGCAACAATGGGTCTATTTCTTCGAAACAAAGGCCAGCAACCCTTGATATCTGAGCAAGATATTGCTTCGTCAACAAGCGACCTAGACGATGAAAGCACTTTAGAGTGTTTGATGGCGATTTTGAAACCTTTGGAAAATCATAATTTGGACTTCCACGTAGAATTAAAAACGGTGTCATGGCTTATGTTCCTGCAACTTTTGGGGCAAAAACTGGCAAAAGTTGCTGTTGACTTCAAACCTATTCACGCCGACATCTATAATGTTTTCATTAAAGTGAACCCCGCGATATTTTTGCCGTCAACTAGCCTTTTGGTTGAAAAGTGTCTCCAAAATGCGTCAAATGAAGCTGCGAGTCGCATCTTAAGACTTCTCCTGGAAGCTTTTGTCAAACTACGTAACGTCCCTAAGCTTTTAGCGCAAATCTTGACATTTGCGTCTACCTCAAGCCACGCGATATGGCCCGAATTGTTTCTTGAGAGCTTGGGCACTGTCCTAGAAACTTTACCTGTCAATCAATCGATGGCTGTTTGGGAAATGTGCATTTCGCACCTGAAAAGTTTACCACCCCAGCAGACCAGTGCCGCTTTTGCAATCCGCCTTTTAACAACAATGCTTATGCATGTAAAAATAGCCGATAATTCGTTGCCCGACACTTTGATTGACCAAGTCCATAAAAAATTGGAACAGACGAAAGAAATCCTAACCGGTTTCCCACGAAATGGGGTAAGTAAACGATAATCTTAGTCTTTTTTATTATTATTTACTTCCATTTTATTTACTTATTCAATTCGTGTGAGGCACTCGAAATGAAGATCTGTTTCTTCTCTAGGAAAACTGTACTCTCCTTCTGCATTGTGGGTTAGCCTGGGGTGAACTCGTAATTCTGATGTTACTGTATAGTCAACATTATCGTGACTTGACCCCAAATGTCATGCACACACCGTGCGAATCGTCTGAATCTGAAGTGGCTAATATTTCGACTTTGCATTCTTACCTTCAGCCAGATGAATGGAAGCTAATTTTTGAAGAAAAAACTTCGGACAGAAAACTATTGGTTACTTCATTTTACGTTAAATACTTTGTGTTCTTATCTAACGTATGGTTGTAGGCAAAGTTGGTGGTCCAAAAAGTGAAAGCCTCAGCGCTGTTTATGAAAAATCCGGATGATTCACTGGGGCCGCTGGTAGAAAATACGTTCGCAAACTTCCCAATCCAAGTTATCGCTAGCGTAAACAACTTCGAAGTGCTCCTGCCCTACATGCAGGATTCCCATTTCGAAGCTTTAGTGAAGCATGTCATTGAGGAGTCAGTCGCCAGTGGAATCAGCCATGACTTCCTGCAGAAATTTCAGTTCTTGGAATCCGAACGGTTTCAGTTGGCGTTAGTCCAAGCTATTACGCGTTGCATTGGGCAAATCTTCTCCTCTAAGAAAAGGAAGCGTGATGAAAACCCTGTGGAAATGCCTTCTTTTCTACAAACAGTTTGGCAGCAACTTTTGACGCCTTCGTCCGCATGGAGTACATCCAAACGTGAAGTTACGGAAGACCTTAACGGCTTGGCCGCTGTTGCGGACATAATCATAACAAGTGCTTCTCAGCCTGTTCCTTTGCAAAATTATCCCATGTTGAAGACGTTAACCAGCCTTATTGGTACACTACCACTGGAGTATTTGAATGGTTCGCCGTGTATAATCCTCTTGTTTGCAATTGTCACACTCTTGACGTGTGTGGATTTCCAAGCGCCTTCCGCGGAGTCTGTGCTTTGTAAGAAAGCACTGTACGAACTTTTGGTACGACTGCTTGACAATCCGGACAAGTATTCGTACATTTTCACATACTTTCGAGTGGACTACGTCATCGGTTTCGTCTTGCGTGACTTGGAGGCGACTTTTGAATCACAGCATCAGATTTACGCCGTAGCGAAGCTCGTTCTCCCAAGCTTGACGGAGGAAATCATGAAAAGCCCCGGTTCGATCACATCTTTGAAGAACTTTGTCAAAACCGGTTTTAGCTCTGACAATCTCTGGCATCGATATTTTCAAATTATAGCCATGGAGACTTTGTGGGCGTCGCTTCATGATATGAAGGCCTTGTCCATGAAACAAGCTGCGCACAAATTGTTTCTGCGGTTAGCCAAGCAATTTTATCTGCAATTTAAGAGCGTAGCTTTCCCGGATAATTTTCGGAAATATAGTCTGGTTGACAAGGTCATTTTTTTCCGAGGACTGACAAGCTATTTGAAGGCTTACGCGGCGTCGCAACGACAAGAGCAAAGAAATAAGCAAACGAAGGCCAATGTGACGGTCTTGACGCTCAAGATGCAAAAATTACTGGTGCACTTGCGCTACATTATCAAATCGGCGTTGCCGCTCGTAACGTCGTCGGACGCCGACTTGGGACAAGCGGTTGTGGGCTTTTTTGAAAACCACTTACTAAACCTAAGCTGCTGGCCCAAACACGATTACTCGCCTGTGAGAATGGAACTTTGGAAAATGTACAGGCAGAGTCCTGACCAACGCTGGAATGATGCCCTAATCCAGCGGGTTTTGGGAATGGCACAAGAAGGAGAGCTCAAGCTCATGCTTGATGGCTTAATGAACGACATGGTAGTATTTTGTTTATAATTTTTTTTCTCTCTATTTACAAGTAGAAATTTACAGATTAAACAATAATTTAAAAAAGTAAGGCGAACTAGCTTTTTGATTTTATTCTTAGCATTCGTTCGTACAAAATAAAGACAAAAAGTTTATTAAATGTAATAATTTACTCTGCCGTGATTACGTTTGTGACTGCGAATTCTGCATTGTATGTTCAACTTAAAATGTTTATATTTCTAGGACGATTGTTGCCAAAATCGAGGGAATTTGAAGCGAACGTTGACTTTGTGGAAACATTTAGTTTCCGCTAGTCTCGAGTCTGGAAAAAGGGTGGCTTTACGAACTACGGTCATACAGAACACATTACCGGCGCTAGAGACGATGGTTCTCGACGCTGTCAACGAATACAAGCTAAACCGGGATCAAAAATTGCTCTGCAGTAACGTTCTTCCTGTACTCGACACGTTCCGAACATTAGTTAGTGCCGAAAAGGTTTGTTCATTCTTTACAAGATTTTCTGTTCAAATAAATTTTCGTCTAGATCTATGTAACATCGGATGACGTGGGCAGTTTTTTCGCGCCACTGCTGGCGCTACCTTGGTCCGAAATTGAAGACATGCACGACTTTGTTGACCTGTTCACGGCAGCCTATAAGATTTTACACAGCTTTTTAAGCCAGCATGAAGAAATTGCTGGTGATAGAATTCCCTTGTCATTACAACTGCTTAGGCAGATGATATTCACAGTGGCATCCCGGGCTGACCAGAGTAGAAAGCTGAGCACGGAAGATTTGGAGACCATGGTAGCTTGTGCTGAACGAATTGCACGGTCTGTTATTTTTTTATCTTTTTATTTAGTTAGTTTTTAAATTATTTAATTCCTATTCGGGCGAAGGTGTACCATAGCCATTTTTGTGCATCCGGCATTCCCTCGTCCGACGGTCGTCCTCATTAGCTCTACACTAACGAACCTATTTTTCGAGCTATTGGTACAATGTATATTTCAGAAAAAAAAAATAAGTCTTAACTCTAACTTTAAATTGATCACAGTGCGTGTGAAGATATTTAGTACTGCGGACTTATGTTTGGTATTTTTTTTATTTCGACATTTTTTATTTTATTTTTTATTTATATTTTAAAATTATTATTTTTTTTTTTTATTTTTGACCCGTAAACAAGTGCGTAGTTAGATTCGACGTACGCATTATTTAGAGATGGGAGAAATCCCTCGGACTTGCTTGTGTCGGCTTAGAGAGTGTACATCGTATTACAGTTTTTCACATATTCTCATGTTTTTGTGTTTGTTCTATTTTTTCTCTGTTGCAGGGTGATATCATTGACAGCAAATCATAAATTACGCTACAGACGCGTAGCAGCTTACATTGGAGCGGATTTGTTGGAGACATTGCAGCGCGGCACCGTGTACCCTGCAGTCAAGGTAGACCGATTTTTTTTTTTTTTTTTTTTTTTTTTTTTTTTTAGTGCAAACGTATTGATTAGGTGACAGAAATGAGAGGATGAACCACGCGAGACAAACTGTCATTTGCTTCGTGCTTCATGCAATTTTCGTTGGGCATTTTATTACTTGACAAATGGTAAATTTGGCACCTTTTCAGAATCTGGGCTCTGCAACCTTGCTGTCTTGGACTTAGCCTCCAAGCTGTGCATTCAGGAGAGCATGCAGAGCCGAGATTTTTCTAGACAAAAGGCAGTTATTTGAGGTCTCTGATATCCAAGAAAAGCATCATGTTGAATCCCTAGATATTGACCGGCCAATATGAGACAAAAATCTAAAAGATTTGAAAACGTGTCGCAAAACTAGATAAACGAGTTGTCGACAACCGTGCCGAACATGACTGCACGTTTTCCACGATAAAATAACTAATATTTTATTAAAGCTAACCTAAGCTTAGAAATTGCAAAGTGTATAAGGAAATAGGAAATGTTAAGTTTCCATGTAGATTTCATGAGCGTCCGTTTAACGCAATGTTGCATTTGTCGCGCGTCAGTTGCGGAACGAATTTCGAGGAGTAATAACTGCCGTGTGGCCATAAGAGAACGTAGTTGAAGGTTTTTGCGTGAAATTTGCCGCTTTTGTACAATGTTTTATTTGCACCTTTTACTTTACTCTTTCTTGCAGTCTCCGCTCATGACGTCCATTTACGTCTTCTTGTCCATGCTTGACCAACACGCAACACGTTTCATGATGGCAACTTTGCCCCCTGGAAGCCGAGAATTGTTCAGATCAGAATACGACACTTATCAAAATTATATCAAATTCACTGGCAAATTGTGAAAATGCGACAAATACACAAATGTGCTTTATCAAAACCGTATGAAAGAGCATTTTAGAGTGCAATATCGTTACGTTCTTAGAAGCGAATAATTTCTTAGCGCTATGACTGAAAGCATATTGAAAGTGCTTCTATTTCAAGCAAGGAAGCATATGCAGCCCATTTTACGTTTTGAAAAAAAAATCAATTCCCAAAAAATGTTTCAGAAAATGTGGTTTATTTCGCTCTCGAATCAGGAGTTGTAGTGGTTGATAGCCAAACCTATATGAACACAATGTAACTACTATTGAATAGTGCTACCTCCGAAACAGCTTCCAATAGGATTAAGGAAAAGTAACGAATAATGTTAAAAATAGAATACAAACAGTACCTTTAGTGAATAGCTCCGGTAGTGTCGGGTTGTAGGCAGCGCACCATGAAAACAAAATTCACAATTGGACTTTGCTATATGTTATGGCAAGTTCACCTCACGAGACTTTCCCTAAACTCAGGTGTCATCTCGCTGTCGATGGCTTCTACTTGGATATTCTTGAGTTACCTGTACGTTGGCACCTCTACAGAATGCATCCCGAAGTTTTTTATATCTTCGCGAAGAAGACGCGACAAACAATTGTCCTCGTTTTGTGTGTGTGGAAGATGACCGACGTCGCTTTTGCGATGTGTTTTCGTCCTTGACAGTCATACTTCTTTTCATTTTATTGCTGCGAAAAATTAAATCTACTCTGGGCTAGAACGTTGGCCCATTGTCTCTGATTATGATAGCATACGGATTTGCTGATCGACAATATGCATGCAGAACAATGTTATCTTTTCAAATGACGTTCGCACTGAGAAGCGCTGCACACGTTGTCCCATTCAGGTCTTGGCTTCATCTGGTTTTGTTACATTCGGCGTTTGCAGCCATCAAGGTTAATGCCGGCAGAAGTATTGATCGTCTTTTGTATATCGACGGTCGTTAGGGCGCTTGCCTTAAATTCAATTAGATAAAGATAATAAATGCGTTGTTTAAAGATGGTCTATGTTTACCCACGAACAGCAGTATTCGAATTTTTCTGCTGATGGTGAGCATCTCTGCCAACGTTCTTGGACGATACTGGACACGGATGATCAAGTAAAAAAATCACATCGGTGACTACTATTTATCTTCTTTTCTTCTTTTTCATTTATTTTTCTTTTTTATTCAAGTGAATATTTTTAGCTAAGCAAGTTGGCTGGAATAAAATAGAAACTTAATCGATAAGTTTACTTATATATTAAAGTACAGATTTTTCATGTAATGGTACGACTTGAAAAGCTTTTTCTTAACCTTGGCTAAGCGAATCCGTAGGATTTTATTTGAGTACATTGCAGTGTGTTAAGTTAGTAATGCCTTTGAGCGAGAATGCATTTCCATTGACCTTCGGAGTGTCATTAACAGCTAAGAAGTTGCTTATATAGCCCCCAGCTACTCCGTGCCCATTACATTGCATCGCACTTCGATATCGAGGCGGGAGGAAACGAGATGTAAAGGGAATGCGTGTAAGTGTCTCGTGACGTCATCAGACGTTCAACCACCATCCACCACCATCATATTGCATTCAAATGTGAGTTATTCTAGCTGCCTGGGGGTTTCTAAAACCTCAGAAGCAAAAAGGGAAGAGCAAGCAAGCCGCATTAGCATATCAGGCTCCCTGGCTTTTTCCTTTTTGTGTATGAACGCACACAAGTGCGGGTCCTTCGGACATATTTGGTTTTGGGTGTCTGGATCTCATCGAGGATCCGTTGTCCGCTTTTTTGTGTGCTCTAAGTCTTTCCTTTTCTTCTTGTACGGAAAATTGTGACAACAAAGAGTTATTGGATTTTTCAAAATAGGAATCGTGTCAATAAATTTTGAAACGTAACGGACGGGTTTCATTAATTTTTCTTTCTTTTCTTATCTTTCGTAGTGGCAAAAATGGCGTTTTTTACGCATTCTGAAATGGTGCTTTTCATGGGCATTTTTTGCCGACGCTAAGAAACGACGTAGTGAAAGAAAGAAGGGAGAGAAAAAAACGGTCGATTCTGATCGTCGTCGCCGTCTTGCATTCTTCTACATGTCCCTTTGTTCGGGTGCTGCATTCAGAAATTAGCACTCGTGTGACTGCCATAGAACCGCAAGCCCACAGAAAGCGTCGCGAGCCAGGCCTGTCATATTACGCTTAAATAGCTAGAGCAACCGTGATCGTTTTTGGCAAAGGTTATAATCGCAACGGGCAAGCGAAGAAGACACCCAAGTGAAGCGCGTTCAAATTTGGCGCGCAGCAAACCTCGGCTCGCTGCGAAAAAAATGTCCCGTGGTTGGCTTTCGTGAACCGAAAAGGAGGAGTAATCAGGCGGTTTTGTCTCCAGCTTTTTGCGGTGCGGCCTGGCCTGGTCCAAGGGCGGCCTCCAAAGATCGGTCTGTGGGTGGAGCGGTTTCCCGAGCCTGGCGCTCGTGCGGCACACAACAACTGGGCCAAGCTTGCTTGGGCTTTTTGGGCAAGTGAAAAATGGCGGCCCCCCTTCATCAGCATAGTCCACGCAAGAAAAATTTTGGATATGACGAAACAATTCGTCTGTTACAGTTGTGGACCCATTATACTAATGGAGGAACTCATCCAGAATTGGGAAAAGGACATAGGACAGGAAGACTTTGGTTCGTGATAAGTGAGCGCATGAAAGAAGTAGGCTACAATCGCGGGCCTGAGGAATGTAAAGTGCGTATAGGCAATCTAAGAGCCAAGTATACCAAACTTAAGCGGAGTTACTTAGCTGGTAAGTTCACTGTCTACCTTTGAAACTCTTAATCCTGTACAGAACAACAAGAATCTTGCCTTGGGTGACAAAGATGACCCCTAGTTTGTTGTGTCTTGACCAGATGTCAACAAAGCCAGATTGCTGGAGTAGTCTTGGACGCTATTCTATGTTAACATTACTGATTCTGTGGTCTTTCATTAGTCACTAAAGTAGCAGTGCTTTTTCTTAACCTCGCGTCTTGTACGAGTTACAAGGTTGGTTACAAGTTCGGGCATGTGGGTTGGGTTGGAAGGGGTATGAATAATAGCACAACCTAGGGAGAGAGACGGCAGGGGGATTAACAGATTAAACATTGCGGTCTCCCTTAACTTACGATGACACCTAATTTTCTATTGTCACAGGTGAGGGTGTACCAGATTGGCCCTATTATGCGGTCCTCGAAAAATTTTTGGAAGGCAGAGGCGAATTTTCGGAATCTTCATATGATGCAGGGTCACATTCATATTCGGAAGAGGCACGGGCAGGAACATCGCATCACCATCCAGGTTGAACTTAACTCTTGAAAAATTAGTGGTAAAAATCTTTTCATGCGAAAATAAATTCGTTGTTGTAGGCATGTTCCTTAGCTTGTCTATGGAGGAGCCCAATGTCCCGTTGTCATGTAATGTTGATGGAGTGGGAAGAGACGCCAGACCTGGCTCTTCCAGGTATTGTATTCTTCCTTCTATTTCGTAGCGTAGAAGGTATGACTATCAACGTGCGTTTTCACATGCTAAGGAGATACCGGCTTCGTAGTTAAAATGTGCCGTGTTCGCATGAGTCGTCTTAAATAACGTTAAGGTGATGGGCAAGTGGGAACCGACATCTCGTCTGCTTCTTGTTATCTTCCCGCGACTTAATTTGATTTAAGTTTTGTAAGATTTAAATCAAGTCGGGTTCTCACTGCCGAAATACTAATCGTAATCAGGTTCAGGGTGCAAAGGTTATGCTATCTCTTGCTTTCGATAAAACCCAGAACATCCACACTATTATACAGCATTAGAATTGATGTAACTGTCCCTTCATTTGGTCGTAACGGGTCTCGCTGGAACAATGCGAGTACTCCCTTATCCTTGTGTGGAAAGTTTAATTCAAGTGATCAAGTAACGCAAGCCATGCTTTCCTTTATTGCATTGAATGTTATTAGTAGCTGATGATTACCGCTCATTTGATAATTCGCTGTTTGCAGATCCGGTGAAGACAGCTCAGGAATGTCGTTACCTGATACACCGTCATCCGGGGGTACGGATAACGCGGATGGTCCTTCATTAGGCGTACCGCATGCCTCGGCACCTAATGGCCACGCCTCTTCTATGCCGCCTTCCTTCCTACCCATCAAACGTCGACCGTCGTCACCCGGGCCGTTACCGGGGCACAGCCAAGGCGACGAGCGACGGATCAAGCGTCCGCGTTCTGAAGATTCGATGCTGTTGGCGATAATGCAAGCCATGCTCAAAGTGGAAGAGGAGCACCTTAAATTACAGCAACAAAGAGCTGCTTCCGAAGCGGCTATGATGGCTGCTGTCACAGGCTTCTTTTCCAATATGACACAGGTAAACAGACGCTTTGTATCAAAAGTAAACTGACATCAAAGCAAACAATATATAACAATAGCTCAAAAAATAGTTAAAAAAAAAAACGCTATGAAGCTCAAACAGTGACTAAATTTTGATGAAAAGAGATTGTGTACGCTACGCAGTGACGTTCATTCTGTAGCGGTCTTTCATGCCATGCCTCTTACATTTTCAGCCTTGCGAAAATTGTCGAAAATATTGTTTTGTGTCAGTTTACGCAACCGTTTTGAACTTTGGGGAAAGTGGCCCATGGGTTTTCTTAGTTGCAGTTTGATTAGGTGTTTTCGGCCCAGCAGCAGCATTCACATGGTCTTCACCACAACAATGCCAATAATCACAGCAGTTCTACCAACGCTTCCAATTCGGTCCACCTCCACGACAATTCCACTAACCCTGGCGGTGGTGGTGGAGGTGGGCCCGGGTCGGGTGGTCATTTGGTCCAACCTCCTTCCTCCAAAACCCCTTCCAATCCTTCTTCCTCATGCTCGAACTCTCCCGCTTATTCACACCCGTATGCCAACCCTGCTTCCAGTTCCTCAGCCCACTTAACCAACTCAGCACACGGCCATTACCCGTATACTAACAGTATGAACCCCAGTCCTTCGTCAACGGCGGCGCCCATGGCTAGTCCCGCCTCATACCCCCATAGTCCAGCATACCAACAGAACCTCATGAATAACTCCACTGGCTGGTACGGCGCCAACAATGGGGGTGCCAACGGCAGTGGCCCGGGTAATGGAGCAGTCTCTGCCGGACCAAATGGCGGACAAGGACCTATGGTAGTGCATCCGTTCGCGACAGACCTGATGGGCATGTCCCGATCGAATCGCCATGAAAATATGTGAAAGAAGGCCAGAGGTGAGTGCTAGAGGCTGGAAAACGGAGACAAAGGGAAAAAAGACTGTATTTTGAGAAATATTGTTCAATGAGGGTCAAAAGTGCGAACAAGACACACTGCCTCACCTCACAACGTGCGCGGCTGGCGCGAAGGAACAATTCTTCGTGGGCTGTCTTTGATTGGCCTCTGGGATGCCTAATCACTTGAGCGGTTATAGGCAGTTTCGTTGGGGCAAAAATCATTATTTTGAAAAAGATGTGAAAAAAATTTGTATCTGATTCTTCCAAAGCGCTTTTTTTAATACCCAAAAATCAAGAGAAACGACTTTTGAAGGCTACTCTGCCCTTGCAACCCCTATCAGGTTTGAATGAATGTTTCTCGGTATTATTGTCAGCTATCTGTTCATAACGGAGAAGGCTTTTTAGGTTATACAAGTAGGAATTGGTTTCTCGACAGTGCCGTGAAATGTTTCTCTCTCTTTCCTTGCGTTGTGCGTCAAGGAAACAACAAAAATCATTATTTATAAAGCTTAGAAGTTGAAACAGCTTTTGTATTGCAGAATGCGAGGGATTGTGTACATATTTTACCCTGAAAGAATATCAAGTTGGAAATTTGCGTCTCGCAAACCCCCATTTTTCTGTACGCCCAGTTGCATGTTTGGTAAAGAAAAAAAAAGGCTTCAGATCATGCACTTTTGATGCCTTGGAGAGGATGAAGAACGAAACTGAAAAATTATTAATTGTAGACTATTGTCAGAATACGGCAAAATTAAAGGCCAGCCAGTATTTTTGTCCAGCTTACCATTCAATTCTCTCCTTTGTTCAGTCGAAAGTCTTCAAAGAAAGAACCATTTGAACCTGAAGCTGTACAGCTTCCGTATAATAGCCGATCAAAAACTAATTACTTAACCTTTTTTGCGTGTCATTTAAGAAGAGAGCAATTTTTGCTATTATTTGAAGTACGTTTGTGAGTTCTTTTTATGTGGAAAAAACAAACAAAAAAATTGCTGTTATAATGGCCCTTCAAGCAAAAGCTATGATTAAGCCTTTTTGACTTCCAGTTGGGGTAGTGAAAAAAATTCTGAGTTGTGTGCTTTGTAATTTGTATCATTGGATTCTTTGAGTTCTCCATGTCATTTTTTCTGTTGAGTAGAGCAAAACAATTTTTTTAACATTCTTGGATAGGCTTTACTATGCAAATGATTTTGTTGGCATTAACCTTGATGTGGGAATACTCATGTAATGGAACATCCCGTGCGCGAAACAAGAAAAACTCGTTCTGTACGTTTTCAATAGCAGGGCCCTTGAAATATCTTGCGAAAAATCCGACAAATGATCGAAAAAGTCACGCAGAATTTTCTGTCTGACATATAACGAACAAAAAATAAGTTGTATTATCCATTTCCCTTCAAGAAGAAAGGGCGTACAATCACCAAAGTAATTCACAACTTCTTTTGTGAAAAATTTTTGCCGTAGACGTTACAAAAAAACAGGAGCCAGAGTATTTAGAAAGTTTTATTAGTATTTACTGATTCTTTTGTTGCAAGTTTTTCAATAAAACGGAAATTTTCCCTTTCAATGTGCGGTGACCATGTCGGCTGACGCAAGGCTCGCTTGGGCCAAACGATCGGCCAATCTGTCCCGTTTAGCTACTGCTTCAGGAGAAACCTCCGTGGTCATGGGGGGCGGAGTCAACACCGGTGGGGGAAAGCTGGCATCAAACTGTCGTACTTCATCGTACCACTGCTCGAAAAACATATCTCCCGCGGTTTCGCACAAATTGTGCAACACGCAGCAGACTTGGACAACTTTGGTAAAATCGAGCGCTAAGTCACAGCCTTTGAGAAGCAACGACCAGCGCCCTTTCAGACGCTGTAATGTTGTGTCAATACATTTGTGGGCATTGGCCAAATGCATGTTGTAGGCTTGTTGAGCGTGAGTCAGGTAACCGGAATTCAAGTACGGTGTCAACAACCACCGTTGCAGTGGAAAGCTGGGGTCGGCGATGAAGTGCAAATCGTCTTCAGCAGGAAAAAGCTTGCCTTTATAGGCTGTTTTATAGAGCTGGGAGGCTTCTAACACTGACGCATTATCCGTACTACCAGGCTGACCGATACAAACATACCTAAGTGAAAAGAAATTACGAGTTTGACAGGCAAAACTTACATGTTCGTTACCCTAGTTTACTGCCGTATGAGGCCACGCCTAGTAGCACAATGGAATTCCATCCGCTTTGGTTTGCGTACCCTTGGGCGCCGTTTCGGGGCGTGGCTATAGGTAAGTGCGTGGCACCCACCACGCCTATACAATCGGGAAACGACCATCTCAGTGTGAACTTGTCAGCCTCTTCGCGGAAATCCTTGCCCGAGGGCAACTGTACAACCTTGCCAAAGAGAACTGCGACTACCGCACTGCAAAACTGCTTAAACAAGTTGCAGACTGTGCTTTTGCCAACGCCGAAGACCTCGGCAACTTTGCCATAGTCATTCTTGGATGCTAGGATAGCTAAGGCTACGGCAACTCGTTTCTCCAGCGGAATCGCAGCGCGCATTTTGGTAGTCTTCTTCGACAAAACGCCCTTCAAGGAGTTGCACAAGAATTGGAACGTTCGTTTACCTACGTGAAATTCTTTCTGAAACTGCGCTTCAGTAAACCTAGGCACTTCTTCTTCCCAATACCTAACGAGTACAAAAAGAAACTTTTTTTAAAAATCAGCGTGAATAGCAAAGTTTTTTACCTGCTGTGAGTCGGTAAGGCCCAGATTCGCTTAGGAGTTCCTTGTTCCAGTCTATTTTTCCTGTTTTCCATTAACTGCATCATTAAAAGCATTCGTAATTTCCGAAGTCTTCTAGCCCGTCGCTGGATTTCATGTTGAGAGCCCAGGTAAATATTTACAGCAGCCACGAATGATGCTGACACTTGTAGTAACTGTGCCGCAAGTTCGGCTGAAACAGCCATTTTTGGTTCGTGTTAATTTCCACAGCAATTTGCTCCCGGATCTCAGCTAAAAACAAACATCACAAATGCTTTACTTTTTCGCTATTTAAAAGAAACAAACGCCATCTAGTATTTATCACTAATTAATTTTTAATATCTTCAAATAATGCTCCTGCCATCTATGTTTGATTGTACGTATATTAAACGAATAAGATAGTTTCATTCGCAAGATGGCTTTCCAAGATCCAAATACCGCCAAAATAATCCAAATAAAGGGAAAGTAAAGCAGCGTGACTAAAAACAAAACAACTACACGGTGAAGAAAGTGAAAGTGAAGCTGAATGTGGTGCCTTTGGGCGTAAAAGTGGTAAGTTACCGTACTTGACTTATTCATTCTAAAAGTGAGAATCAAATTACAAGCTAGTTAGTAAAATTATTATACATACTAGTTTACGTACTGGATAAGCTTTCTCGTGTCTCAGGTTTCGTTGACATCAATTTGCGTATATCAAGCCCAACTTCTACCAGGGAGCAAGCACCTCTGTGTTCCCTAGGATTCAGTTACACGCTTCAGTAGATTATGTTTATAGTCTATAACGCCCGTCAGTCTGGCAACAAGGCAAGCTTGCGAAGGAAAAGCTGATTCACATCAAAAAGCTTTTTTTGGGTCTTACAGAACAAACATGACCATTTCAGTACAAAAAGGTAGAACGAAAAACGTTAACGCGTGTAATAGCATAGGAGTCGTGCGTATTCAAAAACAAACAAGTTTTCCTTCCCGTTTAGATGCATCGCAAAAGAACAGTCTCCTTTTCACTTTCGTCGGGTTTCATTTCTGCGCCTCCAAGGCCCGGGAGACCCAGTTTAAAGGTGTACTAGACTATCCCTAATGAGAAAGAGACACTGAAAAGAAAAACTAGTCAATATCATGATCTACGGCGTGGGTTGACCGGATTTTCATGAGACTCTGTAATAATTATTATCCAGTTCGTATCTTGATTATCGAAGAAAATATGACAGAGGACTTGCTATTGGCGCAAATAAGTGAAGTCCCTGGAATCCGACATTATTCGTGGGTCAGTTACCCCAAATTTGTGTTCATAATTTTCCTTCTAACGACGCAGCTCCTCATTTGTCACATTTTCTATGCGGTCACTGTCTTACCTACTTTGGGTTAGAAGGACTTGGTGATAAGCAAATGTTTGGGTAATGGAGGGAAACATTCGGAGAACATCAGCCGTGTTAATGTCAAGTCTCCTTCGTCAAGACGTATGATTTATCTGTGTTGAGGTAGGCAGTCTTGGAATTTTGGAGAATTGCAATCTAGATTGCGATGGCTAAACTTGTACATAGACTAATTGACAACGTTAAGTTTCTCACAGTTAGTCTGGATCCCCTTTACTTGTTCTTTGGGAAATCCTAAGAAATCTTCTTTTTGATTATTCTTATTCATTTCAGGATCAGGGTCTCTATTCAGGTAACTCCCCAAAGCCCAACATTTGTCACGTAACTCAGTTGATCCCTTCCATCTCGTCATGGTTTATGGAGTCGTTTTGAAGGCATTAATGGTCTCGAATTCTCGAGATTAAATGCTGTAGTTTCAAAAGCTTCTACAGTCCAGGCAGTAAATTAATACTTGAAGCCTAAAAACTTGTAACTGTACTGAAAAGAATGTAAGCAGTAGGTAACATGACAAACCCAGACGAGTTCCATTTGTATTGTCAGGGTTGTTGAAGTTTGTCTTGTTAAAGGTAACCGCAGGGAATTTCGTGAAGAAAATTGTCATTTGGAAGCTAAAAACTTTGGTCGGAAATGCCGAGTGGAAACTCTTTATTAAAAGCAATGGAAACATCAGTAAATTATGTTAATAGTAAATTATATTCCATTGATATTAATTTGGTTAGTGCTCTTACTTTTAGGTTTATCGCTGCAGCCCAAAGAATAAACTTCGAGGCCTATAAATTGACACCGTGTGTCTAGTTAGAAGTTAACAACGTAGTATGTAATATATATAAATATAAATTAAATATGAAATTAAATGTGTAATTTCTCAAATAGTAATTCACTAATATTTGCCGTATTCGTTAGTGTTGATTAACGTTTACAATTCGGACAATGCTGTTGTAAGCTTTCATTACTGTGCATTTATTTTTCGTTATCAGTCAAATAAAATAACAGTCGTGTGACGCAAATAAGGACAGGGAATCACTATGACCCATCATTGCCGTTATGTCTAATTGCATTGCAGCAAAATTGCCCTGGGCAGGTTGTGCCAATTAGCGATAGTTTCAGAACTTAAGACATTCAATATATGCATCTTGCACTAATTGTTAGAGTATTCGTTAAGGCGTGTTTTGCAAAGTAATGGTGGCGATATTAGTGCTTTAGGAACGTTTGTGTGACTTATTATCGTTAATTAGACGTCCTTCGAAAATGAGGACTGTTGGTATTAATAAATGTCTCATCCCCTCTAATAGTCAAAATCAGTTAAATCCGGGGGGGGGGAGGGGGCAAAGTGTGTATCGGTTGACCAAGTACAACGCAAAAACGACGGAGCCCACGCAAACAAAAGCCTACAGTTGTACTGTTATTTAAAGACGTGAGTATAGGGGTTGTATTGTAGCTCATTTTTCAGCTGACCAAACGAAGTGTGATACCCGAAGCCCACGTTTTTCCCAGGATGAAGTCAGATAAAGGCCAAGCGACTAAATTTCGTCCAACACCGTAGAAACGAGATTGTGTGTACACCATAATAGCCAAACTACAAAAGATCTTTACACCGTGGCGGTAAAAGCCGCAAGAATGTAAAGCAAGCCCGTTTAGATTTTTTGGCGAACTCCTTCAACGTCAGAGCCATCACTTGGCCGTTACTGCGTCCATTCCACATTTAAGAAGATCTGTTAAACTTTGCTAAGCTAATTTTAAATAAGAAGTCATAAATGTGAAGAGTATTATGCATGCCTGTTTTTTTTTTGCTCCCCGTGTGTTTTTATTAGGCAGGTTTCCCCATGCGTTCACACGAAAGCCACGAGAGTTCTTAACCCGTTCCATTTTCATGAACCCGGACTATTTGCGTTCTGAATGCGCGGTGCGTCAGCCCAAAGCTGCCCTTTTTTCCCTTCCCAATCTAATCATAAACTTACTCACATTTTACGGTGAGGGAAGCGCGTATTCCGCTGCTTTTCGATTGCCAGTCTGCCCGTCTTGCCGTTATGAGTTTGATTTTATATGTTGAGAAGGAAAAATAACGCCAAAAAATGGCATTGGAATGTAACGCTAATCGAAAAAGTACCTCATTGCGACCTTGATCCTCCCCTGCTATTTAATTGTGTCGAAGGTGCCATTTTTGTTTACGTACACGTTCATATTCTCGGCTATGGTGCCAGCCAACTCATAAATGTTGATAAGGCTCGGCGTCGTTCTTGCCATGTACGGACGTACAGGAACAGCCAAACGGCGCTAAGCTTCCCAAATTGTCCAGCAGACTTAAGTGCGCCAAGTGGCCCCTCTTCTTCATCTCCCCCACTTTTCACAATGCCCGGAGATTGCGAATGAGCAATGGGTCTTTCATTGTTATTCATAATAGAATAGGAGTATAGGGATCGGCCCCTAGGTCTTTGACCCTTTTGTAAAATGGTTGTCGATCGCACAGCCCAATAGGCAGCATATAACTGATTTTGCACATCCCATCTGGTCATTCGCAGATAGCGGTACGACTTTGCTTTCCGTGATCCTTCCACAAGCAACTTGCCCGGAGTTGATCTTCGGTAGATACTTCGTGTTTTGCAGGCTGTTTTGCAGGGGTGGATCTTTACTTCAGTTTTGCCGATTTACTGCGTAGAATGAAAGATGATAGTCATTTGCACTCTATTGCAAGAAGAGTGGTGTGTTTCAGACTTTTTTTTTTTTTTTTTTTTTTTTTTTTTTTTTGCAGACTTGGTGAGACGCCCCGTGAAAAACTGAGTAGGTCAATTTTTTTGTGCGTTACATGCCTTATAAGCATCCGAGCGTACGAGAAATGTTATGATTTTTTATACTGGATCTCTTGTAAAAAGAACATGTGTAGTAGCGGTAAACAAAAAGGTTCACAGGTCCAGTGACTTCGAAGATGAGCCAGGAAAGTTCTGGAAGCCAACAACGCAAGGAAATTGACACTTTCGGATTGCTTCGGTGTTAAAATATGCCCTACCTTTGCCTTCAATTACCGTAGACTTTTTCTTTTTTTTAAAAAAAAAAAAAAAAAAACTTGGAGGAAAAAAACGCCACTTTTTGATACAATAGCCCTTCGTTTCACGCGGTTAGCTTTAGACTAGTTTCGGTTCTACGCGGTTCATTAATTGTCCTTGGCTTTAGTATGGCGAATTTTGAGTTGGTTTCCCAATTTAAGAAGGACACGCTGGACTTTACCGCTAGAAGGCCAACATTAATTTTGCGATTATTCGACCTTTATTTCGGTTAGTTATGGGCCAAACTAGGATTTGGTATTACGTTTAGGGTTGCTATTGCTCCTAGATCTGTCCGTATATTTGTCCACTGTCCATAACCTGCGCCGATAACTTAGCATTAGAACTTCCCAGATAGACTAAGCTGAGGTTAAAATAAACTAGGTGAGTTTAGGTGTAGTTAAGTTTAGATCATTTTAAAAGTGAATGGTATAATGTACGCTCGGAAGTAGTATGTAGTTTAAAGTTGGCGGACGTGCTTCGCCACTGATAAGACTTGTAAAGACGGAAAGAAAAGCCGTGTTTGTAAAGGCACACCGAACCAAACAAGACTTGTAGTGCGAAGTCGAGTTTTGATACATGGCAGTCGGTAGTTACTAGAGGACAACGCGCCAATTCAAGCTATGATAAACTGTGGCGCATTTTGGCAAGAAGAACCGTGACAGCGGTTAATCACGTATGCTCTTTGCCTGGACGCTAAACTGCTTGCTGATTTTTTTATTTTTTTTTTATTTTATTCTATTATTTTTTTTAGTAAATTGAAGCAGATCATAAATTTGATTTAGAAATCGCACTTGGAAAATCAACGCAGGAATTAACCATTATCGACTGATTCTTTCATTCGCTGGGGTCCGTAAAGGGCCGTAGTAACCCTATAATCCAGTCTCGCATAAAACGGCCACCCTTTTAACCAACCATAAATTCAGCTAAATGTTCTCCGCTAATCCGCCTACTAGTGCGCAATCTACTGAAATTTGCAGCACTACCAGTGTACTTAATCATTGTAACATTTCGTCGAAGAAATGTATAATTAATAAATAAAAAATTGCAGTAGATTTCATTGAGTTAAAAAGATTTCATTGACAAAATAAGATTCAAATATTAATAGCATTAGACAAATGTTAGAAAATTTCTAGCGAGTTAATATTCGAAAATAAATCACACTTTTTATTTTATTTTATACTTTAATTAAACCAATATGAGAGAAACTCGTACTACTTTTGAGTGTTCCAAATTCAATGTTAAAACACATTTTTCACGAAGAAATTATTCTACCGGGGTTGACCAAATCAGAGTTCTGCTGTAACGGTTTTTAAGAATGATAACAATAAACAACATATAAGTATACTTTAAAACTTCAATTAAAACTTTGCAAGTTTTCTTCTTGTTATCATCTATAATGGCTATTTAATGCATTATTTTGTAAGTAATTGCTTTGCAATTATCCAGCCTAGGGTCCACCTTACTAATCGGATAAGAGTTTTTCCACCGCTTGACGGATATTTCGCTAAGGCTACTATGTAGTAATCAAGAACATATGAATTCGCTCTGTCGTATGTGATGGGGTTTTGAAGAGTGCAAACAGGCAGTACCTTTTCGAATGTACAGTATCCCCAATAAATTAACTGGCAGATGGTACCAGTCAAATTTCAATTTTACTGTCTCCTTCCGCTTTGTTTGCCAATTTCTTGTCCTTAAACGACATCCCCAGACGGATTCTCCCTCCACGTTCTTTCAGCCTTGCTCTAGCAAGTTGGCTGTCTTGGGACCATATGAATGGCCTCAGTGTCTTTAGACCGGAAACAGGAATTTGCTGCATATTTTAGTCCACGAAACTTATGGTGGTTCGTTTTTTTTTAAAAAAAAAAAAAAGAAAGAAAGAAAAGGACAAATGTTTGGTGACACATTTTGTCGTTACAGAAAATCGCATTGTAATCCTTGTTCGGCTTTTGAATGCGTCAACGTTCTGTAGGACTTACCAAATTGGAGTTGCCTGCGTGCTCCAAGACGGATTACAAACCCGAAAGGACACCAGAAAGAGATCAAAGGTCGCAAGCCTTATAAGTCTGATGTCATAACGTCGCCTCCGTCCTGGTGGTGCCTGCGATATCATTTGCTTATGCGATTGCATGGCCACCCTCGGGTCGACCCCTTTAATCGTCTTTTTTCAAAAGTTTTGTTTTCTCGACTCATTTTTCCTGAATTTGTTTTTTCGGGGTCACGTTGGCGCCGCCGCGTTTCGAGTTCTAAACAACGACGGTGCACAATGATATGCTTGAGTTAAGGGAAGTCGGATTTTTATTTTCGAATTAAAACAGCGCGTTTTGTTTGGGAATTCTTTTTGTAAACTTCAGAATTTTATACATGAGCTTAATAGAAAAATGTCCCGTACGTGCGTTTGCGCCCGTTCGAGTCTTATCGTCTAATCCGAAAAATTTCTGCCGTAAAACGGTTTTTCGTGCAATGCCGAAAAGCTACCGTCAAGTGTTTCCCAGTCTAGCGCCATTCCCGACGCCGGAAGGAAACGTGAAAAAAAGAAGGAAAAGGGCTTAGAAAGGATTGAGCACAACCGTTCACGTGGACCAGCATAACTTAAACTCTTGTAGTTTATTAAGGCGAGGTAGTTACTTGGCACAATTTCGACACCTCCGTCGAAAGTCCGTAACTTCCTTTTTGCTTGTTATGACGAAGAACCGTACATCATTTTTATTAGGAGTGGTTATTTGCATTTTACACAATTAAGGTAGATAATTTACTGTTCGTTTTATCCACATCACGCATGAGGTATAATTCCATTCTCGCGCACCTCGAGTGTGAAATAATCGAACCAAAGCGTAAGAAACCGTAGCTAGGCTTGTTTGACCAGAAGTTGGCGTGCATTGCACTCGAAGCAAGTATCTTGACCACACCAATATAGTAGACTCCCTCTTAACCGGACTGTGCATAAGTAGATCCTAAGCTGGACAGAGAAAAGCCGATTAATCCGAATTTTGAAAATATATTTGAAAAATATAGTTTTATACAGTAGAATCTCGTTATAGTGAAACCTTTTATAACAGCCAACGCTTTTGAGAAAAAATTCCATCAACTCCCGACCTTTTAATTATAAGGCTAGGAATTGCGAATTATGGATGATAATATTGTGGACTAGCAGCATATCATCCTTTGCGAAAGCGTTTTAATTATTATTATTATTATTATTATTATTATTATTATTATTATTATTATTATTATTATTATTATTATCATCATTATTATTTGTAAAGATGGAAGCGACTGCTGTAATAGTTGGATTATAAGGCTTATTGCGATTCGAACTTCGGATACACTGAACAGTTTCTGCTTACAGGAGGTTCATAAAAAGGAAATTCTACTGTACTTAGAAAAAGAAAATTATTATACTTAGTAAATAAAAAATACTGTGTACGTGTTATATTTGCAAATTTAAGGAACAAGCGTTTTTTTTATCTAGACGACTTGTGATACTTTCTTACAATTTTGTAGAATGGACAACAGAAATCCCATGCGCGGGGAAAATTATGGCGAAATTGTGTCGTGTTTAAAGCGGCAGAGGATTAAAGCTAGTCTGGATGAGAGAGCTGTACTAGCTATTTATAGAGTATTGAGTATATATCCATAGATCGAACTATAGAGTGTAATCTATAAACACAACACGTCAATTTGCTTATTGATGTATGGCTATAATATGGTTATGCTAACCTGTTTATGTTACCGAATATGGGAAGGGTGAAGGAATGCAATATTTGACATGTATAATCCGCCGGTGTTGTGAGATAAAGCTTTGCTTACTCAAATGAAAAAAAAAAAGAAAAGGTAAAGGCATTTTTTAGAAAGACTATCATTAAATTTCCGAGGCTGATTAAATTCACTAAAAGGTGAAAAGAGTCTTTAGTAATTTTGAAATTTCTTCTGCTTTCACCGATTAAGAAAACTACCAGAGCTCATCGATATTAGCAGTTTCATGATGCCACTGCCCTTCCATAACTCTTAGAAGAAATGGCATAATTGAGAAATTAAAAGATTGTAGATTAATGCGACGATATTAAAATCAGGGTATCGGACAAGAAATTATCTTAATATTTTGACATGGTTTTTATTAATTTAATCGACACGTCAGTATATTTGTTCAAATGTCGAATTCCTTTTGTGAATAGCATGTAATTGATGTTCTGACATAGTAATAACTTGTTACGCGTTTGCGTACATTTGTCAACTGTTGAATAGCATAGCGCAAAAACGTTTGTCTAACTCGTTTTTGCCGGTGACCACTGCATAGTTTTACGGTAATAAGCACAAACTGGAATACTTGGCATTCTAATAATAAACCTAATGGGGAGGAAACGAGTGAATCTTTTTTCAAGCTTATGTTTATTTTCTCAACATATGCCAAGAATTTCCCGCTAATTAAATCGTTAGAGCTAGGAAACGCTTTATTAGCTTATAATAAACTCCTCTTTTATGATCCTTGTATAATTTTGCCCCTTTTTAACATCTAAGCAACATTTTGTACAATATTTGAGTTTTTTTTTAAGTGAACATTTGTTATTCTAGTTTAATATTGCTTGTCCGGCACGGGCTACACGGAACTTACTTGCACGCCTCCTACTGTGCCAACAAACCTTATAACCGCTTCAGGGAGAGAAAATATTATCGCTTATTCTGAAGACACACTAAAGGAGTGTTCAGCATGACTTGTAAAGACGCCAAATAGTGTGCCTAAAAGCACATACAAAAGAACATTAATAAAAGAGATCTAGAAGTAGTTTGCAAACATAAATCGCAGGGAAATTTTACATGGTATATAAAAAGGGTCGATATCTTTCCAAGGAAAGTGTAGCGTCATACATGACCTGGGCAAATTCAGGGGAAATGCATTTCACTGCAGCTCAGATAAGAAACTTTTGAAATCAAATTTCTCCGCATTTATTCGAAATTTTAAATTTAATCGAAGTTCAGACCGTCAGAAAGGTTTCTAAAATGAGTCAAAATAAAGTCATTTTCTAGATTTTACTAGTTAATTTATTTAATAAGATAGGCGTAGTGATATCTGTTCAGTTTCTGTGCATGTGTATAGCACATTGCGTTGGATTAAAGCATGAATTTATTTGTTAGAAGATTTTTAAAATGAAGTCTAGTTAAGCCAATCCAGCCAATCTATAGCCAGTTTTAGGCAATTGACAGTGACTTCCACGTCAAATTATTTTTTTATTGTAAGCTAATTCTCTTAGCCATTTCCTTACATATTTGAACTTGATTTTAAACATAATTTGTTTTCGGTATCACTCAAACGAATTGCAGGCGTTTTTAGCTCATTGTCAATAATAATCAGTTTCAATTGGTTCTAAATTAGATTTGTTGAAGGCATTTGCGTTCTACACAGCTGAGTCTTCCGAACAAACTAATTGGACGCAGATCTTGTACGGATATAAGCATAAAAATTGATATTACGAATGTTCACTTTTTATATTGACTATGAATTCGCAATTCCCGTCTACCATGTTACGAACCCCTTTTCCCTCCTACATTATACAAATACTAATTCTCCTTTGTCAACCGTGAAACAAAGGTGTCAAAGAAACCATACTTTCTCAGCTGAAAGTTGAGCTACTTCAAAGCTAGCTACGGTAGTAGATTAACTGCTTATATCTTCATTATCAAACGACCTTCTCGTATCTTATATCCTTATGGTGATAACAAACGCACCTTGTCCAAATTTATTAAGGCTTAGCAGGTAAGAACTATCAAATGTTTTCTTCAAGTCTCAATCCGTGTCTATCCGCTGAGCCTTTCTATGACGGTTTCAGCATCTTCTTCCTCAGGTTATATTGCAGTAGCGGGGTAAAAAAGTAGAAAGTAGAACTTGACGTTATCTCCCGAGGCCCCCGGCGAAATTTTCACTTTCGCTAGGGTTTCGCCCCCTTTTTACACGCCCGTCTCTTAGAAGACTTGTAGTCAAATGGGATTAACTGCGGTTGTTAGTTGTGAGGGAGAGGTACCCAAGAAAGGGATGCTGTGTGGAAGTTTAGTCTAGCCCAGCCCTGTTCGTCTATGTAGTCGTAAACCATACGGCCTTTACCATCTTTATTTGGGATGGAAGTCTTTGCATCCAGTGCGCGTAGTTCCTGCGTACGCTCTGCAGGAAAAAGGGATGGTGGGAAGTTTGCAGCAGTAGTGTATACATAGGGTAGTACAGAGCCAGAACCCAGTATGAAACTACACCTTATCGGACCGAGTCGAGTCAGTTGTTTTTTGGCCGTACATCCGTGCTGGGTTATTCGGATACCGAGTTTTGATTACTGTGCTGCCTAATATGGTTACCACCAGGTGATGGGTGATTAATTATCGCGTGAGTTACACAAATTGGCTCTCGTCCTCCCCTGGATTTTGGGTGTGTTTATCTATGGTGCGCGTTAACAGGATATTATTGCAAGCAAGTTTGCATTTGAAAACATTTATTTTCGTTCGGAAATATATAGTAGCGTGCAGAAAGCAACTTAAATTGGTTAAAAACCAGGAACTCGTTATACTCTGCAGTAAATACGCTATTCCACACTAGTTCCGTCAGTAGTGTCTCATAACCGTGGGAATTACGCTGTGAATTAAAGTTATTGACTTGATTTTTTTCTCGTGTCAGGTGCCGTTTTCTGTTCTGTTGCGCAGACGGGGAGAATATGATGAGTGAACCCGCAACATATGTGCACTTTTGAACGGAACAAGCTTTTTAGTGGAAACTTCATCAACGACTTCTGAAGGGCGCAACTTGTTGGCTTGAGACATGGAAGTCGAGGAAGACCTTTCCTCTTGGGACGATCTTTACGGTAAGACATGCTCCTTGGCCTTATTAGGAACGTGCTGCTTCTGTGGTTTGCCAATTGTAAGTGTTGTTATGACTGCTGAAAAATTGCCAAGTCCGTAGTGAAGGGTGTGATAAAAGATGCGTTGGGCCAGCTGAGGCTTGAGACTTGAAACGCCAACGAGCTGCTTAGGGTATCCTAATGGGCCCGCTTTGTACCATAGCATCAGCTGTAGAGCAGTGAAAGGATAGCACATATTCGCTGAGATGCTAATCAGCTATACGTTTCTAGTTTTACTGAAACGCAGATGTCAAACGTATGGGAAACCCAAAAATGTTGATAGTGCTTTCGTTTGGAATTTTTCCGTGGTTAAACACGATAAAGTAAACAGTTTGCTGGATCCCTACAATTCGTGTTGATTACCGGAAATTTGTTATGTTATGCTTGATGAGGCACTCTTTTATGTGTTGTTAGTGACGCCCAGTAGTCACGGAAAAATATGTTAGCGTCTTATTATTTGGTCTTATCCGGTTATAAAATTATTTTAAAAAACTATTTATTTTATGTATGTTTTATTCTGTTTATTTATTTTTTACTGTCAAGTACACGCATAGAAACGCGCAAAGAAACTCTGCCAGGACATTTTCTTCAATATTTGTTATTTTCATCGCAAAAGTTAAAACTTGGCGAGTTTAAAGTTTTTGTGGTAGGCTAACACCGGTTAAGTGTTGTACGCTGATACGCCCTCTTAACATACATGTGTATTTTGAGAAATATTGAAAGGAAACCGTGTAAGAAAGCGCGGTAAAACCCGAAATGTGGAATACGTCAAAACGCAACGATGCTCGTTTCACGCTCATTAACCGTGTAGCCTTGCTGCCAAAAGGAGCAAAGAAGACGTGTGCGTCCGTACTATGAAGTATTATGAGAGAAAACATAAATATCACGCAAGTGTACCAGTGCGATCGTTTTACGTTTTCCTCGAATTGCGCTACGTGTATGTGGAGCATGACTCTGCATTTAACAGAGTTTATGCATGTTCAATAGAAAACGTCTTCTACTTGCACTTGCCCTAACTCGAAGTCCTTTTGTCGTGTGCATACAGCTTTGAATAATACCATCATGCTCACATGAATTTTCGGAAATAAAAAAGGACAGAAGTGTGGCACTAATGTGCTCCATGCTGAGCAAGTTTAATAAATAACCTTAGACGCGAGGATTTGAAAGATTGAGTTTTACATGAAAATCCAGTTTTATATGCATAATACTGTATAGAAAGTGAATGCAATTGGATATATCGTATGATGTCCAACCGGCAGATTTACATGGTTCCAACATAACCCTTTTCGGGCTATCAGTTTATCTTAGGGCAAAATTTTATACAGTAGAATATGGAATACTTGCCAGAAAAGGTTAAAATCCATTTTTTATTTCTTTTTTTTTTTAATGGAAAAAAAAGGGTACTGGAGATAAGATATGGCTCCTCTGTATGAAATGTAGTGCAGCATAAGGCTAACGCTCATTGCACCTAATTATGATAAGCAGTCGAAATACCATGTGTCATATTCAATGACTTGAAATATTCAGTTTTTCTCTGTAGCGAACGATTCATCTGAGGGAGCTTAGAAATTGTGGCGTCTGGTAATTGCATATGGAAAAGGTATTTCACGCGTGTACGTGAGCCCCTTTTTGCATAAGCACACAGGTCGCAATAAATCTTTGCAAACCTTCCCTAAAGACTACTTTCTAGCCCACCTACACTATACCCTTGTCTTAAAAAGGGGTTTTAGTGCGCAAAATTCACGTACTTTAGTTGCGTGACACTAAAACTCTTCTGACAATAGTGTTTCAATTACAAGGTCTTATTAATTTCTCGTGCAACGCAGTTATTGCGGAAGAGCACAAAGACTTTGCTGTGACCGTGTATGCAAAAGGAGAAAATGGCGCGTAAAGCAACCTTGGACGTAAGGAGTTTGCGTGCAGTTATTAATAGTGAACAACAACAAAGGAAGTTCTTGAAATACTCTGCAACATTTGGACGTTAACGGGTATGGTTCAGCCTTGAACTCGTAGTCAAGCTACAGAAAAGTATGCTAGCATAAAACCCCCGAGATTCAGTCTATGGATTTGATTTTTTTTTTAATTCAGACAGTGTCGTTTTCATGATTGACATTGGTTCTGGGGATTTACTGTGTTTAAACTAAAAAATGATTAAAAAACTTTGAAGTTCCTGCGAAATTTTCTGTAAGACTGTCAACTAGGCGTGTCGTGCTTCCGTAAACTCGAGTGTTTATTATAAATAAGACTCCCTGACGCCCTTGCATCTGGGTCTGGAGTTTTACAGGAAAAAGCGGAGAAGGAGAGGAAGCTTGGTGATATATGAGTAGGGTGAGAAAATAAAATGATGAAAAGAGGCATGGGATATAATTAAGTCGTTGTTCCATCACGGTCGCTTCCAAGAGTCCTGACGGAGTTCAAAACACCCCCAGTTTTTCCCCCAAAAGTGGCTTGTGGTGTGCAATCAACAGTTGAAAATTTTTTTTTCGCTAACAAAATTAAGAGCATAATTGAGCCATTTATGGAGGGCATATTTCGTTTCACTGCATTAGAAAAACGCTGCACTAAATTATGTGCGCTTATTTACTGTGTAACCAAGAATTGTATTAGTGTTGAACATGCTCAGCTTCTATTTATTTATTTATTCAGCATTTAGTTTTCTATTTTCACACTTCAGGGACGAAGTTACAGCAGACAAAGGATTAAAGTCTGGCGTTCTAGTTTGTTTTGGGAGGATTAACACCAAAGCATATAGTGGCCTGGTTTAAGAGCGAGAAGATTTTCTTGTAAAGCTGAGATTAAAAGAATAAATGCCCGTGTACACAGTTTAGTTGTGTTTTTCAAAAAAAGTAATGAATAGCGTGCCGGTGCATTCATTCAATGAATGGAGTGAAGAGTGTTTTAAACTGCATACTGAAAACTGCCGCTAGGAAAACATGAATTCGCAAACTTGGCAATGATACCATGTTGCTACTTGTAGCCTTAAAGCTTATGATAATTTGCGACGTAAAGAGGAAGTAGGCATTCCTTCTTCGTAATGGAAAGCAACGAAATTTAAATTGTGAGTTTTTCTCGTAATAAATTATGTTATAAAGTAGAGTACAACGCACTCTTAATTGACTTTCATAAACCGTTATAAAAAATGGCTTTACGATTCACTTGCGGCACACCACAGTAGCTGTTTCGGCGAGTCCGATGAGAAGTCACTGACTTTCTTACTTCTGGAAAGGTAACCTAACCACATGAAGACTACCCGGTGTACACTAAACCCCCTCTCTACCCCAAACTTCGTATAGCGGCATGTGTGAACATTTATTGGAGCAGAATTAAATTAAATCCAGACACTGCCCTCTTTAATCGAGCTGAAAAATCTACCATCTTGCCATACGACCCGCATTTACTACAGAGGTGGCATTTACGGACCTTTGATGGCCGTCTCCAGCAGCTCTTGTTTGGGCTGACCGTTTAACCGGTCCCTTAATGGAAAAACGGGGAGGAAATGAGGCTTTTAAGTGAGTTAAAGCAGTATATTTCTGAGTCTGCGTCAAGTGGTAAGCCACTTAGCACTTGAGCGTTGTTACTTGTTTCCCTTCAAAAAGCCCGCGGAACGAGTGAAAATTTGAAAAGCCCACTATCGCCACCATCTTGATCATGCGATATGGGGGATAGAGGAGCTTCAGCCCTCGGTAGTATACCTCTTCGACTGACAAACTAGCCAGGAAATCTGTGGGTGGGCCTTTGGGGTTTATGCGTTAGTTTCTTGACAGCTGGAAGTATAGGAAACGTGATGGATCAGCCACAACATTTGCGATTGCGTATGTAAGGCATACTTCGCCAATTCCATTTGGCCTTTGTTTAAGACCGATTGCGTGGCACGGACAAGGTTCGCACAGAACCCCTCCAAAGCCGGAATGCGCCCGGCTTGCCGTAGCGAGATAGCGCCGTGTGACCCACGTTGGAAAGCGCACGAACTAGGCCAGCAAGGGGCAAAGCACTGTGTGCGTTGGTGAGCATGGAAGTTTGCTGCTCTTCACACCTGCCTCAACTTTAACTTTTCTATTATCCTTTCCGTGGTCTTGGTGTGCCTAGGAAGTGTCCTTTGTAATCCGAGTTTTTGTCTATTTTCCAAAAATAAATCTAAACACTGGACGGATTGGGTAGCCTTTTAGATAAAGTGTTACTAGGCAGGTTTGCGGCTGATAGATGATTATAGGCCTTGAGTGCCTATAAAGAAGTATAGCTATGGTTGCCGAAAGCTTCCAGGTGGTGTCCGGTCTGAGGGAGAACTCGACGATCTCTTTCGAACGTTTTAAAATAGGGGGGTTCTAAGGAGAGTTGTCAGGCTCCGTGGTAGCCCCTCCCCTCCATTTTGTTTCTCTCACGGACTTTTCAAGAGCAAAAAGGGGAGACCCGGTCCACGTTTGTGGTTTTCCAAGAGTCATAAGAGCGCTTGTGAATTGCACACTGTAGGTTTTTACTGCACTCGAGGGCGTTTATGAATCACCGTTTACCCTGACCTTTGACCAGCGTTTTCACCGCTCAGCCACTTATTCCATTTCAGTTTTTTCTGTGTGTGTGACGGGAGGTGGAGAGGGGTGTATTTTTATTTTCAGGTCGGCATTCTTTACAGCTTCCGGTTTCGTACACTCCATTTGTCTCCCAAAAGGCAAAAGCGTAGGTTAGCGTTCGTATCGTTTAAAAGCCGAGTTTACTTAAAGCGTGATTATGTTGTTTGGATTCTTTGTGAACATTTTTTCTCTTGGTTGGGTGCTGTTAATTACACCATGCTGGCGAAAATGCTTAGATAGGTTTTGTGAAGGAAAACTAACGTACATGAACTCTTTTATGTGTAACTACAGAAAACAGTTAATGTGTTTAATTGCTTCATTAGCGTCTTGCTATAGTCCTGCGTTACGCAGTGTAAAAAGATATTCTTCAATTAAAAGCCACCGTAGATATGTTCGCTATTGTGCATGTAGTGTAACCTGCGGAGAAATTAAAAATTTAACCATGTTCACGAAACGAGTTGCATATTTTTGTAACAGTTATTCTGAAAAAGCAATGCTTGGAAATGCAGTATTTACTAACGGTCTTTAAAAATTAGTTAATTCATAATTTCGAAGAAGGGAAATATCCACTTCGAAAAAAACGGTTCACTTTTTTGTGTTGAAAATTCCTTATTTTCATAGATTAAAAATTTGGGAAAATGGCAGAATATCTAGATTACAGTATAACATTTTACGGAAATTTCTCGATCTAGAAGCTTGAAACTCGGATAAATCGTTTTGAAATTATTGTCCTCGGAGTAAAGTCGAAAATCTTGGCAACGCGACTAAAAATGTGTCGGACACATTTAGTTCTATATTTTTTAATGGAAATTTCGGACTATGCCTTTGCGTCTTCTAAACGCCAGTGTGTCCACATATCTTTGCCAAATACCAAGTCATATTACGATAGAAAAGATAGCAAATATACACAGTGTAAACATTTGCAAAATATGTAGCTTGTACAAATTTTCCCACTATCAACTATAAATTACGGTCGTGTAATGTTTAGTGGTGACTTAAGGATGTCCATAAAAAGAAAAAAAGAGTATAATATCTCAATATTCGCGTTGTCACCCTCGGAAAGGCTTCCTGACTCTCCATTAAAGAATTCCAAAAAGAAAACGAAAATTCCTGCGCTGCAAAGTCCCCATCTTTGAAATGCACGACTTGAAAACTAACCCAAGTCGCTTTTAGTCAAAAAGGGTCAGAAGCTTGTAATACGGAAGCTATTGTCAGTTGAAGTTTCTTAAAAGTGGTCATTGCAAAGCACTCGTCCTGTTACTCTTGCTTTTTTCTGTAACTGTAAATTTGTGTCGGTCACAGCTAGCAGATCGAATATTTTGTGGCTTGTGGCCCTGGCGCCACAATTTGTCTTTTTTTTTTAGTTTTTCACTATCCCTGTTCTACTAGGTTTACTTGTCCTTTTCTTCCCTCTTTCCGTGTTCATTATCTAGCGTAAATGAGAAAGAAAGCGACAGGAGTGAACAAACCTAGGGGAAGCGTAGAGGGTGGTAAATAGCCAGCCCCAAAGTTCGAGCCTTGTTTGACTGCTTTTGGGGCTTACGGGCATCTCCTGTGCCATGCCGAGCGAGCAGGCGTCAAGGCGGCAGACATACAACACCCAAGCCAAGGCAGACCTTTCAGCTCGAGAGCCCCGCTGTTTCGCTAGGGTTGGAATTCAGTATCTCGTCTACCTTTGTTATCCAAGGAGCTCGAACGTGTGTACCTCCAACAAACGTGGATTTGGAGGGAGGGAAAATGTGGTTGGCCTTTAAGAGTTAGTGCAGTTCTACAGTTATTAATCAAGTGATTCAGCCATTCTTGGATTTAAATAGTGTTTAAGCCTTAATAACAAAGGTAAGAGTTGCATTGTTGTAATAATTATTTTTGTTACCAAGAGCTTGTGTTATGTGTGGTGTATAATAGTAATGAACTATCAGGGTTAAAACAGGAAAACAAGAAATTGTTGAGTGTTTAGGACAGCATTATTCTAGTTTAACCGTCTAGATTCAACATTCAGGTTTGCCCAAGCAGCGTGGAAACTATTGGCAAGGACATTGACAAGAGCACTGTTTATTGCGTGAAGTGATAGCACTAGAGACAGGCCCACCTAAAGTTTAACGCTCCCTGGAGTTTTCGGTAATAGGGCCGGAGGAAAGTATACGCGATTGCACAGCGACAAATTCGTAGTCTCTCATAAAATGACAAGTGGTAAATTTGCGAGTCAAAAATTTAAGTTTTCTCTCTTTGAATCCGCAAAGGTTCAGACTTGGGATTTACGATGCGAAAGGCGCGACTTACTGGCTCCTCATCTGAAAATCAAAATCTCAGAGCAATGTCGTCTTATGTAGATTGCGTTTGAAGAGTTTGAACGTCATGTCTGAAAAAGGAAAAAGTTCGCGAGATGTGCACCCGTGCCACGGTGGGGAAATCTGTCGACCGCAACTTGAGGTGACTTCGTGTCGTGGGTTGCTATCTTGAGATAAGACCGAAATTAACTTGTTGCTATCTGTAAATGTCCGCACCCTTATTGTTATGCAAAGCTCTTTGGTTAGAAATCGTGAGGATCCGCGAAGGGATGTTTGGCATAACTCAATTCATGGCCCACATTCACACTGGATCACTTGGCAGTGACTGAGTCTGATGAAGTGATGGAGTGCTTTGAAAAACCATAGCTCTTCCCCCTGCTGTCACTTTGCTAGGCTTAGGCTGTAAATGTTTCTTTAGTTTTGGCCCGAGCATAGAAGGACCGACTGTTTCAATCAAGCAACGCTAGAACTGTGCTCTATCTCTCTGAAATCGACATTTAAGTGCACATCGGCGCGCACAAAAAAAAAGACGAGCATTTTTGAGGACTAGTGTAGGCTTTCACTTGTTGCTTGTGTCTTATATTTCATCTGTGTAATTTTTTCATCGCTATGCTATTTACTACGTTGGAATGGAGTAGTTTTAAAAACATTTACGTTTGAACACTTAAACGGTAAAAATAAAAGTAAGTAATTCATTCTTGTAAGCAATTTTTGCATCTAAAAAAATTCTGTAAATTTGCGCATTTAACAGAATTAAATTATTAGTTGAGCTTCAGTATTTATTAGTTTAAAATCTGTGCCTTTTTAACGTTTACATGCAGGCATTTAGACCCAAAAAATACTAGTAAAAAAATAAAAACCAAATAACAGATATTTTATTGAATTTTTTCGCATTAAACATCCCAACCAATTCGCGTATTTCTTGGAATTAAATTGTCAGTTATTAAAAATTTATTACTGTGTATTAAAAATGTATTAACTGTGAATGTTTATCGTTATAACTTTCGAGTTTGTTTAGGGATACTTTTTCCAATAATTGTTTAATCCTAGTTTTTGTGCAGTGCAAACTAGGTAGATTTTTACGAAAATTCCGTGGGTTTTGCGATAAGTTTTTAGTTGATAGCGTAAAAGACGGTACGCGAGAACCTGATGGAGTGACAAAAGAAAAAGTTTGTCGCCAGTGGGACGAAGAATGCTCCACAATCTGCGGTCGCGTGTTAGAGTACTGAAGGTTGTACCTCGCAAAAACTTACTTGTCAAGGTTGTTACTCCGGTCTAGTTAAATGTAAAGTAATACGCGAGTTTTGGTCCCAAACAAGTAAAGACAAAACAAAAGGCTAACAGGTTACATTACATCTGCCGTTGAACCATATTGTGCGCCATGCTGTGCGTAGCGTTTGAATTACTTAAGTAGAGATGGAAATCTTACTTTTCGGTCAACTGGAAGGAAAGTGGAAATCGAACTGTAGGTCTCCAACACTGTCGCCGACTTACCTGTAAACTTCTGAACGTTTCTTTTCCCTTTCTTGCCTTTAGTTCGTTCACCTTTGGGAATCTTCGAATTTAAGGTAAAAACCCTCTCTATGTTCTTATCCCCTATTTTGTTTTATCTCCAAGATGGAAAATACTCCTAATTTCAACGCAAAACAAGAACATGTCGCGTTGTTTCAAAAGTCTTTTGACGATCTCAAAACTTTTACTTCCTTTTTTTAAGTAAAACGACTATTTGTAAAGAAATTTCGAAATCATCATAGGCGTAGGCTATTTGACCCGACCATTGTAAAATCTATTTAGTTACCTAGCAAAGGTTACACATGTTTTGCGTGACTGTAGATCATCAAAGGGATTAAGGCTCTTAAAGTCGTATATTTTCCCCAAAAATGTTTCTTTTAATCAGTTATCAGAGCCCTTGTGCAAGCTTTTAAACTCTCTTAAGTTTTTATGTGTTTTCTGACGAAAAGAATGTTTCAGGGTTAGTTTCCGATGGGGGGTGGGGTCCAAATTAGTCGGCTGTGGAATTTTTATGATCCTGTGCAAAAGGAAGTTTTCAAGCCATCTTTTAGCTTGGCTGGAGATTTTCTTTCCACGGCGCAGTCGAAGGCTATTTATATTTCATTACCCGAAGAACAAAACGGAAACAGGAGTTTTTTTTTCTCCTGCAAGGTAGTGAAAACAGGAAGCCACTGTCTCTGAACAGCATTGTGTTGTAAAACCTGGGAAACAGTTATTAGTTCTATTTGCATTTCTTCTAAGCAAACACAACTTCCTAGGAAGTGTTATCGCAGGGGTTCGAAATGGGGAGGGATGGGGGAAGAGACAAAAGTAGGCGTGTTAGCTCGCGCGAACCTTGTCGTTGCCGTTTGACGTCCAACAGCCTGGCCCTTGATTTTTGTAATAATGTATCCAAGTTAACAAAACGCGTAGCGAGATGTAACCCTCATGTTTATGAGACAAGCTGATATTGTCACTATTGTTGGGGTTGAAATGTACCAAAGGGATACAGGGACATTCAAAGATTTAGTGGGGGGAGAACGAATCCCAGTTGCATTCTGCCTTTTTTATATATACCGTGTATTTTATTGTTAGCTTTCATAGTCAGCTTATATGACCTTGTAAGCCCTTCTGATGCATTATATCAGAAAATGTTTAGGACATCTTTATATTTTGAGTACATGGCAACACAGGAAAAAGGGAAAATAGTGTTCGTGAAGGAAAATTTCCTGGTTTGTATGAAGATATCTTTGGAAGAAATTGGGCGCCATGGAATGTATTTACAAGCACCGGATGCTGTTCCAATGACGTGATGGGCGCCAAGAAGATAGATCGTTTGTTTATTTATGTAAATCGCGTTCTTTTTCCTTTCTCGTCCTTGCTGAGCTTAAGATTTCCCAGGCATCTGAGGAAGAAATATCCTTTGCGGTAGAAGAAGAGAGAATAAACTTAATGTAAAAACCGAAAACGGAGTCCAAGACAAGTGGAAGAGTTCGGAGTAAGTTTATCATTACTTAAGTGAGCGACTCGAGTGCTTGTGCCCTTGTGGGGATTTTCAGGGATTATATGGTTCTCTATATTAGTACCGCTTTGTTTTGTTGATTTTTATGTATGTTTTCTTACACTAAACTAGAATTTTTTCTAATTTAATACTGCCGCGTAACTGCGTTCCAGGCGTTCTTTGGGGACTTCAATGTATTGCAGTGTAATGATCGCTTATTGTATCTACCACGAAAGTTGACCGTTCCTAGTGTGCATTTAAAAGTTCTTCTGTCACGCCATTCGGATATGATTCGTATTGCGCAGTGTTCTCGCCAAACTTGAAGTTTGGATTAAAGAGAATTGATTGTTAGTGTTGTTAATCCCCGTGAGAGCCGTTGTGTGAAAAACCGTAAACGGAATGAGTCTGTTGGGACACGAAAATTTATTTGTTTTGGCCCAGGAAATGTGATTTTCAGAGCGCATTTATCCCGGTTTTCTGTAATACAAGGGTGAAATAGGGGAGTCAGATAACACTCCGATTCATGAGAATAAATGGATCCCATCGAGAATGGCGCCAGACGTAGGCACCCGCTCGTAAATCAGTGCCATTCATTACCATAAAGTTTAAATGGTGTGCACAGAAAGAATAGGGAAAGAGCAGGGGGTAAATATGGGTGGATGGTGATAGGCAAGTTTAAGAGGACATTGTTGCTGATGGCACGTACATGATTAAGAGGAATGGGTAACCGTTTGTTTCCTCTTCTGTGTGGTATACTTGGGTAACACGGAAACGTATTACGGACAATGAATTATTTACACAATTTATTTTAACAGATTGTTAATTTATTTTTCTTTTATTTTTTCTTAGGTTCGTCCCATGATTTGGTACCGTCGTTGCTCAATATTTTCGATGCCATGATTGCTCAAGCAAGTTTGAGGGCAACGGAAGCTGACCTCCCTCTCAAATTTCGGCCAGAATCACCTGAATCGTCCACTTCCAGCCATATCGTCTCCAGTTTGCCTTCTACAACGCCAGGTTGGTCCAATGGTCCGACCTCACCCGGCGCTCGCAAAGAATATCCAGTGTTACGCATTATTGAACCCGGAGATCCTGTTGAGACCCGGATCGAGTCACCTACATTGATCTTGAAGAAACAGTCGACACTTCAAAATGGGCAGATACAGTCCAGCGCTGCGGCTATTAATGTCGAAAGCAGCACCGACTCGAATACAGTCAAGGACCGAGAAACGAATAAACGGCTGCAGTATACGGATGTTATCAAGCGGAGGCTTTTGAACGACACGACACTCGCCCACCGACCTTCATCTTCTTCGTCCTCATCATCGTCGTCATCTTCCTTAACGTCCGTGGCGTCGTCCGTAGCGCCGACTTCGTATCTAGCCTCAATTGAAAGCTTGACTGACAAAGAGAACACTGTGGCCGTCATTTCTTCGGCGTTACGGAATTCAGCTCCTCATACGCGCTTCAGTGCCAATGAAGGCCAACGCCATTCGGCAGACTCTGGTATGTATGCTTATGTTAGCCGTTTAACGTAGTTTTTTTTTCTAGAAAAAAAGTTTTGTCCCTTTTTTCAAAAAAGGAAAGGGGAAAACTTGAAACAACGTGCCATTTATATGTAAGGGGAGGCAATGAAAATAAACAACGCTGCAGTGACAAATGTGCAAAAGCTTGCAGGAGTATGGTTAAGCAATCAATCAAGAGGGTTTGGGTAATTTGTAAAGCAGAAGGTATGTAAATGTCAGCTGTTAAAATATTAGTTTTTTATTTTGTTTGGCATTTGGAAAAAGAACTTTAATGTGCGAACTTTTCTTAAGGTACTCAGTGACATAAGAGTTGAGACTACACGAGAGATAATAGTCGTGAGATGAAAAAAGGGACAAGGACACTGGAAAAAGGCCTAAATAACCTCAGGAGATCGCTTAGGGCTCAATTAGAAAGTAAGAAATGAGCCAATCAAAATAAGGCCGTGTTTGAAATAGACTTCGACAACCCAACATTAAGTCTCCATTACATATATCAGTATAAACTGTAGAAAACTTAGTAAAAAACATTTGAGTTTCCGTAACGTTATGTGAACCGAGTGTCGAAGTTTTGGAATTCTTGCGGGCATTTGATCCCTGAGCCTAATGGGCTCACGAATTGGAACGAGACCTTGACGGTTGCCGACTTGCCGTATCTCTAAAAAAAAAAAATGAAAAATGATGTTCTGGCTAAAACTAAAATAATATTTTTTATTTGTTTTCTCCGAAGTAAATAAACAAGAAACTTAAGAGGGAAAGAAAAATTAAATTTCAAAGAATTTTAAATTTGTGTTAGTACGTTTATATCAGGGAATTTCCCTTTTGTGTAGACCTGCAGGCCTACACAAAAGGGCTAGATCTGTAGGATGCATTATCGAACTCGATATGAACATCTAAAAAGCGTTTGATTCAATAGAAAATTCCACAAGTTAAGACGTTTCTATTTGTTGAGAGCCGACGTTTTAGTGTGAAGTCGTGTAAGTCTTAAATCACAAAGCGTGCATCAAATGGGAATTACGAATAAAGAAAAGGAAATTTTTTTATGGTATGATCACAGAGTCAGAGAGATTTCACGTCATTTACATCTATCGTGCTTTCGTCTCGTACTTGATTTAGTTTCATGATAGTGCAAAGGCACGAAAGTTTCACATCACGTGAAGCATTACATACATAAACCCCGTTTGCGAATTGGCTGGGCGTTTGCGGTGTTACAAGTTGCGCCCATAAAAAAAAAAGACAGAAAGACTAGTATTGAGAAACTTGCTCTACTCGCTCGATCTGCACACGGATTTGTAGATGACGGTAAAAAAACTCGATTAATGTCGTTCAATCGTCTACAGTTTTCCGAGGCAAGAAACTTATAATTGTATATACTCAAAACGTCACAATCCTGGTCATATCTTCCTTTGCATTTTCTCAAAGGTGCAGTGTTAAAAAATATTAATGGAAACTTAATGATTTTACCTTCTTATTAATTAACATTATTTGCAGTTCAGAATGTATTTTTCACCAGCATCCATTTAATGACATAAATCCACTTATCCAGTGACACATTTAATGGCATATTATCTAATTAATTGAGATGAATTAGCTCACGAAGACCATCGACGAGCATAAATATAAAGAAGCAAACTGAGTTTTAAGCTGCAGACGCGGGTTTTAATCGTAGAAAGTACAAACGGAATAGAGAATCACCATGGGCGGTGTCAAAGTAGACAGGCTTTGCCCCCCACGGACGAGCCGATGAAATACTTTTTATACGAATGTCAGACCCAGCATTCGAAAATAAGATTTAGAACATCACCCCGCCAACCCATCACTGAATCACCTCCAATCCTTTTCTTGTTGGAAAGTTTCAGTCTTTTCTGTCATTGAAAGCCACAGCATATATGTATAAGATACTTCTTTAAAAGTTAACAAATAGCCGCGAATCAATTTGGAAAGACAAGTATTCAGACTTCATAAATATTTTGGTATGTTGTTATTTCTAACTCACTGAGTTTGTCACATTTTTGGAAGCTTAATTTATTCGGGATAACTTTTCGGTAATTAATAGAAATGTAAGAAATGCTTTTGCAAGAAATGCTTCCAGCTAGAAAATATTTTTAAGCGATTTTCAAGACTTTTATTATCTTCCAGTTCATTCAGGTCGTTTTTCATGAAAATCCTGTTAAACAGACGCCAAACGCTGTAATGAATGGCGTAACTGCAAGGCATTCCTCATAAACGGAGCTTCCATGCAGTTAAGGCAATTTGAAAGTTACTTTTATCGTGTAAGAAAAAAGTAAAAGTGTTGTGAAAAATCGTAGATGGAATAACCGTTTAGTGCGCCTCGCTGACCCAATCTTTGGCACTTGTCGACCTTTTGTTTCGGAATATGGGTCAATTTAGGGCGGTTAAGAATCGTTTCTCCAGCTTTTGCAAAACACTCCATCAAGCCGACTTTTACTATCTGACTTTTTTCTTTCGTGACAGGGGATAGCGGAGTGTGCAGTCCAGGAGCTGTTGACTCAAAAACAATTGGCAATTGCTCTGTCCGGCACTCAGGTAGCAGTGATGTTGCACAGTTGTCGTACATGGACCGCGTCGTGATGGAGATCGTAGAAACGGAGACGGTCTACGTGCGAGACTTGGAGCATGTCGTCGAGGTACGTTTGCATTCCATCACCAGCACGTACTTTTTTGTTTGTGACTGATATGACGATCATAATCTTGGTAACCCGTCGATCATAAACGTAGGGCGTTATTCCCCACTTTTATTTTCCCGGTGGAAAATTAGGGTCACAGTAAAAATTTAAAACCTGTTACAATTGTCCAAAATTTGGACGCGAAAGAAATAAAAAAGAAAGTTGTGCTAATGCTTTTATTGCTGAAAAACAGGGCTATTTGAATTATTGGGCCCAAGCTGTGCCATCGCCCTTAAACGAAGAAGAGTCCAGAAACCTGTTTAGCAATATCAATCAAATCTATGCCTTCAATGCCGCCTTCCTAAAAGAACTGAGGTCTTGTGAATTGGATCCCGTCGAAATTGCAAGATGCTTTGTGCGAAATAATGCCGGCTTTACCATTTATACCGAGTATTGCACAAACTACCCCAGGTATGCATACCCATTATGAAGTTCTGTTCTCTTTTCTTAAAAAAAAGTCGGTTACAGTAATAAAAACGCAGTTTGAGAGACTTTTTCTTACAATGTCGCCCTAGAGACATTTTCTTACCGCAGAAATTACGCGTTTAACGTGACAAGATCACGAAAAACATGAAAGCAGTCTACTAGTCAGAGTTATGGGATCTAGCTTAGTGGACTATCAAATTAAGAGGTAACTAAATCCTGTTATGCTAGGACCGTGTCTGTTCTGACCGACTTGATGCGAGTAGAAGCCACAGCACGGGCCTTTCGCGAGAGACAAACCAGTTTGCAGCATACTTTGCCCTTGGGTTCGTATTTGCTCAAACCTGTGCAGCGAATTTTGAAGTATCATCTTCTTTTGCAAGTAATAAAATCCCTTCATTTCGGTTATATCTTTCTTTAATCTGATTTCGTCCAAAATAAGTTAAAATCGTTTTAATTATTTCTTTGGTACTTAAAGTTAGCGTATTTATTTTCATTTACAGAATATCGTGAAGCATTATGACCGGACGAGTGACGGCTACGCGGATATTTTGGTGGCTTTGTCGGCTATGACCGGGATTGCTCATCATATTAATGATATGAAACGCCGACACGAGCATGCTGTCCGCGTACAGGAAATCCAAAGTCTGTTGTATGGGTGGCAGGTCAGTTGTTTCCTCCCACCATTTTTACTGTTTTCCTCTTTTTGTCGGTTACATCAATGTTATCTGGTTTTCAGTCTGAGTTTTTTAGGACTTGAAAAGCAATAACAGCTGGAACTGACTTTACGATTACGAGAACATGTGTCATTTTGGGTGTTTTCTCTTTCCGTTCTAGGGCGAAGACTTGACAACATATGGAGAACTGGTGGCTGAAGGCCATTTTCGATTGTATGGGGCCAAAGCTTTACGCCACGTCTTCCTTTTTGATCAAATGCTCTTGATATGCAAGCGGAAAGAAGACGGAACTTTAAGTTACAAAACGCACATAATGGTATGGTTGATAGCACACATGTTTGGACTAAAGTTAATTATTCTAGTTTACCTCTAGTGTTCCAATTTAATGCTAATAGAAAGCGTCAACGGAGAACCTTTGAGTTTCCATGTGGTCCCTTTTGATAACCCCCGCCTACAATACACTTTGGAGGTAATGTTACTTTGTGTGACACGACACAAAGCAATCTAAGTCTTATTTCATCATTTACTTTTATTATACTTTCGTTTTTTTCAAGTTTTGTCTTGGAACAAAAGTATTTACTATTTTTCCACTCCAGGCACGTAACATGGACCAAAAAAGGGAGTGGACCTTGCAGCTTAAACGAGTCATCTTAGAGAACTACCACGCAGAAATCCCAACACATGCGCGTCAATTAGTCATGCAGCTTGGACAAGAAAGGCCTGAGCGTAAGTTGTTTTCTTACTTGATGCGAAAAGACGCGGAAACGCTTCGCGGATGTATTTCGATTTATTTATTCTTTTAAGTTTTTTTCTTAAATCGTCCACGATTGCTCAGAGGCGCCTTTTGCTCTTTGATAGCCATCTTAATTGTTAGACCCAAGTCTCTTTTTTAGATACTATCTTTTTTCGTCAGAAACATAACTTTGCTTCTACTGAATGTCCGACCTGTGTCAGAATTAAGTCTAAACAGAAGCCTTTCTTAAACATTTACAGAAATGATATACATTTCCTTTTTGTTAGTTTTACATTGATTTATTTGAATTTAGCTCCAATTGTATATGTAACTTTGTATCCCTGCGTAGGTGACGTTTCTGTGGAGCGAAATGGACCAAAACGACAACACTCGGCACCTGAATATCTAGAAAGGCGAAAACACTCCACCGCTGGTTTGAAAAGCAAGCTTCGGAGAAGCAGAAAAAGCAGCGTCACTAGTCCTAAAGAGGTATGTGGAGTTTCGCCCTTTCAGTCGTATAGTTCAGTTTTTATTAGCATTTTTACTCTTTATCTTTTCAATCTTTCGACTCAATTTCTCACCACGTTCAAATTCCTTTTACCATCGTAGTCACCCTTGCTTCCCCGAAGATTTCGACGAAGTTTGGATAGCTCGCCGTCGCTCTCCGATCCAAACAAGGAGTGTAAAGAAAAATTCAGAAAATGCAGCACAATCAGTTGTCCGCCGGAAATGGATATGGATAAGGTAAACAAAAGACACAATATTACTTAAAAATACTTCTTATAAAATTGATCATTCGCATTCAAATGCAGTTTGAAAGGTCTTTGTAGACCGATACTCGCGTATTTAGCTTAAACGACTTCCTTAAAGATGAAGAGGAAACGGTTTATATATCTTTTGCCCTCTTTTGCACAGAGCCTTAAATGGCGGCGCTGTTCGGAACAGACCAACATCCCAGGCAGTCCTAGTTCATCCATGGACTTTTCCATGCAAGAATCTCAATCTAGCAATGCGTTGGACGCTGAAGAGACGGAAGAGGAAGATGTTTCAGAAACAAGACCGTCCGAAGAAAGTCTGGAGAAAATTGTAGGTCAGTTAGTGCTCCAGAATCGGGACATCCAACGCATCCTACTTCGTCAGCGCCGAAAACGTTTCGAACCGGCGGACTCCAAGTCACTACATGATCAGTCATCGTTGCCTGAAAGCCGGGAATCCATCTGTGAAAGCATATCAGCCAAGAGCTTTGAAAGCGATGACGTCCCGTTAGGAGCTCCTTTACATCCCAACGATCCTACAGACACGGAAGATAAAGACCTTGTGGCATTGAAACGTAATTGCCCAAACCGGAGATCCTTGGGAACATGCACATCTCTAACACCACAGCTAACCCCAGTTCCCAACATCGAAAGGTCTTTATCGTGTCCTGCTCGCCAGAAAGTCCAAATCCGGAAGTCAGTCTCTTTAACCCGAAAGGTTAGCAACGTAATCCACTGCGATTTAGCCCATTGGCAAGAGGTATTGCGATCTCTGTCGCCACAGCGCCGATTAAATTTCCTGGGTCAAAATAGGCAAAGACCCCCACAACCATTACCTGACTCTGGTACCACCAACAATTCGAAAGACACTACCAGTGAGCCGGAGAACCCCAACGTGCCGGAAGTCTGGTTAAGACTACAAGAAGAGCATTTATCCACTGCCCATCTGAAATCGGGCTCTTTACCGCGTAGCTTCAGTTGGCAACAAGACGCCAACAAACGAAACCGGGACCGGCCGGTGACAATTGCGTCTGATAAGCCTGATCTGCACGAGGACTACGAATCCTACCGAATGTCTTTGGAAGAAACAAGATCAGTAGATTTGAGCAACGAAAGTTTACAAGACCCAGAGCTAGCTTACCCAGATTATCGCATTTACCGACGAAGTACGTCGCGTTCTTCATTACGAGCAGTGATTCATAGCGTTTCGAACAAGATCGCCCATATGAAGTCCAGCGAGCTATGGAGTTCTTGGTTCAATCTAACAGAAGAAGAGAAACAAACCAAATGGATCAGCACGTTGTCTCGCCAGTATAGCCAGATTATGAAACAGCGCGTCCGAAGCCGTCCATCTCAAGCTGACTTGCACAATCAAACGTCAACAGTTGGCGCGCGAATTGCCAATACGGACTCGGCTGACTACGCGGTACCGTGTGTGCGCCCGAAAGGCGAGATCAGCTTCGCTGATCTAAGCAGTTCCCAGGACAAGATCTCTGATTCCATGTACTCGTTGTCAAGTGGTTTAGGGACCAACGAATCTGAATCCTCTGGCACGCTGAATTCCCGAAGAACTGTAGTTTCGTCACATTTTGAGGATGAAGACTCGGATCTCGAACGATCAGAGAGCGAGCTTTCCAACGATAGTTTTTACGAACGATCTTTTGAAGCCATAGAGTCACTATTGGACCAAGAGGTTTACCGGGATTCTGCCATTTTCAGTGACAAAGATGACCTGTCAAGTTTGGTCAGTGGCAGTAATCCCTCGTCGTTAACCAGAGGCATTGATCCCAAAGTCTTAAATCAGGAGAATCCTATTGTTCGGGGGAAGTCGAACGTGCCCCCTCCTGTTCCCGCCAAACCAAGCCGCGCGTTGCTTCAAAATCTACAGATGGATTTATTGAAAGAAAGTGCGATTGCAGATCGGGTGAAATTGTTGGAAGAGAATTCAAAGTTTAAGAAGGCCAATGGCTTAACCTCCTCCCTTGAAAACCTGAAAAGCATTCAAGAGCGGCGGAAAGAATTGGAGAGTTTTAGCACGAAGACTGGGGATGAAAGTGAGACCAGCTCCCAGCATTCAACATCCACTGTGAATACGGTCTTGGAGGTGCAATTTAATCCCAGTGCCGGGGGTTCGCCCGAGATGGACCGAAGCCGCCCCAGCATTCGATACGCGGCCGTTCAGCGCCGTCGAGGCGTTTCTTGTGATTCCCTCGCGAACCGTGAAAGTCTTCCCGTTACCAACACAAGTGCTGCATTACCAAAAGGCTGGGTTAAACATATAATAGGAAAACTCCAAGGTGAAGCGTAAAAAAGTGTTAATTCACTTGTGAGAGTTGCCTCCATGAAAGTTGAATGGAGTATGTCAAAAAGAATTTGTTTGCTTATTCGCCACTGACCGTTACATAACAGCAATGTAAGCTAGTCTTTCGCCATTTAGCGATCAAAATTGGAAATAATTATTTTAATTTGGCGAATTTCTTTTATCTTTTTCGCTGTGTTTCATTAAAGTTGCCCGAGTTCTCTGTGCGTTTGTAGCGTTCGCGAACCAATATACAGCACTATCTTCGAAAACTTTCGTCAGTCGTTTTTGTACTTGGTAATGAAAATCATTGCATCGTCGTGTCATCTGACATAAAAATATTCATATATTGTAACATTAGAGGCGCTTTGGCCAGTGAAAATAAAACAAAGTTGATAAATAACATAAATAAAGGGGGCTTAGTAGTGTACGATGGATTATTGAGTTTGTATAGTTCGTGAGCCTTTTTACGAAAAAAAAATCTCGTATTTAAAAAATCTATTTTTTTTATTTTCTTGCTTACCATTAGATAATATGGAAAATAAAATAAAGGTTATAAGCCACCAGTAAACTTTTGCGGTATTCCCTGTTTTTTGGTGCATTTTCGAGAAAAGAAATTGATTTTCGCTGATAATGCATTCGTCTTCCGCGGCTCTCCGAACACAATTAAAGATCTTCGCTTTACCTGGAATGGCAATTCTGTATCTCATCTCAACTAGACAACATAAATAACGAATCATTTATTATTCAAATGATTCAAACACGGTGAGGTAACTGAATGGTTACAAGCACTCCTTCGTGACCATGAAGTTGCCCATGCTATGCCCAACGAAACTTTATGGATTACAAAAAGTTTCGAAAATATCAAAGCATCACACGATATCGTCAGTTGAATATATTGGCCATCGCAATGTTATATGGGTGTCCATGTCAATGTAAACGGTATTCAAGTATGGGCAAAGTTGTCCATTGTCATCTCGCACTCCAATTAACCGAATGTTTGGAATATGCAAATTAAGTTATGAAAAATATTCCCCTCCGCGTGAGGATTCAGAATCTGTAAGAATTATTGCGCTAGCCCTTCAAATAAGCGAGAAAACTGAGCTTGAATATGAAATTATGCCCTGAGGGCATCTCAGGAGCCAAAAATTTTGAAATCCCATAAGGAATAACATGGGAAAAAGTGCGATGCATCATGCTTTTCGAGGTCTCGTTCACCCTTTCCTATCCCCTCTCTTGCTTCCCATGGTACTCTAGCTAATTCCCTTTAATTGGGATATACCAGGTACCATAGGAAGCAGCACAGGGCATAGTCAGTTTTTTTCCCTCTGAAAAACCAAACTTCAGTCTCGGGGAATCGAACCTACAACCTTACGATCCAAAGTCAAAGACTTAGACCGCTCGGCCACGAAACCTTATATACCGTATTGATACACGCAGGTATCAATCCAATACATCCATTTCGAAACTACACTCTCATTAGAGGAAATTGATATTGAACTTATGAACTTACAATTGAACAAAATAAAAATAACAATAAATTCACAACACTACTTCACGTCTCATAGGCAAGATTTGTATTAGTGAAGCTCAGTAAGAAAACAGTATTCTAGTTAAATCAGTATATTTTGCACAGCAATTCGGGTTCAAGTGTGTGAAATAAGGCTTAGTCGTACTACACAGCAGCCGTTTACAAGAAGCGAATATGACAGAATAACTGACTAGAAAACCTACGACCAAACGTAGTTTTCCAAAAAAATGAACCGAACGGTTTCGGCCAGTATACAAAAGAGGGTGAATTAATTACAGGAAGGCACTAGAAGACACACCCAAAATACGATGTTGAGTGTTCTAGAATGCCCACTTCCCTTTTCATTTCCATAAAGCCTAATTTCCCGTAGAATTCCACGGCTGCCGTGTCCTATCGTTCCACTTCCACTTGATATCCGGATAAACATTGATCAATCAAAACTGACAAAATATATTATTAACACATACCCTATAACATTAAAATACTAAAAGTTAAATAGTAAGAACAAAAGTAATAAATTTTTTTCTTACTCTATGTATTTTTTTAAATACTATATCAAATACCAGCAAACAAGAAATGCAAAGACATAAGACAATACGAGTAATATGTAAAACAACTTTTCGAAATGGAAATTGAAGTATTTACGAGAACTGAAATCAATTAAAGAATCTTACCATGCGCCATTAAGGCAGCTACTACGCAAGTTGCGAGGAGTTTGGCAACGGATTGATCTCCTATTGAGCTAAACACGCCTACACTGTACTGAGAAGGATACTGGCTATAGAAAATTTCAGCCTCTGATCGATCTTTCTGCAAACTCTCCATGAGTTCCTAAAGAGAACGAAAGTTTTCACTCTGTAAATATTTTAAAGTAGACTGTCGAAAAATACATTTACGAACTCATCTTGCTTTACTGAAGCTAATTTTCTCTCCAGTTCGGGAACCCAAGCTACTTGGCACCGCTGGCGAAACTGTTTCGCATTTGCAGCGGCTACGATATACCCAACAATGCCAAGAAACAGTCCAGAAACCTACTAATAAAAACACTATTTTATTATGAAAATTAACTACTTCATCCATGAATTTCCTCCAATATTTTGTAAATTAATCAAACATTTACTTATCAATATCTATCGTAAAAGATAATTAAACCTACCTAAGTTAAGAGGTAATTACGTAAAATATTCAAGATAAAATTCGAGAAATCGAAAGCTTACTTGTCTCCTAAGAGATGAGGATGTTTCTTCAACATACTCGTTGCTTAATTTACTACTGAAAAATTTTTATTTCTGTTTTACAAACCATACATTTTTCAAGGAGAAAGGAATAATTTTGTTTTGTCTTTATTCGGTGTTCATTTAAAGATTTGGATGTGGCGGTGTACAAGCCGAAGTTTGGCTGCTAGATTTGGTACTTGCTGTGTCGCTTGAGTCGTCTTTTCCATCAGATTCTCCTTTGTCATTCTCATCACCTTCATCTGTGCTGCTGTCATCTTTAACTCGACGTTTCTTCCCTTCCGCCGAATTCGTATCATTGTGCTTTTCCTTATCTGTCCCATCTTTAGCATTAGATTCTTGCGCAGCGATGTTTTGCATTAGCTCGTGATTGTAGGTCGAATGTAGCAACAGTCCCAAAACACCAGCACGGGAAGACATGGACTGCCTTATCTGCTTCTCTCTTTCAAATAACTCGTCAAGCTTCAACCACTGGCGCACCCGTTCCAAATCGATCTCAGCTCTTCGCAGCTTTTCCCAGCTGTGATGTTTAACGCATTTCTTTTTCGCTACTCGGCAAAGCTCTCCGGTGGTTTTAAAAACATCCTTCACTAGGGGACAGCCACAAACTTCATTATCATTAACTTTCGTGTCTTTGCAATGCTCAGGGCAAAGTACGCGCAATCGTTTGCAGTAAGTATGGTTTACGGCGTTGTATGCGTCACAAAACATGTTGTTTCCTTCAATCCTTGTCTTGTAGATAGAGCCAAAAGAAGTCTGACTCTCGTATTTGTTGAAACATCGTTCCATGTGCCTCACAGCGATGCGAGCTTGAACGGCGTGTCCACAAGTGACGCAATACGTGGATGTTTCATCGCCTTCGTCTTCAGTGTCGTCCTCTGAGCGAGCATCTAATGTCAGGCTTTTTCCCTTGCCAATAATCACGTCCAAAGCCTGTGAAAGTAAACAATTGTAAAAACAGATTTTAAAAAATGACCCGTAAAACGGCGTCTAATGCAACCTTATGCTTCCTGTCCAATTCTTCCAAGGCACTCCTAGCTTCCAGCTGCTGCTTGCGAATATTTTCTAGCTCTTTTTTGTTTGTGTCTTCAGCAATACAAGGCGTAGCATTCCATTCCTGAATTCTCTGAGGCAAAATCTTGAGAAAACAGATTTAAGTCCTTTGAAGCTCCTTTGGCTCTAAATATAATACCTGATAAATCCTTGCAGATGCCAAGTTTATTCCACATTGATCTGAACAATATTTGGAACCCGGTTTGGCACCTTTGGTGCACTGTGGACCGTAGCAGTGCTTAACCTGGACCTGGATTTTTACTTCTTCATCAGAACTTGTGTAGCGCCGTTTGCGCGACACATGATGACGACCGTGGTTAGCTACAGTTCCCGACTTATCCTGTCAAAATTAATGAAAAATAATAATAGCGAACGATAGCTTAAAAAAAACGCACTAAATTTTTAACGTAATCTACTCACCCGTTTGCTAGGTACGGACTTTTGCTTTTGTATCTTTTCCTTTTTCTGACGAGGCTCCCAGACGTCATCATCCGAATAATTAGCTTCTCGTAGGACCAAACTCGATTCCTCGGTTTTAACTACTGTCGATTTTGCTTTCTGTTCTTCGAGATTCGGGCACTCTCGTTCCTTACAAACTTTAAACTTGCTGCTGTTCCCCAATTTCTTCATACCCCGACAGTTTTCACAAACGCCACAATCGTCAGTGCGGTAGCACGCTAAACAGGATCCACATCCTGGTAAGGATACCTTCTGCTTCTGTTGAGACTTTTCGTGTGACTCAGAATCCTTACGGCGATCGCGCCGTTTTTTAAGGAGTTTTTCTTTTTTGCTACTGCTTAACTTTTCTAGCTTCTTCTGCTTGTACCGGATTTCCAAAGACGGGTCCTTCTCTCTGCATTTCTATCAGAACATTTTGATTGATTACATAACCAAACTTTTTTTAAAAAAAAAAAACTTACTGCACAAAAATATTTCTTTATAAACTTGGCCTCCTCTTCTGATATATCGATACAATCTCCATGATACCACTCTTCGCAACGATCGCAGCCACTAGCAAAAATGAATTATCAATCAACAAACCACTATGCTGTATTTGCTCTTACATCATGAATCTGTTCACATCAGTCGTCTTACAGATGCAATAAACTTGTTCCTCCAATCCATGCTCTTCCTGCTTCATCATTAACGCTATTTTGGATTGCCGTTCTGGTAGACTGAATTTCTGGGCAATCTCTTTACGCTGTGAGCAAAAAGAAAGAATGAGAACTCGAACCAATACTTTGAAAATAATAACTGAAACTTACCGACAAAAGCTTTTCTGACATTTTAAAATAGAGGTAGGACAAAAAGAGAAAACAAAGGTTCAAGCAGGCAATGAGTTTGCAAAACATGTATTATTGTCATCACTAGATGTCTCTTCCATCCGCGTTCGCGGTTCCCGCTAATAAAATTCGAACCGCGGATGTCAATTTTGAACAGAAATTTACGTCTCGCGAACTCATTCTCAATAAACAATTTCAGAAGATAAACGGTATTAAGTTAAATATTATGATAAAGCGATGAGTAGAAAAGATTATTCTAGCGTTTTGACTGGATATTTTTATTGAACCTTGTTTTTGTGTTACACAACGCAAGCTTAAGTAGGTGACAATTGGTCACCCTGCTTGACATGGAGTGCAATATCTATTTCGTGGCATGTCTTGAAGTAGGCCTATTATACATAGGGAAAGAGGTGGTATACAAAGACCAGAGAATAGGTACATCACATGAAAGCAGCCTACATCTACAGCTTTAATTAGTATAATGTTGATCGTATTTCCTTCCTTTTATAGTTAAGGCACTAAACTTACAGTGCCGTATTCAAGGACCGTCCCTGCTGAATAAGCAGGCCAACGTATGCCAGTACTTATAACATTTGTAGTATTGGGTTGTACTTTTAATGTCCCTAACAGACTTGCACTCCCCCCGGGACAGTACGTGGCATTATTAGGCTCTAACAACCAAAATGATCCACAGCCGTATTTATCGTCGTCAACCGTAACAAAGGGAGTAGGTTTCAGTGGCTGTCCATTTAATTTAAAAATATCGAAATTCGGTGGATTGGAACTCAAAAAAGTAATGTTCATCAAAGTTCCATTAGAATCTATGAAAGGGTTAGCGTATATGCTATTATACCAAATACCACCCGAGCTTTTAAACCAAAAAGCTATCTTTGGGTACGCTCGTAATTTCGTGACACGGTGCATGTCCATTACCGACATCCGGTAGTCAAGGACAGGCTTGCCTGTCGTTAAGTTCACTTTTCTGCGGAAAATGAAAGTATCTTGATCTTGACATGTACCGAAAAGAGGTACTGAAGATGATCCATCTCCATCCGGCCATAAAGTACAGTTCCCGTAAGCTTCGAATGGAAAAGCAAATCAATCTCACCGAAGACGCTCTAAAACGTTTACTTACGTGGAGTTGCGTACACGTAGCGTGCTTTACAGTCAATGCAATGTTTGGTACAGCTATGACAGCTCGGCCATGTGCCGAGGCACCCAGGTCGCAAAGTTTCACACGCAACAGGGCTTGGTGACTCAATACAGGAACTATTTCTGCCACCAGGTAACTTATCCCATACATAACTTTGGACCAAAGTAGTAACCACTCTTGAAGACTTATTAGTGCATAGATTTTCTGTCTGCAATTCACAATAGTAACTGCCGCTCCTTTCGTAGAAATTGAAGGCTTGACAATGATCGCTTGAAGAACATTTTGTACTGCAATCCATTTTCGCCCAAAGCAGTGAAACATCTTCCATTTCAAATTTTGATTATTTCCAAATCATAGGTGTTCGCAATTACAGTTTACCTTTCGTGTAAGAAATAGGAGCAAAAATGCTGAGGTCAGTTACAAGCCTAAGATTCGCATAATTCGGACTCGACGCAAAACGATACCAAAAGGCGTCAGTGCTCACGGAACCTATCGAACACCACCCGATGAAAACTTGTATTGATATTATCAGTACCTTCATGCTTTAGGTTCGGAGTCTTCTCGTGAACTATGAAAGCACGTTAGTAAGGTTGGAACTTATTTTTATCTTGCATTGCCCTACTTTATTGGCTTTGCGATATTTCGCCTATGAAGAGAGGTAATGTTTTCCGTTGCTTGACAATGTGCCCATTATCCAAAGAGTAGTCCTTTACCTAAAATGGCCCATAAGTTTTAGTAATAGCTAAGAAGATCACAAAGCCCCTCTCCTGTATATAAAAAATTCCTTCGCAAAAGGTCTCGTCGATTAACAGCGTAATGTACCTTCATTCCAAATAGGTCGCATCAATCTTTCGTTTCCTTAGGTTTATTTTTTGTACCACTAATCAGTGGCTTTATGCTCAACGAAGGTATAAACATAATCACTTGGATTAACGGATTCACCAAGTAACCACCACAGACTTGAAGTAGAACAACCAGCTTTGATGTATGAACTTCAAATGAAAAGTGATTTCTCTGAAGTTTGAAAAGTGAAATCAAACTTCAAATTATTTCTACGCGTCTACTAAGAAAACATCCAGAGCAGTAAAAAAAAATTAGTAAATTTACAAATAAAATACCGTGCAATACTTACACCGGACCTAATTCTTCATTGTGATACCTGTACAGCACGAATTCGACCAAAAGTATGATATATGCTTCCTTTTATTCAGAGTCACGCAAAGAGAAACGCTACAAAACGATATTGTTTTGACTTGTATTCGTCACTAATTTTTATTTCACCAGTTATCAGCTTCCTCGACATTACTGATATAATCCGAACTTCAATGCTATTAATAGACTTTATATAGACTTCGTTCCCATTCCAGCTACACATCTCATCAGATCGGTCCAGAATTGTCAGAGGTTCGAAGCTAGTATTTACTCTTTCGGTAAATAGCAATCAACTTATCATAAACCTTATATTTTATTAGAGAGCACGAGAGTAGACCGATAACCAGCTAAGCCAAAAAGGCTTAGGGATATTTTCCGAGAAAGAAAATGAGAAAAATGTGATCAAGGGATCAAACAGTAAGAGGAAGAAGGGCAGCAAAATCTCTGCTTGGCAAAGCTACAAGTCATGGGAATGTCTCAACACAACCAGCAGGCCAGTTTCACAGTCATGGGATTTACACTCCAACAGTTTTTCAACCTGTGGCCCGTGTCCGGACCAGATTAAGAACCACTGTCAATGAAGTAACTGTCTTGGGCTATTCAGCACAAGCTCTGCATATAAGATAAGAGTTCGAACACAAGCGAACTGCAAAACGCTAATGAAATAGTTATCGAGAGCGAAACTGGGATCAAAGTAGAAATACACTCTCGAAACCACGGACAAGACGAGGGACGGTGAAATGAAAACAAACAGGTAAATCCTATCTCCTATTTTTAATATGAAAGTTGGGAAGCTTTCGAAAAAGCTGTACAGAGAGAAAAAACTTTGTAAATCTTGGACAATGAGGAAAAAGTCACAATACAGAAGAGCTTCAGCTTGGTTATCGAAAGCTTTCCCTTACTCCGTGTTTCAACCAACGCAGCCAACCTATAACTTTTCCCCTTCATTCGAAGCGCTTTGTTGTCCTTCGTGCAGCTGGCTACGGCTATTGCTGGTGGTTAGCGCCAGCAACTTCATTTGGCGAATAATGGCCGTGGCGTTATATGCTTGCTAGATGTCCAAAAAAAAAGCAAAAGTGTGTCATTACTTCGAACCACGCCACAATTCGTCATATATAACCATGACATAACATGCAACAACGAATGCGTCACCGTTAGACCATATGTCTCCGTATATGGACACAGCGCAATAGGTGCATACGACTGCGAACATGCTAAGAGTATGCAGATAACGGCACAATTAGCATGCAATTAGTACGAAATGGGGTTACCCCTATCGTTTCGTTCCTTCCCCCTCCCCTTCCCCTTCTTCCGAGTCTTGCTCCTGGATAGAGGGGCACAGACGCGAAGCCCCGCCCCCTAAATCCACAGACCCGCCCGCAGACAATGCTAGCCTTTGCATTTTATGCACCATGGCAATGGCGTGCATCAGTTGCTATATTAAGAAAAAACGTTTCCTCAACACACCACCATTCAAAGAGCCACGAAAAATATCAAACTTCAAATATTTTTCAAAACCAGAAAAAAACATGCCTTTTATTAATATTATTATTATTTAATAAATTGGAAGAAAAAATACTAAAAAAGTTAAATGCAAATATAGAAAAAAATGACGTGACTTACTCGCCACCGCGATTTTGCAAAGTTCTTCTTCAGCTGCTCAGACACTGAGCTATGAATGTTACGATCGCTTGCAGCGTTGCCGGATATCCTAGGAGAGAAATTCGCACAAGCTGAACATACGGGTCAAAAAAGAAACAATTTCCTTTTTCTTACCATGGATGAGCCAAAGCTTCTCGGCAAGTGACGCGCTTGGAAGCATCAACACACATCAACTTTCGTATGAAATCCTTCGCCGAATCGCTGATATCGTCCCAGTACGGAGAATCAAACTCGAACTCACCTAAAATTAGAAATAAATGTAATTAAATTAATTCTAACAAATTATAAAAATATTAATAATATGAAAAATGTTTCAATACACGACGCTGCCGAGTCCAATACATTTGTATCGAGACCAAACGTAAAATTCGCTTAACGAACTGTATATTAAGTCGAAATCTTAACTTAATCTTAAATCTTTCCATTTTGTGTTCGACTGCGAAACGGAGTATAGTTGTGAAAATTAATAATACAAGGCTTAACGTTCATTACACTCCTCTAGTAGATTTCACGAACAGTACAAAAGTAAGTTATAATACCCCAATTGCTTTTAAGATTTGTAACTAAAATGTCGCAATTAAAATACTGATTAATTGTTTTGTTTACATTCTACTCTAAATAAAGGAATGCGACCTTTGCGTTTTTCTTTTTATTTACCCCGATAAAAAAATAGACGGAAGGAACAAAACAACACAGAAAACGGATTTTAATAAACTACAACCGTTTTGGTTTATTTTCTTAGGTGAACCACGCCGACATTTCGGAGTATTATACAATCATTTTAATAGTTAGAAATTGCTTGGTCTAATGTGTCACATTTCTTAAACTTTTCTAGACTCTTTCGTAACATTAAAGCTGTCTCATAAATTATGAAAGCAAGTCCCGTTTTTCGAGACATAACCTAGAATGTTTCACTACTATCTCACCATTAATCAAACGGGGAAAAAATAAAAATTCACTTCCCCGCATGTCGAACAAAAAGAGTGCTGGATTACATGACGAAAAGAAAGCCATAACACTTTAATATTCGTGAACGCCTACTAGTAAGACAAGAGTGAGTGTTCCTTACTAAAAATTCCCCCTCGATTCCACACGCAGTAGTTTTTAAAAAATAAAACTTTTCGATTGCCCACACAAAAACTCGACTGTTGTCGCATTATTACTTAATGAACAGGTTAAATATTTCGGCGCTCGCAGTCAGGCATGTAAGCAATACACATGACCTGTGACGTTGGGAGGCCAACTCGGCGTTCACAGTGTCTTGTCTATATTGGCTACGCAGTTCGTTGCGTTTCTATTGCTCAGTTATGGTAGTTAGGAAAACATCTGCCTTACATATCAGTCAATTTATCCACGGTAATGTTGTCACTGGAAACGACTGGAAACGACTGCAAAGGATGTTCAAAGTTAACCTTGTTTGTCCGTCCGTAATCAATAAACAACCGACAGGCAATACTAAAAGTAGTACGTGAAATTCGCGTCAAACAATATCCTTCACGTGTCGTGGGAAAGTCCTTTTACGAGCACGTTAATGTAATGTTGCCTTGGTGCACACTTATAAATATTTTCGCATTCCAAATCCAGTTGTTAGCGCTCTAACGTAGCCTAGTAGCGTTCGTTCGGAAACCACTTGGGTAAAACTGGACTCTTAATAAGCAATTCATAAGGCTTTACGACAATTCAACTGGCTCAGAATTCGTAGGATAAGTTAATACTTTTTCAACTAAGATATTACCTTTCAGAATTTGGGCAAATAGATTGGCATCGTTTTCGTCATAAAAAGGAGGGTACCCACATAGCAGGATATAAGAAATAACGCCTATGCTCCAGACATCGACAGCTTTGCCATACGGTTTCTGTGCCAGTACTTCGGGCGCTAAAATATTAATGTAAAATACACAATTTTCAGACAAATTTACTAAAAGAAGCTTTCTTTGAAAATATTAAATGATAACACGTAAGTAACGGTTTTTGAACGTTTTTCTTTACCTACATAACCAGGAGTACCGCATGCTGTAGCCATAATGCCGGAATCTTCCATTTTCGAGAGACCGAAGTCACTAATCATGATTTTGCTATCTTCGTCAGGACTATAATATAAGAGATTCTCCGGCTAGCAGGGGAAATAAAAAAAAAACATTAACGATCGCTTCAAGAAAATCCGCAGATCACATTCAGTTTGTCTTAAAAAAAATGCCATCCTTTTACTTTTAGATCTCTGTGAACCACGCCTTGTTCGTGCATAAAATCCACAGCTTCCAGAACTTGTCGTATGAGATCTGCAGCGTCCTTTTCGGTATACGATCCTTTCTCTACAATTCTGTCGAACAATTCCCCGCCGGTCACACTAAATCGAAAAGAAAAGGAACAAAACCGGTGAGTTTCTTTTTTCTTGAATTACACACTCCGAGGTCATTCCACGTCGTCTATCAGTTATGTATTTATAATTCCTTCACGATTTAGTTCTCCCAAGATTGAAACGTTCAATAGTAGTTCAACACAACGGAAATCATTGACTTCTATTTGAACCCTTTACATTACCTTTATCGACCTTAGTGACATTTTTTATATCATAAAAGCTTTTCTCATCATCCAAGCTTTTCAAAAGACACAACAAAAAATGAACCAGATGCGGGCTAGCGTAACTTACGTGTGATCAACGTTCAAGTCAATCCATAATTTCCCTATCGTTCCTTTCACTCTTTACTACAAGTGCAAAATCTTTGACTTTGCGTGTTTCCGGGCAGCTTACAGGAATGAAACGCTGGCAGATTCTCTTCTTGATCTTCGATCAATACTTCCTGCCTCTTCGCTTGCTCTGATCGTATTTTTTCCTCTAGCTTTTATCTCAGTAGCGAAAGTGCAAGCAGCATTTCAATTTCGATCATAGTTATCAACTACGGAAAGAAGTTGTGGCTTCTATCACATTTTCCTCGTGTTTTCTACTTCTGACAGCATATAATGCCTCGTATTGGAAAATATACAGAATCATGGCAAAGGGGGGATAACAAAAGGACTCCTGCAAAAGCGTTCCACTCCTTACAGAAGTAGATCGAAAGGCTATTACTGTCCTCAAATTAGCCCGAATGTTCATTACTAGGCTTGTTTGTCGAGTAGCTAATTGCTCTTGCTCGTTTAATCGGCGAGGACGTCAAGAAAGTACTCGAAACGTTTTATTCAGCATATAATTTAACATTCTTCGTAATACGCTTTACCAACGACTTCCATTGTGAGATAATAGTGCTTCTTAAAATAAAAATCTCCTATCTCAAGATTTCCGACGTTTGTTTACCCGAAGTGTGCTATGTGTCGAGGCTGATGTTAAAAGCAAATGCCTCCAAATGGCTTTCGATCAGCCGTCCTACTACTCGTGGGCGTACAATACGAACACTGCATGGGTGGCTATAGAGGTCAAAGGTTAGTTAAGACTCCACGATCGATAATACTGTACATCGCGTCAGATCAGTCGGTTAATACCTCCCCAGTCTCCTACAGAGTGGCATATGGCAGGACGTGAATTTTAAGACACATTCATTACGAGCATCAAGCAGGATATTTTTAGCAGAATTATAATGTAATGAATACGAGCTAGACTACTTGCTGGGAGACACTGTCTGCTCAAATAGCGAAATTCCTGTTCTAGAACTGAAGGACGGGCCAGACAAGATGAGGTGAAATGTTTTTTTTTTCTTTTTCGCGTGTTTTAACTGCCACCACGACCGAATCTAGGGTTTATTAGAGGGCTCGATAACTGACTTCCCGAATTCTTATGGAAGGAAATTATCGAAAAAAAAAAAGAATTCTAATAGCCTAAATTACTGATAAAAATTTAAAAATCCGAAATTAAATGAAAATCCTTAATTTTTGGAAAAAAAACATCCAAAGTCTAGATAAAATCTTAACATCCTCTAGAAATAAATAAAAGAGCAATTTAAAGGATGAAAATGAAACCTGGACAGTTGACACCTACAACGAATTTCACGCCTGCGTTTATTAACTGTTCACGGAGATAAAATTTCTTATTCTTTTTCTTTTCACAGATATCAGTGCTTTTGCTTCATGAAAATTTACAGGATTAACTTCGGGTTTCCGGAGACTAACTTTGTAGGGATTCAATGAATTATTCTAGGGCAAACAAAAATGTCGTCCCTCTTGACGAATAGGTCACATGCAGCTTTAAGCTGGTACTTAAGCCTGATAACCGTTGTGCTTGTGAGATGATTTAAAATTTTGCGACCACGGAAACACGAGACCAAGTACGCTAGCAAATTTAAAATATGAACGATCTCAGCTAAATAGAACTCGCAAACCAAAACACGAGTGTGCTTTAGGTTGCAATGGGCTTCGGTGTTTATTTGGCGGTGAATTTGTTTGCCCTCCACCGCAGGGGATTCCCTTAATGCGAGATAAAAAGCAAACAAATCAAGAACTATCAAGATTTATTAAAAATTACCAAAAACTGATCACCGGGTAGTTTTAGGGTTAAAAATAAGTATGAAAAAATGTGAAAAATATGAAAAATACGAAAAATAACATATGAAAACAAATTCATTGAAAATAAAAAAAAATAAACGAAATATGAATATAATACAAATGTAGAAACTATGAGTTCGCATAATACTTAATTTCAGGGGATATCGAAAGACAAGAATATCCAAATTTATCACTGAAATTTAAAAAAAAAATACGCATAGTACATACAAAGATAAAAGTATATGAAGAAAACATTTACAAACACGCGCTTGGAATTTTCATTATGCGTAACTGTGTATCTGAAACCTATTAAACATCACATAAAAAGCTCAACAAACTTACAGTTCCATCACCAAGTAGTATCGATTTTTGTCTTCAAAGGTTTCCAAGAGCCGAACGATATTTGGGTGGTTCAACCTGTAAAAAGAAAAAAAAAACGCATAAAAATGTTTTGCAATTAAATACAGAATAAAATGTCATAAGCTTGTTAAAAATGCTGCAACAAACACTCCGAAAACATCTCCCATTAAAAAAGAAGAAAAGGATACAGGTTAAAGATAAGAATTAAATAAGATCGATCATTTTGCGCATAAACCCGCGTCAAGAATTGTGATCATGTTAAATAAAAACAACTTGCAAATTTCAACCCAGGTCATTTGACCTTTAAGAAAAAGAAAGAAGTTTACGTAAAAATAGGATTGCACAAAATAAAAGCACAATATGCATCCTAATAATGGCTTTATATAAAAACAGGCGCCTGGTACCGCATATTTAACTTCGTTCTATGCTTGATATCCCGATTCTAACCCTTTGACGGATATGCGCAATCTTGCTATTCTAAGAGCTTACTACATTTATTTGCATTTCGGTAAAATACACACGAGTTCGAATTATGCTATTGTTGGGGTTATAAAGGAGTTGTGCTTTATGCCTCATTTGAATGCCCAGTAGCCTACAAAATCACTTTTGTGACAAAACGAAAACAGAAGTTTTACATTAGAAGGGCTCTCAATGACTCCGGTCCATGACAACCTTGCACGCCAAACAAGGAAGAGCGCAGGGTAATTTGTTCCGATTTCTGTACCAACGCGTTCTCCTCCCTCCCAGTCAGCAAAACCTAAGTCAGTAATTCTATCTGACGTTCTCTATGGTAACCAACAGAGGTACTCGGTAATACCGCCTTCTTGATGATCTCCTAGCATGTAAAACATCTCATCCCCTTCTAAGTACCAGCATAATAGCCTGTGGATAGCGTAAAAACTACTAACTCTTGCCAAGCATTGGCCTGAATTATAAGATATTCATAAAACCACGTCCCTGGCCCGGAACAGCCACGGCTGGCTAGAATGGTAATCATGATATCCATGGTAAGGGAACAAACACTTCGGTAATGGCCAGCCTGACATTCCTTCCGGGCTGTCCACGCCGTAATGGAGCGCAACCTAAGTCTTCGTATCCGAAATGAAAGCAACTAAAACAAGTAATTACACAACGAAGGCCACAAAAGCCCAAGAATGCCTCGACAAAAAAAAAAAAAAAAAAAAAAAAGACCCAATCGTTCGCTACTCCTCTTAGATCCTTACCTCCGCAGGACTTTGATTTCATTTTCCAAGGAATCTTCTTTGCCTTTCAACGCTGATTTGTCAATGATCTTGACGGCGTGCAACACTCCGGGCTGTTCTTTGCTTTCTGCTAGCCGCACTTGGGAAAACGCACCCCTGTGAGGAAGAAAAATAGTTGATAATTTTTAGACTTTATAATTTTCTTTCTAAGCACTCAAAACAACCTTAATCAAAACTGCAACAAAACATAAACTGCAATGAAACTTAATGAAAATTTCAACAAAACTTACTACGCCTAAAGTGACTAGGGTATGTTAAACCTCGTAGAATAGCCAAGGTTAGGCTTAGGATAGAGTCACTTTGGGCTACAGAAAGCGAAAGTTTAGAGCACTGGACCAAAACCGCTTTTGTGAGCAAGGTTATTTTTCTTTAGCGAAAGTGGTTAGCAGACTACACAGAGAAATGTTATCAATTATGGACCCACTGACGCTGACTATATCTCACAAAAAAACGGTTCAAGATCTTTAAGACGCTTTTCTCCTTATTGACCATTCATAACCTGTACTTAATTGAGTATTCTGCTAATATTGTCGAAAATTGACATTATTCTACACAACGTCATAAGTGACAGTTACTATGACATACTCTGGAAAATATACAAACCGGAGCACACTTACGTAGTTTTCAACACACGCTTCTTATTTATTTTCTTTTTGTATTGCTTGCCAGTTCAGACTGAACACACGCTTCTCTAAGACATATAATAGACTAAGGATGTCAGCTTGAGTTTTTAAGTGAGCTTATCAAGTCTTAGTTCAAACTTACACACGCTAAAAATAGATCTCTATTACATGGGTGAGTAACTTTTGGGATCAGTAATAAAAGACTTTGAAATTATCTCGTAAATCACACCAAATGAGCTGAGAAGCAAACCTTATGAGTGAAACAGTACAGATGAGTGACAATTAACGAGTCCTCCTGAGTCTATAAAAGCCCCCAGAAATTCTTCTGGGAATTAAAGTACACTCCTTAAATTTTGACTCCCAAAACTTATAGGCAATCTTTTCCCTTAACTATTCGTCAACATTTTCACACACAATTTTTTTAATGGACCTACACTGGTCCATAATGGCCATATTTAACAGCTTGTCCGGTGAACACGGGTCTTCTTACTGTATTCTCAAGTATCCAAAATCGATTACTAATTGGGAAAGAGATTACTGGAGTATAATGATCAGTAGTTGCGGTTTCTACTATCGGCTTTCCTAAATCATTTTATCAGCAGTAGCATTCGTCATGCTCCACAAAAGAGCAGTTAGGTCTAAAACATCCGATCGACACTTTTACCGCAATCAAAAGGCCCGTATGTCATGCAAGCAGGCTTTTGGTGGCCACCTATATCTCCGACCACATACTCGCCATCCCTCAAAACAGAGGCCGACTCCTCATGTATAAAAACAAGCACAAAAATGGGTCACTGATATTGCGTTCTCCTAGAACTAGTTGACGAGAACCCTCGAGCCTCCGTGGGAGTTTCTACCTTAAACAGGCAAACTTGACCTACATTGTCAGCTTCGGACTCTTTACTATTGTCCAGATGATACAACTGGCCGATAATTACTATTTCCACACCCTACGACGTATCAAAAAGAGTAAAGTCATCATACACAATTTCGGTCACAAACTCCAATTGATATTCTGGTCCAATTACAGAATGCCCACAGGGCTCAAAGCCAAGAAATTTCCTCCCGACCAAAAAAAAAACAAAAAAAAAAAAAAAAAAAAAAAAAAAAAATCTAAGTGCACTAAACGGGTTACCTAATTCTTTATTTCCCCCTTGTTAGTAGTAAACAATTTTGCAAATAGGTTGTGAAGTTCACCTTGAATCGATTTAGAGGAATCAATTGTCAACTTACGTGCCCAATAAATCCTTCAGCTCATATTTATCTTCCAGAGAAGGTCCAAGTGCTTTTTCGTCTTTCTTAGTCGTCTTTTTCAGCGTATCCTTCTCTTTCTCCTTCTTCCCAAACAACGGCATTTTGAAGAAGCGTAGAATTTTGGCAGTATTATATTGTGAGTTCTACCCTTCAGTAAGGGATTTCTAGAGAGCAAGGACGACCAAAGTTTTGGGCATCAAAATTTCATTTTTCTTATCGTAGAATGAACAGAAACGGTTAAGATTTGGAACAACACAAGAGATCTACAGCACTGAGAAACTAACCGCCAGAAAGGTTACAGATCTGAGTTGAATCGTAATGGAAATCGTAAGGTTATCACACCCGATATTTACGACGATTTCACAAAACAATTAATGCTAGAGCAAGTGGTAGGAAGTTGATAGTCTAAGTACACTTTTCCAGTGAGTAAAGTCGAGTACTATTTACTTTCGACCACTGTCACACAGGCCAGCATCCACCGATAAATGCCATGGCATAATAGCGACGTGGTGTATACAGAGCCAGATGCGGAGAACGGTCAAATGCTAATACAGTATTTCGGTGTGAAAAGCGGACTTACACGCCACCTAGGAACAAGTCGTTGAAGTGTAAAGCTATGCGTTCTGCCAAAGCTGGCTAGGAAAAGAGCGATAAAATGAAGATCTACAGCATTTAATCTGCGCGACGAGCATTTTTTCTTTCAGAATCTTGAACACAGTGAGAAGCAAAAAAAAAAAAGATTTTTCATCTAAGATTGCTATGTCTTAAAAAAAAATAAATATTTGCACCTGATTTCCCCTTATTTTTACGGTCACTTCCATTCTGCAGTTGCGAAACATGCTGTAATTTTTTTCCTTCTTCAGGACAAAACTCGAACATCCTTTGAAAGCTTTTTGGACATAAAAAGATAGAAATTAAATTGTTTCTATCGCATTATGGAATGAATGGACTTGGGCTTCATAAGGAAGGAGTGGGAGATGGGGGAACAGTGATAATCTTTTAGTCTTTGCAAATTAATTCTTAGGAAAAAAATTATGGTAAATTAAGACTCTAAAAAATCTCCATGCCTAGTTTCCCATGGCATACATGCGAGTCCACTCTTTTGCATTACGAATGGCATCCGCTTCATTGACTTTCCACAATTCTGCAACGTCATTAGCCAGGGGATCGTCCGGATTGGGGGCACTTAATAAAGCTTGAATAGACAGAAGTACAGTGCGAATTTGTAAGGCCGGACTCCATTTATCTGGACAACGAATGGAAAGAGATTTAACAGGCATGTGCAATAAGATTACAGAATTACCTTTCAATATGTCTAGACAAATCCTCCCTAGTTTGTCAATATTAGGATGATAGATCTTGGTCATAAAACGCACTTTGGGTGCTGCCATGGGGTATTCTTCTGGCAAGAAAAGTTCCAGTTTGAAAACGCCACCTTCGAAAGGGGATCCTTCAGGTCCTGTTTATACACAATATAACAATTAGCGATGTGTGAGCTCTGAGGAACTTATAGTTACATACCCGCAACAACCACATGGAAATAACGAGCGTTTTGTTCATCAGGAACAGCACTAATTCCTGGCACAGGCTCTGCCATTAGCCTTTGCGTTTCCTATACCGTTATCAAATTTAGATATCGAGTAAAAACTGACTCATGCCTTCATTCGGCTTTTCTCATAAACCCAAATGAAAAGGGAGATATTACCTTAATGATCCTCCTAGGTAGACCTGCCATGACTGGTTCTATTTAAAAGCAAGTAAGCTGTGTAGAACAAGTTGTATACTTAAACACTTAATTTAATTTGTCAGCCAAGACTTTTTCCAGACTTCTCATCGCAAGTGCACACATACAATCAAGCCGAGCGCCACCACGCGGACTTAGTATAACCAGTCGCATGGCAAGCTTTCAAACGAGTTATGACGTACAACGGGTATCATTTACCACATTTCGACTTCCGACGAGAAAGAAAAGCAACACAACTTAATAATTTTCAAGATGCTGTGTATTTCTAATTCTTCTACCCTCAAACTTTCCCCAAAAAAGCTGATTCATTGTTTTTAAGTATCCATTGCTTTCCCTCCCATATATATATCAGGTTTTCCAGCGAAGAGCATTATTGCCGTTTTTCCCCAGACAAGCTTGACCTCCGAGCTAGGTTGTTATTTTTAAAATCTTGGTCCATAGGACAGTTTCCTTTGTGCTTGGAAGACTGGATGAAATCCTAAGCAGCCAAAGCTACTTGTGGACAATTGGGGACGTTGCAAGGACGCGACTGGCGTGTACGGGACTCCAGCTCATTAAAGAGCAATGGCTTCTTACAGAACGTACATTCCTATATAATAACCTTCATCAAGTCTACCTTTCACATTTTACGCGAGTATCGTTACCGGTCCGCAATTAGGCTTTCGGATGGGCAACTCGAGGCTTTTCCACACCGTCACTAGATCTTCGACAAATTGATCCATCATGGGCCGAGTGTGATGAGGAGTCGGAGCTACACGCATTTTTTCTTGTCCTCGGGGTACAGTGGGGTAGTTGATCGCTTGGACATAGTGGCCCTTTTGACGCATTAGTTCATCGGACAAACGAGTGGAACGCTCAGGATCGCCCACCTACGAACACAGAAGAACATAAGCTAGCTTAAAGCTTTTTTAAACGAAAATTAATACTTACGAAGATAGGAATAATATGAGAAGGCGTGTGCTCCACGCTGACACCTTCATCCATCAGTCTTTTTCTGAGGTAGCGTACATTATCTTGATGCTGGGCACGGAGCTGACGCCCTTCATCAGTTCTTAAGATGCGAATGGCTTCCAAAGCTCCAGCAAGTACAGTGGGAGGCAGAGACGTGGTGAAAATAAAGCCAGCAGCATAACTGCGTACCATGTCCACAAGGTTAGCGGAGGATGCAATATATCCACCAATATTTCCGAAAGCTTTGCCTAATAAAAAGGTTCCAAGAGTTTATTTCTTTCATTCACGTAAAACGTGCCGAATGATGCTCTATATATACCTAGCGTTCCAGAAACGATATCGATTTCATCCAAAAGACCATCACGTTCGCCAATGCCTGCACCCTGCTCCCCATACAGGCCAACGGCATGGACCTCATCAACAAACGTCAAAGCACCGGCATTATGCGACACTTGGCATAATTCATCCAAGGGACAGATAGCTCCAGTCATGGAGTGCACTGTCTCGAAGGCAGCGATTTTGGGAATGGAAGGATCTAATTGGCTGATGAGCTCTTGTAGATGGTTAGGGTCGTTGTGGCGGAAGATATGCTTTGGCACGCGGCTGTTCCTAATGCCCTGAATCATGGAAGCGTGATTTCCGGCATCGGAGAGAATGTGGCAACCTTTTGTGGAACAAAAAAACATGTTACAAAACAAATGCAACCTCCAAATCTCTTTTCTTTCTAATTTTTTAATACTATAATGAAGGTTGAAAATTACCAGGCAATGCTTGAGCCAAAGTAAAAAGAGTGGAATCATTGGCGACGAAGCAGGAAGTAAAAACCAAGGCAGAGTCTTTGCGGTGCAAATCGGCCAATTCCGCTTCCAATGCTTCGTGAAGCATGGTGTTGCCAGAAATGTTGCGAGTTCCTCCTGCTCCAGCTCCGTACTTGTCTAACGCATCACTATAGAGAAGGAAATGTGCATTAAGAAAAGCCCATAAGTTCTCAGTAATGGAAAATACGTAACAAAAATCCTTAAAAAGTAAATGCAAACAAGTGTACAAAATGTAATAATAATAATATAAATAAATAAGACTTACTGAATGGCACGCTTAACTTGGGGATGGGCTGACATGCCCAGGTAATCATTGGAGCACCATACGGTGATGGGGCGCTCTCCCCAAGAAAATTCGCGAGCTTGCGGGAACTGTTCCGCATTACGAAGCACACGTTTAAAAACTCGGTAGGAGTGATCCTTCTTCTTCTTGGCAATTTGCTCGTAAAAGTAGTCTTCGTAGGCGAAAAATCCTGTAGATAAAACACGTTAATCCTTTCTCTACCGACAACTAATTCGAAGTAAACTGACACAAGTTTGACTACTCTTCCTTTTCCCTTCATAGAAAAATGAGTAAGCGGAAGACAATGGCATTAGCACTCGTAAGGGCTAAGGCACGCACATAGCTTGCAAATTTGCCCAACGATTTCTCCTGTGACTTGGCGTCCAAGAGGTATATGTGCCTGAACGTCCCTTAGGGTGCTAATAATGCGATTTCTAGAGAACTTTGCGAGTTTGGCATGAAAATGAAATTTTCGCACCAAAATCATCCGCTGATAGGTCACGTAAACTTGCAAAGTATCCGGGCATTTTTCTAACAGAAAACTAAATATGAAAAAAAGAAACAAATTCTTTGGAAGAACGTATGACTATTTTTAAAACAATGAAATATAAATCGCTAAAGTCAAAAAAGTTGAATTAGAAAAGTTAGCAACTTATAACGTTAGCTTGACGGCACTTGAATGTGTACAATAATTATATTATTTTATTGTTTAATTTTGAGTGTCAGTTTACCCCTGAATGGAAGATAGGACATAATATCACATCTGAACTATTACGTCAAATGACATGCAGTGCAGTTTAATAGTAAGCGTTAGTCCCTGCTTTATAGGTTTGAAAACAGAGCCATACCCAACAAGAAACATTTTTACATCTGTAAAAAAACACATAACCTTCTGAATAACTAAAATAATTCAACCTTTCTTGGACGATTGGAACTTCTTGTCTGATTTTGGAGCATCCTTGGTTTCTTCTTGTTCCGGTTGGATTTCCATTGTTTTGACAGCATTGCTAGCAAGGAAAGGACACTTCGCCTTGGCTTCTGTACCTGTGGGAGGAAATAAGCGGATTGTGCCCAAGAAAATTCACCAAGCTTACTAGAAATGCCCTTCGCACTTACAAAGCCAGAGGGTGGGAAAGGGTTAGCGTGCAGGTAGTTTACGGTACTGGCGCAACGGAACGACAGTGGGAAAAGGTTGAGGAAAATGACAATAGGGACAATAGCTTACCGTTGGGTGTAACATCAATGACATCATCTTGAAGCACTTGACTGGCTTTCTTGACCCCTTCGCCCGCCGCAATGAATGGGCATTTCGAATCCACTGCTTGATTAAAATGTCACATAAATCCTCCCAGTTGTGCAAATTCCACCCATATTTAAGCAATAATCCCCCCTGCTGAAACTGAAGTGCAGGTAACCCCTAAAAACTAAAAGGTACTTGCCTACGTCACGGGTAGCTTTACGTTGCAGATCCGATTGTTGGCCCGATCCTTGGCTAGTGACCACACAACGCGAAACGACGGGACATAGCTCGCCGTAACTCTTGTACAGCATAGAACTATACCGGCGTATGTAGGGGGATGACAAACGAGTCATAAACGGGCAAGGAGCCATGATTGTTATCTGCAAAATTTAATCCGGAAATCAGTGAAATTGGGAGAAAAAATCAGCGTGCCAGGTTTCCTGGTTGGAGCTCGCTGAGAGACAAGGGATAACTGCTACACGATCACTCACTTGCAGGGGGTTAGAAAGAAAAGGTTTAGAGGACAAATCGTGATCGTGACTCAACCAGACTTTCACCCAACCAAGTTTCGAAAAAGTAGCACACAAACATTCTAGGTCCCATGGGCGGTAACTCCCATAGGCAATAACCAAGGTTTTGCCACCGTACTGTTTTTCTAACTAGTTTTCATAGCTAATGGGCTTTCGAACTATAACAGTATTGGAAAAACATCTAGAAATTACCTGAATAAGAAACTGCAGATCAAGATAAGAAACGGCGAGAAAATGAAGTTTGTTGAGTGGACACTGCCACTGCTTTCACAAGAAGCTTCTCTAAAACAAGAGAATTCTATCAAATCATCGCCGTCAGCATTCTGGAAAGCAAAGTGCTTTTAAAGCACGCTTTTATAGCTACGCATTACCTAAACTCCGCCTCAACTTCGAACAAGCCTTTAAACTACGAGCTTTGCATTTCCAAATGCTGCAGGGCAGAGGCGAAATACTTCTCGTGCAAAATCTTTCGGATTGTTTTTATCTTCCTTCTTACACTTTGATGCCTTTGTTCTGCTTTCATGATGTAAATAAGCAAACCATGCAAAAATTCCCTGTGTTTACAAGCAAACGCAATTTTTTGAGTCCAAATAAAATAAGACTTTTAACTCATTTCTCGCAAACGCGCTGCCGATTCGCATGTTCTACGTGTTATACACGGTAGAATTACTGGAATTTCCGAGAAGAATTAGCGTCACATTCTGCTTTGTAATGTGCACAAATTTGCCGTTACGAGAAAATGAACTCCCAGCATTAGGAGTTTGAGGAAGATACGTCAACGAGCTCGCTGTCACGTATGCCTCTATAAAAAGACCTCAGCTGTCTAACTACAAGGTTATCGATGTTGCTCTTCGGAGGATTACATTTTCAACCAGTCATAAACAGTGGTCGAACCTCTGTTGCTGATGGAATAAATACAAACAAGAGTGTAACATCCCCGTGTCACGTGTAGAACTTTCTTCCTGTAAATTAGTCTGCCTTTTTTTACATAAAGGTTAAAATGAACGTTCACGAGAGAAAGTCGATTGCACGTGCCGAAATTTCGCAGATAGATAAAACTCATTGAAATCAAATTCTAAGTAATGGCAAATCCCATTCTAGAAACGTAAGCCAAGCCTGACTTTAGCAGTTAAGGAAGCGAAGGTTTTGGGCCGACCAAAGGTTTCGAATGCGAGGAAATTAGATCTGTTTAGACGAGATTTCACGAAAAGCAAGAACTAGCATTTCACTTTACATTATATAGCACATGTGTTACTAAGGCCACCAATTAAAAAAATTATGAGACAGACTTTTTGCAGTCTCATTTCAAAGCTTGGAAATTGTGAAGCATTATAACTTAATAATTAAAAAGATAGAGCATACACTCAATACAACTAAAAAATACAAAGCAAATTTGGGAGAGATTAATATGGGAATATACACAGTTTGACAATCAAGTTTGGCTTAAAGTTTTAATATTTCATGTATATAGAACTTCCGCGATTAATGCACGTAAAGATATTCTGATCACGCTGTGAACTTTTACAGCAACTAGTTATTTCAGAATTGAACAGCCATACAGAAAAATTGCTCAGTATAACAGAAACTGATTACGGATTTATATAACAACATTATTTTTAACAGAAATCTGTTTATATTTAGATGTGTATCGCAAGGTAGAATATTACCTTTTTCAGGCTCTCAACCTGCCAAGGGAAAAAGGAACACCGCACAATCTGTAAACACCGCTTTGGTCGACACCCCCACTTCCAGACTCCTAGTGAAGGTCAGCCTAATCGGAAGGAAAGCGTAATATTACGCCATCTATAATCAAAAAGTCAAACTAATCATGATTGTTGCCTATCCTCAAGCGGCAAGCAGCCAAAGTAAAAAGTTGCATTTGATTTCGCTTATCTGCATGATCTCGTACCTGACAGTGGGTGCAGAGGGTATTCGTTAAAACGGATTGTATTCTATACGGTATTCTATTCAACACGACGGAAACCTCTGTAAAGCCTTTGTTGACAGCAGAAATATATCAGTGTCTGTATATAACTGCACTACGGTGAAATACTGCCATAACGATAAGTAATTATAACGGAGTGGAGGCGGGCAATTACAGAGGGTCACGATTTCTTTGTAAAACGCCTATGCAGATATCTAAGAAAAATAAGACTTCTAATAAGTTGCGTATTGGGGGATTTTAATAAAAAAATTAAGAAGGGAGTTGTACTGTATTTCGGGAGAATTGTAAGTTAGGGTTCCAGAAGCCCGATTTTTTCCGCATTACATCGATTTTACGAAATGCCAGATAATAAAGATAACTTTTTGTCGGTATTTTCGTCACTACTATATTTTTTATTTAATATCATACTTGCGAAATCAGATTGTATATTGCGTGACTCTTTCTACTCCAAAGGCCAAGAAAATTCGTGGGAATTGACTTGAATTGCACTATTCACTTGCACTGTTTATACTGATAATAGAATCCAGAAATAATTCGCACCCGTAAAACCGACCGGGCATTTTGTACAACTGTGCGCATATTTCTCTTAGTGAATAAATTACTTAAAATAAAGCTTAATAGTAAGGGCAGTAATCAGAGTCCATAGCACTAAATTCCACTGGGAATTGGCAGTCATTGCAGAGTTTCCGCCTTTCGGCTCCTCGGTCTTGCGGGGAGAGGGTACAGGGCATGTCTCCGCATAGCCACATGCGTTAAATTGGGTCTAGTCATAAAAGTACATGTATTAATAATAATCATGATCGCAGTATGAAGGCAGACGTCTTACAGGATCGATAACAAGAGTTGATGCCAACGGTGTTCGACTTGCTAAGCGGGCTTTGTTTAAAAAGCTGAGATCGGGGAAAAAGTTCCAGCCGGTTGCCCCTTCGACATCCTGCAAAGTTGCGACATGATAGGCGAAGAAGTCGTCGCTGGTGATACAGGCAGAACTATACGTTGGTTTAATGGGGAAAATGAAAGCTTGTTGGTCAATATATTCAATAGGACAGGTCTCAAGCGTCCAATCCGTTGAATCAATGCAGGCAGTCACAATGAAGTAGAATTTGCTAGGATATTCCACGCTGTCGTTCCTAGTTCACAGAAATTTCGTAAGCGCATGTTTGGGACTATGTAATTTTGCAACACTTACGAGCTAATGGGGTTTACAATGGGTCCCGAAAGAACATGTAAAGGTCCTTTCGTTTGAGATACTTCAGCAAGTTTGGCGTAGAACAACTGAAGCTCATTATAAAAGTCCCTGGGCATGGGATAGGCATTAGTCATTAGAAGAGAATCTTTCTTTTTCTTCGCCAGTCCTGGTAGTGTAATAAAGAATAATTCAAAATTCTGCTCCGAGTTTTCGATTCTTTTTTATTTAATTTTATACGGTTATCCTGTATTTTACCGGTAGGATATAAAGGTGCAAGCTCCACGTAGCGTGCGACAGACTCTGAAAGTGGCCATTGCTCACATCTTTGACTTTCAGAGACGTCCACACGTGGGTCAAATAGCCATTTAGTGTTTGAGCCTTGGTATTCCCACTTGGCCTTGTGTAATACGAAAGAGCTCAATACAGGCAGTCCAAATTCGTTATCGAACACTGCAACAAAAGGGTTATTAAATTAATTGTTATCTTTAATCTAACAGTACCAGTTGTAAATTCCTGTTGCGACAGCAAGCTTAAGCGCTCTACGTGCGTTTCTGGAGTTTTGGGTATTCCCCATGGATTATTTTCTTTCAAATAATCAGTCTCTTCGCTCAGTTTCTTTGGCTGTATGTATAGGGAAAAAATTGCAAAATGTTTACTGGAAACTAACCATAAAATGAGTCACTTCGCTTTACATACGTCATAATTTGTGCTTTCCACGTTTCGCACTTCACATTTCTGAAGAGCGGCGAACCGTTCGTTAAAAAGGGTATAGTTTCTTGGGTAAGTTTTAAGATCCAATTCTACTTGGACTTCAGCGTCGTGACTAGAATGAACTACCGGTGATGGACTTTTCAGCAAGTAATGCAAAGCTCCACGTGTGCCATTATTTGCGGCTGGAGTGAGTTCCAGAACGTCACACATGAAGCTGTAAAGTTGGACGTTTTGGAAAGGTGTAGCGACTACTTTTTCTTGAAACGATGGACCGGTCGCCATAAATATAGCCTATTCGCAAGCCACATAAATTAACGTGATTTTTTGCGTGTTATTTTTAATATAAATTGGTTTCAACACAAAGGCTTACTAGCATGTCTTTGTGCAAATTGTCCCATCCGTGCTGGCCAGGCACGTTCCATAATTCGCCGCCGTAAACGAAACGGTACCCGACGTCCATCTCAGCAATCAAGTCGGGGATCCGATTCGAGGTGTGGTAATGCATTCTCAGCGGTAAATCTCTTTTGTCTTGGATTCTCATGTGAGACGTTTGGCACTCCATGGCGTGTGCAATTTCGTCACGTTCCTCTAATGAATCAACATTTTGTAGAAAAACGCAGTAGTCAGAAATGACTTATTGTACTGTACAGATAGTATAATTAGTAATACCTTGCGTATTGTTGTATGGCATGATTGTTCCTACTTGACCATAATAAACTTTGGCTCTCTTTGGTAAATTAGGAACGTAGTCCCTGGCGTCAACTATTTTTTCTCCCTTTGGAGCCGACGCCATACCATGGTCTGATACGATAATGATATTTACACAGCCCATTATTCCTTTTTCGCGGAGACCTTGAAATAGGATTTCGACTTGCTCATCTACACGAGCTGCTTGTACGATAACCTAAGAAAAAAGGATTAAAATTCATGATTTTCGCTGTCGATGTAGAAATACCGCATCCCCTTCCGGTCCCTGTTGGTGACCTGTACTATCAGGCTCTTCGAAATATAAAGTGAGAAAAGCTGGTCTTTCATCAAACGGAAGTGTTAACCACTCAATGATCTGTTGAACGCGATTCTCGAACGCTACCGTCTTATCGTAATCCATTTTATACGTTGGTGTCGTTCCATTGATGACGGCTTCAGATCCGGGCCAAAAGTACGTAGCGCTCTTTTTACCCTTTTAAAATACAAATCAAGTAGTAAAAGAAGAATTCTTCGTATTGATTTTCACGGGATTGTAAATGCCGCGTCCTTGAATGAATAATTAAATGTTCAAAGTGCAAATTTTGCCCACCTGACGCACAACTGTGTTCCACAATGGCTCTCCGCCCCACCATTCGCTTTCTTTGGACCCACTTTTGATAGTAAAGCTCTTATTCAAATCCGGGTCGTAGAAGTCATTGCTGACAATGCCATGCGACTCGGGATATAAGCCCTGTAGTAGCGAAAAAACGAAGTTTAGATTTGTATGTTGTTGTTTATAATCGCTTTCCGGGAAATTACGGTCACAATGGAATAATGGTTCGGGAATGTTTTGCTAGGGAAGGAAGGCACCATGTAAGGTGCTTGTACGCCGCAGCTTTTGATGAGATGTAAGTTGGGAGTAGCTGTAGAGTTCCGCTCCAAGTAGTCTGCTCGGAAACCGTCGAAAGACATAATAAGTAATGGCGGGACATCACCATTCCAATAAGCCGAACAATCGTTGGTCGGTTTCAAGTCGTCGCAATTCACTTCTTCGGACGAATGATGAATCGTGGCACTCCATACATTCTTCACGAATCCAAAGATGAATAATATTAAGCTTTTTGCACAGATGCTATAATCCGAGAATTCTTTTGGTTTCTACATACTTGCGTGAGTAAGAGAAGGAACACCCAAACAGACATTACTGAATAGATTCTTATTCACCAAACGAAGTGCAACAGATGCCGCAAACTCGGTTTCCCCCGGTGCCGGTTTGCGACTGAGAGCTTTTACAGCTCGCTGCCTTCAGTTTAAGTCGGACGGGTTAGGTAAAAAAGAAAATCGAGGTCAGAGATGGTCACTTGTTATTCTTCCTTTCACTCTTGTTTGTCTGAGTTTATCTAAGCCTCGTCACTAGAAACAACGGATTCAACCTAAGCAAAGCGAACTATACCTCCACTAAAAGCTAGAAAAGGTTGCCATTTATATAAAGCTGGAAACAGAATAATCAACCGCCTTGCTGAAAGGCTATCTGTTTGTGTTATCACCCGGTACGCAATCTTACCCAAAGCGAAAGCAGTAGGAAAAGTCCCGGGCTGATAAGGGCTCTTAAAGGGGAGTTTTAAGATCTGCTAGGGGAATTTCTGCTTTTAGTTTCAAGAATATGGGTGGCAGAAGGGGGAGGGAGGCTGGACAAGTGTGACATTTCCCAACTATACTGCCATCAGTTAAGTTACTCAGGCAAAATTTGCGTCTAGAAATTTTAGGAGTGATAGCATACCAAGGATGTTTGGCGCGTACTCGGTGATTCAATTGCGGCATAATTTGGTCAATTCATCTTGAAAACTTCACGTACTTAAATTGGATCTCCATCTTAAGCGCATAGCTCATTCAATAACTACCAGAAAAGATTAAGTAAGGATAATGCTCCAGATAAAGCACTTTGCGATTCAGCCATTAAAAGAAAGGTAAACAGGTGTTCAATTCATAGTTTTCAAACCAAACAAGAATTTGGATATTCTGCAACTGCTATGTGATGCATATTCATCTCGAAAGTTTTTTAAGTTCATGTATTGAAATGGTTTAAGATTAATTTTGCTCAGCACAGGAAGAAGATATCTCAAGTCTCCGACACCGTAGCCCAGTATTACGGGAACTCACGATTACGTGTTTTTGTTTTTATGCCCCTTTATTCGTCGGCATTCCGAGCTCGCCTCATAATGGTCACACAGAAACGACTAAAGTGCATTTTGTACATAGTCAGATGCTACTCAATATCTACTATTATCTATTAGTACACAGACAGCTGGGGTTCTTGACGTATCCTTTGTATAAGGATTCCCTGTACGATTCTACAACGAAGGACTCGCACAGACAAAATGTGAGCTTGAAAAATACCCGTAACCAAACCACAGAAAAATATTTAACATTTTCGTTAGTGGCAAGATAAAAAGATGTATGTAACTACTGAATAAAAATCGAAGGTATGGGCTGAACAATTAAACATTTGGAACTATTTTGTCCAGTGTAACTACGAGAGACCAAGTAGCGAATGGAGCGACAAAAGTTTCTTTTACTTTTCAAAAATTAACTCGTGACGAAACGAACGGGTCGCTTTCAGTTTGGATCTGTAAGTTATAAGTCAGTCAAGGTCCAAGAGTGAAAAGACATGCACGAAAACGAACGTTTACTACTAAGTGTCCGAGGACAACGGCAGAAAGATTTTGCACTTTCGCGCATTTTTTCGAGCTAATTTAGAATTTTATTTTAGTATATTTGATTGAATCGGTAACGAATTAAATCATTTCCATTACTTGTAGGAAGTGGACTCTCGTACAACAGACACTTCGAAAATAACGGACGCCGTTTGGTAATGAATTGGGTCCATTGTTTGGGCTTCCACTGTTCTAGGATTCGTTAATTGATTTTGCTAACTATTCGACTTGTCAACCATTCCTCGGTACCAACTGACTAACAGGACTGGGTTTCTATTCGAGTGCATTTTGGCTGAGCTACTCGCGTCATACACTAATGGGTGTGATGATCTCTTCATATTGACCTAGAACATTTCTCGTCAATATGTCTCTGGGGAATAATATACCTAAATAAGGGGGCGTGTACTGGACATTTGAAAGGAAAGGTGTAATCTAGAAGTAAATAAGGCAAGGGATATCAAGATAACGTTTTTGGCATCCTTCTTACTCAAGCACGTCGACGAGAATTCTAGGGCAGGTTAATCACTTCCTGAATCAACTTTAAACCAGTGTCATGGGACGAGTGAAGCACTGCGCTTTACACTCAACAAGCACGTACTCAAAATGGTCCTCACTAGCTCTATCCTCATTTGAAAATAGGAAAACTCCCAGATCATCGGCTTAATTATCTTTCATAGCTGGAAATTGTGCGGTTGTTTATAAAATGCTGAGCACTAAATATGTCGTCATGAAATATAAATATGCCGTAAAATGGACTTTACTAGCGGTACTTAAGGCTTTACTCTATTTTTAGTAGAGCTTATATCCCAACGGTTTTAGCGATTCCTCAAATGAATTGGGGACATCGCAGAGAAACAAATAAAAGTCGTCATAAATTGAGGTCGTAATATACAAAGACATAATTTTCTTGTTTACAAAAGCACTCTATTCCTTTTTAGAGTATTGTACATAAAAGCAAGAAATCTCTGACCTGTACATTTAATTACAAAAACTCCGTTTCTCTTTCAATGCCCACAAATTTCAGTTGTTCTGTTGGACCATATCTACAAAAAAAAAAAAAAAAAAAAAAAAAAAAAAAAAAAAAAAAAAAAAAAAATGTAAAACCCATTGAACTCGCTCGTATAGGTATTTTACCTGTAGTCAAAGAAAAGTTCTTCCCCGGGTTGAATGGCTCGTTTGGCAAATATCCCAATCCGATGGTCGCCGTTTACCATCATGACTTTGGCGTAACAATTTGGGTTGATCGAATGATTCGCAAACCTAATCTTGTTCCCCTTTCGTGTAGCATCCACCACGAAATCTATATGCAATGAAATTTAATTAAAAAAAGAAACCACGAGATCCAGTAGTTCTTACCATTGTTGAGGTTAAAGAGAAAAGAACACGCGTATTTGTCGTACACTTTGCCGCGACGGTCTGCTTCGTCTTGAGAGATGATCTCTCCACAATACTCCGAAATGAACTCGTTCTTCTGTGCTGAGCCTTTCAAGAAAATTCCCCATCCGGCCACATCCGACGGCGCCATCAATAACTTCTTTCCTAAGACACACATAAATAAACATTAACATTAAAAAAAGAAAACAAAAGCATAAATATTAAAAAAGAAACAAAACAGGAATGTCAAATGTTGCATTACAAAATAATAGATAATTAAAACAAGCAATGTTCTAGTAAATTCAACAGGCGAAGCTTACGATGATTCTTAGAGTAAAAAGAAGAAAACGTAACTTATAACTCACTGCTGTAATATAATATTATCTCAGAGAAATATAAAAATAAAGGAAAACATCGCCTTATTAGGGATTAATTTTGTTAAGCATGGAAGAAACTTACCTAACCCACGCTGAACACTAACATTCTTGCACGTGATTTTCGACACGTCAAATTGATCGGCTCCGCAAGCTGTGCATAAATCAGGGTCACATTCCCGTACCGCCAAGAAACAGGGACACTGTTTCGTATTGCACTGCGCTTTGCACCGACAACCCGGAAAACGGTTTTGACCTAAAGAACCAATAAACAGTTAACATCAGTATTCAGTAAATACTTTGACTAGGCTTACAATCTGAGCTACACTGGCAATATTTTTCGCAAAAATTCTGCGCTTGAATACAGTTACAGTTTGCGTCACACGGCTGGCCTGGGTGATCGCACGGCGTGTAGTTGTACACGTGGTTCGAGGATGCGTCCTTCTTGAGCTGGATTTTGCGACAGTGCATGGACCACAATCGCAGTTTCTTTTTCTTTTTTCGAGGAGGTGTGGTTTCAGGAACACTTTCCACAGCTGGTATAGCACCGGCCTCTTTCTGTGCAAAGGCGTATACCTACACAGGAAACAAATAATGCACTGAACGTTTCCCTCTAATTTGTGAGTTATTTATAAGTTACTAATAAGTTATTGAGTTTGGTACCTGTTGGCAAGTTTTCGTGAGCAAACCTCTGGCAATGGCACAGTAGTTTGCAAAGAAGGTTTGCTGCAAGACCCGGAAGAGTGTTTCGTCGGACGGCGCCCACTGCTGTTGTACTTCCGGCGGCAGATCTTTCAAAGGATTGACTTCCCTTGCTAAGGCAGTGAAGACTAGGGAAGGTGTGCTGGTACCCGATTCGTGAGTTTTGCAGTCTTTCACATTGCTGTTTCGATCTTTGCCCTCTTTGGGATCCTTCTCCTTCTCATGATCCTTTTCTTGAAACTTAGAGCGTCTTTCTGGAGTACCACAGCCACTGGGTACTTTTTGGAGGGTTTTACCATTGTTAACGCTCTCCCCATCTAACAGAAGTACATTCGATCAAACAGGACAGGTGAATTTCATGTCTTTTCAAGAGCTTTACTCAGAGCAGTGGACTTGACAAGAGCTGCTTTCAACTCAGCCGCTTTCACGCTATCGTTACTGTCTTCTGAAGATGCCTCGTCTCCTGAATCCATCAAACTCAATTTGGGAACTTTACGGGGAGGTTCTTCATCTTTGTTATTGGCGGCTTGGGCTGCTAATCTCTCCCACAATCCATCCTAAGAGATCATGTATATTAGTCTTCATAATGTAACAAGAAACAAAAAATATTTCACAAAAGGGCACAAATACGAATAAAAAATCCAATACGAAACAAGAAACACAAGAAATTAGACAAAAATACATGTTAGTGGGCTTAAATATGACACAAGCTCGGACAAGCAAGGGAATACAAATACAAAAAATGCGCACTCCCTGAAATAATTCATGAGATGACCGAAAATGAAAACGACTGAACGAAAACTGAACGGAACTTTAATAAATTGTATGAATAAACTAAAAAAATAAACCTCCTTCGAAAATGTACTGTTTCGAGTAATACTTGCTCTCAATTATTTTTAAAACTTGAAAATCGCATATTCCATACCATTGTTAATTCGCATAACCAGGTTATGTTGGACTAGGTTTCTTTGTTGTGCATTAAAACCCTTAAAATCGGATGTAAGAACAAGCTGAATTATCTTACCAAGTGCATGTAGCACTCCGGACCACAAGGTTCTCCCAAGGGTTTAACATCGTTGGGTTTCCTCCGCACATTCCTCGGATCGGGGTGATACGACTTCAATCCTATTTATTACATTGAAATTTGTTATTACTTCCAAAAACATTTTCTTATTACAGAAAACAGCGACACGAACTTAAAAAACTTAAACAACAACAACAAAGCTTAATAACAAATTTGCCACAAAATAAGTTGGGCCATGCATTATTAGCGAACTCAATACAACTTGGTCGGTGCGGTGCGGAACGGAAGGATGGAAGTAAGTTTCGGATCCCCTACCTTTCTTGGGCTTGCGTTTCGGTTCCGTTTTTCCTCCGTTTGCGTCTGCATGCAGACAGACAAAGAAAAGAGCGGACCGAGTCACGCCGAACGACTCCCCCACATCTTTTCCTTCACCGAACAGAACATTCTCTGCTCTCCTTTGACTCCAGCACTTATTTACCCTCAGCACACCCCAAAAAAATTACCCCTCCCCATTGAAAATTACACCCAAACATTTCACCAGACGAAAAAAAAAAGACTAAAAACCAGACGCGGGAAAACAAATCATACTTACGGTGCAAGAAACAGTCGTACTTAAAGCACCTTCTGCAGAACAAAGTACGGAAGGAATGCAAAGCTTGATCTACACTAACCGAAGCTGCTTTAGGGCCATCCAAATTCTGTGTACATTCAGCAGGTTGGTTCACAAGGTCCACTGATTCAGTCAATTCCATGTACCTTCATAGAAAATCGAAATAAATGTCAAATATGCGATGACTAGTTAGAAACACACACGAGCAACACAATTTTAATTATTGTTTATTTTTGTTAAATTTAATTTTCTATTTTGGATCTTCACTTCGGCCTTTTTAAATTGTTTCTTCTCTAATCTTACTTTTATTTTAATTTCAGTGACTTAAATTGCATTTTTGTTTTCAGTTTGACTTTCTCGTGCATGTTCTCTTTTTCTTCCACTTCCAAACTGAGCGTTAGCTTCTTTTCTTTGTAAATTAATTTTACGGAGAATTTCGAAGATAAAATTTCAGCCTTGTAAAGTCTAAGGAAGTTTTACGCATTAAAATGAGAGACATACTTGTCTCGCAGCTCTTCTGCACTGCCTTTCTCAGGAAACGTGGCAGCAATGGCATGGAAGATGATCATGTTAGGCAATTCTTTCATTCCACTTGCAGGTTTTTCGAGCTTCTTCCCGTCTGATGGCTGGGACCAAGAAGAACAGCCAGGTTTAGGGTCCTCCTTAATGAGTGAACTTCTCGTTTCTTTGACAACTTTTCTATCCACGCTCTTTTGCACACTATCCTCCTCATTCAAGTCCACAGGTTTGTCCTCCAGGTGTTGGTATGGCACTAAGGCATTCACTAAGTCCACAAAAACGTCGTTGTCCGTAAAAGCTCCGTCATCATCGCCATGGACTTTTCCATCATAGTTCTTAATAAGTTCCTCAATAAATTTCCCATCTTGGTCCAAAACTTCGTCTCCCATATACGGGATATTGTGAAGTACTGTTTCATCCTCGACCTGCACGAAACGAGAAATAAATCAATACTAATAAATATACAATCCACATGAGTAAAAGGGAGCTTTACCATAAAGTTTTGCTGCAAAGGTGCCCAAGTGTACATAGTAGGCATAGGCACGATAGCATTCACGACTTTAACAGGTACAGATTGTTGAACAGGACAAGCATCTTGTCCACTGGTACTTGAGTTCAAGCCCATAACTTCAATTTCGGCTTTCTTCATGCATACATGATACGGCGGAACGTCTTCGCAGTGCACCCATATTGCTTTGCTATGCTCCCAACGCTTCTGCTTCTCCAACAAGCTTTCTACAAAAGAAGGTCGAGCTCTATTATTATATTTAAAAATTTATAGTTCTACGCTTAATAGTGCAAAATTAATTACCATGCATTCTTTTACGGTTTTGTTCCCAAGATACACGGATCTCGTCTGCGCGCTTGTAACGTTTCATTTGCCGGATTCGAGCATGTTCGGACCGCACCCGTTTCTTCCATTCTGCTGACACTTTAACCCGATTCGCCGCTGCCTACAAAAACATAACCTCAGTTACCAAAAAACTGTCAAACGACACCTTCCCGTACGGCACTCTTACTCAATAGTTTCCAACCATTACCCTAAATCGGCGATCACAAAGACACTGTTAGCCAATGCCATTGATATTTCGATAAAATAAAATAAAAATAGGATACTTAAGTTTAAGACGAAAAATAAAAAAAAAACATTATTTAACGTGTCTAGCAGGACACTTGTTTCAGCATTTCGGTTTCTTCTCACAGAAGATCTTCAGAGATCTAAGTTTTCAAATTTTCTAATTTCGATTTTTCTTGCAATGGACTCCACTACCCAAAGACAAACGACTTTTACCAAATTTCGGCTATTACCCACTATTGAAAAGCACCGTACAGGAATGGCTCTGGTGCTATTGCAAAACAAAATTATAAACTTGTAACCTTACTGGCTCGGATACTAATGTTTCACATGAAACTAACGCTTCACATTCAATCTGACTATTAACAGAGTCCATGTTTCGCTCTGAAGGCAATTTGCGACTGCAATTGAGTGTGGAATGTTCAGCGGTTGCTGACTGCGTGAGCGTGAATGCCAGCGGCCATGTCAATTTCCACCAAGTGTTGTTTGTTAAGCTCTAACTGGCAACGGTTCGCACATGCGCCATGAATGCTAATTCGTCCCTCTTAATTTAAATTAACTTTATCCTTAACCTTCTCCTATCAAGCATAAATGTACTTTTTATGCTTAAAGCGATAATTACGCAATAATGCTATTTTTACGTACTTCAGGAGCTGGAGTGTTACTAGTTTCTGGGGGGTCGGCAGGTACAGGAGATGCTGGGACAGGTGAAGTTGATTTTTTACGCCTTTTTCGTCTTTCGGCTGGCAATTCCACCGCTGCAGGTTTGGGTTTGGGTCGGGTGCGGCTCGCTGGCGTTTTGTTATTTATCGGAGCCTGTTCCTGCTGAATGGGAGTCGTCGGGACATTGTTGGCTAGTGCTGCTGCCGCGTTTTTCAAACTACTTCTCCGGGTTTGCGGATGAGAAGCGGCGGGTTCGGGTTGGGGCTTTTCCTTATCTCTATTTCCGTTGCCTTTGTTATTGCTGGATGGATTCGCGCTCGTCCCTCCGGCCTCGCTGGTGCTTCGCCGCGAAGTTGGTGTCATGTTAACAACTCGACGCGGGTGACCGTCGAGGTCTGTAGGCAAAACTTTTAGCACCAGTGACTTGCAAAATTCCGCATGCGCCTCTTCGTGCTCTATTAACACGTTAGCTTGGCTCTGGTAACTGTTATTTGCACTCCCCAATTGAGTTGGGCCTTGCAGATTAGGCTTGAAAAGGTAACCGTCAACGGAGAGGTCTCCGTGGTTTTCGTTCTTATCACGCACGATAAAATGGGCTTTTTGATTAGATTCCTGAAATTCTTCCTTCACCGTGTCCTAATTAGGAAACAAAATATAAAGCACCACTTTAATCCTTTACAAAAACGGTAGAAAACACACGTGAACACGGTTCTACATTCCGATGCGGGAGAACTTCAGCGTGCGTGTCTTCCTACTGCGTTGCCAGCGCCGCCACTGTGAAAAACTACAAGGTTGGGTTAGCGACCCCCCTACCGTACGGGATTTCAGGTCTCGCTTCCTGCGTTGCTTGCCATAGATTTTATTTCCCAGCTGCCTGCACTGGCAGCTGTAGCCCTTGATGGGCGTTTTCTCCCTTTGCCTCTGGCTACCTCCTACCCCCTTACGAAAGGGCACAATACATTGTCTCCATAAAGCTATAAGATGGTTCTTTACAGGGAAAATTCTAGCACAAACAGTTAACTTTTCTTTGGAAAGTTGCGAATTATGGATAAGGGTGATGTGCGTAACACGCCTTGAGGGAATTGCTAGTTGTATTAGGGCACTACAGAAAACCGGTTTCAAAGTTTACTTTGTTGTGAAAGAGTACGTTTTTAACTTGTTTATTATTTTTCATTAATTTTTACCTGAAAAATAACAGGCAGAGTAGGCCCTGGAATACTGTCGTCAACAATGAAGGGAACGGAAACGTTTGGCATGCTGCGAGAACTTGCGATATCTAAATCCTCAGGGTTTGGGGGGGTGTTAGGAAATTCCGTCGACAGTGAAAAGACTTGGACGATTTTAATATTGCATACTGGTTGCTGTACGTTATTTGCAGATGGAGTGTTACTGCATTCAGAGGTGGCGTTTTCGGGTGTAGCAGTGCTCAACAGAATGTCTCCTTCGTCATCCGATGACAGGAAATACACCTGTTCTTCAATCTTCACGTGGCGTTGGTGATCTTCGACTTGGCTGTTGCCGATTACCCGGGTTTCGTATTTAGACATTGTACCTTTCTCTAGGACTTCTGGCTCGTCATCGGACGATAGTGTGTATACCTGTTTGTACCAAATTATTAAAAACATAAAATAAACACACCAGTACACAAGAAGTTGTTAGGTACGTTTTGCAAGAAAGTGAACATACAGGGATTAAATCGACGCCTTCGCGTAGATATGAACGTGCATCCATTGGTCTATTATAGCCGTTAATAGTGCCGCGTGACAAAGGTTTTACGAGTACAAACCACTATACGTAAACAACTGGGACGTATGGGACAGAAAAGCTGCTGTCTTTTCCCTGCACTCTGTCGAAACTGCGAGGGAAACAGTTAGGTTGCGCTAGAATAGCTTAGCTTGTATCCTTTTCCCCATTCGACTTCCGTAAGACAAAACAGAAGGGAAAGAGAAGTATCCAGGTTCCTATCTCGAGTTGCCTGCGATTTAAAGACTGATAAAACGAGAAGTCGGTAGATTGGTTGTACAACTGTATACTTTTTTCTAACAATCATAATACACTTTCTCAAGTAATGCTTCCAAACATTTGCAATGCATGGTTTTTTGTCGATTTAACAATGACGGTAATGAGAACTTCACATTTTTTTACCATTCCTAACACAACATTTCCCTTTTGCAACATTCGAATATGCAAACACATGCCACTGGTTTCGACACATTGGCTCAAAGCTAAAGGGTGGGCTTTTCTGGCAAATTGATTGCAAATCTTTTGGTGGGCAATAAAGATAGTGGACAATAAGATAGTGGGCAAAATCTGCACATACTACCTACTAATGGGTTCATCCATGCTAAAACAGGGACGAGATCTACAGTACGATTCCGCTTGGTTTGGTCTTATCCACTCAATCAACGTGAAGTGGACAATGAAGGAAATGAAATGAAAGGACGCAAATAAAAAGACAGCCCCACAAAACTTTTCCCATGATAAGCGATTCAAACGGCTGTGGTTAAAACAACGAACGAAGTCGATAGCATGAGGTACGCATACCTAATGAAAGTCGAATTCTTCCGATATAAAGGAGTTAATAGCCCTGTTAACAGAGCGGAACACAGCCAGTTTTTTTCCCTTGTTGCATTCGAAGAACAACATAACTGGAAAAAATCGGGGTACTTTAAACGATCAGTGATTTTTACTGGCCGCGCTAAGAACTTAAGTGCTCTATTGTATACAGAAAATTTCACAGCAGAATGAAATGTTTACATCCCGTATATAAATTGTCAAGAAAAATCCCTCTAGCATGGGGCCGGTGACAGAGCAGGAAACGCCAGTTTTACAAGCATAGACATAAAGCTTGCTTACGGAGAAAGGAAAATATGGGGTGATTGTAAAGGACCTTCACCGTAAATTAAAATCTCCTCCATTAAACTTTTCATGGTCAAGTTCCATTATTACTTGCGAGGCCTATATATGATTTTACATAACATAATGTTTTTCTTGAAAAACCTAAGCTTTTTGCATATCACATTCTGTACAAACATCGAGAGGAAAAGTTCCGTCGCTCCACCCATAACCTTTTAACGATCCATATCTTTTTACCCCAGATTTTTGCCCACCCATAATAATTTGAAACGAAAAAAAAATGCCACATTTCTATACAACAGGTACGAGGAGGGGCCGATCAACTTCCGTTTGTCGGAAAAATGTCCCAAAATTTTGACTGGCAAGACGAAAAACTCGCAATAATTTACGAACTCGATTGACTCCGGCATAGCATCATGACGAAACTACGCGTGGAGGGGGAAATAATGCTGCTGAGGATGCGAAACGGGAGTGGACCTGTCGTGTGTGGGTGACGACGAGGGAGATTTTAATGACAGGTTCAAAGGCTGGGCGTCAGTCATGCCCACAGGCAGTTCAGCTGCCACAGGTGGTGTGGGCGCCTTGAGCGACGCACGATCCACAGGTGAGCGCGGTGACCGAACGTTGTCGTAACATCTTCCGGAGAAGGATGACTCGCTTGATTGGGATGAACCCGGTCGTGCATAAGGGTGATAGTAGGGTCCGGTGGTAAGGACGCTCTTGTGACCCAGAGTCGGTGACTGGGAGGGGTAAGTAGGGTACGACGGGGTTCCTCGCATGATGTTGGTGACAATCAAGTCAGCCCGCCGTTGCTGTTCGGAGCTAATCCTGGGTCCTTCCATCAAAGATCGGGCCAAAGTTGAATGCGTGCTTGTCAAAGGTGTCGGACTTGACAAGGCAGCCAACAAGGGCGACGACGTAGACGGAACATGGGACGGCGACGAGGTCAACGCGCTGATGAGCGTCATGGGAGGATTAGGTGACGACATGGGAGAGCTCACGCTTCGTGGTGACGGATCAGCGCACTCAGTTGCAGTTTCCCGGCGTTGTAAAGTCAACGCGCGGAATTTCTTGTGCGGCTTGTAGGCCTCGTCCATCAAAGAGTTGGTGTCGAAGAGAGGTGGGGCTTGGAGGACGCGCTTCAGGACCGGCATATCATCAACTGCGGGGGCCACCCGGGCGTGTGGTGAGGACTGCTGCAGGTTCTGGTGATGGTGGTGATTTTGATGAAGTTCCTCCATATCTTTCACCTTGTCTTCGACGGAGCGTGGCGACGAGCAAAAGGAATTGGTGGTGGAGCGAGAAGTCGTGGACATTTTCTCGTAGCGTTCAACCCCGGACTCGATACCTGAATCGTCGGGTGAATCGAGCTTCCTGGATTTGTAAGGGCATTGTTGGGGCGCTTCGTCCTCAGCAATCATGAGCGGATGCTCTCCGTCTTCGCCGTCACTTGAAGTGGAGCCGTTCTCGGAGTCATGAGGAACCCGGCGATGATGGTGGAGTCGGTGGTGAAGATGATGATCAGAAGACGCGGAAGAGTTCAAATGCCGCGCTGTGCCAGCTACGGCGGCCAACAAGGGAAGATCGCTCATAGCTTCAGAGGAGTATACGGATTCGGTGGAGGACACTGATCCTAGCGGACTTCGTGCACCTTCCTCATCGGGCCAGGATTGCCTTGAAGATGAGTCCCAAGGACTTGCCGGTGGTTGGGGAGCAGCGGCCGCAGCAGCGGTGGCAATCTGGGCCGGGCGGTTGGACTGCTCGGTCATTTTGAAGGCCTGCAGCTTCTCGGAGTGGAGAATATTCAAGGTACGAAGATCAGGGATTTTGCGTAGCACTTCTGCGTACAGTCCTTGTTGTTCAGGATGAGACTGTGCCAACATACTTTCCAAGACGGAGCGCAATTTGGATTCCATGCGTTCAACCATTTCGACGCCTCTCAAACCAGGGCGATCTACGGTAATAAAATGGAAATTAAGACACCAATCGAAAGGTTAGAAATTAAGTGAGGGAGCTTACCTTTGGAAACCACTACTACGGCGCAGAACAAAGCCAGCTCGGCATCGCTCAGGCCAAGATTATTGAGTCGTTCGGCGAAGTCGAACATGGAATCCATCAAGAAGCGCGCATTAGCGGAGTTGTGCAAGGCGTCCCTTCGCAGAAGCTGACCATTGAGGCACAGCATGGTATTGCTCTACAAATATAGGAAATAGAAACGTTTAATTTCACAGAAACCTTGCAATTCCTAGTAAATTACCTCCGAATCGAACATAGCTGCCAACCGGACGAGAAGTACCTCAAAGACGCCGGCTTTGAGCAAGGTAACTTGGTCGTCTTGGGTGAGAAGAGAGAAACCAGGCAATCTTTTCGCGAATTCGACGACCCCACGGATGGCGGGAGAAAATCTTTCCGAAAAGTCTTGAAGCAACTGCTGTTGTCCATTAGCCGGGACCGGCGTGGGATTCAAAGGACAAGCCTGCAACACAAACCAAGACACATGAGAATTACAGATCCGTCTGTCCACTTTCGGTTGAAGGAATGCAAGGCAGGCAAAACGGACGACATAATTAGTTTTACTGGGGCGTGCGAGAGCTGTCAAGGTTGAAGCCTTGCAAGAAAGGAACGCGCATTTTAGACTAGAGGTCAGCAGGTGATGCAACGTTGCAAACATGTTTGTCGAATATAAGGGGAGCAGGAGAAACAAAGCAGTTTCCGTTTTTTAAAGCTCTTCCTTCCCTTTTCACGGAAAACGTTTCCTAAATTGGGAGACTTAAACCTTGCGTGGGTCCTGACTTGCACGCGCTAAATTTATGGAAAATAGTTCTGGGAAACTATCTGCGGGAAAGAATTTTGAATGGTTGCTTTCGTTCTAGACCTTGGATTATTACGGTATCGCAAAGTTTAGTTTAGGATTGTTGAAGCAAACAGATGTAGGGAACAGTGCCAAGTTATTTTTTTTCCCCCGAGTATTGGGAAACAGACTTTCTAAAGCGAGCGTCTGACCTTGGCCATGTAGAAACGAAGCATATATCGAATAGCTTTACGAAGATAACGATATTACGTGTCAAAACGTGTAAACTGTAGAGCAGCCGAGATGGAACCGAAGGGATTTGATAAGAAAAATGATTTGTTGTCTTTTCCTTGTTTGCATTCAAGGTTAGAGGAAGTAACGTTATCATGCTGTTCCGCTCTCCGGGACCTTTATAAACTTGTGGTTAAGTTACATAATGGTTACAGGGGTGACACCCGATTTTTCTGAAACAATGGAAGAACACATCTATCGAAACAAAATGGGGATACATGCACTGTACACTACTAGGGTGTGTTTGCTACCAAACGAAGGTCGAGACTTCGGTTCCCAGCCAAGGTCAGCTCTGACGCATCCAAAGCAGACATCTTTCAATTTTTTAGCGCTTCACATTCTTGGCGTTAGAAGAAAATAACGAAAGCGACAAGACTAAAGAGCTCGCTGCACGTAAGAAAGGTGAACAAACTATAACAAGTCAGGCGGATTTTTTTGCGAAGGGGACAGAAAGGGAGATCAAAGCGTGAAAAGAGCGATCGATATTCAACTTACCAAGGTAGTCGGACCAGTGGCGTAGTCCGGGTGACGCTGAGCAGCGGCTAATAGAGGTTCAACCTTATCCCGCGTAAAGTCACACGTGTCCACGTGAGCGCGAATGACAGCGTTCGTTAGTTGCTGATCATCGGCTAATTCTGCGGATAAGGCGCGTTCTGCTGATCGGGCATTCACAGACTGCATAGCGGCCAAAATCTTGGCCTTTTCACGTTTGGGGACACGACCGAATCGCACAGCTATAAAGACAAAAAATACAACATTAGTTCCCGGCACAAGAAGATGTCATAAGTTTAGCAAAACAATTAAGCCTACATTGTGCACTAGAAAACTTTCCAGTCAATAGGCCTTTTAGGATGGGCCAAGGTTCTGAAGGATCTTTGGCGGCAAGGAGCCGTAACTGTCTTTCATACACTTGAGGCCTCAACTTATCGTCACTTTCCATTTTTCCCCAGAGCAAACCCCTAAAGAAGCAGGCGTTCCTTTCAAAGACTTGCACTTCACAGATACTGGGGTCGAAACTAAAGCCGGAAGTCCCGAGTGGACTTGACAAGGCGAACTTTTCCACGTCACTGACGGAATAAGAGCGCCGGAGCACACGCGGATATACTGCGCACCGCAAAGTATTCGTTGTCAAGTCAACGCAACGGAGCAACGGGATGGAAGGCCATCACGTTAAACCTTGTTCAAGGCTAACTCAGAATCTACGTGCAAAAGGAAGACGAGAAACCTCTATGCTCTGATCCCAAATAGACCGACCTTGGGGAAACGGGAATACGATATTCTCTTTTTCTATGGGGAGAAGCAAGACAAAAACAACCTAATATTGTCCTATTCCCCCTACAGTGACCTCGGCACCAAAGGCGCATGCGGCAATAACAGTTTTATCGAACACTTCTTCTAATATTTTCCAAAACTGGTATTCAAACTGGGAGAGATGAAGAAAGTGCGCTCGCATGCGAACCGAACGACCTTAACACTTGTTGTCTCGCTTTTTAAACAAATTTCCGCCTTTCGCTCAACGCAGTATTGCAGCTGGGTAACTACCAAGGGCGCTGTGACAAAATTTCGCACGTCTTCATTTTGTCACGTCTTGGAGATTTTCAAACTGGCTTTTAGACAAGAATTACGTTTAACTTATTTATTGCACTTTTTGGCAAAATCTAACCTTGAGCTTTATTATGTCCGAGTTACTACTCCTAACTTCGGTAAAACCCGCTTCTCGGGAAAAGATCTACGATTTTTTTAAATATTTACCTGACTGTGTTTCCAGCACTCGACGCTTTTGCGACCACGTCATTGGAGGTCGATTAGGGTAATTTTTGGAACTAATAGGTTTCTCTAGTGGTTTTTGAAACGTGTCCACTGGTTCAAAGTGATTTTCACTTTGGCATAAATCAATGTTTTCAAAGGGACAGTAGTCACGGATTCCCATGTTTGTACGTGGCGTCGATACTTGGCAAAAAAGTCACTTCACGACGCGAAAAACGTTTCTAATCCGTACAAGAAAAGAGAGAGCTTGGAAGGAGCGGAGACAATCAACGAAGGGCCCCCACTTTCTCTCATGTAAACTAGGGTATCTTGGAACAGAAAGTCACTCTCGCTCAAGTCGAGACACTGAGGATGCATACGCCAGATTTCTAATTCCACCACGAAACAAAACCGAAGTGTAGAGTGGGAGACGCACGAAGTGGTATGAACCTGCTCGCTCTACGGCTGCCGAAGCAATACTTTGTATAGACCAAAGCTCTTAGTATAAGCAGCCTAAGTAGAGAACAAGGGGGCAGTGGCCTAGGAAAGTAGGTCATCACCTGTACAGGTGAATGCTCAAACTCTTATTTGCCGGTTTCGTCCTCTTACTATAGGTGGTGGGACTTCCCTTCACTAGAAAACCCAATCCTGTCCTCACGTTGATTTTCTTGGGAAATCTTGTTTTCAAAACTTTTACCCGGCCCACGTATGGACGCGGAACAGCTACCACACACCCCTTCCATGTAAAAACTATTTACGGCTTTTCCCCGCCAAAATAACTCACTCGTCAACCCTGTGAACTTCTCAACCCTCTTTTAAAAACCCCTCAATCGTTCCCTGTATTCGAATGCTTTAGCACAGTACTCGGTGCTGTACGAACTACTACGAACCACAGCGCCCGCCTTTTCTTTTACGCGGAAACTTCATAAGCGTGTTTGCGTAATACAAGAAAAAAACAATAAACAAGTCGTGGACTTACCATCGCGGCTCATGCCTACAGCAATGCACTTCTTTAAACGGCAGTATTGACACCGGTTGCGATTAATTCGCAAAATGGAGCATTGTTGGTTTTTGGTGCAGGGGCGATACTGGATCTTTTGTTGGATGCTACGACGGAAGAAGCCCTGGATTGCGAAAGAAAACGGATGAGATTTAGTAAAGCTTATAAGCACAATCATCATTGTCATAGTCTACTACTGTAATTACTAAGTTTCCTTTTTGTAGAAAATAAAAAAATAAAAAACTAAGGCGTCGGTAATTGAGCAATAATGAAACTAGAAGCTATTGACGGGAAATACTATGTCCCCACCCTAAGAAAAAAAAGTACCCTGATTTAGTGTCCCCGTTTGCGTTCACCGACCTCGTGGTGTGCTCTTGCTCGTATTCCCTCTCGCTTGCGTACTCCATCACACATTCGTGAACGGATATGGGCTATGTGTAAGCGGGACTCTCGTTTTGATTACCGCACTTTGCGTCAGGAGCCCAGAGCGCGCGCTCAAGACCGGGCAATGACCCTAAAAAGCCTCGCGAACCCTTTACAAAAACCCTAAGGAACTAAAATGAAGCTTTTCGTGGAAAGTAAGAGTCCTAAAATGGGACACGACCCTCGTCCGTCCGCTGGCAGGGGCAACAATCCCATGGACTCGCCTTTACTACGAAATGAGCCTTTCCGAAAAACCCTTTTCGATACACTAAACTCAATCGAAACAATTTGTCTACCTGCCGTTTACCTTAGAAAAACAGCCCTATTTTCAGACTCTAATTCCATTGAATTTTTTTCACCCTTTCACTGGATACAACTAGCCACGGAGTATCCAGTACTGTTCCCAAGTTACTAGAAAGCAACAAAGGACGAAAGCCCCACCCTACTAGTACCTTACCCCAAGTGAGGTGTATTACGCCATTGAGTTCAGTAGGCCAGGGCGAAATTCTACAGGATGTTTACGTTTTTCATGCCGTACAGCCGGGCATGTCACTCTCTCCTGTTATTTTTCTCGAAAAGTCTTACGCAAACAACTAGGCCTACATGTGTCATCGGGCTGTTTACCTGTTTTTAGCCCACAGCCTGTTGCTCTGTTGTAAGAACGGAAAACACACAGGAACCTGTTTACAAAAAAACAACAACAACGCGCTGCGAGTACTGCCTGAGTCACTGCTACGCTAAAACAGCCTAGTGATACGCTGTTTCTCGTAAGTTTCAGGGAGCCAACAGGTCAGTGGAGGTCGTTCACCATCCAGTTTGGTTCGTTCGAAAAAAAAAAGCGCAACAAAACAACGTTGCCTAACCCTTTGAAGGGTGTACTGTATGCACTTCCGCCGGGGTTTAACTACTGGAAAACGCATGTTCAGAAACTTCCTTACGATTGTCTGGAGAAAAAATTCCAATGTTTTCGCCGAACGTGGTGAATTCCACGAAAGATTGCATCTTTTTTACAGACGCCTACAATCGCTGCAAATTATGCACGTATACAAGGATAGACTTATGATAATAAACATGTTCATCACGTCAATCCAAGGAAATAGCCATATGATGCGTATTAATGACGCCCTGTTAGTGAAACAGCTACTAAAGTCGGGAGACCGGCTTATGCAAACTTTTTTTTTGTCTTGTATGGGTTACTGACCCTCAGGTTATATTTCTTTTTCGCTCGAGCGTCTCCCAACTGTGTCAAGAGTATCATTATTGCAACGGTTTTTTCTGTGAGGTCAGGTCAGCCTCTTGCCCAAAACCTCTTATCACGAAAGTAAAAAGAATGCGTAATTATCGTAATTAGGACAAAAAGACAACTTTTACTGTTCTACTCTAGTAACTAAGCCATCAGCTGACAAAGATTTTTTTATTTCTTCTTTTTTAACACAAACAGACAATTTTTTAGGTTATTAAGCTAAGTTGAAAAATGAAAATTCTATAAGCAATTTGAACGATTATAATTTTCCTTTACCTATTTATACAATTAAATAATTACTCACTTAATTTTTAATTATTTTATTTGGATTATTTTTGCTTTATATTCAAAGAATTCGCACGCAAAACATCGATTTGCAATTTCGTGTAGTCCACTACGAATGATTCATATTAACAAGCTATGAGTTCCGAGGGCAGTTCGACGACCGGGACAGCTGACTACTAACGAAGTCCATTGAACGCTCTTTTATCCATGCCCCTCCTCCTCCGGTAATGATGTAAATCTATGTTGCTCCCGGTTGTCCGAATAACCGAAAGCGACAGTGACCCACAGGTAAACGACCGGGTTACGGCCGTCTACCTTTTTTTTACTGGAAAATTCTTGCTCACTCTACATACTTGGTTGCTTTGGCATAGGAGCAATATTCCCATTTCTCAGTCTATGCTTGGCTAGTTTTTTCCCCGCAATTTCGATTCTTGGCCTAGCATGGGAATATCGCTCCCTGACACGATTATATTTTACGGACAATTTCATTTTCAACGGGATTTTTATTACTGTTTCTGTTCAGCTTTTTTTCATCCTGTTGCACTTGGCCTGTACGATAATACGTAAAAATAAGATTTTTCACTTTTGAGAACTACAGGACCGAATCGAGTTCGCGAAGGTTAGCGGAAAGGTTAGGACCCGGTGACCTGGTGAACTCCTAGTTTAACCCTTTTGGAGAATTTGTAGGTTAATATGTAGGGGAAAAGACGGTCAGCAGTGTCCGCCTGGTGCAGGGATAATTTCCACACAGCGAGAAATTTTTTCCCAGATTTTAAAATAGGCTACGGAACACTGCGTTCTACGAAATTGTTCTATTTCTGAGCTAAAAATATGTGACCTTTCACCTTTCCCACCCTGACCTGCATCTCATCTCTTGCTTCAATTATTCCCTTTCCTTTTGTTTCTTTCCCGATGTTTTTCGTGCTCATGGCAAAGTTCGGTGGTGCAAATTAAGGTCTATTTTTGGCCAACTTTCTTCATTCCAAATCTCGGGCTCTCGAGTTTTCATGCGACAATTTGACGAGTAGTATTGATTTCAACTTACCTTGCAGCCTTCGCAAGAATGGACACCATAATGGAACCCTGACGCTTTATCTCCACATACGCGGCAAAGGACTGTAGTTCCGTCGAATTCTAAAAAGAGAACGACAAGAAAAAATATTCAGTTTAGGGATGAAGGTTAGAGTCTTCACACAACGATTGTCTTCTCATAGTAAGCCATAAATATCAAGGTCGAGACCTTCGAAGCGGTCGGTGACCAGTTGCCGCAGGATTTGGCCCCTTCCTGTCTAACATAAGGGTATTCTTACCTTCGTTTCTCGCTCGTTTACGTCAATAGCATACAAATTCCGTATAAAGCAAGTCTGTCTTTAGACAAGTGAAAAAATTGAAAAAATCGTACATCAAGTTTTAATTTGATTGCATGACGGAAGAGAAAAGTAATCATTGTTTTGTAAGGCGACAATCTTGCAAACAGATCGGAAAATGAGCGTGCAAAAGGGAAGGAACGGGGTAGTCCAAGTTTCCCTGTCAAGGTCCCGCGGTTATTCAACCTGTTTCGTCAGCAGCGCCCCGCATTCACTGTGGCCTCCACCGGGCTGAATTGCCGTAGCATTCACGCCATTCCCTCCAGCCATGTATTGTACCTCGCGCAAGACCTTTCGTAAACAAGACGTTGGGGTTTCTCACCCCTTTGCTGTTTGGTTACTGGGGTGTTTTGGCAAGCAATTGTAAAGGTCGTGTATGCATAAACAGGATGCCCTTGTAATGGGGGTGCATACTGTAATATTGCGGTATTGTGTACCGTAACTACCATTTTTTTTGCCCTTGACCTCAATTACATCTAGAAATTTTCTAGATTACCTAAATTTAATTCAGGTTCTCGACTTCTGCGATCTTCTTGACAGGACGGTGATAAGGGTGGGGGTGGGGGTGGACACGGAGCACTCATGGCCATTTCTTGGCCTGGGCTCATGGGCATTTGCTTATCCGATAGAATCATGATGTGTCTTTGAGTTATATGAGACTAAACTTTCGCGTTGTCTCCGTATTACTTTCGCTGATTATCTGTAACCAGAGCACTGGGAGATTAGAACCTGTTAACTTGTTCCTAAGTTATCTTGAAACACAGTACACGCGTTAAATCCAAATTCACTTTCGATAGTACACTTTTCCGGTAAGGCAAAACAGTAAACCACTTTTTAAACTTTGTAACTACGTAAAACTCCAATAAATGCTATCAACTTCCAACCTAGTAGAATCACAAACTTTTCACATGCTCACGGTAGTATTAGCCAGAAGTGTAGCGATGAAGTAATGAGAGTGAAAGTCCGTGTTCGACTACTCGTCAACTCGAGTAAGCATACCGTGTAGTGGTGGAGATTCTAGATGGGAGCCCCTGGCTTGGTTGGGGTCCTCCGTGGCTGTCATACGGAGGTGGAAGCCCCAAGCCGGAAGGAGGGCGCAGGAGGGGTGGATCTCAGGTGTTTCAATGCTAAGGCTAATGCCAAAGCAAAGCTAGTAGGAAAGTAGAGGAGAGCTCGGAGGGAGGTTTACACAGCCAAGGAGGGCCGTTGAGGAGGAGAAGGAAGTGTTCTCTATAATATGAGAGCTACCTTGACCACCTTGAAAATCCTGGCATGGCCATGGGCAAAGGCCCAACTTGCACGTTTGTGGCGCACACTCCAAGGAAGCCAACAACACCAACAGGGAAAGTTAACACTGAAATGAAGGTCGGATCCTGGACGCTCTCTGGGATCGCAATATCGCGCCCGTTTTCCGGCTTGGGCAGTTACAATAAGCGAGACCTTGCCTCCTTCATCACTATGGCGAACAAGCTTCCCACTTTCCGGATTGGATCAGCATTAAAATGATAGCTATTCATGAAAAAAGTGATGCTCCTCCTTGCGCAGTACAAAATTGCTAGCAGGGAGTAGATATGATGGGTATAATAAAGGCCCACATTTTCAATTCAACTTTGCACACATCCTGTACATTCACGAGTTCAATGCCCGCAGGGAAATTATTACTTGCATAACAAGGGCAATTAATCTAACTAAACTTACATTTGCAACGCGTCAGAGTGAGTAAACCTGCACCGCTCGAGTCTCAGAAAACAAAAGAAAAAAACTGAGCGTTTTCGTTCTTGCCATATTACTGACGGCAAGCATGAAGTCGGATTTAGTTCAGTAAGATGCGAATAAGGTAATTTTCAATTCATGGGACGAAAAAGATGGCAAACTATGCCTCACACCTGTTTAAATTACAACAATATGAATAGTGTACCATTTCCATGTAGTACAGACAAATGTACTGCAAAAGATCACCACCTGTTTCGAGAAAGAAGGAAAACGTAAACTTTACGCGGCTAAGCTTCATGCCTTGTAAGTAAGTGAAAAGATGCAGAGCAGGCAGATCAAGGGCAACGAAAGTTGCCTCCAACTCGCTTGAGCCGTAAAGCAGTAAATAAGAGAAATGCCAATATGCCAGCGAAGGTTGCACGCTTTGCAAGGGAGCAATGTTCGGTCGCACGGACGTTGACCGTCCCTCACCGTCTTGCTGTTGACGAGACATCCGAATTACCCAGGGCAGTTATGCCACCTTACCGTAACACTGCATCAATTGAGGTTTTTCCCGTCCCCCTTTCCTCTCTTGTCCCTTTTCCTTTCTTCAACGAGTTCAAGGGAACTTGACCCAGCTTTTCGTTACCTTCAACAAATGAGCCAAACACTTTTCTGGTTCACCCAGAACCCCATTCCCCCCAGTCTTCTAACCCTACTCACGCTAAGTGACCAGGCAACAAATGTACTCCGAGAACGTGGGTTCACGTGGTTCACGTCCCGGGGTCCATGGGGATTCTAAAGCCTCGCTTTTACTTTTATTCGGAACTAAGACAAGCCAGCGTTTTAAGAAAACTTCAGGAACGAGCCCGCGAACAAGCTTAAAACCCAAAAGAAATGCCTCATTCTGCTATTAATGTTGATTTCGTTATTATGATAGTCATAGTTTTTGACAATCAAAGTTTTAGCAAAATACTAAGACGGGGTGATTCAGGTTTCTTAAATAGCACGAAGTGACCACCTCGAGAAATGAAAACCCTTGCATCGAGATTTCTTATTAAAATTTGTTGAATACGAGTCTAAACCCACGCAAGCAACGGGAAACTTTCTTGGAAGACGATTGAATGTTGCTTGTCATTAATGCTTTGCGGACAATTCCCCTTGGCTTCTGACAGAATGAGGACTTTCCCGGTTACACGCCTTAAATTTGCAAATTTGCACACTCCAAAGAGTGTTACGGTCAACCGGGACTCTGAGGGCAACCACTTTCCACGGAAGACTGAAATCTCTTTCCGCTAGTATTAAAGGCTTAATAACGGAAACGAGCCTTCCTTGTCTACATTTCGGTTTATTGGTTACAGCCCTACAATTGCTCAATGTGGTTTTCGAAAAAGTCCCAATTTAGGCTTAATTTGCCATATAAGGAAAGTAACCCTTTAGTACCAACTCTCACTGCTACCGTATATTATCATGTGACTGACCGGTTATCCGGCTAGTGACCCTTGCCGTTGCTTCACGTTACAGGTATTCCCGCACTCAAAGGCTACTAGACATGCGAGATGGACTTTTTGCCGTTTCTTGCTTTTTTAAGTTCCCATTTTCGCTTTCCGCCCAAGTCGTTAAACTCCAGCGAAGGTGTTGACTCCGATTCACTGCAATATCTCCCCTAACGGTACTTTTGCTTTTCTAGTGCGCCGTGTGGAACGCGACGATATGCATTTGCGCACTAATAGTCCACCTGCAACTTTACATCCTTACACATAACCTCATTTCGACATGGAAAAAAATCCCATTTCTTATTCCTATGAAGCTAAAAGTTTCAACCATTGAAGGAAGTTACAGCAATTTCGTAACGTTACGAATAATGTGTTATATTTTGGTAGTGAATGCTTCGGCCGATGAAAAGAAGCTTATCTCCGATGACAGCGCTCTTTTCAAATTGTCAGGCGGCATGCAGCAAAGTATGAAAGTGTTAGAAGCATTGGTCTTTGGAATTTGCTGATGCATTGATTGTGCCATTGCCCTGGCTGGCTTTGACCCAAGCGAGTAACCTTGAAGCTCTCTCTGATACCTTCGTGACCTGCCAACCAAATCTTGCATGGTTTGACTTACTGGCATGCTTACAGGCCTACTAGCCTCCATTATCCCTTTCCGATGCAGCCTTGTGTTGTTGTTGATTAGCTTCAGGGGGAGGTGAAGTTGTAAGTGGTTCGAACTAGTCTTGCGAAGCACGACGCCTTCTTCCAATGCACAATTCTCCTCTCCGATGAGTCTCAAGGGCTTTGCCCCAACAGACAGGAAAAGTTAAAGCAAACTAGCGGGTCAACGTACCACCTTGGCCTTACGCCCTTCTCTCCCATCCACAGCATGAAAAAAACGGCAGACGGAAAAACTTGCAGCATTTCGGCACGAGAAACAGAACCTTCTATTGTTTGCTCTAATACAAAGTGTCCTTGTTTGCTCACTATTTGAGCTAGTAGGTTTTAAAGCTTTCGCTTTCAAATGTAGTAAATTTTAGACAGGCCTATCGCGTAATGAGTCATGCTTTTATTAATATTCTGTGTAATAGTGATATATTAAAAAAGCTTAGCGATACTGGTGCAAAGCCTAAAGCATGCTGGTAGTCGATGTTTTTTAGTCGACAAAAATGCAGGTCAAAAACCTCCTTTTGAGTTATGCAACTAAGATTTCCGTTGCTGGGCTACCTGGTTCACCGGAGTTCAGTCACTTGGGCATTCCAGCAGAACGCTATAATTCGCAGTTACGGTTTTGGAGTAAAGGAGGGATGACATACTCGTTTTTTTAACCCTTGAAAGGTGTACAGTGCCATGTTTCTAATTTTCTGTATAATACTCAGCAACTTCCTCACTATTGCCAAAACTGATTTTTTTTTATGCCAAGATGACGGGAAATAAATTTCACTACCAATAGGCTATATAGCTACTTTTTCTTTTAAAAAAGTAAAAAGAGACTTTATTCTGATCGCACTGACCCCACACCCATGTTCGTTCGCCTAGCAGGTGACCGAAAGTGAATAAAAATGTCTCCAAAGGTGTAAAACGTGGCTTGCCTTCAGCCATCTTTTGCCACGTGAGAGCCGGGGCATGTAGTCGAGTAGTTCCACCCAGTTTCATGGTTCTCTGGTGTTAACTCAATAGACGTGCAGACACGAAGGATTGTCCATTCCATATATTGGTCATTCAACTCCGTCGAGACGTCAAGGTCTCTAATCCCTATCCAGGTTAAATTTCAGGGCGTTCCACTTATGCAGCCAGTCAACGTATATTACTGCTTCAACTAACATGAGTCCCTTGTCATACCTGAGAGGTTTATACGCTATACATGTCACAACAGACTATGTAGTACTTTCGCTTTTTGGTGGCAGTATTTCAAACCCTCCGCGTCCCATAGCAAGTCCGCCTTGTTACACAGCACTACGCGTGCGGCCGTGACCTATTTGGCGGTCGACGACTCCCTGGGACTTGTACAATAAAAGCTTATCCATGAATATTTGATAGAATTGTTAAAGGATGACTAAAAATATTTTTGGCTGATAACCATCAGGCAAAACCCGTCTTAATACTTGTGTTATTATCTCTTTTGAAGGTGTGCTAAGTTGTTGCCCTGGGCGATTCTTGGCTCTTGATCAGTCATGCCATCTATCAGTGCTTCCTAAAACTCCACACTGGAGACATGGCCTTGAGTTTTCACGTTTCCAGCAAGGAACCTTGGGCTTTCAGCACAATCGCTGCTGAATAAGAATGACGTGACTCGCAGAACGAATTCGGTAACATGATAGCCGCTTTGCAATTATTAAAGCAATTAATGATAAGTCGATGTGTGCATTATTGGACTCTGCATAATCTTCATAACACGTATGAGTGAATTTCAAACATTAGTGTATAGTTTACACTTTTTAACATAACAATGATCTCCCAATTATAAGCGAAAATTGGTAGTGAACGAGGTTTTGTCCTTAGTTAGAACTGTGACGTCAAACGGGTTCGTTGCCCTGTGCGCCAAAGGAGTGAAAGTGACCTACTTCTGAGTCGGGAGCGACGACCGACCGTGACAGCAAAGCGCTTTTTTAGGGTCGGGTACAAAACACTCTTACTTGACAGTTTTCCTGCACGACATGTTCTTTTGCCGTAAACGGAGAAATTACTTTTCCGTTCTTTGCATTCCCCCCCCCCCTGGCAATAATCAATATATAGATCAACTCAGGTCCGCAAAAATGTTTGGGTCTTCAAATTTGCTACCGAATTCCGCGAAGAAATTGAAAGTATACTGTAAAGTGAGCCAGTCTGAATGGCATGTCCGGTGCGTGCTTCGGTGTCGTTTTCGTTTGCCCCTTCACACGATCATGTGACCCAAAATTCCCTTACGTTGAAGGCTAGCCACAAGAGGCGGACAATCACCCCAATGTAAGGAACTAGGCCAGGGTAGTACCTAACTTCAATGCTGAGATTCTCGCTTTCTACCAGAGCTTCTGTAGCATCTACTAAGGTGCCTAGTTACCATCGGTATACGGGGGTAGTGGGCAATGTTTACAAGCAACCTTTTCACTTTCATGTGCGGAATTTATACCGTGATACTTTTACGCAAGGTCTATTTTTCCTTTTTTTTAAAAAAAAAATGATTTACCTGCAACAAGAGAATTCTCTGATTCCGAAGACATGGAATCATCTTCGTTTTCCGTGAGACTAGAATTGCTCGAAGAGTTGGATAAAGGGCTTGAAGCTCCCGAAATTGACTCTTTAAGAATCATGTTGTTTAAGCCTGAGGAGGATGCACTTTCGCTTTGAGCGCTATACGTTTTCTGAAGTTTACAATTTGAATCCAGACAGGCTAATTTGTTCACCAACAGCTCAGTAGCAAAGCTGTCTTCGTCTTCTAACCGAATTTCTTGAAATTCTGACACTAAACGCAACTCGGTTTCCACCATACTGAATAAGTGTTCATTCAACAAATGGACCTATCACAGTTCTTTATCAATCTGCTTTCGCCAAATGACGACACAAGTTTAAACTCTTGACACAGTATTTAATCAAAACTGCAGCTGGGGTTTTTTGTCCATCAAGGGTTCAATGCACGGATAACAACTGGACTTGATTCTGCAAAAATGGCCAATGTTAGCAACAAGCGGCTTCGCAAAATACTGAAGTCACAGGATGCGGCGTTCGCTCCAATTCAGGGACTTGGCCATGTGTTTTCGGTAGAAAGCGTTGGGGCCAGGTCTTAGAGATCGGCAATATCACCGTGTTCCACGACTCTTGCGCAGTGCGAACGTAGGAAAGTGACGTCCTACGCCATGTATACAATATCTAACGCTCTCGGTCCAGTTATTATAAGGTGAACGACCCCTGCATTGATTAAAAGCTGCTAGATCCGAAGTACATTATCTACCCTTATCTGTATTCCATGCAAAAAAATACACATTAATGAGAAAAAAGCAGGAACGCTCGAGACTTCTGGAATACTTTTGTTTGTGTCAAGGGCACTGAAAATATGCATGCAATTAAATTGACCCTTTGCAAAAGGTCAAAATCATTTCATACACAGCTGTGTATTGACATTCGAACCAAAATAAATTGTTACAATCATGAAAAAGGTACTGCACAGGACAAAGGGCCCTTTATACAAGTATTCTATCCTTTCGACAGCTCGTCGCTGTCAGAACAGGAACTGTGTATGGCTTATGCAAAGCTTTACACGAGTTAAATAAATCTTACTTCTAAATGCTGTAATTAGCACCCAGACGTGTATTCTTTCGAGTAAAAGGGGAAATGCAAGGGGAGAAAGCTAAAGTAAACTAGGGTGCATTAGAGAAGTCTGTCTGATGGGGAAAGTAGTGCAGCATCTTTGAAACGAAAGGGAGCAGAGAGGAGAAAGTTTTTGCCACTCATTGCAACCATGCTGCCTTCACACCTCGGTACAATTCCGTGTACCAGCTTTTGCTTTTCCGGACTTTCATGACTCATGCCCAGTAGTTAAACAAACCGTTTTTTGCAATCTTACTAGAAAGTGTTTTCGACTACTTTTATTTCACAAAAAAAGACCAGCATTTTGTGTACAATATCTCTACCGTTACATACAGCGTAGGTTGTTTGTTGCTCCACGTGAGTGACTTTCGCTGTTTCGTTCCAAGCGGGAAAACCGACCATTTTTTTAGAAAAAATCTAAAAGCTTGAGGTTTGCTGCGTAAGTGCAACGATAGTGAGTCTGATAGTACGAGAGAGTCAACCGTCGGTCGTTCACCTTGGCCTCGAAGTAGGGCAATGTTTTCGATTACTTGGCTTCGTATCTCAACTCTTCGCAATAATCTCGTATCGGGGTCTTTTTCAGTGTTTTAATGAAAGGAGTTGAAATATGCCTTGCATGTAGAGTACTGTATCCTGCGCTGCCAACTTGGGACTATGCAAAAGTGGGTCGCAAGGATCGGGTGAGAGAGTAGTGCATTGCTCCATGCGTGACGTCAAAGTTTGGAGTCGGTGAACGCTATATCGGTCAGCAGGAGCATTGTCAACGGGCGAACCTCTGTAGCCGTTCGTATATCACAGGGTAACCAACGCAAGTGGCGCAAGACTCATTGACATTTAAAAAAAGTGGCAGAAATTCGCAATTTTTTTGCAATTTATTCTTCGCAAATTTATTTTTCGCTAAACGTCAGGAATTTTCGTTACTTTTAAAAAACTAATTGTTTCAAACCATAAGGGATGCTTTTTGTATGTTTTTCGGGTCATTCGATAAAAAAGTAAAAGAACGAAATTAATTTTGTATCAAAGAGGCATGGAAGCTATGTAAGGTGCTATACTTGTCCATCTTAACCCACTTTCTTCACCGGGGAGCGTTGAACTCCCTTTTCGCTTGGCCTTCGCCTCAATCCTATGGCATATCCTTCGCTTACGAATCTTACGCCACCGCTGCAGTGGAGTTCGCGTAAGGCGGGTCGGATCTTGGGCTTAGGCGGAGCTTGGCGCTGGCCTAGATAAAGGTGGATTGCCTCGTCGAGCTTTTTGATAAATCAGGACGGGTGAACGAACTCGTGGATTATAATCTTTTGTGACCTCCTTACGTCTTAATACGCTATCGTCCAGACTTTTGATCGATTTAGCCAATACTTTCCAATTTAGACTCTAATTAATCCGATTACTACCTAATTGAAAAACCTCGTAGCCTTGACGCTGAGACACAACAAGTTTTATTCTATATTAGAAGTAAAGCGTTTCCCAAAATAGCGGCTTTTCTAGTTCATCCTAAGCTTGATAATGTAAACTATAAGTGCGTAGGTAGGTATAGGTAATACTGTTTCGCAAAATGTCCGTCATATATAGGTTGCACGTATGGCGAGCCGGAGGCTACGGGTAAAAACCGAAAGTTATTCTGAACAGGCGAGTTGGGTTTGGGATCGAGGACGAAAGTGCATCGGCCCCCATCACGGACCTGCCCTCAATTGCGAGAATCTGGACTTCTTGAACAAAAGACTTGGACACTCACGAAATTATGACATTAGAGAAACCTATCATTTCTATGCGCCCCAATGCCGAAGTAAAATTAGAGAAATTAGGTTTACCGGCCATAACGCGATCCATAAGTAGTTGGCTATCACCATCTTCGCTACAGGAATCGAGAGAATGGTTGTCTCCAAGTCCGGCACTTTCATTGCACGGAAATTTCATTCCGTTCAATTCGCTAATAATCATAATGTCAGGAACTTTGGTGGGCTGCGCCAAAATGAGCATCACGATTGAATGAAAATTGAAAGCACGTAGAAATACAAGAGGAACTACACAATTATACAATTGTTCCAATGTTTCTGGTTAGCACGTACTGAACTCTTGAGTAAACTTTGTAAACTCAACTTCCATACCGAGGTAGTAAACAATAACAGAGCACAAGGGTGTTGAACAAATCCCGCTGGTAATTTCAATTATGGTTGCCTTGTTTGGAAAGGGTCACCGGGAGGAAAATTTCGGGACTACAATAACCAAAACACTGGCGAAATTGTATACAATCATTACGCGAACCGTCGTAAACGAACAGTGAAACACTCTCGCCACCAACCTCCCAAACTCTCTTGAGTCAACAGCCCCTGGTTTCAGGCCTGAAGTGTTTGCGAGCGAAACCCCGGCACTCTGGCTCCGCCAGGCAAAGAGGTAGACATTCAACACCAGACCTAATCTTTCTCCCCTCTTTCTCTTTCTCTCTTTGACCTACTAACTCGGTTCTGGAGCACGCGGTCATCAGCTTCACTTTTACTACCTGGGTACAACACTATCAATGACCTGAGGTAGTAGACCACTAAGTTTCATTGTCTACTACGTAATCAAAAACACACCTTATATGCAAAAAAAAAAAAAAAAATGAATTCGAGGCTTTATTCAATCTATCCACAACAGTGAATGCCAGCATTCGACAAATCAACAGCCATAATATAGATATTTTTCTGAAAAAATAAAATAACGAATATATAAAAAATAGAACGTAAAAAGAACGTTTCTAGGTTTCTCCTAAGTATGTCTTTAACCGTAAGTGTCATGTTCTGACTATTCAACAACCATGTTTACGTATTTTGTCCGCTGTATGCGAGTCCTCGTAGATACGTCATTTACGCTGGATAAATCGCCATTTACATTCTAATAAATCTTGTGTTTTGTGCGAACAAGTCCAGTTCAATGCTCTAAATAAAATCAATTATACGTGCAAGAACGTGTTTGTTCTCTGGTATACAGAAACAGGAAAACGTTAAAAGTTTTTAGCAAGGGTTTCTCCTACGAAACGTATAACGACAGCGTAATACGTTTCGTTTTCTTTCGGAAAAGAGCTTCACTTTTTTGCTCATGGCTAGCTAGTACGAGGAGTAGCGCTGGCTTTCACCCAACACGTGGAGATAGGATAGGGTTCCTCTTTCTTTTGAAGCCAACTTTTCAAAAGACAACCCAAAAGCTACGACTCCCCAAAGGTAGGCCATTGAAAGTGTAAGTTCATCGTCCCCGGACTCCACCAAACCATGTTAGTAGGTTATCTTTACCAGGGCCATTTGCCAGTTTCCCATATAGTAAGTGAAGCTCGACAAAACATTGCCTACCTTGGATGGCCCATCATGTAAGGAGCCTTTGCATGTTAACTACCATGAAGTACATTGCATAATTATTTTTTTTTTGCAAAATTCACGTGGCAACCATGTGAGAAACATTTCCAGAACGACCTTTTGGAAGACATGCGACAAATAGAAAATCAATACGAATATTTTTGTTCTTTCTTTATTCTGATCAGAATGATAGGGAAAAAAACGGCAAGGATAAAGAAACGTGCAATAGACAGATAAAATGTGCAAAAGCAAATGCTAATGTTTTCTGGACACTACTGCGAAGTTCTTTCAATTCAGCTATGAATTGCTTTTGTAATCGACTATTTTTATTTGTCAGATATTAACTAATTATATTTTAACCTGGAATGCTTTTAAGTTACTGTAAATTATAAACTAACTCTGTAAGATAAACTGTAGTGCAATGCACAATTATAAATGTGTCACAGCACATTGAACGCAAATTTGAAGATAGTTGCGGGGAAAGTTTTTCAGCTGCATCCGAAAGCAGTGCAGAAAATTTCGCTTTCCTCTTACTTTTTAATAGGGTAACCTCATTACGTTACTCAAGGAATACAGGAAATGGGTATTGAGGTTAACTCTACACGGCTAATCTTTCTGTTAATTTAGTCCAAGCTCCAATGGAAGCATACCTTGTGTAGTCTCTTTTTTGTAGTTGTACCACTTGATCCGCGTGGTTCACGAGACGGGCGTTAATTACTGTTGTGTTTACTATATCCCTTATTTGTTTACGAAAGTGAAAAAGTACATCCAGAAAGCGTACACAATAAAAGCAAAAAACGTGAAAATTAAAAATGTATAAGAAATAAACAATAACCAAATATGTAGTGAATGAATACTTTTATACAATAGGCATCTCGTTAAAAAAAATCACAAAAAAGATTGTTTGCATGTCCGAAGTTCTTTTTGTCCGATGCTTTTCGAAGCACATTCATATCTCCGGATCTTAAAATCCGCCTACTATAACTGACAGTTCGTTATTACGGCACTCTACTGTATTTATTTTTAGCCTTTCCCTTTGACTTTTTAAAAGCCTGTCAACGCTACACATGACAAGTGGTTTAGCGTGCGTATGTAGTCCGATATCGTAATTTCCTTTTAAAAATAGCACTAAAAATGAATAAGATAAAATATGGTGCATTACTGTGTTTCGTCAAGTTCTTTGATTGTCTTAAAAACTAGCACGAAAAACTGAATAACATATTACTGAAAGTGAGATAAAAGATGAACGCGCTCAGAGAAGTCGAACCTGGAGGCGGTAAGGGTTTTATTTAGTACCTTTTCAACCACACACGCCATCTATTGAAAGAAACCATAAGCCGGTTTTAGATCCGGGCACAGCTAAAAACTTTTTTTCCGACAATGGATTTTTTTCTCTGGAATTAAAGATTAGCAGCAAAATAAAACAGGCGCACACGGGATTTTGAATTATGCAGATTTATGAAATCAAAGAACTTTTCCTTCGGCATTAGGTTCTTTTCAATATCGTCGTAGGCGAACGATGGTTTCAAAAAAGGATGGCTGTGAACATGAAAACGTGAGAAAAATATAGCTCCAAACTTGAGAAAAATATAAAATTGCAATACCCCACCTTTTTATAGCTTTTGAGGTGCTAAGTAACAAGGACTCATATAAGGGTCCATAACCTTGTTATTATCAAGGCAACGACCGACGAAAACCAAACCAGGGGTAGAAAACCTTGGCGTCGGTCACTGCCATTAAGTTCCAAAGTTGAAACACCTAAAAACTTCCTCCGCTCCGTTTTTTTTTATAACTTTATTTCTTGTAATTCAATAGAAAGCTATCAATCTGGTTTATTTTTTACAGGAAAATAAAGGATAACTAATTTTGCTTCGAGTACTGCTAAAGTTGTTCCCAAAGTTTGCATGTCGTAAAGGATTCTACCAAACACATATCACATTTATGACAGATTGCGTGCCTTTTGCCCAAAGTGATATTAATAGAGAATTCAGTAGGGAAAACCAGTGTGCACTGAATTTTTCAAATATAGCTACTCACTGAGTGCAAAACTGGGAAAACTCAGTTTTTTAATCAGTGATTTGCTGTGTTTGAAAAACTCACTGCGCGCTAGTTTCCCAACTTAACTCGCTATTAATGTCACTTTGGGCAAAAGGCACGCAATCTATCATAAATATGATGTGTTTGGTAGAATTCTTCAATTTCGCTGGTATGTTTAAAAGGTTGAAAGAGCTTGGCTATTCCCGTCTCTCTATAAGACCCCTAAAGAACAACGTTCTTGCTCTAGTTTTTAACCGAACTCCCTTATTAAGTCTAACGTCCTCGCTAGCATAGAGAGGTCATATTTGCATTCTACATTAGTAATTCTGTTCCACGCGTCGCCGAAAATCGCAATATCCCTTCCGAAACCTGTTTTAATATACCTGGCCAGGTTTCAGACATGTCAAAGGGCCAAGCCACTCCCCTTTAATAGTACTTTTGAATTCCCGTCTACACTAAAGCGCAACTTCCCTTTCGAAGGTGACCCTTCAAGTTCCATTAACGTCTTGGTTACGGCCTCCACTTGGGGAACGCCGTAAACAAGGAAAGTGAATGGAAAACCGCGTACTTCTAATTCAGTTTCTTTCCTTAGTTTATCCTGATCAATAAACCAGCTACGACAACAAGGTGTGAACAAGTCCCCTAGCTCGAACAAATCCAGAGATGTTCCGATGGTTGTGAAAACCACATTTTTCTCTCGTAAATTTTACTTGACAGGTTCAGGAATTGCATTATTGCCCATGCTGCACTACGCATTGATAACCAGGCAACTTCCTTAATACACTAAAATGGATTTTGCGCTAAATGTGTAATAGCACAACTCTCCTTTCGGTGAAAATTTTTTCATAGGCCGCTTCGATGTTGAAATTTGTATCAAATAGGCGAACATCAGAGTAGCATTACGTCTTGATTAAGCGATAACAGTGTTCTTACGACATGAAATACATAGATTCAGGGCCTCTTTAGTTTGTCTTGACTTAATTTGCGCCCTTTGAGTTTGTTGCTTTGTAGCAACGAGGTCAAAAGTACTGGATTTCCATCTCAAGGCTTTCTCCGACATAGGTTTTTTTCCATACTTTTTTTATTCGTACGTTTTTTGACCAATTCGCCAATCGTAGATTGCCTGTCCTTTTCTCCTTGTGGAATACTTTTCCCTCCTTGCGGGCATGATATTCCGGAAAACTGACGAAAAAAACGTATGTCGATGAGAGCCTTAAAGTGGAAGCGTGAAAAGTTACGAATATTTTTTGCCTTCTGGCTTGTTTATAAGACGCTATTTCCATGAATAGTGTTATACCTGTAAGAAATCCACAAAGGAAAAATTCCCATTCCAAAAACACGACACTTATGTGAATAATTCGGAACATGCCTCTTTTCGTGAGTTTCTTTTATCACGCTTGAATCATGAGTTCCCACTTGTATTTTTTTAAAATATTATTTATTTTCATTTTTATTACTTTTTGTGTTGTTTTCTAGAATGGACATGAGAAAAACCCACTACCTATCTTGTAGTGACGATTTTATATATTTTTTCGAACTCGGATTTATTCCAACTACATGGCATAGTTTCATTTAAACTATTTGGAAGTCTATTAGCTTGATAACGGATGAACATTTTGCATTTGGCCTACAAATACAGCACGGGTTTTTGTGATTTGGTGGGTGGGTACGCTAACAGGGTGACAAACACGTTCAAGGTTAGGTCAAGCTCACCTTGTACAGTCTTCCCACGTGTTTCGCTATCCTCCCCTCTCTGAGCGGAACTTGAGGAAGCTTGCACGCCTATTTACCCTTTTCTTCATCAATTATTAACTTATTCACCCCCAAGCAAATTCCTTCTACGCGCAACCTATTACTGTTTCTCGTCAAAACAGGTCAGCAATGGTTGCTGTTGGCACATCAACGTCCTTGACCTAACAACAACACCGAAACTACCGTAATGCGGCCTACCATGTGTATTTAGGACCGTCCCCCAGCGACATAAATACACAGTAAAGGGCCATTCCTGTTCCCGCAAGATTTAACTTGAGCCCAGGGTTGAAGGTTAACTAGCACTTCCCAAGTTATACTGGTAAAAACAACCCCTTATTCCTTCTCCCGCTGAACTAACAGAACTTGGGCCAAAGTTTCCGAACAGCTTCCGACAGCCCAAATTGGAACGCAGTTCTGCGAGTAATTTTAGGTTATTATAATGCTTGTCATGGTGCAATATATTTTTTTGGGCATCTATAGGGTATGACAAGCCGTATAATGTTCTCAGATGGAAATCGGCTATTTTAATTTCCAATTAATGACACGCATGCTGTATTGCAGGGGGGATAGCTACAACGCAGCTCGTTTTATGTGTACACGTGAATAGCATAGGGATGCAGGTTTCCTTCCGGTTAAGACAGGGTGAAATGTGTTCCGAAAGCATCCCCCCCTTTGTCCCTTTTGTGCGCCAATGACGCTGCTCCTTTCTTGATCGATATTACACCCTCCGCCGTAGTAATATACGGCAACAAAGACAGCGGTGAAGTTCAGAGGGCGTTTCTTGCGGGAAGGGTGAGTGCCACGTGGAGGATTATATGGTAGCAATACATCGGTGGAGCGAAACTACCGGAACGCTCAAAAAGTGTACCAAAACCGAGAGGGGGGCTAAAAATGTGTCTAGGGACATCATTTCGCTTACTAAGGCTTAACCTCCATAGTTTAAGTAAGAGTATTTCAGTCGTACTGTGTCTTATCGCGGTATGTAACCGCCAGGGGTATTTCTAACGAGCGACACGAGGCTCACAAATTGAACCGAGGGTTGAGAAAGAGAGATACCCATTTATTTCAAGCTGGCTTGTTCTATACAACACCGAGGGTGACTCACATTGGAGTACAAAGTAAGAATAGTCAAATAAGGGGTGCGATATTTATGAGGTCGACAGGTCTCTTACGCAGTAGAGGGTAGGAAATTTTTTAAGGGTACACAGCCGACAGAGGGGGAATTGTGCAAGTTATGCGGAATTTCGTTCGCTCCTTGGCTTGGGGGGTGTTGCTTGTACTTTGAAAGGCCGACACGTGGAAGAGATGAGGTAAGAGTCAGTAGAAGAGAGAAATGGGAGCTCTTAACTGAAAACGAGAAACATCAAGATGAACAGCTTGCCTCCTTAGCCCATCAATTTGGCACGCAACATGCAACAGAGGCGGCAAAATAAAAAAAAAATGAAGACGAGTCTTACGCTAGTATGACGACGTAGGGTTGAAAACAGCACGAGGATTTTACGAGAGTCACCAAAACTAATGTTGCGTCCCACGGGAAACGTAAAATAGCTAATTTAGCCCTAAGAATGTGCACTAGCAGCTTTTCACTACCAACTTTTTATCTTAAAACACTCGAGTAGAAAGGAACTGCTTGGGGTTGTAGACGTGTGTGTTACATTTGCGGGTTGAGGAAGTGAAAGAGAGGCGAAACTTCCGCAACAGTTCCAACGTAGCCCGCGAATTAAGTTTCCGTGAATTCCTCCCGTCACGCTTAAACAGCCAACAGATATTTCTTCGCCAGCTCGAACTGAGACGAAAGACTTATCTACGCCCTACAGCCTACTCAAAATACCAATTGTGTTGAAACGTCAGAGCAGAGTAAGAGGCGTATTAGACGCGAAAGAAATAATTTTTTAAAAAATCAGTACTGTGTTACCGAAGCAACCACGTTCCACCGCTGCGTTGTCCGGAGTTTAAGTTGCAAGTCCTTATGAGTGTATTCATTACGAAACTGTTCAAGCTCATTATTGTGCAACGTTCTTTGTATATATTAAAATGCGACTTACGAAATCACAAAAAGTTTTAAATTGAGAGTCGTTCTTCAACTAGTTCTTTCTGTGCAATAAAATATAGGAGTTATTTTTATGAGAGTGTGTGTGTTCTGAAGCTGTAATGTCGTCATTTGTTATATCTTCGCCAGTCTTTTGATACATACAAGGTAAATAGTATGATTAAAAGGTTAATGGACAAGTTAAATCAAAGCTACATAGATATTTCAACAGAAGCTTCCAGAAAATAACTACGCGACAGTGAATATTCTACGTATGAGTTTGCGACAGAAATTTTCGACCGAAAACCCATTGGAGAGGAGCTTATGGCAAAAGCAAGACCATGTAAATCACCGATCCACTTTATTCAGTTCCAGATTCGTAAGGAACTAGGATATGGCAGGTCTTGACAGGCTCGGAAATAAGACTAAACAGGAACAGTATTCGACCTTGTAATCCCAAGGACTTTTTGATAAGTTTAATATTGATGCATAAACGGCGCGATAGTCATTTAACGAGTATCAGCTACGGGACTTAAAACGCCCTGATACCGAATAAAACATCTGTCTTATTAACGCCTGGCCTTGGAAATGAAAAGGAAAGTTACACAAGTATTGTAAAACTTGTCGTAAAACTCTGCTGCAATAGTGATGGCACAGTTAACCCATAAAAAGACGTGACATACGCGTAACTCTTCCTTACGAACACGCTGCCCTTTCCAATCTTCCTGTTTGCAACACGTAAAAACCATCGACATTATTCGTTGCTGGGTTTGGCAAGCGGCACATCAAGTCCCTTATGCACAAAAAATGACCTTGACTTTGCTGACCCACTTGACTAATATTATCTTTCCCCACTGAGCTATGCCATCCATTAAAAACTAATAACAGCAACGACCAAAGACGGCTATTATCAAGAATACACGCAAATTTATAAATCTCTATCAAATTTCTTAAATGCATAAAGCAGCAGGAATTGAAAAACCTAAACTTCCAGAACCTACTAAACATAGCCTACCTGCCGACAGAAGCGAAGACTTGCGTAATGAAAGCGAAGGCTGTGCAGTGCTAAGAAAAGATTTACTTATGCGAGGCTCTGACGTGAACGAGTTCTTCGGACGTCGGAAGCGTCGGCAGCGCGTCTAGCACATCAATGTGCCAGTCTGCCCTTGACCAACTTCATCCCGCCCTATTAGTTTATGTATATCGCCAAGCTACTGTACAATAGCTCGTGCGACCTTGAATATCGAGACAGCAGCTTTATACGTCTCACTTCCCTTTTGTGGCTAGAAGACAGAACGAATCCTACCGGGTTCGAAATATGTGACTTTCGAAGGATGTAACGCATAGCGGAAAGCGACAGTAAATGTCTTTTAGGTAAAATACGGCTTTCCATAAAGAGACAATATTTAGGCAGCCTGTGTAAGGCCACATCCAGCTGTAGCCTTACGAAGCCTACACTTACTAAACCCGTGACTCAGGCGATTCTAGGCAACATGTGATCATCGATCCGACCGCCTGCGTGGTGGGGGGAGGCTCGCCTCTTTTCCACCAAAGTCCCTGGCATAGAGAACATTAGACCAAGGTCAGGTCCGACGTCACTTGTCTCCTCTCCACCCGAAAGGCAAAATTGGCGGTGATGGGGCTTCCGAGTCACCTTCTCCAACTTTTGACACTGTCATAACAGCTTCGGGAATATTTTAGCTTTAAAGGACGCGAATACGTCTTTTTTTCCCTTAAAACCACTTCCTTTTCATTGTGTGTCATGGCTAACTTGAAAAGACAGCGACACTTAAAAGTCTGCATATAACCTTACGGGGCAGTCGTGCCGTTTTACGCATGTAGGGTAAGGTAGAGTCAAATGGGCCCAAAAGAGACTTCCGATGTTCTTGACCCACTCTACTCCTTATACACTTAGACCCATATACACTTTGCTCAAGGTCTTTTTCTCCTTTTTCGTCTAGCAGGCAAGCGAAAGCTCGCTCGGAAAGATATACAAAATTCAAGGTAAGCCAGAGATGAACCCGGAATAGAATCAAGGTTATCAGGAAGGAGGTAATAATACCAACATTCCCGCCGCTTGACTTTGTCCTTCCGCCTATCTTGACTGGAACCTTCGAACTAGGCCAGGCCATGACGAAATTAACGTCCAGAAAGAGGAAAATGGAAGGAAACGCAAGTGGTGACTTACCAATTTCGGGGATGGAACTGGACGGTTCCTCTTGATCGTGGCGCTCGCCGCGAGCGGCTGGAGCTGAAGCTGCGGTATTTGATTTACGCACTCGGGTTGTGGTAGTCTTGGCGGCTGTAGGAGGACGGACATTGGTGACGGGCGTTGGTGGAGGCCCCATATTCACAGAAGGAGATCGCATCGGTGTCGCGGGAGGACTCGGGCTTGAAGTCGTGGAGGACACGACAGGAACGGGCGAATTGGGAACCTTGAAAGTGGCAACTGGCGGGTTAACCACGGAACAGGAAATTGTACTGCTTGCACTGTTGGATGAGGCTTGCCAGATTTGGTAGTTATTGTGCGTGGTAGTATCGGCAGAAATACTGGGCCCGGTCATGATAATTGAAGCACGTTCGGTTGATACTACTGCGGGGAATCCGGACCGGTAGACTTCCTTGAACGGCTGTTTGCTTTCGTTTCCGCTTACAGGAGGAAGTGCAACCTCCTTGCCTAGGGCTTGATTTTCGAAGGCAGCTTCGAAGTGGGAGTGCTGGATCACCTGGATTCGGGGACACGTGACAGTTGATGCCTCTTCTGCCAAGGTTCTCCCTTCGCTTGAATTACTTCGGACACGGAAAGATTCCGGTTCTTCAAATTCAGATTTGATGTTCAACGTCACCAAAGAAGTCGAAGTTGTGAAGGTGTTCTCTGTTGCACTACATTCAACTCTGTCATCTAAAGCGTTAGGGATAGGGGCTATGTCCGACGCTGAGTCAGGTGGCAAAACTTCCATGCGGGTTGATGAGGCTTCCTGCAACGCCGAATTCTCATCTAATTGACAAACTCTAACTGACTCTTCATTAAGGTCTTCTTGTCGTAAAGGGTTTCCAGTACTATCAGCCTCTTCACTCTTGAGTACTGTGGCCATGTTTTTAAAGTTTTAAATCCTTACTTAAAGGAATTGAAAGGTGTAATTAACTTTCTTTAATGTCTTGTGAAGAAAGGATTTATCTTTGCCGTCTTCTGCAGTAGTTAGTCAGGCTTTCACTGATTTTGTCTTCTTATCTTTGCCACAAAAAATGATACAGAACGTAAACTCCGGCGCTTTCAAGGTCACTCAATAAAATTCCACCAGCTTCTAACAACAATCTCTTCTCAAAAGCACAGCAAGCACGGGTCTTCTACAATCATCTTTAATTATAGAAAGACTGAGATTAAAGTCACAAGACATTCACATCTACACACCAAGTTTTTGGCAAACTTGTAAAGTTTCAGTCTCGTCAAACTTTCATTTCGTTCCCGCAAGTATGGCTAGTGCAGGCTTGCACGCTGTATGTCAACCTCAGCAAACATGAACGTGTTTTTCGCTTTACAAACATGCAAGAAACTTGCATATAAATTAATTGTACTTCACAGTCATGAATGTGACAACAGTTCACTCTCTGGTTCACTTAGCTTTGGTCCACTTTCAGCTTTCAACGTTCCAAAAATAAGGGAAGTTGACTAGTGTTACACTGTCCCAGGACTTCACTTGAAATAGTTTCGCGAATAAGAACACAGTCGTGGAACGAACGAGCTAAATCAACGCGGACACCGGTCGGTTTCGCCGTGTTATGTGGTACAGAGTCCCCGTGAGCCTTACCTCTTCTCTCGGCGCCGCCAAGCTCTACGAACCATGCACGGGCACTCTCCCTCTCGGAGACCTTGACTTGAAAAGTTGCCCGCCCACTTTGCTAGGCTTCAGGTTTTACACACTGCATTGTAACGTGGAGAAGATCCTGCACTTAACCTAATTTAACGGCTTTTCGAACCAACATACTAATCATGCTCTTAAACACGCACGTCACCCAAGCGTTTGTCTCGGAAAAACAAAATAACAAAAATATCTCAAGACAACAGCAAACGACATTCACATGCTCAACGAGCTACACACTTTCGAGCACTACTGTTAGGTTGACGCCAACAGACGTCGACGTCGTCATGCGGCCGATCTGCTTCTGCTCGCTCTTTCTCCCCTCGTACTCTAGGTCAACCCCCCTTAATTTTAACCCCTGCTCTCCGAGCCCTTCTATATTCCGTCACTCTTTCGCTCCACACCGTCTATATACGTAGGGTAGTTCGCCTCAGTACTAGCACTTTTGTTCGTTTGACCCTCATAGTTTCCCCTGTCTTCTCTTTTAATCTCATTCTTCGATGCAATTCCGGTTCATGCCACGTCCTCGCCATGCCGTGCCAGTGATTACGCTTACCGTGGTTGGGGTTGGAACACATATTTATGCATTCATGACGTGAGCCATAGGGCTCGCTGTGAAGCGAAAAAAGGAAGAAGGGGAGAATATTTGATGGGCTTTCTATTGTTCTGTAAAAAAAATATATGCTAATTTCTCTTTTCCTGTTACGATAGTGTCCAGTACTCTTAAATCGACAAATACACCACTATTCGCATATTAAAAAAAATAAATAAACGTGCAATATGACCAAGTCTGCGAAATGTATTTCCTGGTTTTCTTTATCGAAAGGGAAACTAACTCCGTATTACCGCACGCACACCTCCAATGGCTTTTCAAGGAAGGTTCCCTTCAGACCTGTATCTGAAAGCCCTAGACCTACTAACCTTCACCTCTATCTGGGTTACGCGCGACCCGAAGTGGGTCACTGTCGTCCGCTGACGAAGCCCCGTCCCACTACGCTGCCAGCTGTTTGCGCGGCAAAAGCAAACGCCACCCAGCCGGGACGCAAATAGCTAAAAGCCAACTTGTCCCAACCACAGCGTTGCCGTTTGCTGTTAAACTGAACTTCAGGTCATGTGAAAGCAGAAAGAAACTAAAAAACTCCCCAGGAACGAAAAAGGAGTTCCAAGAAGACACACACAAAAAAAAAACATAATATACCCTATTCTAGCCTAAGTAATCTAAATAAGACAGACTACAAGTAAAAAAAAATAAATAAATAAAATGCCTTCAACCAACACACAAAAATGAGGAAAGCGACCTGCACGGATAATCTCATTCGTACTTCCTACCACTTGCGCATCCTGGGGGAGGGATTGGGGGTTTTAACACCCCCCGAAATGTTAATTTTATAATGGTGAGCATAGGCGACTACCAAGTGTCCCAAAAAATTGGATATGGAAAACACCTCCCGAAACTTCCTAACACCCCTCGAACCAAAATCCTGGGTACACACTGCTTCCTACTACCTAGACGACAGTGCTTTAGTTGAGCAATAAAAGGATGGCAACTGAGAAAAGACTAGCTTGGTGAAAAGCCAATTAATCCTAGCACCCCCTCCCCCATAAAGCTTACATTAATTAGCACCTTGTTTTTTAACAAGTGGCAACTCTGCAAAAACTTTCCCATAATATTTTTCCCATACTGGTTAGAACAGGTTGGGTTTTGGCTATATGCAGCCCGGACTAGAACAAGGCAGCGGCGTCTAAAGGGAAAGAACGTGAAACGGAATATCAAACGAGAAGCTTCCCTAGCTTTGTAGGTTAACCTTGGTATGGAAAAGTTGGGGAGCAATGGTATCCACTTTCACTGTCCTTCCTGGTACCATGTTCTACCTTTTCGAAGGTCTACATTCAGGCGGAAGTGTGGACTGGAAGAGGGGGGTGGTTTTCCTGGCCAGTGAACGCAAGAAGGAAGGAAAAAAAGGGTCCATAGCTTAAAAAGAGAGGGAACGTGGACCATTTAAGGCTGAATGTAGGTTAACGCGTATAAAACATACCATGGGCAGATGTTGTACGTAACCTACTGTAAAACTGTCCCTGAACACAGTAGCCTACTGTATTTGGGTATACTTTCCCAGGTGTGGGCTTATCTCCCCCAAATATATGTAATGTATTGCACGTGGAACCCCTTATCTATCCGTGGACAAGGGCGGCAGTTTACAGGCACGTAGAAAATTATTATCAACCAGAACTTCCAATCAGTCTACCGGGTTATATATTACTTCAAGGAATTGTCCTTTTCGCATTGAATAAACGAACCAGGAGCGGACTAGTTTGCAAGCGGCCAATGTGGAAATTCTAAAACTGGCTCCACTAAGCCCTTTTAGCATTATTGATACTAAGAAAGCCGTGGCCCAAAAAGGCCCATGAGGCAATTGCCACAATGCCACTATGTCCAGTCCTCGCGTGAAACTAACGCAAGGTTATACGACCAAAGTGGAATAGCGCTACTGCTCTCGCTGTGCATTTACTACAGTACATATTTTTTGCATGCTTCCTCTTTTTTTTTGGTTCGTGGGGGGGGGGGGGGGGAGTATGGGGCTTCTTCTGCCCTGACATGAGGAGGATGTGAGAGCCAAGAAGCAAACCAGGGCCAAAACTTCTCTGCTCCCAACGAGCAAATATCCCAAGTCCGGTGGCCAGCAAATGGCCTTGTCCTTGAAGGCGTTTTTTCTTTTCTTTTTAGTCGCTAACGATAGCGCAATAGGGATTTCGAAGAATGACCGTGAACGTGAGCTGTGGAGTTCATGCTCGTGAGTTGGATTATGCTATTTCGCGAGTCATGTGTGCCTTCGGACTCGTTGTTATACACTTATGACAGCGATTGCTCCCCGCGACCCCGGCACTAACGCCTGTTGGTCGCAGCGGAGACCCTGAAGTGGGCTTCGGAGCCGGTACCGACTCATCATTTGTCTTTGTCCCGACCGCTCTTCTATCAACTCGATGTATTGATCCGAAATCGAGCAAGCTTGTCCAGATTTCAATAATGGAAACCATGATGTGTCTAAATCGTACTGCACAATACGTATATTCCGTTTCGACTAATCACTATGCTGCGCAATTATACTTGAACTACCAGTTTCTTTTTTCTATCCTGTTATGTATAATTGCACGCAAAAGTAATTCTGTCAAGAGGTTTTACAATTTTATGTTCAATTTGAGGTTTGCGCCAGTATTTCGAGCAGAAAAGCTAATTCTTCCATCACGTGAAGGAAAAAGTCACACTATCTGCCATCTAGTGAAAAGCTGTAGCACTAAGGCATGCAGTTGTTAGGACTCGACACTGCGGATTTCAGCGCTAATCGCCATAACAATTCAAGGTGTGCTGTGCAGTGTTTCACGCGCTATGGCATAAATCAGAGCCTAAACTGTGATAAGATTACTATCCTTCTACGCAGCAAGAACTTTAACCCATACTAACCAGAGTGAGTAGTTTAAGTTTATTTGCAAAGTAAAACTAGTTATATTTTGAAGATTTACTAACAAAAACATCGGATGACCTTGAACTTAGCAACGATTCCGATACATCACTCGTCCGGCTTTGGTTTCGTAATTCTGCTGATGACAGTTACGAATACGAAACATTTTGTTCAGAATTCTTTAGCTTACAATGAAAATGATGTAAAATAGAGTTAATGTTGATCGTACAGTTGTTATAGTAATTTATACCTCACATTGTCATGGTGTGCGAAATTTTATTTCGCAGCCTTTTCAAACTACTTCTGTTGTGAATTTGACTAATGATAATTTAATGTATAGTATGTATATCTTGTGAATATTTTTTTTTCTATGTTTATCCTTTTCTAGAATGGGATCGAAAGTAAGTAGCACCTCCCAAGGAGGTACGAATTACAGTTCTGCTGAAGTCAGTGCCGGAGGGCAGACATCCAGTCCCCATAGGCAAGATCAAACTCAAAGCATAACATCGTCACTCATCAACTTGGTGACCAATCGCAATCCAACCTCCCAATCTACACTGAGTGCTTCGCCGCCCGTTCCACACCAAGATTGTCGTCAGGCAAACGTCGCAGTTCGTCCGGCTTATTCCCGGAGTTATAGCACTTCCCACTCGGAGACGGTGGGAGGGCCTGACAGTCTCGAGGCCCAGCGTCGCCATGCCGAGGTTAATCGAAGTATGAGTATTAGCTCTAATGCAGGGGTCAATCGCAGCGAAAGTACGGGCAGTAGCAGTTCCGGCGGCTTTGGTCAGTTTCTGAACAATTTCAGTTTATGGCGCCCGTCTCTCAGCTCGGACCGACAGCGAACGCGTTCCTTATCCCATATGCCGGATACCGAAGCCCAACCCGGCTCGCATTCTCACCGCGATGTTTCAACCGGCTTAGCATTAGTATCCGATGATCATAGAGAAGAGCCTGAACGCAGTAATTATGGACGGTCAGCTTTAGCTCGACTCCTCCCCGGCTCAAGTTCCGGCTCGCGGAATAGAGACTCGATCTCCGACCGGGATTTGACAGCAGCTCAAGACTTACTCTCCGAAGCTTCACTGGCTGGATTAGGCCTTGGATTAGGACGCGTCTTCGTTACCCATTCGCTCCCGGCACATATATGGGCCGTGAATGGTAAGTTGAAGAGATAAGCTACGTTATTATCTTAGTTCGTATATTCACATATTCCCTGAGCTAGCTCTCGCGCTACTTTGCTCTCTAAAACTGACAGTTCCGTAATAAACGGAAAGGCGAACAGATGAAGGGCGTAATCCAACTCACAGTAACGTCAGACGCAAATGAAACTACTTAGCTAATGAAGGATGGTTATATGCCGGGAAGGATATAAGTCTCGCGTGTGATCTTGTCGCGACTTTTCATAACGTTATGCATCGTAACTGTTGCAACGGTGAAGTCTGGGATTAAAAAGGGGCTGAAAGTACTGTTTGGCTAACGTTCAGCGGTAGTGCAACGGATCAGGACATTCCTGAGCCATTTGCGTTTATTTATTCAAGCTGTTTGGGCTTTTTGGGAGGGATACTTTACTTTAAGGTGGTGTAAAAGGTCACAGGAACTTGGCAGCGTTGGTAGTACGCATGCTGAAATGAGTTTATTTGCAGGTAAACCATCCGGTTACAGGAAAGGGAAACGTGCCAAGCTGTCTCTGTTGATTGTGATATCACAAAGCGTCACTTTGTTAGTTTAGACCTAGAAATTTCTTGTAAAGCGAAGCAGGCTCAGCCTTTTTTCATTAGATGTGAGGACACGGTCGTATTCCACGTTTTTAGCATTCAGGATTCACGGATAGCATGCATGCTTAAAAGCTGCATCTGCCCGAACGTGGAGCGTTTCAAGTGCAAACTCAATTCTCCCGGAACGCGTTTGCAGTTTTACTCTTCCGTGGGTTACCTAAAATTTCCCTAAGTCTACCGAACGTAAAAATAAATGAACAATCGCATCACCTTTCATAGCAGCTTAGTAGGATGTCGTTGTTGGATTTTTGTACCCAGCAGCTTTCGCTGTTTGTTTTTTTGTCAGAAAAGACATAATTCTCGGCACGGTCTCACACTTAGGACAGTTTGACACTCGCTGTAAGAAGAAGGAAATGTCACAACGCAATGGACCGTTAAATTTTGGTAACCATGAATTGGAATTTTTAGTTTCGTTTTGTGGAAGAATAGGATTTCGCGCTGCTCAAGACTTCTGTCAAGTACTGCAAGACATGTTTGCTTTAGGTTCGAATTGTTTTTTGTTTAGATTATAATGCCGTATTTGTTAGAACCAGAAACAAATACCGCATAATAAAATAAACATAACACAAATTCTTCTTTGATAGCTTTCAGGGTCTTAAAAAATAAATACAAAACGGGTCTTAAAACACGTCAGAATACCTTAGTTGAACATCGTCGCTAGGTTGTTATGGCACCGTATAACCTAAAGACTATTTGCCAGCCTGCAACACCTTTGTCTCTCTGGATGTGTTTTGGTTCCGTAGCGCTTATCAATTAACGTTGGTAACGATTAATATTTATTACGATTGAAGCTTCTCGTTGATAATGCTGCTTGCTGGTACGCGAGTTTCTCCTAAAGTAAAAAAAGCAAATTTAGCGACGTTGACAACGACGTCCGTAATATTAGAGTAGCATTCCAGTTTTGCCAAAGTAACGTTGATTGACCTATTATCCAGCTACTACGAAATTATACCCTAGCCTGGGTAAAGGAATGGTGTTGAGTCAGGTATAATCGTAAGAGAAGCAACTATAGTTAGTAAATAAGAATGAAGTGGATGTTATTTGGTTCGCAAAACTTTGTCGTTTATTTCCGTATTAATACACATATCAAACAATGCATACCTAGAATGAACTTAATAATAAACTTTCTTTCTCAAATTGATATTTCCGTAGTTATAGTTATCTATTTCTAGATGACTTATTACGTTAGCGTAGAATTCTGTGCAATGTAGCCTTCCTCAAAATCGGAAAAACAATCGGTGAAAATATTGCGAATACTCATAGCTAGTAACTGCCGGTTGTTAAAAACAAAGCTTGATAAGAAGTTGTCTGCTGTAGTTGGTTTACCTAATTCTGTTATTGAGTATATCGGAATGAAGAAGTTAAAGTAAGAAAGTACGTCGATATAACTCTTTACTTATGTTTTTGTTAGTTTTAACTAAGAATGAAGCATAAGGCAGGATATTTGATTTGCAAGTCCTGGCTCGAAATGAAGTTGTGACAATTTGGGAAAAGGCACGAAGACAAGTGATATTGAGACACATTCCTTGCAAAATTGAATTCCCAACCATGAATAAGAAAACTAATCAATAAGTAAAGAGCAATTAGTTAATTAAACATGAATTCCAGCGAGCAGACGTGGGCAAATGGAAATTGAATCCTATTATACGCTTCTGATCAGTATTTCTTATTCCTCTCTCTTGTGACCTGGTCGACTTAAGGTTGAGCAGAAAAACTCCGTTTTTTCATAATAGTCGGAAATTCAGTTTGACAGTCATCGATTTCTTGTCGCAGTAGTATACCCATCTTGTATTTTTATTCCATTGCTATAGTTAGGTGTGTATTAGCGCAGTGACGCACTTTGTTTTAGAGTTACTTACCTTCCATAAGAAACGTATAGTAATTTAGAGGGAAAAAGTGTCTCCTAATTGTGTGTACAGTAGTATGACTGGGAGTTTAAATCTTTACACTGTCCTTAATTGTTGCGCAAGGAAGACAAAAAAGTTAGTGTTTTGCGAGGAGGTAGAAAGTGAATGGTTATATAGTTTATATTTAATGAAGCGGAATGGAGGGAATAAGAGACACTGAAGCGTCAACATAAGTTGGGCGATTGCGCGAGCATTGATCGACCACAGCAGCAACCGTTTCTGGCCCTTTCTCCGTGAACGCTACCACACAGTGTCCTAGAGCTATACATTGAACTTTGGTGGAAGTTTCGTATTGAACACTAGCGTTTGTTCCTTGTCTTCCTGTCCTTTTTGCACACTGATAATTCGCCCGGATCCGAACAGAGAACATATTGGCGCGATTTCGCGCGCAACCCCGATCCCCTTAGCAGGATATTTATCTCGTCTGCTTCCGAACTCTGGATTTTCGCTTCGTTCACTTGTCCTACAAACTTTCGTCATGAACTCTGAGTGAAAAAAAGTACAAGTCTCAAGTTACACATAAACTCACAAAAATTCTGTTGCAAAATCTCGGAGGGTATTGCTCCAAGTTTTGAGTGACAACTACCGGAAGTCTAGCTCATAATTAAAGATTTGACGTTCTATATTGTGCTATACGTCTGTTAGCGAAATACTCGGCGTGTATTGACGCCACAAGTGGATGGAGGGTGGTTCTTTTGTGATTGTTGCTACAACTTTCAGAAGATTATGACGTTTCAGACTCGATAGAGCGCTCCTTCAACAAACTCCTTTCGACAAAGGTTTGATCTAAAAATAGCTTCCACGTCTCACACGCTGGTGTCACACCCTTGGTCCTTCCGAGACTTGCCTCTGCATGTTGAAGAGCTCGCGGGATACCTTGCGTGAGATTTACTTTTTGTAGCCCGTTGACGGTTGCGGTAGGATTACGTCGAACAAGAGGAAGGAAATACGTGTTACGTTTCGGTTATTGGAGTGCTGGCGTCATTGACTCCCACAGCCTGCATCGGGTAGAACTTGGTGATGCTGTCACTTCACCGAAGGCGAGCAGCATGCAGTGCCGTGGCCGAACAGTTTCTGTGACGGTAGCATATGGGTAAAGATTACAGTTGCTACCAACACAAGTGAATTTGTGCCCTTGAGAGAAAAAAAGAGAAGAGTTAACCATGGGGATTGTCATCGGGTCGTGTGTCGCTGAAGAAACAGCCAATGTAAATACCAACGGAGAAAATTCGGACGCGAGTGACCGGTCCACATCGCTAGGAATGACGGAATCCAGTACTGCCACAGTGGAACAGGGCACTGCTACGGCAGTGTTAGACGCATTAAGAGCCGGTCATAATCATGTTCGGCCGGCGTTATTTGTGCCGGACTTGACACAAGTACAGCAGCACCGCATGAGAAGGCTATTATATGGTAAGGCGGAACAGGCTTGATTGTCTCTTCAAACGTTTTCGAGTCCGCTTAAAGGACTTTGCATGAAGATTTTCACGGATTCTAAAGGACTGTAAAAGTAGTCCCCTTATTCATGAGTGTTTATCCAGTCGTGAAGATTGACGAGTAACTATGTAAAGTGAAGGGTTCCGAACGCAGAAATCGATAGAAAGAAAGACCTTTTTAGAGAATGCTCTTCGTCCTGGTAAATCCAGTTCCACTTCTGCTGCCGTGAAGATTTTTTATACCTTCAAGTGTAGGATACTGTTATACCAGCCCAGCGGAGTAGAAAATTGTGTTCCGATACAATATTTCGGCTTTTCTTTGTAAAGTTGCATTAAGTTGGTAAACCGATAAAGCCCCAACTGGAAGTAATCAATGCGTCAGTAACTAGATAAGGAAAAAAATTAACCTGTAGTAACCAAAAAGAAAAATGGCTGTAGTAGCATTTGTCTTTTCTGAACAGCTCGATAGTCGTACTGCGCTGAAAGAAGGCCAAAGGTTAAAGGTGTAGGCTATTGTTCTATGTACCTATTGTGACGTGTATTGGCAAAATCGATGCCATGCACTTTCATTGGAGTATAGAAGTAAAGCCAAACATTAGCTTGTAAAGCAGCTGTATGGGAAGCAGTTTCGTTTTGTATGTATGATTCCGAGGATCGATACGCGCCATGTGAATATCGCATTAGCAGTTTTTGCGTTAGTCTGATATACCAAGAACAAAATGGGTTTTTACTGAGAAACAGTTACATTTCTAACAAAAAGGTTTTTAAATCTGTTCCTGCAGGTATCAAATGTCCAGTATGTTCCAAGTTTGTGATGCCGGACGATATTGAATGTCATCTGGTGATGTGCCTCACGAAACCAAGACTGAGCTATAATGGTGAGTTTTATTACTAGAATGAACCTCCCGGGGTTGATGTTAGGGATTTATTAGCATACGGTGATGTTAAAATTTGGGGTCAAAAGAACCAAACTTGTTGATAAGGAAATAAGGTTTCTAATAAAGAATCTTTCGCTTTCGCAGAGGATGTGCTAGCAGAAGACAAAGGTGAATGTGTCATTTGTTTGGAAGAACTCTTACATGGACAAACCATCGCTCGTCTCCCGTGTCTTTGCGTCTATCATAAAAAGTAAGTAATACACAGTTGTACATTGACAATAATGAAGGCGTATTAAGGAAGACGCCCATTATTATGTCTACAGCAGTGTCGTAACGAGATTGCTTCTAGGGAACAGCGCGAATTTCGCCAACTATTATTGCTATGAAGGCTTTGTACTAGGATGTATTGAGTCTGAAAATATTGAGCTTAGCAACATTCTCAATGCTTAATGAAAGCGATGTCATGTGCGATACTCGCAACCATGTGACCTGGTACTTTACTATTACTTCTTTCAGTGGGCTGGGCTGGGCTTGTATTGCCACCATTATAATAAACTTGGCAGTTATCTTCTTTCGCATGACAGGCGTTTGCTTGCACGCGGTACGTACCGACCCTCGAGTATCTTCCCCTGGTTTTAAAGCTGTAGGAACTGCCTGTGGCACCACAATAAACTGCGAAATTCGTTACGTCGTATTTGTACGAGCATGACACTATCGTAATACTTCTTTCGAACGCCTTGTCTAGTAAAAAAAAAGTTCTCAACATTGAAAACAAGGAGATTAAACAGCCGTGTAACCTTGTAATCAGTAGCTAAGGTGGAGTGACTAGTGGCACGTGCCTTGGGCGCCAAGTTAGATAGCGTCATTTTAGTAACAGGTTTTCGCCACCTTCTTGAGTTTCTCAGAGCTAAAATGAACCATGAGTCTATTGTTATGAACACATTTTGGTTCAGCAAATTCGATGTTTTCTGCTTAATCTAATGTGGATGCTTTATTTCTATTTATCTGCTGGGGAGATTTCTATTTATGGCTTTATTTCTATTTATTTATCTACCTTGTATGCTTTTGCTCAGTATTATCCTACGCAAAACATTTTTCACATGGATGCAATGACTGTCGCGTTTTTTTAAAACAACAATAGAAAATCTTAAGTGAAAATTAAATAAATAAGATTACGCATCATATCCAGAAACACGAGCATTTAGTTCAGATAGCCTTTCTGACATTACACGTTTATGTGTAATATTAAAGAAACGTTTGAGATTAAAACGCGTAAAAATTACGAGTGTTAGTAACGGACTTCGGTGAACTCAACGCTTTTGAAGTCAGCCTGTTGTGTGACTTGTAGTCAAGCATGAAGCTATGACCAATTTTGTAATTACATCGTATTACGGAGCTTGGTTAACTTAATGTTTGACATGCGGATGTCAGGCGTGTATGCAAGCTAATGGGCAAATGCAAGTATGATATTAGTGAGTTCGACGAAGTGAAATTAAGCATAATTGGCTGACAAAGCGTACGTTACGATGTGTGTGATCTGAGTATGATTACTTGAAGTCTCGTGCGCGTTCCCTCAGTTAACATTCGACCAAGGGTTCTGTAATTAGATTCAGGCTTGCATTGAGCACGTGTAAAACTGCGTCTTTCCGGACGTTTGATGTTACCTTAGCTGTCGTAAGTTCGGGGTTAGAACCTAAGCGAGCATTTTCTTCCGAAGTAGCCATGTTAAATTAAGTATTGAAGTTTATTACGATTGTTACAAGAAGAGTTGGCAAAGGTGCAAGGGGGGACGGCGTTTTTCAAGGGTTTTCGAAATTAGGTCGTAAATTGTAGAGCGATGGTTCCGTTTCCGTTACGCTGCTCAAGAAACGATCTGACAATCTTCGCTGTTGAAATTGAAACGATTTGTTGGAAGGGTTCACATGTCACAGTTACATACTTGTTAGATCATAAAGATTATTTTTCTTCTGCATTCGTACCTTACTGTCGCTGGCTGCTTGCCAAAGTATTCAAGAATGCTGATATCTCAATAATTTTTTCCCTAGTTGCATCGATAACTGGTTTGAGGTAAACCGTTCTTGTCCGGAGCATCCTTCCGACTGATTCCCTCCCTGGAGTAGTGTGTTACCATTGACGCAGATGATACTGAGTGATTACAATCAAGCGCGATATAGAAGGAACGAAAGAGGATGACAATTCTACTTTTTCACTGACGCGCCCTGATCGGCATCATTATTGGAAAAGCACCTTTTTAATTTCCTTCTGGATTCTTCCGTGGCAGCTGAGAATTTGGAATTGCCCCCTTCAGTTGGCAATTGATCGCTGTGGTGTGAACGCGGGAAAAAAAAGACATACTTCCTTGTGTGCATAACGTGGTGAACTTGTTCGAATACTGAGCCACAGGAGAGAAATGAAGAAATTCAACCGTGGAGTAAGCAAGTGGACAAATTGTTTTATTCAATGTCGATTTGGGATGACGCGTGTGTCAGCGTCGCGCATTTTTTGCCAGCATCATTTTCCAAAGTTGGTCCACAAGTGATTTTAAAAGGTTACATAGACTAGTCTTAGGACGCCTGAAACTGCAAATAGTGGACGAATTTATGTTTATTTAGTTGAGGCGTGAGGACACGCAGATTGAATAAAAAGCGGGGAAGTAACCAAGGAAGAAAGGAAGCACCCTTTGTGCATCGCAGTTGACCTTAAACCAAATGCACGACCTGTACTGTACATAAAACTGATTTGCCGAGGCTTTTACAAATTTCGTAAAAAATTGGGACATAAAAATCTTTATTAGCTAAACGAGGGAAGTCAATATACATACATACATTTGTTATTTGCATGCATCCCCTCCATTGAATCTTTCAAGAATCACAAATAACATGTTTTCCCGTCTTTTTGTTTTTGTACATTGTTATATATCATCATTGGGTGTCCACGAAGGAAGTTTCAATGCCAAACAGCGTACGGAAATGTTGAACGTAGGCTTCGCAGTGTTCCCCTGCGGTATGAATCAAGCGTGAATGAGAGACGAACGAACATAACAAGGATCATATTAACAAATTAATGTAATTGTAACCTTTAACGAAGGCAGGATTCCCCCTTAGTTTGGCGTTTCTTTGTTCGAAGAATTTATACACGGTATAAAACATAACCGGATTATTTGTTGATTTTGCGGCTTCCAGGATCTTGCGTGCCGACACCGAATCGGTGTAACCCAGGTTGCGTAAAAACCTAACCATGATTTGAAGATGCATGTATCGATATTTCATGAAGATTAAAAAATATAGTTGCGGCTATAGGCAAGGGCCTACATCAGCTATGAATTAAATTAAAAAAAAAAAACATTATAGAGAACCTTAAATTTCCCATTGGGGGTATTGTGGATACCATCAGCAAAAGAAGAAACCCTAACCTGTAACTGTACCCAGGAAGCAGTAATTCTATGAAACGCGCTGCGGTAAAGAAAGCACAATGACGTCAAAACAAAATCGCGTGGGCTATCAACAGTTAAGTTCAACTACGGAAGAAAAATATCACGGGTGCGAACGCCATAATTGTTTACCTAATGCTTCTGGTCACGGGGTTAAACAGGACACTGCCTAATTTTGTTCCGACGCTGGCTGGTCGCTCAGACCGCATATTCGCACGCTCCAGAAAGCACGACATTTTACAATGTAGATTGTAAAGAACTTCCTCTCAGCATTTTTATGCTCGTCAAGGTACTTCTCACATCACAAAGGTCTAATTAACCCTCCTGAGAGTCATCTACTACGTCAAGCCTACTTTACTAGGTAGGCTTTCGTTTTTCGCTTTTGTTTTCGTGACAGATTTTTATCACAAGAATTTAAAATGTTTGTGAACGTTTGCAAGCTAGTACCTCAGCTAAGTACGATTTCATTTTCAGCATATTCGGTTGTCTTATAATTGTCTTAATGGCATAATATAAAGTCCTATGCAAATAAGTATAAGTGCTGCTAGCGAAACTGAAATTGGACTGCTGTTCGCATTGTTGTAGGCTCCGTGGTGCAGGCAATTTCATTGACAGATTTTCTCATGGGTGCTGTGCAGGTTAGGATTTGCTTACGCGGCATATTGGGAATCCAAGGGCGTTTTACTTGAGTTTGGCTTACCTGAGAGCGAGCAAAACTTGCGATTTGGAGAGCAGTACTTCCACAATCTCTTCGTTGGCTGTGTTTAAGCGCTTGAGCATATCTAACGCGATTTGGTAAGCTGGAGGATACACGCTCTCTAACGACAATAGTAGGCATGCCTGGAAATGCACATAAAAATGTAATTGAGATAATTAAATTAAGCTTCTGAGAGGTTGTACACGAAAGGCTTACTAAGGGTTTGGAATCAGAAATCGCGTGATACTGTAGCATTTGATGCAACTGATAAAAATGGCCGAGTTTGACACAAGCTTCGATAAGCATTTCGTAGAGGAAGTGTTGCACCGGAACCCGCCATTGGACCAAGGACCGTATATATTCCGACAAAACAGCCACGAACCATTTACAGTTTCGAGAGTTAAGCCTGTCGCCTATTTGGGAATCCGCTGACAGCGGTGTTTCTGCTTGCTCTTCAGCTGGCTTAAACGTTGAGTGGCCTGGCTTTTGACCGTTAATGAATCCTTCCGCCGAGGGACAAAATACGTGAGTATAGACATCAGTTTGCTCTATAACGACCACGGGCTTGGTAATCATTGATTTCAAGCAAGAAGAGCCCGACACGGGCGTTGCCATCTGCCATAGACACATAATCAGGTATTGTTTTTTAGTTAGTCAAACGTTGGACAAAAACCTGGCTTTGCATTTCTATCTCCAAATGATTGCGGTACGTCTCATTGATTTTATCGAAAACTTGGGCCAAGAGTTCCAAGCTAATACGGTACGGGCCGATCCAGTCTTTGACCGCCTTGAGGATCAATCCATGAGCTGCGCTGCGCTGCAATAAAAACTCGACCAGTGTTATAGAACTTGGCATGAGAGACAAAGTCGGTGCCAAATCCAACTCCAGTGTCCAAAGATAGCCCAAACGTGCATCAATGATAATACTGGGCTGGAAGAATACCCAGTTGTTGGAGTCTATAATCGATAACGAAACAATAACACAACCTCTTACGAGACTCAATAGTACTATTTGTGACTTACAAAGTTCACACTGTACGTCGGGTGCTACTACCATGCTTTTCGAACTTAAGACGGGGTCTAAGTATGTCACTTTGCCATCGGAGTGGCTATGGCTTTCCAAATGGACATCAAAAACAATGGAAGACTGTAATATTAATATGCATTATATTTAATATGAATCGCGTAAGAGAACACCACACGAGAGTATTGTATACTACCTTTGTCGCTTGATGATGTACAATCATTAAATTGTCTATAACACTCATGGCGAAACGCCCACTGGCTTCAATAGTTAAAACATGTGATTTGCGAGAAGACCCATCCCTGCATAATGCTCACTAATGCACTATTCTTGAGTATCATAACATTTGACGTTACTTGGATATGGAATAAAGCACAATCTCCGCTCCGAGCGCAGGTGAAGGGGACGCTGTGGGAGAAGTGCGACTTTGGTGACGCAGGACAGCAATCACAGTTTGTTGGTACAATGTACTAAGGACAACATCCCTTTCTAATATGCAAACTCGGGGTGGTTTTGGAATGTTAGTGATCTCAACTGCGAACAAATACATTGAAAGACTTAACAACTTCATTAATATAAATTTTAAAAGGCAAACGACGCAAGTTCCCATCCTAAATGTGTGAACTCGTACCTTCTATTTTGTTGGCTTTGTAAAGTTGCCCATTTTTGTACACAAAAGGTTGCAGTAAGTTTCCCAGAGTTCCTGATGACAGAACAAGTAGATTTGAGGCAGTGGAGAAGACGAACCAATTAATTTGCAATGAATGGCTTTTTATTAGCTTCATTGTCTGCTTTTCTATGCTAACCTAGTTAACATAAAAATACGTAAACGTTTTGTTAGGAAAGAAACGGATGAATGTAGCATTTTTTTCTCTCACTTGATAATGTTCTACTGCCTGGTCAGTTACGAACACGATCTCGCTGTTAGACAGCCAGACAAACCCCAAAATGGCGGCCGTTTTGCCCTTACAGGATTGTGAGTATTCCTCGGCACTAGGTGCGGAAGTGAAGTTTATGAATTCCTATATATGAAATGTAAGTCACTGCCAATAAATAAGAAAGCAGCTTAAGTACATACCACTGACGACTTGCTACGCTGGATGGATAAAATGCTATGGTCAGGAGAGAACTTCATGGAAACTATTGGACCTTTGTCTTTTAAAGCAAATGAAGATGTAAAATGTCCTTTCACATTTTTGGCAGTTACGGATACGCCTCCTGCTGTCCGGACGATGAAGATCTAACGAAAATACCTGACAATATTATGATCTATGACTACTTTGGAAAGAACAGAATACATGTTACGCTCTTGTGTTTATCGAACTTTGTTGTTTTCCGTACCTCTTGGTTACTTTCATCAAAGAAAATGTTGGTGACCTTACTGACGGGCTCAAACTGCAACGGGGCACTATTCAGACGTACTACGTAATTATTTTCCATAGCCATAGATGATTAGAGCGAATTGCATGCCAATATGTAGGAGTATTGCGGTGGTCAATTGCTCTTGTTGTTTGTTGATTAACTTCTCACAAGTCTTTTGCTAGCGAGAGGACTACAGGTAGCGCTTCTTTAGAAATTCGTGAAGGGGCGGGGTTATCATTTTCAAGAACTTACGCTTTGAATTCTTAACAAACTATAACGCATGCATAATTGAGAATAAAGGAAATCAAAGTAGTTTTTAATCTTACTATAATGTTTTTATTTAGGAAAAAACGAAGAAAGAAGAAAATAGTTTAATTATTGTATTTCTGCTACTTGAGGTTTGGCTGCACAACGTCCACCTAGTGATTAAACTTAGTTTTTATTTTACATTGTTTTCACGACTGCTTGTGCACCCGCGTTTTTCTTCTACGCTGGGTCATCTATGCCTTAAAATAACCATATCTAATTGTTTTTTTTTTACGATTCTTCATGCTTTTGTTTAAATAATAGAAGATTTCGAGATTACACTAATGATTTAGTTGTATGTCTGTCCACCAGATGGGGAGAGTGATTGGAAAGCGTCGTTCGCACATTTTTAGATGCAGAATGATAGTTGAAGTCAGTAATTCAAAAGAATTCGAAGATGCTAGCAACGGGTAGCGGTAAATCACTGCAGACAAATCGCGTATTTAGGTTCATATCTTGAACATAAGATATTATCGTAAAAGTAAGAATACGTAATGTTACGCTAGATGTGAGTCATTGAGTCTTCCCAACCACAAAGGGAAAAAGCGCCAACAAGTGTAGATATTTATTTCTGAAAACAATTTGTTTCCCCCATCCTCCATCATTACAAGTATTACCATAATCAATGACTACTGTATCGGAACAGTCGTAATGTTTCTTTTTTTTTCGTTTTTTTAGCTTCGTAGCATTAAAAAAAAAAAAAACTACAGGCGTAGTTTCCTGCTCGTGTTTGCCGATTGCGTCGCCGGGCTAACTGTGCTTGTTCCACCCTAAAACATTTTATGTCGGAAGGTGTAGAACGACTTTTGTGAGCTTTCCGGACTCGGTTGCTATATTTTCAAGAAAAATCTGAAAAACATCGTGGGCATAAAAGATACCGTATATAGCAGAATCTCGCTAGAACGAACCCGTCTGTAAGGAACTATCCATAGAATGGTTTTTATGTCTAGTTATGTAACTGATCAGGAGCACATGATACGGTTAACTTCGGACATACTGTACAGTTCTCTGTTCCAAAGAGTTTCATTGTAGAGAGATTCTTCTTTATTAATTTGCGAAAAACGACAACAGAATAGTTAGTTACATAGGGGATATTGTCTAAGAGCTTAACAAGATTGATGTAAGAAGATTGGGCATTTTGTTAAGGTCCTTGAATTCTGTTAGCAAGAGTAAAGCGAAGCAAAAACAGTTCATATACGAAAGCCGAAATGGTACAAATTAAAAAAGCGAAGCAATTATAACAATGAATAGTCAGTCCACGGAACTCCGAATGAGCACTGCAAGTACGAGCGAGAAAAAGCACTTATGGGAACATCGGGATGGGAGGGCGAAGAAACAAGGAAGCAGCAAATTAGCTATTGGGAGTCTTTCAAGTCTCTCGTCAGTCTGTGTTAAGCAGTGGAGCAGTAACCAGCGAAGATGGGGACACTGCATGCCCCTCGAGCTATAGCACTTTTAACTTTATGGATATGGTGCGTGTCAAGTGAAGAGTTAACCCCACCGTATTTCAATTTAGCTACTGGACGACGAATTACTGCTTCCTCAACCTGTGGTGAAGATGTAGCTGGACCGGAACTCTACTGTAAATTAGTAGGAGGCACCAATAACCTGGAAATTAGCAACTATCTCATCCAAGGCCAAGTGAGTACTTAACGGATTTCACCCTTATTCTCGCACCTCGCAATCACAAATTCCTAAAACGTTTAAATAGACTATTTTATGACACTACCCAATTTTATAACTTGTGTGTTTTATCTTGACTAACGTGACAAAATGTGTTAGGTTTGCGATTATTGCGACCCTAATGACCCCATACGTCGCCATCCTCCCGAGAATGCCATCGATGGCACAGAACTGTGGTGGCAAAGCCCACCCATGTCGCGAGGCTTAAAATACTCGGAAGTCAATCTTACAATCGATTTGGGCCAGGTAATAAAACACGCCTTACTAGCACGATGTTTTTATTGCATATTTTCTTAAAATCGGAGACGAACTGAAGATGAAAACAAGAAACCGACAAGGGCTACAGGCTTGGTCTTTGTAAATCGGTATGCATGAGAATTTGTCATTTGAGATGCCTGGGCGCGTTGGATGGGCAAGATGCAACGGACTAGGGAGGAGGAGGCTGATGTTAGAGTCGAAGAAGGAGGGGGGGCTGAAATTTAAACGAAACATGTGGTCATCAGCTGTGTCTCTTTCAACGAATGGAAAAGGCCAGAGAGAAGTGTTGGAAAACCGAAAACCAATTTTCACCCTATCCATTAGCCTTTGCTATAAGGACGGATATGGGTCAGCCAGTCAGGCTTTAAAGCAATTATCTCTGATCTGGAGCTTATTCACCTTCACTTTTCCGGTTTACTACTATCTGTTGCCAAGCAAGTGATATTTCTTTTCTACCGAAACATGAATCGCCTAATGAGCGGATGCTGTTTTGGCATCTAAGTCGCAGAGCAGTCGTCATCCGCTGTTGATAGACCTTTTCGGTCTTATCGCTCATTCCCAGGCACTGTAATAAATGTTCCGTTTTGGGTAAGTGTTTACGAGAAAGGAGAGCAGAGCAGAACAGAACAACATTCAAATAAACTGCCTTCCAACGCATCCTGGGGTCCTGCACCCGCGCATGTATACAAATACGGAGCTCGGGTTTCTTCCTCTTAATGAAATATGTCTGTCCGGGTGAACTCTCTTTGCCCTTTACGTCTTGTGCATCTATTATCGCGTCTTCTCTTTTCGTCATCTTCGTCTTGGCCCTTTTTTTTAACACTTGCTGGTCCTGCTTTATTTTCGCTGTAAAGTCATAAAACTTCATGAATATTGGTGTAGGAATTCCATGTTGCCTACGTTTTCATCCGTATGGGCAACTCCCCTCGCCCGGGAGTATGGGCACTGGAAAGATCCACTGATAATGGCAAAACGTACAAACCGTGGCAATATTTTGCTGATACTCCCAGGTGATATTTTTTCACACATGCTATAAAGAATAAAACTGATAAGGGAGATTTAAAATGAAAGGAAAACGAACCAGAAAATGACACTAACATTAAACTTGTAGCGATTGCGCGGATTTGTTTGGCCCAGAAACGCTCCAGCCTATTACACGGGATGACTCTGTTGTTTGTGACACGCAATTTTCCAAAGTCGTACCGTTGGAAGACGGTGAAATCGTAGTGTCGTTGCTGAATAACCGACCATCTTCCAACAACTTCTTCAATTCAACGGTCTTGCAAGAATGGACTAAAGCCACCAATATCCGATTTAGGCTCGTGCGAGCTAAGACATTGTTAGGGCACTTGATGAACATTGCTAGGAACGACCCGACTCTGACGCGTCGCGTAAGTTTATATTAACTGTAATGTAAAACGCTCGGTGTGTTCACGTATTGTTGTGTTAGTTCTTCTACTCCATTCGTGACATCAGTATTGGAGGTCGGTGCGTGTGTAACGGACACGCCGATTCTTGTGACATTACTGACCCCGAGGATGCCTACAAGCTGCTCTGTCGCTGCGTGCATAATACTTGTGGCGCCCAGTGCCAGACATGCTGTCCGGGTTTCGTCCAAAAAGCATGGCGGCAATCCAAAGCCTCGGATCCCTTCGTTTGCGAACGTAAGCGCCTGTTTCCTAGAATATTCAAACTTAAACGATCCTTCTTTCGAGTGGACAGTTGACCATTTTCGGCCACAAAAATGGCGTCAGACAGTAACATATACCGCATGACTTCATTGACCGTCATTCCCAAGATGGTGAAAGGAAAACCGTACTAACGTTTGACACCTTACACACTCGTTGGTCTCCGTCTACATTACATACACTACTGCAATTTGTGTGTAATTGCACTGCATGTGTGTGTATATTGTTTGATACGTAACGATTTTCCTTTCCCACACGCTTAAATATGATATCGTGTGGTGGTGTCTTGTTCTCAAATGCGACATAAATCTTCTCGCAATTTCGACGAAACGTTAAGCGGTCATTTGATCTTCATTTTGAATCTAATCTTCGTTTTCATTTTTGTCTTCATTTGTGTCACCTTCGATTCATTCTTATATTTTTCCCACGCCATTACATACTTTTACATGTAAAGGCAAGCCTTGATGATGAAGTGGTATGGCAGGCTTTTTAGTTTTTTTTTCTATTATTTAAACATTTCAAGTTATATATGTCTCGCTTGTGTAATTTTCTGTATTTTCTTCGCACTTGCGTTCACGCGTATTTCTTTCCGAGAATAAGCAATGTTTCTATTTTGCTGTCAAAATAGTAAACTGAAAGTAAAAAATGTCTAATTTGTGCAATAATAGAATTCCTAGAGGTTTACGTTCCTTCTCTAACTTCCTTGGACTTTTTACTCGGCAGCTTGCAACTGTCACGGTCACTCGGACGAGTGCGTGTATGATCCTGAAGTCGATCATCAGCACCTTTCTCTCGACATCCATAACGCTTACGAAGGTGGTGGTGTTTGCCAAAACTGTCGCCACAATACTGAGGGTATCAACTGTCACAAGTGTAAGCCCAGGTATTACCGTCCGTTCGAAAAGGCTTTGAACGAAACCGACGTCTGCCAGCGTAAGTACCAACATCCTTTTTATGCGCAAATTGACTTAATGAATACTTGCATTTTAGCCTGTCAATGTGACGCGTTTTACTCCACCGGAAACTGCGCTGAAGGAACCGGACAGTGCGAATGTCGGCCAGAATACCAGGCACCGAACTGCGATAGCTGCAGTTTTGGCTATTACGGATACCCTAAGTGTAAACCTTGCGACTGCCACATCAACGGAACCGAAGGAGGCGTTTGCGAAGTAGGTGGTGGCCAATGCCCTTGTAAATCAAACTACGGCGGGCCGAATTGCGATCGTTGCGCTGAAGGCTTTTACAACTTCCCAGCTTGTGTTCGTAAGTTTTATTCGTAAAATATATACATATATATACATATATGCCAAGTATAAAATATATAAAATATATACATATATGTCAAGTATGCCTCTAATCGAAGTTGTTTTTATGTATGTTTTACTTATGTTTTTATGTAGCTTGCGAGTGCGAAAGCCCTGGCTCCCAATCCAACGTCTGCGACCTCGAAACTGGCCAGTGCGAATGTGGCCATAACTTCGGCGGTCGCAGCTGCAACCGTTGCGAGGACGGATATTTCAAATACCCGCAGTGCGAGTGTAAGTGCTATTTTCCTGTAGATTTTACCGTACATTGGATTATGTTTATACAGATTGTAATTGCGACCCACGAGGGACTGTGAAAGAAATCTGCGACAAGGAAGTCGGAAAATGTATTTGTAAAGAAGGTTACGACGGACCTCGTTGTGATCGTTGCTTAGCTGGCTATTACGGCTATCCGGATTGCCGCCCTTGTCAGTGCAGCACAGTAGGCAGCGCTTCAGCAGTATGTACCCCTAACGGCAAATGTCCCTGCCTGCCGAACTTTTCTGGTCGTACTTGCGACCAGTGCAGTCCCGGTTTCTACAAATTCCCCGAATGCTTAGGTACTACCATTCAGTAGTCAAAACTTCGGGAGTTCTATAATTATCTCATCTTACAGCTTGTAACTGTGACGCCTCTGGATCATTGGGCGTGTCCTGCGATGACGAAGGCAAGTGTCAGTGTAAGAGCAATTTTGACGGCGCACGATGTGACAAATGTCTGGAAGGTTTCTACAACTTCCCTGTTTGCGAAGGTAAGAATTAACTATTGGGTTGATAACAGCGCAGGTTAACGCATTTGTCTGTAGAATGTAACTGCAACCCGGCTGGCGTAGCCGCGGCGTTCGCTGGTTGCGGATCCGTACCTAAAGGAGAACTCTGCGAATGCAAAGATCGTGTCGAAGGCCGTATTTGCGACAAATGCAAGCCTTTGTTCTGGAACTTGCAACCCAATAACCCTGATGGATGCGAAGGTATACCAGTTTCCAAATCTCAGTGTTAAATTTAATTTCAAATTGTATTATTACAGAGTGTCAATGCTTCACTGCCGGTACTATGGGCGGAACCCGTTCCTGCGATGGTGGATCCGGACAATGCGCTTGTAAGCCTTCCGTTGTTGGCCGCAGGTGTAACGAATGCGCAGATGGAAGTTTCAACCTGCAAGATGAAAGCGTTTTCGGATGCATGTGTAAGTTTTTTGGAAGATTTTACAGCAAATTAGCTTATATGCATTAATTTGCACAATATTTAGCATGTGGATGCGACATGGGAGGCTCTATCAGTCCATTCTGCGACAAGTTCACCGGTCAGTGCATCTGTCGCGCTCAAGTCACTGGTCGCGCTTGTAATGAACCGTTGCAGACTTATTATTTCCCCACCTTGTACCAATTCCAGTACGAGGCTGAAGATGGGTATACACCAGCGAGGTCACCAGTTCGTTTCGGCTACGACAATAGCCAATTTGCCGAATACTCCTGGAAAGGGTATGCTGTATTCTCCCAAATTCAGGTACGGGTGATATATGATTTTCACCCTAATCTGTTTGCGTGATTTTGTTATTTCTTTTTTTCAGAATGAAATCCTTCACGATATTACAGTCGATAAGCCTTCCCTGTACCGGTTTATTCTCCGTTACGTGAACCGCAACGATGAACCTATTACCGCCAAGATTACCATCACACCCGACAATCCCAACGACGCCCAACAAAGTTACATTGCCCGACTAGAGCCTACGAAAGAACCTCGTCTGACGACCGTCTCTGGGCCGGTGGGCAACATTCCGTCGCCTTTTGTGTTGAATCCGGGTACCTGGACCGTTTCAATTTCTTCCGAAAAGAATCTTTTCTTGGATTACTTCGTATTGCTTCCGGCTGCGTACTACGAAGCAACCGTTCTTCAAGAAAGGATCCAAAACCCGTGCCGTGCTGGCGAGTCTGCCACTGGGTCGTGTGTACTCTACTCCTACCCTAATATCACGTACTTTGATTCCGTACGTGGTGAAGGTGGCTACCGCGCCGAGGGCAACGAAAGAACAGCTTTGAAACTTTTTGAAGATCACCAGGTATTCTCGTTTCAGGTAGTTATTTCGTGATACTAGTTGTGAATTGTTAGACACTCCATGAGCTTGGCACAAGCCGCGGCGCTGTTCTGGACGACGAACAGTCTGAAATCCATTTGGATATGCGAGTTGCCCAACCAGGAAAATACGTCTTAGTGGTGGTTCACTATTCACCCCCCGAGAGTCAGAAATCCAAAGTGTTCTTGGACATTAGCACCCAGAATGGTAAACTTTCATGGTTATAATTGTGTCAGCTTGCAGTGTGATTTTTGCTCCTTCCAGAACGCCACAACGGACATGCAGTCCTGTACGAATGCAGCTACAGCTTCATGTGCCGTCAAGTCGTAACAGACGAAGAAGGTCGCGTGGCGGCATTCAACTTCGATGACAGCTTCGTTAGTGTTGTAATTAAGGTAAATTCAAACTTAAAGTACTCTAAGTTACTGATCGTTGAGATCTTTTTTATTTACAAAAAATTTTAATCTCCATTAATTTGAAATTTCCAGGGTGAAGAGCCTTCTGCTGTCATTGATTCGGTAGTTGCAATACCGTTGGAGTCGTGGTCTATAGATCATGTTAAGCCCCGACCGGTATGCGTACGCAAAAGCGGACGTTGCGTCTACGGAGCTTTTCCGCTGGCTCCAGACTCGACCAAGGTTGAGTTTGAATCAGGCAGAGAAGGTCAAGTACTGACGGACGTGCCCTCTGACACTTATGATGGATCGGCTAGTTTGGTGTATTTGGACCAGAAAGAACCCATGGTGGACATCACCGGAAAAGTTCCTCAACAGGGATATTACGTCTTCATTGTTCATTTCTATCAACCCGACTACCCAGGTAAGAAATCTATCTCGAAACACTGAGTACTATAAGAAAAAAAAAAAAAGAAAAAAATATATAAAACCTTAAAACATTTTCGTTGCATTTTCAGAGTTCGATTTGGACGTTTTACTCCAGAACGGTCAGTTCTATGAAGCTAAACTACCCGTTTTCCCATGTCCTTCTTCATCTGGCTGCCGCGCAGTCATCAAACAAGCCAACGGCAACATGAACTTCCAGTTGACGGAGAACTTTATGTTAACTCTTAACGTAATTAATTACTTAGCATGCGCCACGGCTTTCTGCATAATTTTTATTTGTGTGTGTGTTAATTAGAACCCGACTGAAAAAGCTGTATGGGTGGATTATGTCTACGTCGTACCTTCGGACGAGTACACGCCCGCTTTGTTAGAAGAGTCGCCGATTGATTTAACGCGTGAATTCATCGCCGAATGTAGCAAGAACTTGTTCTATACCGAACCCGAGAGCATCTCCGATTTCTGCCGCGATTCAATTTTCACCCTCACCACCGAATACAATAGTGGAGCTTTGGCTTGTCAGTGCGACTTCCAGGGCTCGCTGAGCTTTGAGTGCGCCAAATTTGGCGGTCAATGTCCCTGTAAAGAAAACGTTATCGGACGCCAATGTAACCGTTGTCGTACCGGATATTTCGGTTTCCCTGACTGCAAACCTTGCGACTGTCCCTCGACTGCTCTTTGCGATCCTCTTACAGGTAAACACGTAATCAAAACTGCCTTGATACGGACTCTTGAACATTAAAGTTGGTAACGAAAAACACGTAAAAATTCACAGTAGTCAAGATTAGAACGTTGATGAAGACGCAGAACAGTCAGAAACTACACGATTTGCGCATTAATACCATGTATAAATTCGTTATTTTTATGATAGGAGCTTGTATTTGTCCACCACGAGTCACTGGCGCACGTTGCGATCAATGCGTTGCGAATACCTATGGTTACGATCCGATCATTGGTTGTGAGGAATGTAACTGTCAGCCATTAGGTGTTCACCAGAACAACCTTCAGTGCGATGGCTTAACTGGCCTTTGCTCGTAAGTTTTCATATTCTTAAAAATGTCAACAACAACAAAATAATCGAAAAAATGAAATACAGTTGCAAAGTCAATGTTGTGGGTCGTACTTGTGATCGCTGTGCTGCTGGCTACTGGGCTTACCCGCATTGTCAATTGTGCGATTGTGACGTACGTGGAACAACTGAAGACATTTGCGACCAGGTTTCAGCCCAATGTTTCTGTAAAGACAACGTGCACGGACACGCCTGTGACACCTGTAAGCCAGGAACCTTCAACCTGCAAGAAGCCAACCCGAAAGGCTGCAGCAAATGCTTCTGTTTCGGCAAAGCAACTCACTGCTCCTCGTCGTACCTGTTCCGCAGCGAAGTAATTTTGATTAACACACTTTTCCATTGTTACTTTAGATTCGCATTGATCTAGAACAACGCTGAGAGAATTCTGTATAGTGTAGTTTTACTTTATAGCTTTTTTTTCAAACTATTGTGACGTGTTTGCTATTAATAATGTAATTTGTAGATCTCCGACATGGAAGGCTGGACCTCTGCGGCATTTGCCATTGGCGCTACAGCATCTCGCCGTAACGTCGATGTTCAAATTGATACCTTCGAGCAAACCGTTCGTGCCGTTTTGGCTGACGTAATCCCCGAAGACGGTATTTTCTATTTCTCAGCACCGTCCTCGTATCTCGGCAATCGTCTACATTCCTATGGCGGAAGCTTGAAATACGCTATGCTCTACATGGAAGGGTTGGTGAGCTACGCCGTGTCTGCTCCTGATATTATCCTCTTCGGAGGCGATCTTACCCTCTTCCACTTCGCTCTGGAGCAGCCGGCTGCTTTAATTCCCTTAACCATCAGCGTAGAAATCACGGAACGTAACTTCGTCTTGCCCTCGGGCTTACCTGCCACAAGGGAAAACATCATGGTCGTACTGAAGGACCTCAAGGGTATTTATATCCGCGGTTCGTACGCCGATCCTACCCAAGAAGCCCGACTCTCCAATGTCACGCTCGATATCGCTGTGAAAGAACCCGACAACGAAGACGCGGAATTGGTGTCTTCTGTCGAACAGTGTCAATGCCCGCCTAATTATGTCGGTTTGTCTTGTGAAGAATGCGCACCAGGTTACTATAGAGCCCAAACCGGACCCTTCGGTGGCTTCTGCGTACCGTGTCAGTGTCACGGACACGCTGATACTTGCGATGTCCATACTGGCAAGTGTCATGTAAGTTATATGTGCATTAATTTATAAACTTTGTCTAAATTCTTGAACCTTTTTAGGATTGCAAACATAATACTTACGGGGATTACTGTGAGAAATGCGAAGCTGGTTACCACGGTGTCGCTACCCAGGGTACGCCCAATGATTGCCTTATTTGCGCTTGTCCTTTGCCGATACCTTCTAACAAGTAAGAAACAGCAACTATAAGAGATTTTAATGCGAATTTTAGGAGGCATGCTTTTAATTTTTGTTTTCTACTAGTTTCGCTGATTCCTGTGAAGTGGCCGCGGACGGCGCACCTCTGTCTTGCAACTGCAGAGAAGGTTACACAGGCCTTTATTGCGAATCTTGCGCCCCGGGATATTTCGGCGAACCTGAACAACCTGGCGACTACTGCAAGCCTTGCAATTGCTCAGGGAACATTGATCCTACCGACCCAACATCTTGTGACACTGTTACGGGCACTTGCATGAAATGCTTGAGTAACAGCGGCGGGCCTGCGTGTAGTTTGTGTGCGCCAGGGTTTTTCGGAGATGCCGTTGGTCTTAAGGATTGTCAACGTAAGTTAAATTTTGTGGCTTTTGTTTTGTGCTACGTGAAAAATAGTACAGCGCAGGGGTTTTTGCAGTTAACGTTCCAAGAGAAATTAAGGAAAGGTTCCTGTTGTTTTTCGCTAGGTTTCAGCTCGTTCACCCAATCCAGAAAACCAAGACTCGTTTAGAGCAGGAATTTCCTGTTGACTATTTTATTTCTAATACTGCGTAAGTGAATTTGACACAGGTCAAGTTTGAACATGAGAAAGACGTTGACTTTCGGTAAAGTTTAGTTCGTTGCGAGGGAGGAAATACACTATAGGGAGGTTAGCGTCGGAATTCGGTGTCATGATACCGTAGTGATGTTCGTAGTGTTATTTTTTTCACTCCGCTGAAAGCATACCTCAAATCACCCAGTATCCACGGGGGGATAGGGGGTTTTAATAGCCCCTGTTAATTATTTAATGATGAGCGTAGGCGACTGTCAAATGTCCAAAAAAATACATATGGATAACACTCCGCGAGACTTCATAACACGCCCCGAATCAAAATCCTGGGTATGGCCCTGCTTCAAATCCGTCGTTTCGCTTTCTGTCGTCTCATTGGCGTATAAACTATAACCGAAAAAAAGTTGTTAGACATCAATAAACAACCGTGCTTTGTTTGTAGCTTGCCACTGTGACGAGTGCGGTGTAAAAGAATGCAACAGCTTTACGGGCGATTGCTACTGCAAAGAAAACGTCATCGGCGAGAAATGCGACCGTTGCGCACCAGATCACTACGGCTTCGCTTCCTGCCAAGTACAAATTACAAAAATAAAGGTTTGCAGAAATTTGTTTAACTTTTTTTCTGAATTATAGGGTTGTCGTGCTTGTAATTGTGGTATGGCTTCTGAAAGCACTCAATGCGATGACACCACTGGTCAGTGTCGCTGCAAACCTGGCGTTTCTGGAAGAAATTGCGATCGTTGCACGGCCGGTTTCTGGAATTACAGCCCTGAAGGCTGCGTTTGTAAGTGTTTTTCGTTTATATGTAATCACATAGCTTTGAAATGTTACTTTGATTACCATTTGTGTTGAAATAATTGTTTCACCTTTCTCGTTGCTTATTTTTAGCGTGCAATTGTAACACTGAATATTCAATTGGCGTGAGCTGTAATCCACAAACGGGTCAATGCGAGTGTTTACCGGGGGTTATTGGAGACAAGTGCCAGTCTTGTCCTTACCGATGGGTTTTGGTGGAAGACCAAGGCTGTGAGGAATGCGACTCGTGCATTCACAACTTGTTGGATGTGACAGATCACCTGCGTGAGACCATCGATCCAGTCCGCCAAGAATTCCAGGTACAATCGAATTTGTAACTAGCTAGATATTTCATGACTCGTAATTGTGTATTATCTTTATAGACCGTTGCCTTGAGCTTCTTCACAAGACAAAAATTAGCTGCCTTGAATTATACCGCTGATGATCTGAAGAATGCTGTCGATTTATTGAATCCTTCTAACTTGGACGTGTCTCCTCTCGCTGTTACAGCCAATGAATTGGAATCTACTGGACGCAACTTGAAATCCAGGCTAAGTGACACGCAACAAACAGCGAAGGAAAACGTCCAAACAAGCCACCAGGTACATTTGGAGGCTTTGGAGATAGAAGAACTCATCGCCAAGACGGTTCACGAAAGTCGCGAAGTTATCGACGAGATTTCCAAGCTGGCCGAAGGTTTGGAAGCCGGTACTGGCCCGCAGATTGACCAAGCTGTGACCGAGGCCCAGAATATCTTACAAGAAATCCGTTCCCGCAACTTTGACCAGCGCAAGAGTCTTGCTGGCGAAGAACTTTCCGACGCCATCACTTTGTTAGATCGTATGCGCGACGTTTCAGTCCCGGTACGCGATACGGTGCGAACCTTGGCTGATCTCAAAGCGAAGCTTGCGGATTTGACCATGCGTTTGGCCGATTTGCGTGACAATAGCCGTTCTTCCCAAGACAAAGCCAACCAAGCCTTGGCCTTAACTAGCAAGAATCGTAATTCGCCCTCCTTGGCAGCCGTTGCCGATATTAAAGCGCGTAACACAAGTCTGGCCACTACAGCTAACCAAACACGCGAACTACTGCAAAATGCTACCATATTACTGGAAGAAGCCCAACGAGCTTATGATGAACTTAGTACGTACACACGTTTTTAAGCCTTTCGATTTTAAAGGAACTTTCTTTGCGCAGATTTGGAAGTTGAACGCTTGCGTAACGTGAAGGAAACGTTGGAAAGTAACATCGAACGCAAAGAGGAGGAGCTAAACGCTGTCCGTTTGCCTGTCCACGAAGCCCAAGAGCATGCTAACGTTTTGTTCCGCCAGGTAACTAATAATAGCATGCTTTTACTTGGTCTCCGGCTGCTTGTAACTTTATTTCTGTATATAAGGCTGGAGATCTGGACAAATTGCTGGCCGATACTCGTGAAACCTCCGAAAATGCTCTGGCGGCTGCTAACTCATACAAAAACATTGTAACTGCTATCGAAGAAGCTATGCAAGCAGCGATGGAGGCCAGAGACGCGGCTAACAATGCAACATCTATGGTATTCACACGTTTTATTCGTTGCTAACCAGTTTTTGATTTAAACAAAATCGTATTAGTCTGACGGTGTTGGCGAGAAAGCAGCAGCATCGAAAGAACGTTCCGCTGGATTGCTCACAGCTGCGCAAGAAGCTTTGAACAAGGTGCAGTTCAATTTGGCGCCACGTTTGCAAACCGCTCGAAATACAGTGCAGCAAATTGAAGAAATGAACCAGCAGAATGTCCAAGGCTTGAATTTCATCAATGACGCGTTGCAAAGATTACCGCAATCCAATATTCGTGATTCGGCCCGTCAAGCTGTACAAGACAGCAACGGCGCGCAAAACCAAGCAGCCGGTTCGCTGCAGATTGTTGATGGTGTCCAGAAAGAATTACCCCCCAAGCAAGATAAATCCCGCCAACTGTCACGTGACATTGACGCCACCAACAAAGCTATTCAGTTTGCCCAGAAAGAAGGTAACCATTTCAGTATATTTTCCTCCCCTCAGAACTTATTGTTGGACGGTTTGGATAGTCAATCGCGTAATGGCTGTGACACCGGACATGAAAAATCTCATGAACAAGCTGTCGGAGAAGCAAACGCTTTTGAGTAATATGGGCGTAGATGTAGGCGACAAGATCGCCGAGCTCAAACGCAAGGTGGCTTTAGCTCGAGACCAGGCTAACCGGTAAGTTTCTGGCCCATAGTTTTGAGAATAAATAAATTTTGGATAAGTTTCTTTTAACGTGTTTGTACATACAGCATCAAGGTGGGCATGACATTCTACCCCAACACGACCTTACAACTTGCTAACCCCGACGGATTGACGCGTGCTGCCACAGCGTTGGACTTCTCGTTCTACTTCCGTACGAAGGAGCCCAATGGTTTCTTGTTCTATTTGGGTAACGAAATCGGCACCAGCAAGAAAATGAGGCGAACCTCGACGGTACGCATTATCACATCACCCCAAATTATATTAATTGTTTATTATTATTTAACAAGTTATATTACATGCATAATTATTACATTTTCATCTGACGTTAGGATGACTTTATGGCCGTGGAGATCCACAATGGTTACTTGACCCTCACCTCCGATTTGGGCTCTGGACCCCATTCAATTGTTAACAAACGCTATGTAGCTGATGATACATGGTACCAGGCGGCAGTTCAACGGTAATCCCTATTTTTTTACACTGAAGTCTAATCCAGTTAAATAGAAAGAAATAAGAGTAAAGTTTTTATAAGTATTTTCGTATAATTGAATGCCAGTGCCACTTTGAGTACAAATTATATATTTTATGTGCACGTTAATTCTACTTTTTCACTCAAAGAATGGTATCTTCAAAATAAAAACTTCTTTTCTCTTTAGAAATGGAAAATCTGTCAAACTGAAAGTAATATCGGAAGATCCTTCGGGCGCAGCGTTGACGTTTGAGAATGAGGCAGTGCTGCCTGGTACCGCCTCGATTCTTAACCTAGATCAAAAACTGTCCAAGTTGTACGTTGGTGGCTATCCTGCGTCCGCTCGTATTCAGCAAGCTGTCAAGTTCCCCTCATTCGAAGGTACCATAGAAGACTTGGTGGTAGCCGAAGTTCCTAGCGGCCTGTGGAATTTCGTCGATGCTGAAAATGTCTACGGAGCTGAAGAGAGGTATGCATATGACGGTTGGGTTTTTCCCAGTTTGTGACTAAAACAATGAATATTTAGGGATAAGTTGAAGAACTTGCAGCAGAGCACTGGATTGCGATTCGATGGCGAAGGATATGCCATTGTCGACCGACGCCCGTATAGATTCCGCGACCGTTTGGAAATCCAGATTGGTTTCCGCACTGTTAGTGAAGATGGTTTGCTTTTCTTGGTGGGGAAAGACAAGGAATTCATGTCTGTTGAGTTAAGAGGCGGCAGAGTTTTGTATCAGGTAAACATCTCTCTTTGTAGAATTCGACAAGCAAGCTCATCGCTGGATTCGAAAATTCAAATTCTTGACGGTGCAATTCTTGTTTTTCTATAACATTTAGTATGACCTTGGCGGTGGTGTTGTAGCCATGTCTTCACCTACAGCATACAACGATGGCGAGTGGCACACTGTTGTGGCAGCTCGCGATAGACGCGACGGAGTCCTTTTCGTAAGATTTTTTTTTTTTTAATATTTGTTCACTGTTTAATTCCTTTATTCCCAAATTTCAGGTGGACCAAGAACAGTTAGCGTCAGCAGCAAGCAGAAGCGGCGATGATGAACTTACAGTAGGAGATGCCATGTTCATTGGTGGTTTCCCGGGTGAGCATGGCTTTGGTACTGTCACTTCAGTCGGTTTCGACGGTTGCATCGACATGGTTGCCATTACTGGCACTCCTGTAGATCTAAGCCAGAATATTGAAGCCTTGGGAGCCGTTGCGGGTTGCCCTGCTAAGGTGATTTTGTGTGCAATTCTAACCGAATTCGCTTTGTAAATGAGAACTATTAGGTGGCCACAACCATCGCCTTCCTCGAAAACGCTGCGGCCTATTCTGCTCTCCCTGGTTTGAGCATTGAATCATTCGCTCAAGTCAACTTCAAGTTCAAGACAAAAGAGAGCAACGGACTTTTGTTCTACATGACGTCCGAAGACCAAGAAAACCGTATTTCGCTAGCTATGGTTGAAGGTGGCTTGGTTATGCGCACCGGCCCAACCAATACTGAGCTAAGTACGGGCCAGACTAAATACAACGACGGTGTATGGCACGTCGTTACCGCCACTGTAGATGGGGATCAGCTCCGCTTGGATATTGACGATTTTGATGTTTTCACGTAAGTCTACACTCCAAGGCAGGAATGAATTGTGCTATCTGAATTTAACTCTTAGGGCGCAAGCTTCTCAACTCTCGCCGTTAGTTATACCAGCATGGCCCATCTACTTCGGAGGCCTTCCCGAAAATTATAACCTGGCACCCGGTGCGGCTGCAGTGGATGCACATTTCGTGGGATGTTTGGGTGACGCTACCATTAATGGTCGGGTTATCGACTTTGCTTCAGCGGTTGAAAAGTCCGGCGTCGTGTTGGGCAGATGTCCTTCATTGGACTCGTTAGCTCTGTTGAGACCAATGCCACCAGGTGACTTTACACCACCCTTTTCCTTTGGTTACATGCATTATAATACGTAATCCTTTCTTTTCACAGTCCCCACTTTTGCTTCGGTTCCTTTGGAGCAAGAGAATGAAATTGAGCCCGTAGAGAAAACCACCGTTTCGGCAACAACGCCCACAGTTACAACTTCAGCGCCAACTGTCCCAATCACAACTACGACTACTCCCGCGCCTACAACTCCACTTGCTACGACAACTGAAGCACCAGTACCAAGTAAGAAAATATTATAAGATGTACGGGCAGCATCTCAACTGTGTTATTAACAGCGCCCAGTGTGGATGAGAATGAAATTGAAACAGAGTACGATACAAAAGACACCGAGCCTGAAGATACTACAACAACTACCACCACGACTACCACTACTACAGAGCCTCCTACCACCCAGGCCGTACCCGAAGGCCAGTGCAAGCTGCCTTTGCGCCCTGCTGGCGATCGGGACATTAACGAGTTTAGTGGAACTCGTTTTGGTAATTTTATCATTTAAATGTAATATCCGCGTTGCGAATCGGTTGGTGTTTATTTTAGGTAACGCTAAGGGTAGTCGCGTTGAATTCGAAACGTTACCTGGCAAATACAAAACCAGGTCCGAGTTCTCTATCCAATTCCAAACGACGGCGGAAGACGGTCTTATCTTCTACGCGGCTGATACTAAGCATATCGACTTTATTGCTGTGTACATGAAGGATGGCCGAGTGAGTTAAATTAAAAAATATAACTACTGTCATACATAAACAAAGAAAATATAAAAATTACTTATGTCGATGATTATGTTATTTAGCTCCGCTATGGCTTTAATTGCGGATCTGGTCCAGCCGTTCTGGAGAGTGAAGAAAATTATGCAGATGGTGCCTGGCACACTATGGTCTTCTTCCGTGATCAACAAAACGGCACTCTACAAGTGGACGGCAATGTAGTGGCCCAGGGTTCTTCTCAAGGAACTACACGTTCCATCAGCGTTGATCCACCCTATTTCTTGGGTGGCTTGTCCGAGAGCACGATAGAACCCGCTAAGGGTAACTTGCGGGGACTCGATAAGGGTTTCGTGGGCTGTTTGCGTGACTTGCGCATGAACAACCGTCCCATCACGGACTTCTCACTCCAAGAAGCAGTGCAGCCATGCTCGACTAAAGTAGAAAGTGGCGCCTTTTTCTCTGTCGATGGCGGCTATCTCAAAATCCGTACGTTCTTTCCCGTCGTGTTCATATATATTTTAAGGATAATTTTTTCAATTAATATTCTCGTTTAAATTTTAATTTTATTCTATTTAGTTTAAGTTTTGTTGTTTTACAAGTGTCTTTAGATTGTCTCATTTATTTTTCATATTAATTTGTCGTATTCAATGTGTTATGGTTTGCAGAGGATAACTTCCGAGTTGGCTTCGATATCGATTTTACTATGGAAATTAAGCCACGTAGTACTTCTGGAATCTTGTTCTCCGTACACGGCCGTAGAGATTTCTTGATGCTGCAAATGATTAACGGATCCATCGTCTTGAGTGTTGATAACGGCAAGGGTATCATCAAAACCACATTTGTGCCCCCACATGACCACTACTTGTGTGACGGAAACTGGCACACAGTTCAAGGTATGAACGCGACTCTTTGTTACTTTACTGAGAATCCAACTAACACTTTGCGAATCTCATTGCAGCTACCAAGACGAAGAATGTAGTCACCTTAGGAGTAGACGACGTCTTTGGTGATCCTGGCATTGGTCCTGGCGGCGCGTCGGCTACGGACACTAACAGCCCGCTGTACGTTGGTGGACATCCTAATCCGGGCAAAGCTAAGGGCATGGTAACCGGCGAGCAGTTCGTGGGCTGTATACGCAAATTGAAGATTGACAAAAATCACCCCACACTCGCCAATTCTGAAGTGTTCGGCAACGTTACTACCACCACGTGCCCGACTATCTAAGAGAACGTAATGTTTAATGGCAACAGCTATTACGACATTTTTTTATTCCGTTTTTCAATTCTTTTTCTATTTCTCTTCAATACAAAGAAATACAACTTTCCCGCAAGAAACAAGAATACTTGAAAGAACTATTTACAGTTTGTAAAATCAAGAATGGCATAACTCTGACATAGGCATTACAAGCATGTCTTCCCTGCACCACGGGACATGCAGAGTTACACAGGCATGTTCCCATATATCTTGAGGATATCTGTCCTGGGTTGTCCACGTTCTTGTATCCAGATCGAAACAATCTATCATGCCGGTGGCTCTGTCGAACATAACATCGCTATGAAAGCCACCGATCAGAAACAATTTGCTGTCCATCAGCAAAACTCCGGCATGATACCGTGGTGACGGAATCCGAGCTACCACTTCCCAGGTATCGCGATGTATGTCGTAAACTTCGATCGTGTCCACCAACACACGCGTAGCATCGTCTTCCTTCCAACCGCCGCATATATAGACTTTGTTCTTGTACGTTACGAGATGGTGATCGGCCCTGGGTGAAAACATAGGCGCTTTACTGTCCCAAACTCCAGTTCGGCTATCGTAACAGAGCACGGAATCCAGTACCAAGTCGTGTTCCAAGCCTCCGGTGACGATTAAGTAATGGTCTAACGCCGTGGCAGCGTGTTGGGTTCGTAATCTTGGTAAGGAAGTAATAGGATTCCACGAATCGGTGACGGGATCGTATTTTTCACATGGCGAGCCTTCGTCCGGGTCAATATCTTCTCCGTTTTCCATAGCTCCTCCTATGGCGTAAAGCTGTTGTTGAAGGACAGTTAAAGTAAAGCGACACCTTTCGCGTTGCATAGGGGCAATAGGAGTCCATTTATTATGCCAGGGTGAGTAACGAAACCCGAAAGGGTGAATGTTTTCTTGCAAAGATTGATTAAAGCAGCCTCCGACAACAAACAGCTCGTTATCAAGCACGGCTGTGCCAAAATTGCACTGTTCCACGTGGGGAATGGTCGTTAAATGGCGCCATTTACCGATACTTGGTAAAAAGTACGTAATATCGTTGGTGACGCCGCCGGCACCAAAGCCGCCCACTTTGACCATGGCCATTTCCATACCACGCGCATTGACTAGATTGGGGGACACAATGGCCAGCGCGTCCTGCTTATTCTCATAATGCTGAGAATCCAACAGCGTCCAGTAGAGGGGCATGCAATTCATGAAAAGTAATTGCACAGTTTTGGAGTTTGTACCGCATAGAAGTTGCTTAAGAATACGGGGTGGGATGTCTTTAAAGCGGATCAGTTTGAGCAACACATGAGCTTGGGGGAGTCTGGAAATTTTGTCGTGCAGAATCCACTGAAAGACGATTTGAAAGACTTGTTCTTCAGAACAATCAACGGGGTAGTCGCAGGACAGTATTCTTTCGAACTGGCTGAGCGAAAGACGTTGGAATTCTGCGAGTTTCGAAAAGGGAACCAGATGTGAACATATGAAACGGTAAACGTATTTCTGGAGCTGGTGAAGAGAATAGGTTTCCGCGATAGTCGCGATGTCTACGCAGTTTTCCAGATCAAGCTGGACTTGCAAATAGTGGGCACACGCTTCGACGACTGCTCCAAACTGAACGTGACTGGCAGCTGACAAAACGTTTTGAATGTTCGCGAGATTGAGCGACAGGCGCGCGCTGTAGGCATATTCCAGCAGTAAACGAATGCCTTCGGCCGAGACACCGTTCAAATAAATTTCTTGTTGGCGACTTTCAAGCATGGGATCCGTAAACATTGCACGGAAGTAATCACTACAAGACGCCAATACCACTCTATGAGCCTGTCGAGACATGTTCAAACAAAAATTAAGTCACAGGCCTCTTGCAATTTATCATTTATTGTTACTTGAAATGCTTGTCCTTCTACAACCAATGTGACATCCAACAAGTGTCCTTTACATCTCAAGTTCTGAAGCCCGCCCAAAAGACTGCTTGTGTGAGTTCTAGATTCAAACTGACTCGAACGAAGAGGCTTATCACACGTTATTGGTAATCCCCGCATGGTACTGGCACGGATGGGAAATTCAAAGGAATTGTCTGTTGGGCTAATTAAAATTAAGGTTCCTGGAATTGCACTGACAGCCCAAGTTATTAGTGGAAATAAATACTATTTAAGCTTTGCAAATGCATCAAATTCTGAAGAACAGGAAAACTCTTTCGTGGCTGGAACACATGATCGTTTACGGACAAAGAAACTTGATTGTCAACAAAAAATACTCATTCATTCTTTGCTTTCTTGTGACTCCTCGACTTGCGATGAAGTTCGTACCACATATCTTGTATACGATAATGTGCGGCTATTCACGGATCAAGCGAAAGAACATCGTCAATTGGTATCATCGTCCGAGTTGATATCGTAATACGAGTATTTTCTAGTGTTTCGATTCTTGCCTACCAGGTGTCGAGAGACGATGTAAATACGATGTTGTGCGCACAAATTGGCGAAATACATAAACAGTGTAATTGGTGTTTTCGTCGCGCTGTTGGGAACCCTTTTACATTCATTAGCCCTTTGTACAAATTAGTTCAGTCTTCTCTAAATTTCTTTCGTTAACCTCTAAGTTTTCTTGCAAACTTATTACTTGTCCAGAAACCGGTGTGTGTAAGCCATTTAAAATCCTCTAGTGATTATACTGTAAAATCTGCCAGCATTGAAGTATTCATATGTAGCGTGTGTGTCGTCTGAATCACGAAGTAAATAGGAGCTACTTTGCTAATGCACAAAGAGGTAAGAATTCTTTTTTAAATTTATATGTTCGTGGTATATTCGATTTCTGTAGCTTTTTTACTTTTGGGTGATGTATTCGAAATCTTTGATTTCTAGTTCGATTAAATAAATGTTTGAGAAAGTTGGATGCTTTCAAAAATGAAAATCCTGTTATTTTGATAGGGAAGTATTAAACGATGACACTGTAATGAAAACTCGCAATATTTTAAGTGAAATCTCACGGTTTGCCAATTATAGCTTTTTTATTACTTCGGGTGATATAATAATTTTATAGTCATTTTCAGTTTCAAGAGATTTAATTGTATTGTCTATGTTCGTGCAATCGTTGCCATTTAACTTCATAATGAAATATCTTTATCTCCCTAAATAAGCTAGAGTTCATTTTTATAAAAGACTCTGAATTCTAATTTATAATTACAGTTCATTGATGCAAATCGAAAGAAATCAATGCCCAAGTTCATGACACTCAAAGTAACGCCGAAGCCATTTGGCGGCTCGGGGAAAACCGCAGCAGCGAAAATAGAGGTAGAATGAGTAGCGGAAAGAGGCACAATAAAACAAACAAAGGCGTTAGTTACACCATATCGTTGGGTACGAATTGAGAATTGAACTGTGCGGTACAAGGTTAAAATGTACGATCGGAAGGCAGGATCCCCCACCGGGATTCAAGCGTCGAAGGCATTCTAGCCTCGGTAACTGCGGACGGCTAAGTACGAACTGATGAAGTAGAGCACCGTGTTGACCAAACCCATACACTGGAACAGAAAAACAAATATTTAGTTCAGACTACTCGCTTTAAAGGAGACACTACGTAGTTCATGCACAGGCATATTAGGAAGGGCTTACTGTCCAACTGGCGTGTACAGTACAATTTACCAAGTACTCACCCCCGCAAATATTTTATCTCCGTAACCGTATTCATGGACTTGATAGCCATGATTTCTGCTTGCGATCTCTTTGAGTAAGAGAACAGAGGCGCAGAAGTACATGGCACATAACGGGATAGAAAACACCGACACCTACAGGTTTGTGAGGGGCGTTGAAAGGGTACAGGCGTTCATTCCATTACGCGAGGGTCGTTAGTGGATAATTAGGTGGCGTGTTTGGTCATAAGGACACGGGAAGGGATTTTAGCGAGATTACGTAGTAACCAGGTAAGGGGATTCAACAAAAGAAACGAAAAGAAAAAAGGCCGGATTAGCGTGACATAATCCACTCACCGCTGCTGCTAGGATGGCTTCATAAGAATACAGTTGATATTTGCTGAAATGTTTGGTCAGGGTGACCAAAAGGCAAATGGAAGCAGCCAAGTAGAGTAAAGAAGCCACTCCATGGTAAATTACTTCCTATATAAACCGGACCAAAATCTTTTGGTTTATATCGCCTTAGCGTAACGAGTACGAACAAAATAAAAATCGAGAAAAATATGGAAACGAAAAAGAACTTGGCGAAATAACAAGAGGTTATACTTACGAAAGTGGTTTTGGAAATGATGGTGGCGGTCGAAATGGAAACCAAGCAAGAAATGAGAAGGCAGGCTGTTGTGATTAAACAAGTGGATGACACAATGAGGAAAAACAGCTCCGGGATGTACAGTATGGATTGGTAGGTATTAGGCTGATAGTATTGAATGTAGTGGCCTATTAAGCCAACGACAACCGCTCCGACGATCTGAAAGTATACAACGTAGCATAAATAAATAAGTCGAAGACCTTTTTTCGTAATAGATTTCCGAACGCTCGTGTTTTCCTGTTTAGGCAGGTTATTATTAGCCTAAGCGAGGCAAAGTTTTGTCGGAGAATATCGAGACAAAGGTGAAATACGGAAAACAGCAACTTACGAGTTGGGCCAGTTTCAAAATCCCGGGAAACGTTTTCAAATACCCTGTATTGAGTAAGATGGCTGAGGTAGTGTGAACTGTTGTCGTAGTTCTAGTGACAGTCACGGCGTGGGACATGGTCTGTGAATTGAAAACAATATATTTGTCAACATACGCAACTGTGTGAAACGTTAGGCTGACATATGTGCTACAGGAAATCGCTTTGACAGCTAGGAAAACCGCAAAATCCGTCTTTTCACGGAACTTATGAAAGTATAGTTCTGCTATCTAAAGTGTTTTAAGAATTTCACGGAACAAAGATAATCATTTCTGAGAAAAACTGAAAATAATGACTGCACAAAAGATAATAAAAATATGTTCACGCTTGTTTAAAGAAATGAAGAAGTGACAGTATGTGAAACATGTATGCAATGTGGTAACAATACATTTCGCAGTATCTTGAAGCTCCCATGAGCCGAATTTTCCTATTATCGCCGTGCCATACCGTAGCGAACATATTTTGTCTGTTCCTAGTCCACACCCTTCGACTAATTTGCCGAAGCCCACGCCCAGCCCTTTTTTTACGTGGCTGCGAGCTTGCAGCTGCGTTGAATCTACAACTATTGCGTTATGTGTCTTGTAAAGTTAAACTTACTTGGCAGATGATGGAATCCTTTCTCCTAAAATTTGGCACAAGAAAGACACTAGCAGCAGGCACCCTTTCTCTTTCTATGTCTTTGGTCGACTAGCACGCGGGTTTCTTTCGGTTCCGAAACCTTCCAATAGGGAGATGCAAAAGGGGAGATAAAAGTTGTTATGCAAATTTAACGAGGGGAGAAATCTAAGAATTTTTCTTCCCACGCGTTATTTTACGGTTTGGGGATTCGAAATATCTGGCTGATAGTGAAGAGTTAGGAGAATGACTAGGAAATATTCGCTGTTGAAAACACAGCTGGGCAGGCACGTTCCTGTTGTTGGACTTACGGGCGCGCAGACACGGTCGAAACTGGTGCTGTAAGGTTTGCGTGGAAGAGTCGGTCTTTCACGCACCACACATCCACATGCCCCTGTCTCATGTCGGGGATCGGAGCCAAAAAAGTCGGAACCCCATTCGTACAAATAAACAGCTCCCCGATGTGACTGCACCCAAAACGAAGAGGGCTCCATCGCCCGAAATAGGTCTGGTTTGGGGGCGAGTTATATTATGTCAAGACTTCCAAGATTGAAAAAAAAGGTCGTAAAGCGTTTCGCGCACAAGTAGTTGCTTGTTATTATATTCTCCCCACACTACTTATATGTTGCGCATGCTGAGCTGTTAGCTAGCCCAGCGGATTGACAATATGAATCACCGAGATCCGTCAACAGGAAATGGGGACCTGGAAAATGTGTTGTAACTTGACCTTTGTAGATGCGGACAATCTTATCGACCAGAAAGGGATGAGGCATTAAAGGGAAAAATTAGTATAATGAGCAGAACGTTTTTCGAACGTTAATTGTTGAACCGGTTTTGGCATACGCGTTAAGCTTACGAGGAAAAGTGGGTCACTGGCACGGTTTCACTTCTGAAAGCTGGCTCGAGCACGAAGCACGTTCAGTACACACGAGATTGTCAGGAAAACCGAAACGTGAAGTATAAAAACACAATTTATTCCAACTAGGTAAATTTTTTGGTTGGGAGCACTATTAGTGTGTTATACATTAAAATGAAAATATAGGCTGCTAAAGTTTCTTTCGTAAGTCTCCGAACGATCGAGTCGTGGTTGGTTGTGAAGACTCGACTGGTTTATCTGTTGCGGTTCAGCAAGTAGCACGAAATTGCGTACGCGATCGTATTAAACAACCCAAAGCACTATAAAAAAAATAAAAAAAGAAAAACGTATTATCAGATGTGATGTTTAGAATTAAATTTATTTTGAACTTGTGTCTTAACATACCCCGGCAGCTAAATTAGAGTCCCGGTATAAGTAGTGTAGTCGAGATACGAAAAACGGAGACCAGACGGCTAGTTGTGTAATGAATGCGGTGGTGTAAAGCACTGTCACTCCAACGTTAAACCAGAACTCCTGAAATGTTTCACAAAACATTAGCACTTTGACGCACAAGAGGCTTGAATCGTTGAGTGTTACCATGGAAAGCCATGGAAGACCAATAGGCGTCTGAATTGTGGTTTGTAAAGACAACAAGTGGATAAAGATCCAGAGTATCGTTAAGATGAACGATGTCACGACGACGAATAGAAACCACGACGTTCCAGGCAGTGCTGCAGGTGACGCACACGCCATACAAATGATCCCGAAAAACTGTTCAAAAGATCATGTAAAAAAATCGAGTTTAGATCAAATTGTGGTAAGCAACGTCATGGTAAGGGTTTTTTAAACTTAAAAATACTCATTTAGTGCTAATACCTTCTTTAGATGTAAAGCGTGTTAAAAACTTGTTAAGGTGTGTCGGGATTGTTTAGCTATCCCGGGGATGTGACGTCACAGGGTTTTGCCGTGAGTGAGGATATGTTAATAAGCACATTGGAATGTCATTTCGGTGAATTTTCTGCTGCTTAAAAAAGTCTGGAATCGGTATTTAGAATTTTGAAGTACACTTACAACTTCTATGAGCATGAGGATACCAGGCCATGCGTGAAAATAGCTTGGATTGAGAGTAACTACAACAGGTGCTGGGTTCGGATCGGGATTCGGTGTCGGTTGCACGGTATAATTGGGTGCAGGAATGTGCTGGACCTCGGGAGTGTGTTTTATAACAACTGTGGTAGGGCGAACATGTCCACTACTTTGCGATCGGGGCATAGAATCTCTCACTACGATAGTTGGAGCTTCCTCTTGCATCATGTTTGGCAATTTGTCAGTCACTTAATATCCTAATGCACACTTTTTAATAGAACATTGACTTTAAAAAATTCGATCAAAATTCGGAAGTGAGTAGCTAGCGTTCACGCTTGTAGCACGAAGCACGTAAGAGGTAGAACTAAAACCTGTATAACTTTCACTTTGGGAGTTGGGGTGAAAAGTAAGCGGTGGTTGTTCGTAGTAGTCCCCGCCTTGACCTTAGAAGGAGTTGTGGATATGAGAAGCTCTTCCTTGCCAACTCTGTGGAGGGATGGAAGAGCAGCAGTGATGCTGTACGGTGGGTTTGAGGCACTCGTCAGGTAATGAAGCCTTGTAGGTATTTAACTCACGTTGGTTGTATACAGACCCTTGAACGAACGTAGAGATTGTGAACAAGAAAACTCACTGCTTTTGGGCATGGCCTTACGAGTTCCTTACCCGAGTATTGGGTAACTCCCTTTCATGTTGTGTTAGGAGCAACACCCGTTTTCGATGTGTCTAAAGTGGGGAAAGTTTATTATTTAAATCATCGATGGTAAGCGCAAGCAGGGGCTGCAAATGCTTTAAAAAATAATTCGACTAGTCTATTAATGTATTCGCAATGTTCGGTTTTAAGTTGGATTAATTGAGCCCAACAGATTTTTTTTTCCCATTTTTCTTTAGTGAGTTACCGTAACTCTTGTAAGATTGTTGTTGATATCTCCTGGCTCGGTTTTAACATGTTGAAGTTATGTCTCACTTAGAACCTAATTTTAATAAATTTTTCATAATTTGTAGTAACTAAGACTGTGTAAACAAAATAATTCCTTGTCAAGAAATCCAGCGAGCCAGGTTTATTTAATACTAGTTTTGTTCACTTGCGACTTTGATTACACTTTTATTTTCGTAATACAGAACGAAGCGAAAACTTTCTAATCGCTGTCTTGTAGCTTAAAACCATAGGTACCTAGATATTCGTCAATATCACTGCGAATCTTTTCTGAGGTGATTCTGTCTCCTTTAACTCTAGACCATATGAGCTCTGGGTTATCTTCGTCCATGTGACTCAATAAAGGCCGTATTTTATCTATCAAGGGACCCAGTTTGTGTCTTTTTGCGTGATTGCGAAGCAATTTCGATCCATCGGTGGAAGAATTCGCACATATACTGGTACAAACGGCGCTGCAGACGATAGCACAGCAGAAGCCGAAGATAACTAAAGTTATAATGAGAAAGCTGGCCATATCGAATTTACTTATTACGTGCTATACGTACTCCCGAAAAGGTCACTGGATCCTCCGCTTCCTCCTGGAGCCGAAGCACTGGATTTCAGAACGGGCTCGGCTTTCAAGTTTCTTTTCTCGGCGTATACGATGAGAAAGCACGTGACTACCTCATCGGAAGGCTGTTTTGGCTAATTGTGAAACACAGTTGTTATAGGTTCGAAATATTAAATAAAATGTTACTGAATTGGTTATAATTTCTTGTGACATGCCTGAGCGACTTGACTAACGGCGGAAAGCAGTTGAACTGTAATAGGGACTACATCATTCCTTTGGGAGGTTATTGTGGTCTAATAGACTTTGAATTATCTTATCTGACGACGTAATAGTGTAATCTAATGATTAAGTGATAGTTCCGGTCCCTTGTCATTCAAGGAAATTCGTATGCTATTGATTTCTCCTTTTACTTTTTCAGGTCTTAATTATCATCGCTTTCTTCGAAAACACTTTCATTGTCCTCTTGCCTCGTGACCAAATACAGGTAAGTTCTTTGATTATTAGAGCTATCGTAATTCTGAAAAAAAATTTTTATTCAGTGTTGAATCTTATTACCGGGTTGTTTTCCCGCGTCCGTTTCTTGGCCTTGCGACTTTCTGTGCTTATTTTGAAGGTCGCTGTTCGAGTATATAGACGCTCGAAGACGGTGTCTACGTGATAGACAGCTATAGTTGTATACGCAACGCTTCGGTGCATTATCTTGTAACCTGCAGTGCCGCACTGTATTGTAAAACGAGGATATCTGTCAGTGTGTCTTCAGATTTCGTGCATCCGAGGCCCAAATATGGCACTAGTACGTTCATCTTACCAGTTTACGACCCGATTGTTCTCAATACCTGCTGTGTCATTGTCAACCAGTACAAAGTCGTGTGCCGTCGAGCGGTATGTTGCGTTTTTTATTCCTTATTGTCTCATACAACTTTCGTAAGGTAAATAAATCATTAAAGAACGAAAAGTTGCCAAACTCGACTCAGTGTAAAGCATATCGGTTTAACATCCAAAGTGTGAAGTGTGACTCACGTGCAGGGCCGTACCCAGGATCTTGGTTCGGGGTGGGGGTGTTCCCCTATGCATTTTTTTAATACTTTGTAGTTGCCTAATGCTTACCATTATAAAGTTAACATGGGGGGATAAACCCCTATAACCACCCTGGGTACGGGGGTGCTCGTGTGATCCTTTTGCCCATTTTGGCTCGATAGCGCATAGTTGGAGCAAAATCGTCCTAAAGGGTTACTGTTTGCGTATGTATTGTACCCTACAATGATTGCGATCAAAGAATGCGGTTCTTTCGGTTACCCTTGGTTAAACAATTCCGTGTTGGTTTTCTGTTGTAAAATTTTGCTCTGTCATCCTTAGGTTTCGCTTAGTCGTGGTCGGAGGCGGCACTGGAGGATGCAGCGTAGCAGCCAAGTTTGCGAGATCTTTGCCGAAGGGCAGTATAGCGATCTTGGAGCCACATGACGTAAACTAAAACTTTATTACTTGAAAGATTAATTAAGTATTATCAAAAAGTATTATCAAAAGACTTTTGATAAGCACTTATTATTATTATTATTATTATTATTATTATTATTATTATTATTATTATTATTATTATTATTATTATTATTATTATTATTATTATTATTATTATTATTATTATTATTATTATTGTTGCTTTTCAAGAAAATATTTTTTTAGACCCATTATTACCAGCCGATGTGGACGCTAGTAGGCGGAGGAATGAAGAGCTTGTCACAGTCAGCGCGTCCGATGATCTCCGTGTTACCTTCACAGGCAAAATGGTTCAAAGAACGTGCCGTTGCCTTTAACCCGGAAAAAAACCTAGTCATGACCGACGCTGGTACCGAAATCCAGTACGAGTACCTAGTTGTGGCAATGGGACTCTCTTTACGTTACGAACGTGTAAGGATAGATTTATGCTCTACAAAAATCCTTCATTGTTAGGTTTGCCTTTAGATCAAAGGTCTTCCTGAAGCGTTTGAAACTCCCGGAGTTTGCTCAAATTATTCATCACTCTATGTCGACAAAACGTACAAAGCATTGCAAGCTTTTAAGGAAGGAAACGCTATTTTCACCATGCCTAGCACACCGGTGAAATGCGCCGGCGCCCCACAGAAAGCAATGTATATTGCTGAAGATTACTTGCGTAAGGTAACGCGTGAAAAATTCCCGTAATATTTGAACTGAAAATGTTAATGAGGCTCTTTTTAGAATGGTAAACGCGACAAAGCTACAGTGTTGTACAATTCTGCGTTGGGGGTGTTGTTTGGCGTGCCCAAATACGCAGAGGCATTATCGCAAGTTGTAAAAGAAAGAGGTATCAAGGTTAATTTAAAGCACGAACTGATTGAGGTGAAGCCCGACACAAAAGAAGCTGTTTTTAAGCTTTTAGACAAACCCGGTGAAACTAGTACTTTCAAGGTAAGAATAGTTTGTATTTATTAGAGGATTTTTATTAAACGCATTTAGCAATACATTTAAAAAAATACAATTGAAACTTCTTAGTATGAAATGCTCCACGTAACTCCGCCCATGACCCCGCCAGATGTGCTAATGCAGAATAAGCAGTTGGCAAATGAAGCTGGTTTTCTGAATGTGAACAAGAACACTCTGCAGCACGTCACGTATCAAAACGTGTTCGGCATTGGCGACTGCACGAGTTTACCGACTTCGAGAACTGCGGCAGCTGCAGGTATGTCTATCACAATATTTTGAATCCTGGTTTAATATTGCTTTTTTATTGGGTCCTGCTGTCGTGTTTAGCTGCTCAGTGCGGAATTTTATATGACAACCTTTCCAAAGTTATGGTGGGAAAAGAACTGAAAGCCGTGTATGATGGTTACACATCCTGTCCCTTAGTAACGGGTTACTCGAAGTGTATTTTGGCCGAGTTTGATTACGACGGAAAGCCTCTCGAAACCTTTCCATTTGACCAAGGCAAAGAAAGACGTACGATGTTCCATATGAAAAAAGACATGATGCCTACGCTCTACTGGACCATGATGTTAAAGTAATGATAATCTTTTTGATTTCACTGTCTTTACTTTCCTAATACGCGTAGGGGATGGTGGAATGGACCAGGCATCCTACGTCGCATCCTACATTTGGGAAGTGGTCGCTAGGTTTGAATTTACCCAGGCTTGCCTTATTGTTTACCCTAATCTCGTGGAACATTTGCAGTACACAACTGGGTATTGCTGCGTCCTTGTGGCATCGGTGCAATAGTATGGATCGCACTTTTACCTTACACTTTTAAAAGACGAGTTTCAATTAAGGGGCATTATGGGTTGATGTCAAATCTATTTTTCCAACTTTATGGTTACGGCCTTATTGTCAATTGCATTAGGTTTGTTTGTCAGCTACTTTTCACCAAGTTTTCTTTGTGCTACCCGTTCACGAGTAGCACATAATGGAATCTTTATATAATAATTATTTACAACCATGTTTTTGTTTCAGCTTCTTGTTTCGTTTAAGAAATATTATATGCATCACCACTTTACTTTACGTATACAGTTTTGTTTAATGCGTATTAAAAAACTGTGCATTTTACGAGTGAAAGTGATCGACTTTCTTATACATTGAATTAGTTTCGTCTTGAACGTGTAATAAGAAAAATGTGATCTCTACTAGCCGAAAATTTAAAACGTACATTCCGTTCTTTGAGAGCTGCGGAACCGGATGTGCCTGTTAGATTATCCTGGCCTGCGCGAGCCGCGGTTAGCGAATAAACCAGCCGTGAGTACCGAATGAATCAAACATGTTGGTATTACACTAACGTATGAACATAGTAAACGAATACTAACACCGTGAATAAGAAATTTTGACTGCAGACAGATCTGCATTGCCTTCATTACTATTTCGGTACGTGGAAATCTTAACTAGATTAATACGAAAGTAATTTTCAGTATGTAGAAATCATTTTGCTTTGACCGTAAATTTCTTATGAAAAATTCGCTTACTTTTTTCCTAGGTTGAAGATAGTCTACTTGCGCGTTTCATTTCAGCTACATTTAAACTTAGCTTACTGTACAAGTTTTATAGATGCCAGAATCTTTGAATAGTGAATTTTCAGAATCTTTGTATAGTGAATTATTTCACAACGAGCTTCAGTAAACCGGTTGAAGGGACATGAGTTATGTCTATGTATTGAAAAAGCTTCCGGTTTAAAGAATTACCGAATATCGATATACCGAACAGTTCAATCCATTTCTACCTGATGCTTTATAAGGAGATTGTAATGTACATTTGTAGCAGACATGGTTCATAACAGACAACCAGTTGTACAACTTCTCGAAGCCACGAAACCTTCGGTGAAATGAAAGGCATTTAATCCAACATTACCTACTACCACAATCCGCTACAGCGGACGAACTCTCCATTCCCTTATTTATCCGTTATAACGAGATTTAATGTTCTTGTAGTTTAAAGTCATCCGCGCCATCTCAAGAGTGCATCTTCGACTACTACTTTCATAACGAGATTTGTTTGGAACCGCTAATTCGGTATTGCTAATTTGCACACCAGATGTCAGCTCGGTCTAGGGACTCGTCGGAAGCCTAGCTTCTTTGAAACCTGATATATGAAGATTTATCTGTCTTTCATAACGCTGCGGTCTCGTATGCGGCGGTAAACCGTTTGTCATCATTGCTTGTCTTGTTTCCACTGCTGTCGACTAATAATTTCTCTTTTCAACCTTTTCCACATCCTGTAGCTAGAGAGACACACACACAAAGCGGGAACTCCCCATATTTAGTGTCTCTGCCATGTATGTTTTACAGCTTGCTTCGGAAATTTCGCGTTCATGCGGTGCGACGGAATACATAGTTGTGCACTTAAAACGTATTTTTCCAAAGTTTACGACCCCGCAATGGGAGGCGATAAGCACCGAAACCGATAGTTAATACGAGTACAAAGGGAGTTGTTTAGAAAATTGGCACCGTATTCGTGTTTAAGGTGCCAGGGCAAGTGTTTCGTCGACATGAGGGCTTTTGGGACAAGTCAGACCCAATAAGAACAGTAACAACATTATGGGCTAGGTTGAAATAAAAGTCGGGCTGACAGAAACCCATTCATTAAGAGTTTCGGTCTACTTTTTCTCGTCGGCCCCTCCGTTTCCAAACCGAGACAAACGGATTCTCATCCTTTTCTCAAATTTTAAAAGTACACCAGGTTAGCCGCTGGAATGTATTCTCTAATTGACTGCTAGCATCCCCATCTCTGGCGTTGCTTGTCTTCACACCCCCTCATCTTCAAACTACCCCTTGTCTTCGGAAACTTGGTACCTAAATGTTCTTTTCGAGGTATGGAACTTGTGGCAAGGTAGGAGGTCGGAATACCGACAGGTATTTCCTAGCACCTCCGTCAGGCCGAACTTCTTGGGACCTTTCGAAGAGGCATACGTTGAAGAGGGTTGAAGGTACCCCCCTTTGATTAGAGGGTGGGGGTGCTCTTTTTTGCCGAAGTCAGTTTGCCGGAAATAGGAAATTTGTAATGAAGTCTGAACTTTTTTGACGGTTTTAGTTAGGCCAGAAGACCCCAGGAAGCTGGGAGTTTGAATTTTTAAAGCCGCTATAGAAAAGAAACAAAGTGTCCATTTTATCGTGCTGTAATGTTAGAAGGCAGCAGGCTGCTAACAGCTGGAGTCATTAAATAAGGCCAAGGGAGGAAGGAGAAGATGCTATAGCTAATGAGGACATCTCATCAAGGCATGGCGGTGAGTCTTTCATCTTCCTCCATGCTATAGTTGTTTTTGTTTAACGGAGAACAGGTTTTTGCATCATAAACGCTTGCATAAACCCGTATGCATATGAGTATTTGTCCCTTTTCCAGCAGATTTGTATATACTCTTAGACGGATATTACGTATTAATTTCGTCTCTTCAAACGTTGTGTCATTACCGTGCCGTTCTTTGCACGTACGCGGTACAGGAAAAATAAAAGGGTACGGCAAGTTCATGCCGAGGCTCTGCCGAAACTTCGCCGTGAACTTTGTCTTCCCAATCGCGCACCGACTCTATGCAAACAATTCCTGTCATGCAGGTGTTACTTAAGTGCGTTTTCGCATTTCTTTTCTCCATTGAGTTTTACATAAAAAAGTATATCTTTGCTTGCGTAAATTGACGAAAGTAGCAGGCTCCCCTTCTTAATGTAAATCAGTCTCCAAAAGAATGCAGCGTCGCACCAATTTGTGCTTTCCGAATTGTCTTTGTCCCGGATCTGTTTTGTACATAGAATTGTGGACTTTTAGTTAACTGAACTTTTTTCTAGCATCAAGTGTTTTATACATGAAACGTGATCACTAATATTAATAAATTCGCTTGTTATTAATTACTTAGTAATTAATCATGAAATTATTTGTTTCAAATCTGCTTTAATGTTTGGGTCAATCTTGGAAAGTATTGTGTTAATGTGTAGATGTAAAATGTTAAAAGGCAAAAAGGTTTTTCGAAATTACCGATTTAGATTAGCGTAGCTTATCACCCCCGCGGGACGGTGGTCTGAATAACCTAACAGATAAAACCCGAGGAGCGTTCTTAGGGCCACATTATCCGTGTTATCCCCGTTGCTGTAAAAGGAGGAGTTCTGAAGCTAGAGTGCCGCAGCAGCAGCAGCAAGACGGCGCCGCGGGGCGCGATTGGGGAGCGGCTTTTTGCCGTGAAACGTGCCGTGCGGTCGAAACATGCGTCTTTAGGGGATTTGTAGTCCCACGCCGCTGCCCTGCTTGGCTTCAGTTCAGTCTACACTGCAGGCGGAGGTAGAAGTCCTTTGTATTCGTGTCGCATTGATTTCGACCACACGTTTATTACTGTCGTAATACACACTGCTGGATTGTCATTGCTTTAGTGCTTAACAGATTGACACAAGGAATTTAGCGTGATTCTCAAGTTTGGAGTTTACTATTTTTTTGAACATTGACCGCATAGCCGCGAAGACTGTTCGGCTATTACGAGCGCTATGCGGGAGTGGAACCCATTTGTTTTGGTTATGAGCTAGCGCGTAAAAGGTAGACGGCTAATATGGAAGGTGCTTACGTTACTGGATTTATGTCTCCTTGATGAGCCATCGTATTACCATATCAAGGCCGCTATCGACGCTCATCTCTTCGCCATGTGTTGCAGACAGGATTCGGTGTGTGATTCTTGTCCACGTGGGCGTCCTTTGAGCATACCTTGGATCCGATTCGGCGGAATTGCAGTGGTAAGACATAGTTCGCTCTTAGCTCATGTCAGACAAACCGGTGTCTCTCCAAAAAGAATCTTAGCAATCCTACTTGTCTGCATAGAAGAAATATACGTTCTGAGAATAGGTTTCCGACCCCTCAAGATATGCCAAAAGACTACATGTGGCTTTCGCCATGCTTGTCAGATTCAAAACCACTGCGCTTGTCTGCGTTCGTGACAGTTTCAGTCCAAAGCCGAGTGGACTTTTGGGCAGAAAAAAAAAGTTATTCCCTGAGCTTCCCTTTATATGGCTTTTAGATCCTTCTTGCGGGTACTTCATCCCTTCGGCACATTATTCTATTACCCTTGATGAAAAGGGATAGATCACGTGATTCAACCATATACCCCCTCTATAGAGCCGTGTTAGTTCCCCTTGCATACTTTTCATAAATAAGCCCTTTTTTCTTTCTCCCTTGCATGAGCACAGAAATGTACGCTACCGTGCATATGATCAAAAGACGAAGTTGTACAACCGTTATGAATGGGCTTTACCCCAAGCTAGTCATCTATTGTTCAGACTTTAATTAGCGCATCCGGTAGAAGGTAGAGCGCACAATACCGTGTCAAGAGAACTCAGTGTTATTTGCTCAATAACGCAAGTTGCTCGTCAGCAGTTTTTGTTTCACTTTTGTTACAATCTATAACCGTCCAGTCCAAAATTGGTCTGTTTCGAATAATGGAAATGGAGATTTCAAGACAATACCTCCGCGTTTGTTCAAAACTTACCAGTTATCGCTTAGACGGGATTTCAGACCCGATAAGTTTTCAGGACCTTGTAAAATGAATTGGAAACCCAGCCGACAAATGGCGATGAGTGAGGTCTTCTCCTGGGTTTTTGTTGGGAAATATTAGAAGGCTGACACACAGCCGCCGAAGAGTCCTTGATTAATGGAAAGTTGGGGAAGTTGCAAACAAAAACTGTGCTTGATGACGGAAAGCTAGTATGCGAAGTTCTTGTCAAGACGGAAGGGAAAAATAGCTGAGCGGTGCGAATACGGGGTCTTCCATTTCTCAACTACCAGGGATATTTTACAAGTCCCTGGCGGGTTGTTGATAGCGTATATACTAAGAGGGACATTTTTGTAGCAGGGCCATGCTAATGGTGACCGTCTATGCAAATGACTCGACAGGTCTTTGCTACATATCACACATACACGTGGAAACATTTCCCTTCTGCTAGAGCTTATATCCCAATCCAACACCGAGGAAGGCCTTCCAGCCGGTTGCTTCGATTCCCCCAAAACAAAGCACTTTTCGAGTCCTCGCTAGTCTCTCTGCTGTGGCTAGAAGGCTTTTTCGCAGCCCCCAACCGACCGATCCCTAGTGCCGTGGCCCATTTGGGTTTAATTAGTTACGGACCCTCCAGCAGAGCGGCTTTTCCAGCTTTTGCCACTGCTGCTTTTGCGTCGACTTGCATGCCTCCTTCCTTTTTAGCCTGGCCAAGGTCTGGAAGATAAAAACGAGCTTGATAATCTTAAACTTTATCGTGCTCTTCCCTAAAGTGTCGATTTTTTTCTTTACTCTTCATTTCTTTCCACTTTTGTAGCATGAAACCCTTTGCATTGGAAATGAGCAATTGCAGGGAATTGCCATTTCAACTTTAATTTGATGTGAGTTAGTATTTTTCAACGAGTGGTGATTTTTGTTTTTTGCTTAGCTGACGTTTACGAAACAACGGTGGCCAGTCTCAAAACCTGGGAGAAAAACGTAGACAATACGACCCTATTATGGCGAGTTAGTGCCCCCAGCAGCGTCATATGCAAATTACCCCTTAAGTCGTAATTACCCCTTCTTTCTCATTGGCGCGGCTTGCTTAGGTCCTGGGTCGTTTTCTAACCATGAAAAATCTTTGTTCGTTTCTCCCTCGTGGTTTCCAACTACAGACGGGTCAGTTTGGGGTACCCTGGTAGTTTTGATGCACCGTAGCAACCTTGTAGAAGAAATTAAGAACCACGCTAATTACAGAGCCCGTCTAATGAATGCCTCTATTCGTTTGAAATTCTCTCGTCATTCATACTGCCAACCTGCCAACTTTTTTAAAGACATTGCTTTGTGGTGTCTTACCTCCCATTATATTGCGAACCGGTCAGACTTGTACCGAGTTTGGTTGGTGACGCGGGAGGAGTACTATTCTCATCCTGTAGTGCTCTACGGGCGCGAGAGCGCTTTATCTCCTGAGGAAGCTCCCAAAGTTGTACGCCATCATTATTTGTTGCATTTATGCATTATTATACCTATGAGCTTGAAAGAAACTACAACAAAAAATGCCAGTTGTCTGTGTATAGCGTCATGCTCGGTGGCTGGAAGCCATGTGTGCTAAGGTCGGTGTTATTAGTACCTTCGTTCGCATGGATTTAGTAGTCCTGGATCAAGCTTAAAGCCAAAGGCTTGGCGGCACGGTTTTGGGCTTCTCTGTATATTGCTTCTTTGGACCTTGGCCAGTACACAAGGGACCCATAAAAACAACCCGGTTCTTTCTTCTCCTCCTTGCTTCTCCTCATCCTCATCTCCCGAAAATTTCCCGCTCTACTCCTCGTCGAGGTGTTCTTGATCCCTGAAACAAAATGCCCGGTCTTCTTGATCTTCTTGGCAAGCTGCATGGCGGGCTAGGAAAAGGGCAAAAGGGAAAAAAGGAAGCATTGGAACCAACAACAATGGCGCTGATTGTTAAAACCTTTTTCGGATTCTTTCCGTTCTTGCTCAGACGGTACACGAACCCTCCCCGCCTCTTCCACATGGTCTCTGTAATATTCCTTATTACCCCTTATTGGAAAGGCGATATGTATGAAAACTTAGCTTGACGACAATTGGAACCAAAGTCGTATATGATCAGATAAGGGTTTTCCTTGACTTTCGTTTAATCTTCGTTGTCCTTTGTGAAATTAGGTCCTTTGGCTGTCGGCGGCTATTGTTAGTGTCGTGGGAGTAAATGCCAGCGACATTAGCCACCAGGATGACGGCGGTTCTTATGGGGATGCTGCTGCTAATTTAATCTTGCCGCCTTGCGCTCATAAAAATGGGAGTCAAATTGGCAAGGCCCTTGACAGTGGGCATTGTTGTTCTTGGTGCCCACCCGGGTTTGGTGTCAAAGAAGGATGTCTGGCTGATACACATGTGCCATCCGTGACCAACTTGAGGACAGAACAAGTGCGCGAGAGAGATGATACGGTGCAAATGGACACGGTGGCGTTTCGAGATACGCAGTGTGAAGTTTGCCAGTCAGGTGAGACGTACAGCAATGCGCCCAGCGGACATTTGCCGTGTCGGACGTGTTCGCGATGTCCAAGCAAAAGTCGCATCCGCAAAGCGTGCAATACCACCCATGACACCGAATGCGAATGCGAACGGGATTATTACCAAGAGAGCCCTACGGGGGCGACTTCAGACCCTAGTGTGAATATAGTTTGCAAAGCTTGCGATCTCTGTCCCCATGGTTGGGGGGCTGCCAGACCCTGCTCACCTATGCACAATACAGTATGCCGGAAATGTCCTCCGGGTTCGTATAGTTCCTTATTAAGCGCAACCTTGGGCTGCGTCTTGTGTTCCGTATGCAGAGAAGACCAAGTAACGCTCCATGAATGCACCCCGATCCAAGATACCGTGTGTGCAGGTAAGCAGAAAAGCTGTTTGGTGTGTCAATGAGTCCATTTAGAGATTGATTACAAAGGCGGTAGTTGTCCTGTGGCCCTCGCTTTGCTGGGTTCCAAAAATTGAACTTTGGCTTAGACACATGATATAACGGACGCGCTTCTGTGTCGCAGTGACGTATAGCCCAGTCTAGAGATGTCTTGACTAGCAGAGCGTGTTAGCCTAGGATATGTGACAGATTGATTTTTATGGGGCTCCGAAATGTGGAAATGATTAACATGCTTGTTTTCACAGAGCACGGCCAAGAATGCCATCCTTTTACAACCCCGAGCCTGTATGTTAATTCTTACATTTTTCCAGTAGAAAAAGGAATCTCCCTTAGGATTTCCAGTAGAAAAAGGAAGCAATAATAAAAAGAAAAAAAATCATGTTAGCTTTCTTTGTCGATAGAAAAGCCGCTTTTCTGTATCTCAGTGCTCTCAAAAGTGCTGATAACCTTAATTCTTAGACTGAATATCCAAAGCTTGGTTTTGCTGTGCTATTTTTTTCCTTTTCCTTGTTCCTGATAGTGCAGTATGGATCAAGATAATCGAAGTATAAAGTGGGGATGGAAGTGTAATTTATACTTCATACGTAAGCACGGGTCTCAAGTTCACATGCCGCGGTTCTTTGTAGGTTTCTGATTACCTGACATAACGCACTTTAAAAGTGTGCTTTTCCCCGTACCGAAAGTGGCCAAGAAACCCATCAGGCAAGGTCAACCCGACAGTGTAGATTAAGGGTTTGCCACTTTAGCCAAGGGAGTTGGCCGTATGACCGTAAGGGAAAGTATAGGTTTTGGGTGTGGGAAACACGATGCCTACTTATTACTTGACAATGGATCACCCCTCTTGCCTTCAACCCCTATTTTCTCCTGTCTAACATTACGTTGGACACGATACATCCCCACCAGAGTCTACAAATTCACGGATGTTCCAAGTCCTGCTTATTGCAAGTTACTTTAGTGTAAACCAATCATGTTTACAACTATTATAGGCTTTGTGTGGCAATAGCTCTGTTAAAAGCTTGAAAATGAAATTATACCATACCAGGCCTCTTTGGCTCTTACGGTATAAAGACATTCTTGGGATTCTTACAATTGAGCCTCGTTGGCCTGTGTATTGTGAATGGCTCTCAAAATCCATCATCATTCGCATCAAAGGTAGAGAAAAATGAGCTGTTTTATCCGATATAAAAATGAGCCCAGTCTTCTGAAAAGGAGCATTTCAAGAGTCTTAAAAGTAGGGAGGGAAGAAAAGCGTGTTTGCGAAGAGCTGCAGCCCAAGACCGGTTCCCATTTTTTTCTTTCTTTTTTTATCATTATTTATGGTATGGTATTTTGGTATACTGGACAAGCAACATGGGGCGAATGTGAACGTGGATGGACCCAGAGATGGGGATTTGTAAGGAGCATTAGGCGATGATGTTATCGTTAATTGCCTTCATAAAAGCAAGCCCAAGCGTCTTTACGAAACACCTATAGTCACCTATTACAACCTTTTCTTAGCCTATTAAAAAAATCTGTCTTTCCTAATACCTTGCTCACAAGTGCACTACTTAGCCTTTCACGGTACACGACTTATCCGTAATTACGTTGTTCACACCAAGTTATGTAGTATGAAGAACGCTTGACTGCCCCGCGTGTGTAAAGATGGGGTCTATAATTAGCCAACTTTGAGAATAATTTTGCGCAATTCACACGTCAGGTATCGGCGTAACTAGATGGCAAATAATTTCGACATGCATGCACCTTTTAAGTGGAGATCAGGGCAATAACACCTCGCATTCACGACGTAAAGGTGTTGCGCGGTGTATCAAGAGTCGTGCTAGCGTGCAACATGCGGCAATGAAGGGAATCTTATCTTCATCTGCAGTCGCATAAAGCTCTCTCTTTGCTTGCTACTGAAGCGAGTTCGGTGGACGTGTCGATTTAATGAGAACGCGAAGTAGGAACATGCGATTTTGGAACATTGATTGTACCCTGGGTATTTTAGCCTTGGAAACCTTTCCGAAGGGTATATTGTGAACGCGATAGCTTAGAGATCTTTTGCCTGAGTGCACGAAGAAGGCGTTTAGAGACTTTTGATTATCACCTCTTTGCTTAATAAGCAAGGAGGCAAGGCAAAAATCGACGTAGAAAGGGGCCTACCTGGTCGTGTCTGGCTTCAGGTATGCAAGGATCTTTTTTTCATACCTTTTCTTCTCCGTCAGCCCCTTACATAATTGACGGGGTCTGGGGGGCTAAGGGAAAATGAAGGCCCAAGGAGTGAAAGAAACGAATTTCTAACAATTGAACGCCAAGAAAGAGAAGGAAAGTCGTCAGGACGTAAATTTGGGACACAAAAGCGAAAGGCTCGCGTGAAGCTGTAATGTAATTAGCTTGGATAACGTGTTTCCTTAGCGTTTCGGATAGGCTGTGTTACGAGTTTCAAGAAGTTGTCGTTGGACATAGTACAGCGTTGATAGAACGGGGGTATCTTGGGTGGTCGGCCCACTTGATTTGAGAGCGGATGCTCTAGTAAAACTATATTTTTTTTTTCTTTATTGTAACTGGAAAGGGATCCATGGCTAATACGAGTAATTTCCGTAAAACTATAGAAATGTATAAATAACTGAAAGCGTTTGGCTGGCTAGGAAGCTACGGTATGTTCATGCGTCGGTGGGTGGTCTGGCTAAATGCCTTCGCGGATTGAGAATCGTTTTGAAATCGTGAGACCGTGCACTTTTTATTGTCCTTTTCCTTGATAGCTTGGCAAGCTTGGCGATGTCGTCGTTACATACTATATATTCTTTTATTTTGAAGAGGAAGGTATTTCGACTCGTGAATTCTTCTGTGCTTGCGACGTTTGATGCCGATGCATGATAGCGGTGAATGATTCGATCAAGCGAGCATTTCTTTTCTTTTTTTTCAGCTCATGCTTGAAGGACATAGCGAAAAGGTAAAGGAAACGAAACTTGCTTTTGAGGAAAAGGGGAAAAAAATCGTTTCACATGAGAACCAGTGTTCTGTACAGTACAAAAGGACGTGGTCGTGAATCTTAAATTCAAGTGCCGAACGGTGAACATATATAAAGAGAGGCTTCTTGAATAGAACAGACTGCCTGCTCAAACCTTTCATGTCAAAAGCGCCCAAGTTTCGTAAGGGAAACTTGACACACAAAAAGAGGGCTTATTAATCCAACCAAGCAAAGTCGAGCACACGGGATTAAATTTCAGGTTGCATGCATTTTTTGTCGTAGAGCTTATCCGAATTTTTGCTGTAAAGAGACCGAAATTGCGTACAAGTTATGTTAGAAATGATCTGATGCTATCATGTTTATGTAGATAAGGACATGGGACACCCCAGTCGCCGCGTTATTACCAAGCCGCTGGAAAGCTTAGTCGGGCAAACAGAAGATTACAACAATCAGGGCATTATATTTGTTTATTGCGCCATCTTGGGGGCCGTGGTGTTAGGTAAGTTGAGCCGTGATATTTCTGTATAAAAGTATTTCTTTTTTTATTTTCCGCGGTAAGATGACATAAACTTAATCTGGCTTTGTGACTGCTGTTGACAGGTTTATTAGTTTACGTGGTGGTAAAACAGTGGCGGCTGAAACAGGCAGCTAACAAATTAGCACAATTCAACGGTCCCTGCAATGGAGCGACGGTGCCTTTAACGGCAGGAATGGGAAATCAAGACGTCCATATTAATGCGAAAGGAAGCGGGCATCGATATCTGTGGGTCGATCCTGAATTAGAAGTCTCCCCTTCCGGAAGTCGAAGACTCCATGGGTCAGATGGATCCAGAGGATCTGATTCAGCCATCGTCGTTCCAGGGAGTGATGGTTCTAGTCGTGACAAACGCCCAAGTATGTTTTCAGAACTAATTGCCTTCTTCCTTATAAAGAACTCAAGTACCCTATAGACCAGTGCTGCAGAACCTTTGTTTTCAACTTCCCTCAAACATTCCTACTTCCTTAACACTTTGCACCAGTGCTTCACAAATTTTTCACTTTTATTACCCAAAAACCGGTTCTCCGAGCGCCACTTTTTATTCACAGTAGAAGTTTAAAATATCTCGTTATGTCAAAAAATTTTACTTTTACGCAGTTTTGGGTAATAGACTCAAGTGTGGGAAGCGTTGTCTTACTGGTTTATAGCCTAAGCACGGTACCACATGGTTAAGGCTTAACATGTAAACGTATCTGATAGTATCACTTTGAGAATTGAAGTTACTTCTTTGACAACATGACGCGCTCTTTTTTAGTTTTCTAGCATGGCCGGCTTTATGTCCAAATTGTTCTGGGCTTCTTACTGTATCTTTATGTCGGCAATTTTTTTAGAATGCATGCTAACAGCACGTAAGTGTAAGGTAGAGAAAATATTTTATTCGGGTGCTCTGGAAGGCAGAGGGACATATTTGGGGTAATTTGCACTTGAGTGTAAGGTTGTTACCGGTTTCGCCCGTTGGACATATGGTGATCCGACAGTAATAAAAGAAAAACGGCGACTGCGTGCAAGTGTGTTAACTTTCTTTTAGGGGTACCGCGTGAGAAACTTGAATTCTCGACAGTAATAGTGGCTACGGGTACGATTAGGAATAATAAAAAATATTAAATTAACACCGCAAGGGACGAAAGGGGGGAGACAGTAGAAAAACTGCCGAATGAATAAAGGGGATATTAAGAGTACAAGCAGCCTTGTCATTGGGTAGGGAAAGAGAATAAGACCTTCTCAGCCACCTGGGCGTAGACAACCTGCCTTTGTCTCATTTGCCGCAGCAGCGTAAAACCGAGTAACAAAAAGCTTAGTAAAAAGGGGGGAGGGGGTTTAATGTATAAAAAAATGCATACTGGGTTGGGGAAAATTGAGAAGTCATGAATGACTGGGCGAGTAAATCTGCAACACGATAAGATAAAATTATTTGTGCATGCGTCCTTTCCCTTTAGCGTATCATGCAGCGGTGAAGAAAGGACTCCCAAGACACGACGGCATTCTAATGATCCCTGTACTTTGATGGTGGTGTGCTTTTTTGTCATAGTTGCTTCTTTTTTGTCTGTGTTCTTTTTACAGTCACGTTAGCCACCAGGCTTCGTGAAATCAGCTCAGCGAAACGCCGCGAGATAGAAGCCAACCTTTATTCACGTCAAGATTCTAAGGACTGGAAAGCCTTAGCCAAAGAATTAGGTAAATAAAAAAGTTCATCAATTCTTTCGCTCTCTAATTTATGGACTACTGTTGCAAACCCTATTGTTCGTGGTATGTTACTGAGTAATGTAACTTTTCTTTGTGCAGGGTATACGTCGTGCCGTGTGGCAAGTTTCGAGCAACGCGCCCAGGAGAAGTTGATGAATCCATCAAGAGTGCTTTTCGCGGATTGGGCCAAGCGAGAGGAGTCTACTGTACAGAATCTTCTGGAAGCATTGCGAAATATAGGACGTCATGATCTTACTTTATCATTGCTCCCTGTTCACGACCAAAGTGCGGTTACTTTACCCAGGACTCGGCATCTCAGACCCATTGATATTGTATAGTCCTGTAGTTTATTCTTCTTCTCTTCCCTGTCGGGCGGAAAAACCTGCAGCTTTATTTATCAAAGGAGTCACCGTAAGAGTCAGAGGAAGTTAACTTCATGTGTATATTTCTACGTAACAAAAAGCACCGTCTTCAAAAAGAAGACTACCTGATGTAAGAATGCACAACTAGGTCAAAGAAGGGGGTCGTTTATGTGTATTACAATGTACAGATGATTTTTTTTTAAAAAAATGGAGTGTCGCGTTGTGTGATAGCTTTATTCCCATCACGTTTTGCATGTACTTTGTAAAAAGAAGGGGGATTTATACAAGACTATTGTGAAGTACAACCACAAAGTGTTTCCTCTTCTTACTTTGCGTGTTATACAAAATTGGACTGATGAAAATATACACACAACAAATAAAACCATTAACGCCACTATACACTAGACTAACCGTTTTCTTTCTTTAATTATTTATTTTCGACTTTAAAAAGCATCATGGTAGAATAGCGCACAAAACCCAAATTTCTCTTTATGTAATGACATTAGCTCATCCCTATTTCCTGAATTTGTTATCTTCGAATTGTATTTTAAATTCTCCCTAACCTAAGGGTAAAGTCACAGTTACGTATGAAAAACCTGACATCGTAACTAATGCTTTAAAGCCTCCGTAGCAAATTAGCTGATGGATGCGTGCCTGCAATACCGTGGCGGATTCCGGTCCGCGGCCCGGAACATAAAAAATAAAATGAAAGGACAAAGATTCGTTATCATGATTATAGCTGTCGTACCATGTGGCTGTGAGAGACAATTGTGATATCTTTTCTTACCGAGGCTGCGACTCTCGTCCGTAATAGGTCTCATTTCAACTTCCTGTTTTGCCACGGTAGTGCTGGGAGTAAAAGCGGCTTCCTTTGAACTCCTACTCAGATACTTTGCACATAGCCTTATCTAGTAATCCAGGTGATGAAGCCCACCTCCCTTCTCCTTTTCACGAAGTTGGTAAAAAGTTGGTCTTGGAAAATGCTGCTCGTGATAGGTGCAGAAACTTCCTGTCGCCATCGATGGCGAGTCTTTTAACGTAGATCTTTTTATGATCTCCAAGTACGGATGTCGAAATACGAAAAAAAGTGGAAACTCTTTCTAGATAGCGTGTCATAAAAGCCTAAAAACTAATGTGCAGCAATCAAGTATTTCGTCCTCCCTTTAGCAGTTTCATTATGACATGCGTGCGGGAAACGCAAGTAAATTGATGTGCACAGGGTGTTTTTCATATGCCACGACAAATATGTAAATCAACTTAAGGCAACAGGCTTTACCGGTTTGGTTGCTTTGAAACGGCAAAAATATGTATATCTTTTCAATAATTAAGTCTTGAGCTGTGAGATTGGGTGATTTTGTTGTATAGAGTTACAGTTACAAGAAAAGTAAAGCCTCTGAATGCTCCGGGTTCTTGCATCGACATTTTGTTCGGGAATTTTACACCATAATGCGGCAACATAACAGGAGCCAAGAAATGAAACACACAACGCATGATCACGACAAAATAATACGAGAAAACAGTACATCCTGGAGGTAAAGTAGCAATTGCTCGGTCCGCTGCAATACGAATCCGTGACTAATATTTTAAGTGGAGCTTCATCTTGGTCTCTAATGCACACCTGCCGCATTGGGCTTTTATAACACCTGGCGGTAATCTAATAACGGCTATTAAAGACAGTCAGACGGACTGATAAGAACCTCGCCGGTGAAGCTGACTCGGCGCCAAATTATTACGGGGTGTCTGAAACAAAAGTCCGAGCAGAAAGAAATTAACGACCGGTTTCTACAACGAAACGAAGTTTAAACGTTTCGAATTTCCACGGCACTATTAATGTAGCATATCCTTTCCAGATGGCAGCACTACACAGCGACTCTTGATAACGCGTGGTGTTTACTAAGGAACAACTTTGTTTTGGTTAATCTACTTCATTCCAGTGTGCTATTTCACATGTTGCGACGCCATGTCAGGATTCACGGAAGCTGCGCTAGAAAAGAAATTGCTTGAATTGAATAATTCGCAGCAAAGCATTCAGACTCTATCTTTATGGTTAATTCACCATAGGAAACATTGTTCAGGGATTGTCAAAGTCTGGTACAAAGAATTCCTCAAAGGTAACGCTCATTCACGCTTAGAAATTGAAACATAACATAATCCTGCTTTAAAATTTGTTCTTAGCGAAGGAAAGCAACAAGCTCACTTTTGTATACTTGCTCAACGACGTGATTCAAAATGGCAAAAAGAAAAGTCCGGAGTTTGGAAAGGAATTTGGAACGATTATGGCAGCTGTATTGACACACTTAGGTTCCTTAGTCCCACCCGACCAGAAGAGAGACAAGAGCATATTACGCCTATTGCAAATATGGGAAGAAAGGTTGATTTATACTAACGAACAAATCGCCGGTTTCAAAGAGGCTCTTGGTAAGAGTAACGAAAGATAGCCAGTTTTGTAAATTGCATATCATATTATTTAAATAACAGAAACTGGGTTCGCAAAGCGCCCATTGTCTGAGCCTCCTGCGAAAATCCCTCGCCGGGACAGCGAAGGATCTGGCCCAAAAATTCAGGAAAACGGCAATAACAATTTAAAACCTAAAGCCGGTATTTTAAAAGAAAAGGTAAAGGTCAAAGAAACAGAAGTGGCTGATGCGGAGGGGCGAAAAGAGAGGCATATAACCCTGTCACCTCGTTCTCCTGCCCGTGACCCTCCTGAACCGATAGAACTCATCAGAGCACTACAAGTATGACGCAGGCTCTGTAGTGAATCACTAGTCATAACCGCCATGATCTATAGGATTTGGAGAATTCTGCTTCGGGTGATGCTACTGTCAGGGAAAAGATAGCCAAATTGCCTCCAGAAGTGTCAGACGTCAGCCTGTTGTCGAAGATTTCCGGTTAGCTAGTCTTACGTATTCCCTGACCACTATATATAAATTTGTGTCGCTGAATCTTGAGGTATTACCTTTTCTTTTTTTCTTTTGTAGATCGTAAAGCAGCAGAACGTCTGTCGAAGCAGACTTCCGAAGCCCTGGCATTGTTAAATGAGTACAACAACCGACTGGCGAAAGAAATGGATGTTCGCAAGAACATTTCTCGCATGCTGCATGACTTTGTTGTAGCCCAGAAAGACTTACTGGCCCAAGCGGAGGAGCGACTTAGTGAATATAAAGAGAAACTGCAGACAATTTACCAAGTGAGACAGGAATTGCAGTCGCACATCCAGAGCTTGCCAGATTTAACCAAACTACCTGATGTCCTTCCTTTACCTTCAGCTGGAGACTTGTTTAATTCGTAATACCTTCAGGAGGAAACTTGTTTTACTCGTACTTCAGTTATGCAAGAAAATAGCTATGTGAGAATTGCAGTTCAGTTTCGTGTAACTGTGAATACAGCACTTTTTATGTTTACATTATGATTGAAACTTGATTCCTAATATGTTGCGTAAAATGATAGAATGTAAGAGTTCCTGTTATAAAATTTCCAAGCAATGCCAATTATGCTAAAGCCAAAATAATCTGACGAACAATTAATAGAGCACTATTTCTTTTTTTTCATGTCTATAATGTATTTCTTTCAAAATTTTAATCTGACCATACAATTACAATTTTTCTAACATCGAACTGAAATCTTCTCAAGAGTTGTCAGTTGCCCATTACGAGAAAGAGTGCAAATTTCGGCCAATATTAGTTCTCTCGTGTATGCTAACATATGAATCGAACCATAAATACTGTTTGGGTCAATTTTAATTCGAAGTCTTTTATCACTTCCATTTTATAGAAGTGCTCTTTCTTCAAATGCATAATAGACATCTTCAGAGATGAAAATAAAAAATCTCAGCCTGTAATATTTATCATGGTTTCCCATTCTAAGTCTCATTATTTTTCCGAAAATGCCAGTCAATATAATGTGCGCTTTGAAACTGTTTAGTAGTTTTGAAGCTGGAAATGGTTATAATTGTACAGATGGGCCGTTGAGAATTTGCAAAAGTACTGAAAATGAAAGTTAAATGTATGCTTTCTCCTTTTAGTGGGTCAGAGTGCTAAGAAAACTTGCCAAGGATTCCAATCTCGCGCTCACGCAACGTATCGCGATATCGAAAATCGTTAAGCCGATTAATCACTTGGCCAAACAAACATGGCTGCCATTGTTTGGAAATCTTGACTAGGAAAAACGTCTTTACATGTGCCCAACTTTCCAATTTTTGCTGCTGATGCGGGTTTTAAAGTGCACTAAAATAAGCTGATCAAAGTAAAGTGAAACTGTTGTGGAAATGAAAAAAGCCACTGTGCAAAATTATTTATTCCAAAGTTAATCGATGCTTGGCGTTACAGTTTGCCCATTTTTGCGTCAGTGTTGACAAACTTGGTGTTGTGCAATGTTTATATTGTGAACCATGGAAGACAGTCCGGAATTTTCAGACAAGGAAGAAGTAGTTGATAGCATTTATTTACCCAAAAACGCTCAACTACTCGGCAGAAAAGTGCTGCATAATGCGTTAAAACAACAAGCCAAGAGAAGACGAAGAAACACAAGCGTTGCAGCCACTGGGGCTACCCATCCTCTTAACAATGGCTCTGTACTGAAGCCACCTACTCTACTTATTCCTCCAGGTAATAAATTTCTTCAAGAAATCACGTTCAAAATAATATTTTTCTTTGACTTTTTAGCGTCTTTTGGTTCGTTGTATCGTCAAAACCAACCTGAATCGGCCTCCAGTACCCAACCGGTTGATAAGTCGGTGGATGCACCACCTGCACCCAAACCAAAGCCTACCATGAAAGATATATTGGATTCTATCCCGGGATTCAACACCAGGACACGGAAACGACCCTCTAGGAAGTTGTCAACTGCTGCGCAGCTGAAGCGAACCAAAGAAGGATGTATAGACCTCGAAACTCCGGATTCCTTCTTGGTCGACGCTAACCTCAAAAGTCTATTGGACAAGCATTCATTTTCTTTGCTGCCTCCCTTATACCAGCAAAAACTACTGCAGCTCTTGCCTGAAGTTGACCGTTTCCAGGGTCCTGACTTAATGTGGAGGTAAATCTCTTAATAACTGAGCAAATATCAAAATAACTAATCGTGTTGTCTAGGGTAAGCAGCTCAGGTTTGAACAACGAATTCTTCGCCCGAGCATGTCAAAGATGGCGGGATAGGCTAGCGAGTGGCGAATTCACACCTGAAATTCAGCAAAGAATGAAAGCCGAAGCGGAAAAGGACAAATGTCGTTTGGATCCCTGGAAAGTGAAGAATTTCGAGCCGATATGGGGTGTGAAGAGCGATTCTGCTGTTGAGACGTTTTCATCCTCGCCGTCTCCGCCCTCCATGCCAAAATGTAGCCTCAAGCGGAAACCACCTTCGCCTAAAATCCCCTCCGTGTCCATTCCAAGCCCTGTTGACGTTAAAGACAACGCCGAGGACGAAGTTGTTGAAGCGAAGACGAGAAAAATGGACCGAAAGCGAAGCTCGAAACGAAAGAAAACACAGCACAAAACCATCGCCGAAGAACCTCCCCCACCACCTGCTGCACTTGTGGCAGAAACTCTCGTTGATAGAGTTTCACCCGTTCGTGAAGAAGAACCACAAGAAGTTCGTGAGAATACGACAGTTCCGGTACCGGAACTCGCAGTACCGGAAGTAATGGAACAAACGGTCAACGAACCAGTACCTTTTGTACTGGAACCTCAAGTGGTAGAAGAAGGAAGAGATGAGCAAGTAGCCCTCGCTCTGGAACCGACTGAGTTACAAATATCTATGCAAACAGACCTCGATAACCATTTTCAAGATGTTCAAGAGCTTATGGATGACATGACATCTTGCGATTCTGGAGACGCCAACGAAGATCAGATGAAGAGTGATCTTTTGGATACGTCCGTACCTGCCTTGCCAAGTGAATGTCGTCCAGAAGAGTCAGCGAAAGAAATAACCGTGTTGAAGTCGGAACCAAAGTGCGTAGAAATGCCAAGTCCTGAAGACCCGACTGTAAAGGAAGAAAACTCCGACTCGGTGGAACGAGTAATTCAGAACTTGACAGAAGAAGTCCCCGAAAGTGGTGAAAATCCTCCATGTGAAGTATCAGAAAACCTTCCAACCGTTAAACCTGACTCGCCCTCACCAGCTGATGTAAAACCCGATGAGAGCGAAACATCACTTGCGGCGCCACTTTTACCGTCGCCCAAGCCGGAGCCTGCACCCACTCCTGCAACTACTTCAGTCGTCCCAGACAACCCAGTTACCCTTCCCGGTGTGTCCCAGCCCACTGCGTACTCATCACCTCTCCCGATCGCTACTGTTCCCAGTACTTCGATGGTGGTGTGCACTGCGGTGAACTCCCCACAAACTACCGTGACCTTAGCGTTACCTTTAGCCCTGCCATTGCCTCTAGCCCTTCCTCTACCCCCAGTTACGGCGTTACTCGTCTCCGAACCCCCCAAAGTGGAAGATATGGCCTTAGGCGTGACATCCGTCGCTTCACCGGCGCCATTTGTCCACGTAACACGACAACCAAGCTTAGGAATGGTACCGCTCAGCGTGGTGGCTAGTAAGGCTGAAACCAGCGTACGACAACAGCCTACTGCGTCGGGTATTTCTTTACCCAAAGCAGCCATTGCGCCCAAGCTACTGCCGCGGACGCCACCTACCATACCGGCACCAACAACCTCACGTAGTGCGCGAGGTTCTCCGAAAGTTCCTCCGGGCGTGGTCAACTTGGAACGGTCCTACCAGATCTGCCAAGCTGTCATTAATAACAGTCCCAACTGTCACCAGTTAAAAGCGCAGCTGAAACCTCCGTCAGCGTTCAAATCCTCAGCTTCGAATACGACCACCACTAGTACCGTAACGACCAGTACCAACTCGGCCAACAACGGAAGGTTTGTTACCAACCCCAGGCCTTCTTCGGCCGGAATGGTCGCTACGGGCGTCCAGTCATATCCTAACCGACCGGCTAGCATTGGCAACTTGGGCAACGTGGTGTCAGTTACCCAGAATCGACCCTCCTCGGCTGGACCCCTAACGACCCCTCTTGGTCGACCCGATGGCGCTGCACGGACTATGACGCCCACACCTGCCGCAGTGGTGACGCCGAGCACGATGCCCCGGCCTGCGTTTGCTATTAATACCAACACTGCTGCTGCCATTCCCGAAACCATGATACCTGTGGCAAATAGTTCGCCGGAGGATAGCAAAATGGACAATAAAATGAACATTATTCTTCTCCAACCATGCGTGCCGCCCGGTGGGTCAGCTGGGGCGCCGGGTCAAACCGTGCCGTTAAGGCCGGCGTTGCCTCCTGTTCGCATTATGACCTCGCAAGCCGTGGAAGAGCAAAGCTCTTTGGAGATGCAAAATGCCACTCACGCGAGAATGCCTATGTTGAGCTCGAATTTGCAAGAAGGGAGTTTCCACTTAGTGCAGCTGCGAACAACGGATGGAAATGGACAAGAGGCTTTTGCATTGATTCCTACTATGAAAAAAGAAGATAATTTTATCCCAAGTAGTACGGTCATAAACCAGTATGCTAACTCGACGCTCACATCTGCGCCACAGCAACAAACAATGGGAAAAGGAAATGTGTTTGTGAACGGCTATGCCAACCAAGCCACCACGATGCAAAAACAGCAACAGGTGAACATGACGCAGAATTCTAGTGACAACGCATACTCGGTGTCTGCATTCCAGCAACAACAAATGGGTAACCAGTACAATAACTATTCAAACAACGTGTACCAAACCAAACACGTTAACGCCCAGTATGAGCAAACAAATTCGTACGTTCGACAGCCGAATCCCATGTATCAAAATTGTCAATACCCTCAACAACAGCAACAACAACAGCAATCGTATGTGGGAAACCAACCTCGACCTGTTAGCATGAACATGACCGTTTATGGGCATAATGCAAACCAGTGGCAGCAGCAGCAGCAACAACAGCCACTGGCACCTCAACAGCAAATGCAGCAACAAAGTCAGCAAGTCCAACAAGTTCAACAACAGCAACAAGCTTGCATGCAGCAGTTGGCTTACGCCAATGCCCAAACGCAGAATACAGTGTTCCATAACCCAATGCCCATGCAGCAGCGGATGATGACGGTGAATACCAATTACGCGACATCTCAAGTGCAAATGATACCCGTTAATCGCAACAATGTCATGAATATGGCTCCGACGGAGAACAATCTTATGGGAACTGCGTGCGGGAACTATTCTGTGCAAGTTACTCAACAACAGCAGCAGCAGATGGGAAGGATGGCGAGTATGAATAACGTCATGGGCGGGGCGAATTTACGTGCCACCAACACAGCGGTACAGCCCAGCTTGAATGTAAACTATACCAACGGGACTGGTTTGGTGACGTGTAATCAAACCTTAATGCGGGCCACTGTAAATCGTCCCTTTTTGGCCCAAGTGGCGCAGCAACAGACGTCTACTCCTACACAAGCCATCCACTTGCGCCCCATACAGAATAATCTGAATAATGGGATGCTGCGACCCGTAACGCTGAACAATTTACCGGATACCACTGTTACGCCCATTAAATGGGTTCAGCAAAGCAATATGAATAACGTGAATAATGTGAACATGAACCAACAAGTGGAGTATGCGACGAACGCGGCTAATTTTGCGATGCAACAACAGCAGCGTATGCAACAGCAAATTGTTTGCAATTATAATCAACCCGTCGGGTCGAATCAGTCGGTTCCTATGAATGCTGGAGCAGGGCAACAGCAGTTCAGCAACAACAATGTAGTAACCGTGACTTCAACCACCGTGGCCCCGGGTAGTAATAACCGAGTGGGTGGGGCGAATGCAGCGACACCCCAGGAAAGTCCTTTAACGCCCGCTAGTGTAAGTCCAAAGGGCCAATCGAACTCTCTAGGAGATATGTCCTCGACGGTGGAGATGATGACGAGCAACGCGATTATTGTTATATCTCAGACGAACAATTCGGATTCGGACAGTTTGACGTCGACGCCGAACTCGGGTTCCGAAAGTGTTGTGAATATGAAAACAGGCGACGGTGGAGGAGGGACCAGTAACTGTTCTTGTAATCTGAAAGGAATGATTGTTTGTACCAAGTGTGGAGCCTTTTGTCATGATGATTGTATTGGCCCTTCCAATCTTTGTTTCACCTGCATCATTTGATAGGAACCACCTAGGAAGTTATCTTTCCCTTCTCTTGATCTGTCTCGTCTTTGTTTAGCTTTTAATTTCAGTAATAACGCTCTGTTAGTTTGTATTATCGTTAATGGCTTTGCCTTCCAGCGGTGAGCGTAGCTTTATTATCACACTGGTTCGTTTTTTGTTGATAGCTAGCCGAGGTTATACAGGAATTCAGGGGTGTCCCATCTTTTTGTCATTTGGCTTATCTCTCTTTTATTGCCCTAGTCTCTTTCTCGGTTTAGCTTTGGTTTTCATTTCAAGTGTTGAAGATTCTTCCTAAACTCTTTTATGAGACCTTTTGAATCCGACAAGTATGATTGCTCTGATGATTTGCACCTTCGTTTGAGAGCATTGTGGTGTGGTTGTACAAAACTTGAGAACATGAACATAGTTTACTTTACCATATAAAACAGACTTCTTGAAACCATGTATTTGAAGGTGTCCATGTCCATCACCGTAAGTATCAATAATATAAGTCACGTTCCAAAAAATATTAAGTTATACGATTTCTTTCCAGGGTGGCATGGTCGTAGCTCTGCTTACCGTGTAACATTTGGGTCCACATCCCTGCATAAATGGAAAGTTGTGGCTAAAGTTCATATTTATGACAGGGTCTTACCGCGTTGGATAGCGCTGCTCTTATGCATGAGTATGCGACTTGGCTACTGACGCAGATTGGATTCGCAGCAGGGGTTGTCACTGTAGGTTTCATTGTTGTCGGCACAGTGGTTGTTGCAGCGATAGTTGAATTCGAACTACTCTTCGCCGTAGTACGTCGAGGACATCCCGCTGCAAAAGGTAATGAGTTAAAACTGTGACTTAACAACCGTTCCTAGGAGTACGTAGGCTTTAACCGCAGTGAAATTGAGATCGCATTTTCCACCCGAAAAAAAAGATTGCGTGCATTTTATTCGATTGTTAGAAAGCATGGAGGTATGTAGCGATAAAATGACTAAAGTCACTATGAATAATAACGAATTGAAAGGCGAACTTCGTGAACTAAGGTGAAAGTCTGGCGCGTCTTATTGAGAGCTTGTGAATTAAACAGGTTAAAAGTTATAGAGCGTGCTATTAAAGTGCCAATGCTCCTTACTTATCGTTCCGTTCGAAGCAAGGCAACCCCGCAAGTTTGTTAGAGCCGATGCTTTTTTGGCTTCATCTAGGCTCGACATGGTTATTACAGGTTCCAGAGCCACAGGTATGATGTTGCCCGAGGGATTAATCTAAAAATGGGAGCTTAATCGGATTGCTGACGACATCTGCTCGACTTACGGCCTTAAGCTCGTTCATAATGCAACTGGCATAACACTGAAAAGGAAAAAGGGGAGAAAAGATCGATTTTCAGTTAACCAAGTCCTACAGCTAAGAACTTCTGGTTACAAAAGAGCTGCTGTACTTACAAAAGTCTCCGTGCCGGTTTGCTGTGCAGGCATTTCCTAATAAAATAAATCACTCCTCTTACACTCCCCCTTTGAAAGTCATCTTACCTTGCTTTGGTTTAGGCGTTTCCTGGCGGACTCCAAGCCTTAATAATCAGATATAGCGAGGCTCAGAAATGATTCGATATATGAATGGGGTTATGAAACGAAAGTAAGAGAACTTACGATTTTCTACGGAGAGCCGAGCGCATTTAATCGATGCAGAGACGACTGAACTGTCCACACAACGGTGCTAGGAACAACCGTGATTAAAATTTAAACATTTCTTTCGAACTGGTCGATGTGTTTCTTTTACCACTGCAGCGAATCCTTGAGGTTGCATGGTTCCGTTGACAGTGGTGTTTGCAGTAGCAACGGTGATTGGAACTTTAGCCGTAGTCACTGTTTGGCAGTAGGCCTGGCAATTCCGTTTATAATGATGGGAGTATGTTTTAAACATGGTCTAGTATACTTACCGGTGCTGTCAACACAGCCAGCAGGATAGCGAGTGGATGAAACATGTTTTATGTTCGGCAAACTGAGCTATACTGTGCTTTGGAACTGCAGGAATGCAAGCTTTTATACACAATCGTAAAAAGGTTTTGCATTCATCAGACTATTGTTGCGTGTGTTTTTCTCCGGAAACTCGTTAACGAGTGGGTGGGGTATTGGTAGCTTCGTTCACTTAGTTACGGCAGGGGGGTAATACATTTTCCCTTTGGTTGTAAGTGCGGCCAATTGTTAAGTTTGTACTGAAACTCACAAACTGAAAGCTCCACCTTGTACAGAAAATAATTGTTCGCATTTTCTCGAACAAAAGCAAGGTTTGGTTTCTTTTGAAAAGAATGGTTTCATATATAAGCCAATATTGAGCCAGGTTTGTCATCGATTATGGAATTTATTTGACTAGACTTCTTTTGGCCATCAGACTAGTTTCCCTTGTAAGTTAGCCACAAATCGCCTTTAGGTTTGCTTTTTACACGTCGTGAAGCTCTTAAACTAAATTTGTCTCTAATTCCCATGGGGAATACCGTATTGGCGGGAAGTGATTAAATCAACATTATGGGAGTACCGGGTGTTGTTAGCACGTACTAGTTAATGCGACAAAACAGAAGGAAGACTTTTTTCATGAATCATGCAGAATGTAAAGAAAAACTTAGTAGTGTTTGAGAAAGAAGAAACGTGGAGGCGTTAGGGTTAAGACAACAAGAGGTACGGAGGTCATTTCAATCTTTCTTCTCCTTTCGTCAATACCCTACACATGGAGCCTCGAAAAACGTGTCAACTCGCCCTTAAATCCATTGTCAATGTCCCTGCTAGGAAATCAGTCAAGGTCCCTTTTTGGTTCGAGTCCAATTTCTTCTGGCCACTGGCCCAGAAAGCGACTCGCATGTGCTTCATTTCTTTTCAATGTCCAAGTTACAGTTCCATTCTTTTTTCATTCGTTCCCTATTCAGACATTTTTTCTTCACCTTGGCAACAAAAGTAGGAGATCATATACAATGGAATGAGACTTTGATCGTCTGTATGGTTCATTAAAGGATTAGGCAGCATACAAGCCTTGTTGCTGAAGTCTAGCCTGGTAGGTAGAAATCATATTTGGGCCTCGGCCATCATCCCAAGAAACGGAATTCCGCACCAAGGGTCGTAGAGGTAGAGATTCACGCTTTCCATAAAGTGCTCGATTACGATCCGTGTTGAGACTCGTGTTCGACGAAGGCATCGGCATTGGATTTGGCAAGATGGGGAAGGGCAGCGGTGCATTGCGTAAGAAAGGGCCTAATTCATGTTCGTCCACGCTCTCTTCATCTTCCGGCGGCTCGGGCCAAGGTTGGAGTCTGCAAGTGCACAGAGAGATGAAGAGAGCGAGAAACCCGCTCGTAAAGCAGAAGGCCTGCGGAAGACAAGAGATGCTTTACTTACGAATACGCAACGGGGGAAGTTGTGAAGGAGGAAAGAGGGGAGAAGAGGGGAGTACAAGCGGATATGATTAGGACGCCTGACGACGGGAGCCTGAGAGTTAAAATGGAGTTTAACGTGCTTACCAGAGCGGAAAACATGAAATCAAAGGTCCTTTGCGATAACTTGTTCTCCACTGTATATTCCTGCAATGCATCAACAAGCATCGATGCACCTGTAACAAGCCCCACCGCCACGCCGAGATACAGTAACGAATGCTGCGGAAGGAGGGAATCGATTGATGTGAGTTATTAGTTATCATTTTATTTATGTGCTTGATTACGGCAGATGTGGACTTACAATAGTGTTCCATGAGATCGGTAGAAGGGGGTATAACTGCGTGACTTCGGCGAAAAGAAGCGCGATGGTAACGAGAATAGTAAAGATGGTCATGAAGAGAACGAATCGAATACGGTCAGCAAAAGGCAGCGAGGCCCAAGGATTAGGTGACCAAGGTGTGGCTAAAACGCACGCGAAAGAAACTGCGGCAAAAATCTGCGAAGGGAAATAAAACCCTCAACATTGGCCAGCGAGGGTTGACACAAAAGAAACGGCAAGGTCGAAAAGTAGGGTACAGCGCCATTACACATAGCATTATGCATGGTACATAACGTTTTACAGGAACAAACGCAGATAGAAAAGCGGAACTCAAAAAAGATAGACACTTCTCATCTAGTTTATTGAAACATAACGTACGGTACATGCGTAACCGTGAATAAAAACATGCATTGACGACTAGCCAGAGAATGACAATAATATACATAAAAAACGACAACTATACATTTAAGAAGAAGAGGAACAAAAACGAAAGTGTACACTTAGTAGGATCCTTAAGATTCCCATTCGGGAAAGTAAAGGTTCTTTGGTACAAAACACAGCCACTCCATCAAACACAGGATCAGGACACGCTTCTGTTATCATTTCAGCTCTGTAAACTGCATGGGAATCCCAAGACAACACGGACATCACCGAAGGAACACCAGCTGTCCCTGAATCATGATTTCCATTAACTAACTGTCTACTGCCATCAATTTCGAAATCTTGAATATCTTCCGTATGGAGATTAAGGGGTTCCAGATTCTTAATTTCATCCAGAAGCTCCTCCATCTCATCCTTGGAACATAAGTCTGACACAGAATGCAAATACCGCTTGCTCCGTTCTGCGGCATCACTTTTCGCAGTCATGTTGCGATTAGTGTGGGCGTAATTCACGTGGTTTTCCTTCGGACCCGACATGATTTGTCAATCAATAGAAAGGTTTGTCTAAAACTTTTCGCTTTCACACAGAGAATAGCACCCCAAAAAAGGAGGAGTTATAGTAGGAACCTGTCTTCAAATCAAGCACTGCACCGTAAGCAATTTTACAGCACCGTATTTTTGACGACAGCACACCACAATTTCCGATACATGATCCACCTAATAATGATCGTAGTATACTAGACATGGCACAGTAAAATCCACAGCAACCATTGTTTTGGCTGAGCTTCAGCGTCTCCAGCGTCCCGAGCGTCTCCGGCGTCTATCATCAACGTTAAATCACAGCATCGCTCGCTAGACGGCCGTCGCCTGCAACTCTTACTATTTCCCGAGCTTTTGGCACCGCCCTCCATCTTTTCCTACCTCTAAAAAGGACTTGCGTTGTCGTTGGTAACCGTCTATGCCTTACGGGTCCTTTAACTCGAGAAGTTCCTTTAACTTCGTACTAAACGGAAACATATTTCCGCCCTTCGCTTTAGGTGCGCAAACCATTAAGCCACCGTAAAGCACGAACACGGACAACATCGACAAGGAAGTGTATGCTCTGTTCAGTAACGATCGGTGCAAATGGATGCTTACGGCCACCAAAGGGCTCGATTTGGAAGACAAATCCTCTATTGTTTCGCTGCAGTTGTGCGTAACTCGTTCCGATAAGAACATTAGCCATGAAATTCTGAAACAAAGTTAAATTATTGTTCATTTTCTGCACAACTACTACAAAAATAGCGAAACGCTAAATATGCAGAAAAATTAGATTTTCTCCCGTCGCTCATTGTGCCGTATTCACTCATGGCTGTAACATCACGTCATATTGTATTATTTTTTTTCAGTTTTGTTTTCCTATTACTATCAATTTTATCGCTTGCATGTAATTCATAGTTCGCGTGGTCTTTGCTTTTTTAACGAATTACAGCCTTTTGACGCAACAGACCAGTAGACCACATTGTGGGGCAGCGTATCGTTGAAGTAAGATGTTAAGAAACTAATAAAATTTGGTAACGTATTGACGCAAGTTTTGCAAAAAGTTTGACAATTTCTTGAATGTGAGGTCAAATGAATAACGCTTACTTTTCGGCAATGTTCGTAGCATTGATTCTAGCATGATTTTAGTAGTTTACAAAATTCGTTTTGCTTAGGAAGAGCATATAGTAAAGTTCTATAGACATAGAATAAAAAACGAGATTCGCTTCTAGTATTAGTGTTTCTGTGTCCTAAGAAATCGTCCTTGAAGTTTATTGAGAAAGGCTTTCAAGCCTGGAAGTATTTTGGCTACTATTTGGTAGATGTTGAAGCCAATTTTTTTAACATGGCAGATTTAAACGAACACGATGTTATGGTTACGATTGTATCTTATTGGAAGGAGGCGTAAAGAGAACATAAAATAATCGAATAGACTTCTGGAAAGATATCCTTTTCCTTTTGTATATTCATTTTTGGCGCCTTTTAGGGAATAGCTTACATCGCTGACCGCAGTGTTTGTATAGCACTTTGTCCAACTGTCTAGACGAAAACAATGTCCCTCTTTACAACTCAGGATGTTGCAGAACCTATTTCAGTCGTCGGAGCTCAGAATAGTGCTGAATTGTGCAACTGTTCACTATTAGTTGCGTCCCTTACAGATAGCCTTAACCCCGAAATTATTGTTGGAACGTCAGAAGGTATTTTGGGTGTGCATTCCTATTTGCCTTCCGACGATAGCAATGAGTCTGGCACGTTCAGCCAGCAACTTAAATTCGAAGCCTTGCTGGAAACGAGGCTTTCGTTACCTGTTGTGGACATAAAAGTTGGACGAGTGGCCATGTAAACTATTATTTTTTAGCATAAATTCATGTAAATAGATTTTATTGACCTTTTTTTTCTTGCCATAGGGGGAAACATGCACAATTTCTTGTCGTACTTCATCCAAGGAAATTAACAGTGTTTGACTTGGTCGTAAATGAAGCCTTATGTGAAGGTGGACGCGAGGCAAAGCTGGTTCCCATTTACGAACATATTTTACCAAGACAATCGTGTCAACTTATCATCGGACCGTTTGGTCAGCTAGTCGACAAAGATATTCTCTGCGTCCAAAGCTTGGATGGAATCCTCACATTTTTTGAGCAAGAAAGACCCGGTTTCAGCGTTATGCTCCCCAATTTTTTCCTTCCAGGGCAACTCTGTTATTGCGACCGCACTGATAGCTTTATTACGCTCAACTATTCATTGGCTATTGAATGTTATAGGTAGATTCCTGTTTTTTATTATCAAAATGCCTTGTATAATTTTTATTTTGTAAGGTATCAGACCTTAGGAGCAGCGGCAGATATGGAAGAGCGCGCACAAATTTCCAGAAAGAAGCTGAATCCCGATTGGACTTATGCAATCGGGGAGAATATCGTAGACCTTCAGTGTGTCAGATTTAAGGAATCTTGCTCGCTGTTTGTCGTGCTAGGAACCAAATACCTCTACTGCCTTCGGGATATTGGAACGCTCAAGTTTATGAAGAAGCTAGATTACGACAGTGCGAGCTGTTGCGCGTATCCCTCGAACAATGGCTCAGATTCCGTGATCATCCTAGTCTGCACACACACTTCTACTTTACTTGTATATGAAGATGCTACATTACGTTGGAATTGCCAACTGCCCTACATTCCCTTGTCAATATGCCGCCTTAATCTTCGAGTAAGAATCAAGATGTGACGTATCTTCTATGTTTATCTTATTTTAATGCTCTTATCAAGGTCATGGCTGGTTTGCTGGTTTTGCTTTCCAACACGGGAGAAGTTCGAGTATCCTACCTTGGTACTCAACTCATGCAATACGTGGCTCCTGTGCCGAGACGCAACTTTGATTATGAGGCAGCTGAAAAAGAGTTGGCCAAATTGAACAAACTGATTCGTCAGTCTAAGGTTACAACACCAGGAGGTAGCCAAGATATTTTATTACTCTTATACAATAGTCAGTTGATTTGGTTTTTTTCTTTTACTTTATGCCTTTAAGGAGTGAAAAGTAACAAGGAGGCTGCGATCTTGGAAGCAAGTCTGATATTTGACCATCACGTTGAAACTCAAGAAGTACACGGAAACCATTACAGTCAATATTTGATACGAGCAATGCTAACCCTTACAACCAAGTCTGTTGCGCATGATGTGTACGTTAATTTGCATTGTGTTTCGCCCATACAAGTTTCGAAGTCATCGTACCATTTCCCAATTATTGGTAAATTAAGACATAATTAAGCTTTCTAGAGCACTTAAATTTTGCGATCAATTTTCAGATAAAATTGTTGATGTTTCCGTACATTTCTTCGTCGGGAATCTGCACTGGATAGTTAGCGATTTAGCCGTTCAGCTTACGTGTGTTTATATTGATAGCAAGAGTAAACCTGGCACCGTGCAAATCCAAGCTCAAATCCCACCCACTCTGGTCTTATCCGTAGCTCAGCCTGAACGAGACGCAGATTTTAAGGTCACTCTAACAACTAGCAAACCTACCGTTCCGCTGGGTCTGCTTTTCCCGGGTAAAGTTATATAAGCTAATCGTAAGCATCAGGTTAATTTTTCGTTGTACACAGAGTTCGAAACAGATAGTAACAATGCGAACGCGCTTGCTTTGGCGTTTGAAAACGGGGCGATCGTAACAGTCCTGGCCTCGAAATCTTCCGAACGTTATCGGGTCCAGTCAAATCATTTTCCTGCGTTAACACTAGTCACCGGGTTGTTAGTCAGTGCCCTGCGGAACATGTTTGATAACGACCAAAATTTTGAGGTGCATTACGACATGCCTTTACCGTTGGATGAAGTATTTCGCTATTTGGAAAACTATAGTAGCTCCAAATTAAGTCTCGCAGAGACCAAAGTATGTACTCTTTCACATTTATTTTTATTGTTTTTTTTATTTATTGTTATTATTTTAATAGACGGATTTAGCCAACCAAAGCTTGTTGTACCGAGCGATGCAGCGTCGCTTACTTACGAAATACCAAGAACGTAACCCGTCCACTTTCGATGGCCTTGATAAAGTTTTTAGCCTTGTGCAAGAAAAAATGCTGAAGCAAATTTTGCATGCTGAAGAAGCTCAAGAAGTACAGTATTAATAACATGGTTCTCAATCAACGTGAGCGCACAACTTGGATTCGTTTGAAAGCCTCGTCCAAGGAAGACCTAATAATATTCATAAATAATACACTATTAAATAAAAATAATAGAAATATTATTAATTAATATAGTTCATTATTACAAGTGTAATGCGAATATTGTCTTAAGAATGAGCGGGTAAAAACGTCCACGGTTGAGAACCATTCATTCAGTAACAGTGAGAATTCTAGTCCCAGATTTCCTCTTCGTAGACTTTACGTGCCTCGTCCAATGATCTCGCGTGTTGTTTACGTCTACTGGTCCTTTTGGTGTCCTTAACCTCCAGTGTTAATCCCGAAGATGCGAAGATTCTTGAAGACGTTTTATCCCCGATGGATCTGGATAACAGTAGTGACGAACAAGTTCGTAGTTCCTCCAATTGCAAACACAGAAATTCTCATCTATGCTGATTTTTTTCAGAGTTGGGAACAGGTAGCAGAGCTTCGATTGACACATTATTTGAAGCAGAAGCTATCTGCTTCGGTTACGTCACAGTCAGGTCTAGTCTTGCCGGGAGAAAAAGGCGTCGCCGTAGATATGACGCGACTGAAGAAGCGCATCATACAAACCATCGATGCATCACGGAAAGGAACAAAGCTGAAAGGTAACGAGTTAGTACTCCCTACGAAATCTTATAATTTGTTGCAGGTTCTCGGAAGCCCGCGGAAAACGAGCCTATTCCCGAGGAAGAATCCTAAAAGCCGAACGTTTAGTCGAAATCGAGGTGTCTTGTATTCATGTGTAACGATCTCAAATCTCCACATCGCATCTCCCAGTGTGTTTATGGTACACAAAAATCCGTCCAGCCCATTTTCCGGTTTAACGCAACATTTTTTTCTGAAACGCAAATACAACCATAGTGTTTCTTTGATGAAAAAATTTAACTTCCACAATCCTGTTCCATCCAACAAAAAGTTCTAACTATTTCGTATCAATCTTGGATCGCTTGCGAGCAATGGCGTCTTCGACCGCTTTGAGTTGCTTGAGCAATTCCTCGCGACGCGAAGCAGTAGCCGATTTCTTGGCTGGTTTGGAAGAAGAGGTTGCATCCTTCGTAGCGACCTGAAACAAATTGCAAATAAATACCTGAATAAATCAATGTAATACGTCGAGATACCTTGGCCGCCGGTGGAGCATGTGGAGGGGATTCAGCTTGTCTCTTCTTGGTCGCTACAGGCGGCGGGGGCGTGGCAGGTTTTGGAGGAGGTGAAACAGGTGGTGGATCCGGTTTGGCTTCTTTTTCTTTCTCTTTCGCTCTCTCATTCCCTACGATTAAGCGCGAGCTTAATAGAAATAATTACGATAGCGCGTTACGTACTTAATTGGAATTCTAATTCTTCATCCGATAGAGAGAACTTAGCATTTTTCTTCAAAACGCTTTCTTTGGGTTTGATAGTCATTTTAATTTGCTTCTTGGGTGGCGGCGGCGGTGGTGCAGGCTATTAAGCAATTTATTACTAATTACTAACGGTTTTGGATGTTTAAAAATACCTCAAGCTTAGGAGGTTCTGGCTTCTTGCCCAGGACTGCCGCAGCCGCTGCTGCCACGTTAGCTGCGCTGGCAGCTGCTTGCACAGACAGCGTAGGACCTCTGTTGTATGGCGGCTGGTTACCTGAAACGCGTTTTTTCTCTGCAAAAGTGCGGCTTCTGCGGCCTAGACATGAAACGAACCGCTTAATATCTTTTTTTAAACACGTTTCGTCGGATTCTTTGTCGGGATATGTACACCAACCAAACTTACGGTATCGACGCCCACTAGACCCTCGCGTAGACCCACTCGTGTGCGAAGAATTACTGGAAACAGAGCGCGATCTCGAGCGCGACCTAGAGCGCGACATGGAACGCGATACGGAACGCGACATGGAGCGTGATTCTGAACGGCGACCGCCTTTAGATCTTTCCCTTTCTTTCCCTTTGGCTGACACTTTGGCTGACACTTTGGCTGGAGGCGGTGAGGGAGAGATGGACCTAGATTTCCTTCACATGAAGTACGCATACATATTTTATTATAAAATATAAAAGAATATCTTTATCATTGAAGCTTACGTGATAACTTTGCGCGGAGGAGGAGACTCGCTCTTCCTAGCCATACCAGTCATTGCCTTCTTCTTCGGCTGAAGAGCTCTCTTATCTGCTTTACTGAGCTTTTTTTTTGAACCCGATGTTTTCGATCGCCGTCCTGAGTCGGAATGACCGGAATATGAAGAGAGGCTGGACTGGCTCGAACTGCGACTACGAGACCGCGACCGAGAACGACTTGAGTACGATGCGCTGGAAGAACTGTGTTGGACACAGACAACAATGAACAAATATATAAGCAAGTAATTTTCAATAAAAAATACATGCAACACAAATTACTCACAAATAAAAACAGCAGAGTTTCGTTAAAACAAAGCCTTTCAAAACGTACTATCGACAATATAGGATGGATTTTAACATCCCTATTCATGTAATTATACTGGAAAAGCTTCTCATATAACGAAACTCTGACACAACAAACTCTTTGCCTGTTCCTAGGAAATTCTTTTTAACTGGATTCTACAGTATATTTAAAATAATGCTAGTAGACGAAGAAATAAGAAAACAAAGTAATATATAAAATATGGCAAAAAATTAGATATGATTAAACAGAACGTGGGCAAATCAAAGATTCAAAAACAATACACTTGAGGGTAAAAAGAAATATTATAAGTAAAAAATAGCTTAAACCAGTGTTCTACAACTTTAAGTCATGCAACTCACGAAGATCCGGACGAGTAGCTTCGACGACGACTGCCTTTGTAGGGCGGAGATTTGGCATCCGTCCATGGTTCAACCCAGTCGCTGGTACGAGGTTTCGCGTGCTGCACAACTTCTACATACCTTTATAAAATATTCGAACGAAAATTGAAGCCTGCTCCATTTTATGATTAAAACTCGTCTACCTTCCTTCCTGCCAGTGCTTCTCCGGCGGAGGGGGTGGTACAGGGGCACGGTAATACGGGTCTCTTTCCCGACGAGGAGGCGGTGGTCCGCCTCCGAAATACTGCCTTTCATACAATTCTTGTTTGATACGCTCTCGCTCGCGGTAGTCTGTTTCTCGGTATAAGGTACGCAAATCTGCTCCTTCCACCGGAGGTGCATGATGAGCAGGGGGATGTGAACGGGGCGCATGATACGACGATGCAGGAGCTGGTGGGTGCCAATTGTCACGCGGAGGTCGACTGGGGGTTTGCGGTGCCGCCGGTGCCCTTTCAAATGCTTCAATTTCGTCCAACCTTCGGTAAAAAGAAAAAGTAAATATTGCTTAAGTAATTTCTGTAGGTTTACTCTGGGTCTCGCGCTCTCATCGGACTGGCAGGGCGAGTATAATAGTCATTCTCTTTGTCCAAGTCCTCTTCTCCGAGGCCCAAGTTTTTCTTCTTTTCCTCAAAGTCAATATCTGTCTCTTTCCGCACCAATGCTTTTTTCACCATCTAAAGACAAAAACAATGCGGTTGGCTCAACGCAGAAAACCACTTCTCCTCGACAAGAAACATTACTTCTTTGGCCTGGCGAAGACCTCTCTCCCAAGCTGTTTCGACCACAGGATCCGGACGGCTAGCTTCGGGCTGCGGTAAGAGAAAAAAAAAGTCACCATTTTTCCTTTCAGTAAGATACAAATGAACAAGTTACTCTCTCTGGACGGTCGTAGACATAAGGAGGAGGCGCAGGCTGAGGAATAATGGGCCGAGCTGGAGCAAACATATCGTAATTACCTTTATCCATCACTCCGGGATGTAAAAACCTACATTTTTTTCGGTGTCATAAAAAGGATAATTAAGTTTGAAAGACAATGAGGAAAAACATCGCTTCTTGTAAAACAGAACTCAGGATTACCTGCAATTGTGACCCCAAGTACAGTGCCCTTTGCTGTAAAAACGGCACATCGGACGTGGTTCCATGCGTGCATGTTTGCCGAGATCTTCGTCACTGCTAACTTCACCTTCTTCAAGATCATCGTCTCTGTTCTTTTTAACTTCCTCCTCGTCGCTCTTGATTTCTCCGTCCCCGTCATCATATTCACCTTCTTCGCCTTCGTCATCGTCGTTGTCTTTGTGTGACCGACTCACGGGCCGCTTGTGGTGTTCATCATCACCCTCGAAGTCCAGCTTGTCTTCCATTTCCAAAGCGTCCAGCCGATCCAGCGGAAGTTGGGCTGATTCTTGAGATTTGGTATCCATATTTGACGGTTCATCGTCTGACAAAGACTCTAAGCTCGCTCCGTCACCGAAGTTACTGTCTTTGGAAACGCTCTCGGGGCGGTCAGCGACATCTAAGCTTTGGCTCTCGTCACCGACCGTTTCTCGCATTGCTGCGCGACTGTTTGATGACACACTGCAGTTGGAAATCTCGCCAGTGTCAGAAACTGGACTACGAGGGTTGTCCCCCGCATCATTATCGTCACCTAAAGCACCCAAGGCGCTTTCAGCCTCCGAGTACGGCAAGCTAGCTTCAGGATCATTGGGTTCTGCTGTTGACATTTTTGATGCTGTATAATTACAGCTCCTAAAAACAGAAAGAAAAACCATTGGCGAAAAATCAGGATAAACCAAATTCATTAAACAAAAAAGCAAATGGAGTGTTAAGAGTTACAGTAGAGAACAAACAAGAAAACGACACTAAATCTATTTTTAATGAAATACTAATACGTATTCACATAAATTAGGTAACTAGCGTCAAATTAAAGACTGCAACAATATTAAGAATAGAAGAATTAATGAAAGAAATGAAGCACTTACCGGATCAAAGGATGTAAACACACGCAGACGCCAGGACGATAATCAATTTTCATCTCGATATCGATAGTTTAAAGAGTTTCGATATATATTCCTCGCGTCACAACAACAAATTTCTGGCGCGAGAAATTTAAATGTTTTTTTCGTGGGCTTCCATAAATAGGCAATTCAACAGGAATATTTTCGCACATACAGTAGAATATAATTTATTCTAAATGCCCTTGTGGACAATATAACTACTAAATGGTCAAATATCTATATATCGGAAACATTTTCTGCGTTCTTAACAGGCTCGGAAACAATTAATTTTGGAAAGGGTCGTTGTAGGGAGATTCTACTGTGGTAATTCCAATTTAATTATTCCTTATTAAGGCAATAATTCAACTTAAGTTTTTCGCTATTGATGTATTTTTTACGTTGCTTTTCTTAAGAATTAATGGCTAAATTATTGTGAACTTCCTATGCGTAACCCCGCCAAAAATGTACGATGCTAAACAGCCCATTTGCAACTGATGGTATTATGAATTGATTGATTTGACCATTTGCAACTGATTAGAGTATCTTTTGACACGTCACACAGAAGCTTTCTTCCGAATCTCTAATATGAAATTGTAAGCCCGATTTTGGCATCTTTTAGGTTAACCACTGCACTGGAGTTCGTTAATGGTTAACAAGACTGGAGTTCTTTGATAATCAGCAACGTAGTCTTGCGAGTGAGCCTACCACAAACCAAAAGCGATTGTTTTAAACCTAATTATACTGTCCAGTGTTTCACTGAAAACACCCAATCCGATATCGCAAAACATAACTAGATCTTTGGTCTCCGAAGGCGCGTCGCGATATTGAAGTAGACTATCATGTGGTACGCAGTCCAGTTATTGACTACGGCCTATAATGGTATAGAATTTATAATGTGGTACAAAAGGAATCCAATGTTTTAATACAGAATATAGTTTATGGAATAGTGAGAAAAAAAGAAACCCAAGCTTTGCACACGTACCTTATCCACAATGTAGCGAGTACGGCACGGCAAATTGCATACATTTAAACGAGGGGCTACCGGGATGAAAGGAAGTGTTTGCTTGGTTCATCGCCGTAGGGCGCGAGTTGCCTAAGGGAGCCGCTCCCTCGCCTTTATTATGGCCCGAGTAGAGGGACGCTACTCCTGCGCCGGGTGTGAGCCGCAGGCATCGTCCGCTCATTTAACGGAGCTGTGCGTCTTCTCCCTTGTTCTTGTATCACGAAACCAGAGCAGTGGAAGGAACAACACAAGGAAGCGGCTCACCAATTCTGTGCTGCAAGGATTAAGTTGTGCATTGTTAAGTCCAGTTCTTCAAGTGATAGTGAAGAACAGAACAATCTTATTTCCCCAAATTATCTGGTATATTTATTTCATCACCAACAGCTCTATAGCAATGAGTCAAGCATGGCCCGTGTCAGCCGGGGAGGTTGATCGATCTTGTATATGTAGTGCTCTCGCCATTGCCTTGCGACGCCGGGCGTCCTAGCAGGCAGACAGGAATGTGAGTCAAACTTGCTTCTCGTCTGTCCTTGTCCTTGACTGGAAAATTTTCGACGACGACAAGAAAACACCCCGCGATCTGAACCTAACGCTTCGCAATCAAAATCAGCCAACCGTTGTTGTATTATACTACTCTTGAAAACAAACTCGCATTTCAGTGTCACTTGCTCCCTCCAATGCTTTATGTGTTGACGTGATTTAATCATAAAATAAAATTTTTTGCTCCCTTTGCGACAAAAGAAGCCTGTGATAAAAATGTCGACGTCGGATCTTTATACTATGTGTTATGGAGCACCCGAAGATGTAGAATATGCTTATGGACTTAGTTTGGAGGAATGGGCCAAGGATAAACCGCTCAGCATTTTGCAACTCGATCCCGCTGATCGAGCTGTCTTAAGGATTGCCGGTAAGTGGATGTCTCTGCACAAAAAATCCTTGACCTTTCTTATTTTCCACCCCCTTTTTGTCATACAACCGTACCAAAATGCCCCCATGAGTTCATAACGACGCCAAACTCCAACGTATCATGAGCAATCGTGCCTTGCAGATCCGTGACTATCCGCTTTAAGTTATTCCTTGCCGCATTGAAATTCTGGTCTGTTGAAAAAAATACGTTAAAAAATTAAAAGAACTCTCCAGAAAGAAAAGAAGACTTGAATTGGCTCTAATTCCAGTTTATACCACGTGGCTTTACTGCGCACGCCTTTTTGTCTAAATATCCAATCGATCTTGTAGCGATAGCGATCATAGTCTCACTTTGTGTGATGAAGAGTTATTTACAAATCGTCAAGAAACTCGTGGTCGGCCGATCCAGGGATCAGTTTTATGAGGGAAAACCAAAACAAAATGGGTATAGGAACACGTTTAGTCGAGTTATGTTGGCACAGATCCAGGCATAAGGTAAGGAAACCGTGTTTGGTATGTATTACGTTTAAGGATGAGATTAGTGGGAGCCTAGCTCTGTGTGGCTGGTGAAAAAGGTAACGTACGAACGGAGGTAAACAAAGTAGAATGAAAAGCCCACACGAAGGTGCAGCTGCACATCTCATTTATTTCACCTGTGAGCCAAGAAAGCCGCACAAACTTGGGAGTTAGCATTAAACAAAAGCAGACGGAGACGAGCGACGTGGTGCTTCTCATTTCCTTTTACCTTTTTATTTTCACTACACGTTATGCACTGTCGAGTTGAGAGGGGAGACAAGCAAAACCGGAAGTCAGATGGGGTGGCTTTTTGTGTAGTCAGCAGCGGAATCCTGCTTGGTGCCACCTAATGGACTATGTAATGAAGAAGACTTCATATATTTTTCTCCCTCAATACAAAAGATCACTATCAGTTCGTTGGAAGTTTTCTTCCACAGTTCGTTGACAGGGCTATCGGGGAAGCCTTATTGAAATGCGCGTTTTCTGAGTTACCTACTGTCAGCCTTTTTTAAGTATAAAAAAACATGCTGTGTTGGGCACTCCTCGTGCATATGTCCTTTTTGTGACTAGAATTGAAGACGCGTGTAAACAAAATAGAACGACTTGAGGACTGACGAAGAGGGGAAAGGAGAAAGACTAGAAATTCTTCCGGTCTTTGTGGTGATGTTGCCTTCAGCAAGGCATGACGAAGGCCATTGCCATTTACTTTTTTTTTAACATTTTGTTTTTCTTGAGCGTCATGACAGAAAATAGCGGAACTGAGCTTTTCATAGTGCTTGAATTTAAACGAATATAGCCATGAGGACAGAGTAAATCTCAACATTCGCACGGGTGTGTGTACCTACACGCAATTATGACAGTTATAAATCGAATTTAGACACTCCATAAAAATGGTACAGCAAACCTATGGAAATGTATGCACTGTTATACAAAATTTGGCAGTCTTGTTTTAAAACGATACATTCCGAAAATGCGGACTATTCCAAAGCTGTACAGAGCTTAGCAACTTCGTAGAATTTCACTGTTGGGCACTTCCAGAACTGTCTAGAAACCCTGGGACAGTCGTCATGCCCTCTGCACGCCCTGTGTTCCAGTTTTATATTGACTTTAGCCTTGCTAGGACCAATCGTTTATTTAATTTCGTTGCCGACCACTTTGAAGGAACAGGACTTATGCACTGAATGTGCACACTTGCGTGCGAATTCGCATAGTCACATAGTATTTGCCGTATTCTGTGTTACGAACCTGTGTTATGTAACGCTGCAATCATCATACCATGTGTACTTGAAGCAGAAGCTGCTCTCCAGTGCAATATTCTGTCAAAAACACGATGTTCACAAGTTCCTGGTACTGCAGATTTGTATTTTACGTACCCGCTATACGCGTTTTTTTACATAAACGTAATTTAGGCCACAAGGCTCATAAGAAATATGTAAACAACATATGCGTAAATCGAGGCTTGTTAGGTTTTTAGAAAACGAGCAAGATTGAGTTTCGCTAGCACATGCTATTGCCAATTACGTTCTAAAGTACTGCGCTAACCCGGTGCCTTAGTAATGTGATTGCTTGTATTGTTCGCATGATAGTTTTCGAGCGCTTGCTTGTTAGTAGTCTTCTTCCTGCGTCAGGAAGTTTCACTGCATTCGGTTAGCAGATTCATTTAATATCAGACGAGTAGTGACGATGACATATCGACCTTTTATTTATATAAGAACACATTTATTTATTATTAATTGTAAAAAAAAGAAAAAGGTTAACTTTTTTATTTGAGGCTATATAGGAACACAGGGAGATAGTTTGGGAAAACGCTGACCCCAGATTGCCACTCGTCAAGAAATTTGATGATGTTTTCGATGAGCTGTGAACATTACATTACGAAGCAAACCGACGTCATGGGGAGTTATTTCGTGTTATTACTTTTTTGAGTGTTTATTTTATTTTCCTCTGCCGTGGTTGTAATGGGAGATCCGGCTTCGTTTTGATGTTTTTTCCACAAAGTTGTATACGTTTAAACTCGAGCCTCTGTGTTCCTGTCCTGTAACTATGGCTCCACTTTGACGCCTAAATTGAGTACGAGGAAGTCAGGAACGGACAAGGGTAAAATGTTCCGTGCTTAGGGTGTGCTCCTGAACGGAACTAGCACGCTGGGAACGAATCGAGGGGGTTTCTCACGCTTCTCATGATATATTGTTAAGGACTTACCTTCTCAGCCCCCTACTTCCGCATTTGGGCAAGTCCATACGGATGACTTGTACACAGTCCCTCCGTAAAAGTTAATTAGCGAGTCGAAATATTCGGGTAAATCTCGTTGCAGTTAAGGTGTATTGTATTTCGGTCAAGGATTACTGGGACTTACTAGTGAAGTACTTCAGTTGACGGGGTTCAGCAAGGAAGGCGCGAAAAGGTCGACAAGCAATTTTTGGCAATACTAGGGGAACGTTTCACCAAAAAGGCCGGATATCTGCTGTAATTGCGGATTTTTGGGGTAAAAAGGGGGCTTGGATGGGATTGCGTTTACGGGGTGGAAATGCGGCAAAAGCGTGGGGAACTTGACTGAAGATAGCAGAAAGGATCAATAAAAGGGGAAGGACTTTTTATTTTTACTGATTTTGGCCGGAGTCCCCAACATGCCATTTTCTTTTTTTTTCACGAGCTTGATAACATTTGAACTTTGGTCATTTATCCGAAAAAGCAATTGAAAAGAAAGTTCCGGGTACCTTTTTGTGATAGCAACTAAGGTGGGAGCTGTAGTTGCATACTTTTATGGTGAACGACAGAAGCGTGTTTCAAGCCAAAAGAGCTTTCAGGAGAAGTTTTCATAAAAGATCGATAAGATAGCGCCAATCGATGAAGTTTCTTGGGATGAATCATGGTTTCTACACCTGGGCGGTAAATCATCAAGACTACGCCCAGTATTCACTGACGTTGCTTCGTTCCGTTGAAGGTGTACCTGGATTTCGAGGAGTTTGTAGGATCTTTTTATTATAATTGCGGGTGTTTAAACGAATCAGCAAGGTGGATACGACTTTATAACAGAGCGTTGCTCTTGTTATGGCGTGCCACGCTACGAGCAGCACAGCGGGAGGTTTATATGCAGAACATCGCTTGATAAAGTGCCCTTTTGGTTCAAATACGAATTTACGAGCTTATATTGCTTTTGTTAAGCAAGTTTGATCGCGTTCTAGCGTGTCAACCGCTGTCGTATGGTTTGTTTAGTGATTAGGCCTAAGCTGTGTTTTGAACGAAGAAGGGTGTATAAATGGTTGTAGGGACGACTTTTGAATGTTCGGGAGATGATGACTTTCTTGAGAGCTAAAAGGGACAATAATCCCTTTTATGAGCACGAATCGTGCCAAGTCAGGTATTCACCAAGGTTGCCAACATCGTTTGTAGCTATCATTCTAAGCATGGTGATTTTAAACTTGCGGGGTTGTTGAACATTGAAGACAGGTTGGATTCTTGTGTTTGGAATGAAGAAAACATTTCAAATCCGTGATTGTAATGTCTGGTTCTGAACAAGTGTTCACCAAATGTTGAAACGGCTCAAAGATCGCCGAACCGGTCCTGATGTACACTGGTTAGAGGAATTCCTCCATGGTGGGATTCCTCTTATCAAAAAATGTGAATTCACTTTTATACGTTTGAAATATTATATAAATTAAGCCATCAGCTTGCCACCGATTTCACTTTGATTAATTTAGTGTATCGAATAAAGCAAACAGAGTAAACTAACAAGAGCACACTTTTTACGGAATATTGGATTTGGAACACACGTAAACTTAGTACATGTAAACCTTGGTGCCGCTTGCGTCATTTATCGTTTTATTTATCTGCTTTGTTCTCAGAACCAATTAATCACGTAAATGGAGACATTCCTGTATAGCATTTATCGTGAAATATTTTAAAACTACAATTCAGTCTTTAAGAATATGATTCAAGTACCCTTTACAGTTAACGTCCTCTCATGAAGCCTCGTTGGAACTGTACCTAAGGAGCAGTCAAATTAATAATTAAAAAATAGTAATAGTATTTATTAACGAAAAATATGAATTTGAGATTTACATGTGTTGTATGAAGTGTATTCATTTTATTAATAAATAAAGCAGAATCCCTCTTAGGCGACAAGCGGTATTTTTTTTTTTTTTTTCTACAACGTGAATAATAACGAATGCGAGAGGATTATTTTTTGTGGGTTGCAAAAGTAGTATGTCCGATAAGGTAAACCGGTTGAACGGGGCGGGCATTACGGCTTGTGCCAGTGGCTCTAATACTTTTTTTTTTTTTTTTTTTTTTTTTTTAAGCGTGGTAACGTTGTTAGGGTTTTGCGCATTGTAATTTATCCTAGTAAAGGCTGGATAAGAGGACTTAAGCTGTACTTGACATCAACCTAACTTCTGTACGACGAAGGATTCCATATTGTCGGCTTCTTTTGCTTAGGTGTTTATCGGATAAAATTGAAACCATATCCTGCGTTCCTGTTTAACTGATTCGCGAGATGTTAAGTTTTGAACTATGCTAACACGTGTAGAAATGTTTTTCCTCGCATATTGCGCCATATAGAAGTTACTTTACTATTATTTATTATTATTATTTATGTGGAAAAGCGTATTTTTCGCGGATACCTGTTATTGCATGCGAAGAGCATACGCACCTGTGCTAATACAAACTTAACTCATAAAATGCAAATAAAGACAGATCCCGGCTGTGCGTTACTAGTCATATGGAACATATTTGCATTGAGCTTACTTCACGCACCTTCTTTTAACAAGTCAAGTGTCTTTTGTCCCTTTTATCGTCATGCGTATCTTTGCATTGTAGAGAGTGACAAGGAGGATTAGGCTTAAGTTTTATTTACTCAACGGTAAAAAGATGTTTGACGTATAACACGGTCCAGTTCCCGCTATCTCCAGCATGTGGAGCGTGTTATGATAAAAAGACAGGAAAAGAAAAAAACATAAGATAGAGCATGAGATCGGCCTTTGGCCTAGGACGTGTTCCCACTCAAGGTTATAAAACGTAGCAAGTTGCTTATAATGTCAAGTATAATACACAGATGGCGTTTGACAGCGAGCTTTGAAAAGAAAATCAATTGCCGAGGAGGGGATTGCAGCTCTCTCTGTGTCTAGTGCTGGACACATAAATTGTAAATGTGCAGGTGAATTTAATTAGTGCGGCTGCCTGTCTGCATTCTCCTTCAGTGTTGTGGTGTAACCGCCCCGTTACCTAATATGGAGTTTCAAGTGAACCTGTCATCTTCTTGGGAATAGAAAAGTGGACACTTTCTCAGCTAACGTCAGTTGCCCAATTCAACGTGCTTAGTGTTGTGAAGGGAAGTGTTTTCTTATGTGAAATCATTTGCTATTTTGCTACTTTCGAACACAAGGAGTTTGAAAATTTTGATGGAGCGGAACACAATTGCCGTCAATTTTAATTGAATTTCGTAGTATCTACACGTTCTTTGACCCAGTAATATGAATCTTGGGAGGACTGAAGTGTAGTCAAAGGAGGAAAAACTACGAGTCTGAACTCCAAAGGCTGTGAATGGGAGACCAACCCTGAACTCCTTGTGTCGCTCATTACTTCTATCGGGGAAAGGCGATACAGACGAAACGTCAACGATCTATAACAATAGCATGTAGTAGGAGAACGTTACGATAAGCAACTGGGGGATGAGGACGTAAAAGAAGGCCACTTTCCCTTTAGTCAATATTCAGCCCTTGAGCGCAACCAAGTTTTCCACGTCTTATCCTTTTTCTTTCAAATATTCCCCGGGACTGATATAATTGGAAATTGAACCGGTTTATTGCCGACACTCATTTTGTCGTAGGACAAGAATTCAACCATTTCTCGTTAAAAGTCCTTTTGTAGCCGTTTCCATTGGGTGAAACAAATGTGGCACTGTCAACGGAAGGTGAGTGGGGACTGGGTTACCGAGTCGCCATTTGCATAAACGGATTTCCCTCCACCCTTGTGTTGCTCAATGCCGCTTCATAAGGTGTGTAGTACATAATACGAAACGTCACCTAACGCGAGATCCATCCAACCAATAACACATCCGTGCTGCCGCTACTAGTTGTGATGGACAATGCCGGCGCCGGCCACTTTAGGCTAAAAGAAGAATAGAGAAAAGCGAACCACCTTCCACGCCTCTTACTAGTTTCGATCACAAAATCCTTTCAGTCATAAAGTAGAGAGGAAAGAGATATATGTATGCCCCAACACGTCCGGTTTACCATCTTGGCAACCCCTCTTTTACCCCACCCCTTACGGATGGTCTTGGTCTAGTCCAGTTAGTTGACTTTCGTCGTTCTAAGAAAAAAAAAAATAATAATAATAAAATAAAAATAATAATAATAAAAAATAATAAAAATAAATGAATCAATTAGTTTCAATAAAAGTAAGTAAAAATTAACAATAAAAAAGAAAAAGCAAGCCCATTTATAAGTAAGCAGCCCTGACGAGACTATGAGAAGTTCATACAGTTCTACGATGGCGCAACGCGAAAAAATGGGGCACCGGAAGCATTTGCTCTTCGCCTGCCCCGTACTTTTCATTATTGCGCAGTTGCGTTGTAGGTAACATTGCGTCTTTTTCCTTCGCTCATTGCTGTCCTGTAGAAATCCTGTATTGAATCCTGAAGTGGATTCCGCTTGATCGAACCACAACTTTGTTCTGTCCAAAGTACATTGAGCAAAATGACACTCGATTTGATTATTCGCGTAGGTGGAATTGAAATCAACAACTTAACCGGATAGAGTACAGTGATCTGGACTTCGCTTAATTGAAGCAAACCCCCTAAAAGGGACGGTTATGTATTCTTGTTCTCCATGTGTTCCGCCTTAATGTAAAATCTGACTGAAAATTTTTCTTTATTCTAAAGTTAACATTTCTGTCTACAGTAAATTTCGATTAATTGAGACCAATACCGGAGTCGGGCACTATCTGAATTAATTGACTTGCGCTGGCTATGTCAACATATTCCAGTAATTCATGGTTTGCACCGAGGGTACCTTTTTATTTTATAATAGGAAAATTCTCAAATTGTGAGAAAACTGCATACGTAAACAAACAAGGGTGAGCCAAATGTAGTAGAAGAAATATTTCCATCGGTTGCGGATAATCGGTTCTGGAGACATTTTAGCCAAGCGAGGTACACAGGCATATGTTTGCAGTCTTTGACACATATTCAGTGGTAGCGGTCCAAGGATTTAAATGTTATCCCGATTAAGCAGAATCCTGACTATATTGGGTTATCAGCGACTGTTTTGTCTTAAATCCTCGTCATCGCCTGAACTAGTGATAAAAGAAAATCCTTGTCCAACTTTTTTTCACGGATTTGATAAATTAAATCCGTAGCGGCAACCTTGGCGCCTGTGAAAAAGTGACAAGAAGTCGGGAAATACCGGAGCAATACAAAGGCGTACGCCCTTATAGGGTCAATTCTAGATAACTGTTTCGGTTAGGTGGGGGTAATGTATAAGGAAGGGCGGGGAAAAAAAAGGAGAAACTCATGGGGGTCTTGGCAGGTTACACCCCAACCGAGGTTTGCCTGTTTAGCATTGTAGTTATGTGGTACTAGTCTACTAGATTTACCACTTCTTGCCAGAGAAAGGCAAGAAAAGCCGGTCTACCCCCCCTTCTATCTCTCCCAAAGAGCCAGCGAGGAGAGAGGAGTGAACCTCTCTCCCCGAGCATCTCTGGTGAGCTTGTGGCCTAAAGACGAGGAGGTTGGAGGTGGTGGCAGTGTGAGCAGTGTGATCGAACTGGTATGTTGTCTTGGTGGTTGGTGTTTTGTGCCCATACCGGGAGAAAAGCAGGTTGAGAGAGCATATACACAGCAGCTCGAGCGTTGTCGTTCACTGCTCAGGTATATCTAAAAGGCCAGGTAAAGCGGTGGTACATACAGCAGTCTGCCTTCGGCAGTCGTGTAGTGGCGGTAGAACGGTTCTCGTGAAAAACTGTCTCGAAAAATTGCCCCTTCTTTCGCCTTGCGAGTTTTTGAGTCGTTTTTAAAACTACTTGAAAAGCGTATTGGTATCCGTTTTTTTTTTAACGAAGGGGGGAGATTTTTTTCCGGTGATGTGTTATTAAGTTTGGATGGGTGAATTGTGTTAAGTGAACAGGCCCCAGTGGAATCGATTTTTCAGAACCTACGCAACTAATCCTGAGCTTTGATTACAGGTGTGAAACCTGATTCTACCCCCAAAAGCTCCCCTGATTTGAAAATGTATCGTGCCATGGCGAAGAATGCCCTTTGAAATCCCCTCCTTCTATTGTATGATATCTTTTTAAAGAGTTGTGGCAAGTTGGTTTTTTAAAGTGGGTGGAAATTCGGCAACGCAATCAGAAATCAAAAGCACAAAAAAGTAGTCATGACGACCCAATCGTACTACAAAGATCGGTTGGGCTTTGATCCCAATGATCCTAAGGAAAACACCGGCTTGGATCCGACATTGCACGGCTATGAAGAAAACTTAAGCAAATTCAAAGGTTGGTGGGATTTATTTTTCACCCAACAAGGTTAGCCCTAATATATCATCCAAAACAATTTTATTCTCACAACTCTTAATTTTCTACTACTGGATATTATTTTTTGTCTTAAACTAATTTTCAACAGTTTCCGTGACTCAGTTTCAGAATTGACACACAATTTACTCAATCCATTCCAAGATTTTTTACTGGAAAAGAAGGTGGCTGGGAAATTTCCGCTTCTATTGTGCTGCTTTATACCAGACTTGACAATGTGGTGTTGTAACTACGAGTTGCGGAATCAGAGACGATGGCATAATTTGCATCTGCCCACGCTCGGTTGTCTTGTAACTATCATGGATATTTTTACCTTTTTTTTTAGCTTTGGCGAAGAGCTCCAAAAATGACTCAGAATTATTGGTTCGTTAACCTTTATTTCCAAAGAGGGGTACAGGGAAAAAAGAATAGTATATGTATGTATACATATACACGGTATGGGTGTACTTCTGGTCCTGTTAGCGGCCCAGGGTAATCCTGCCACAGGTGAATTTGTTAAGTCCAAAGGAATGTAGCGGCGTGTGTGGGGATTTTCGGTAGAAACCAGGGGGAGGAAGAAAGGGGTGGAGGGAGTCGAGCGGGTGCTGGAGAGTTGAACAAGGCAAAACTCGTGACCAGCGCACAGAAAGTAAGAGAAAGACAGACACATACCTATACACTTGTTGTGCAGTCCATCGTCTGTCCTCCTCCTCCACATGGATTCACGAACAGAACGGAAGTACAACACTTGAAGGCCAATTTGCGTGAGCGCAAGATTGCCCTGGGCGAAGCACTAATGTTTTGTCAGACTGCTCACTTTTCCACGGATTCTTGAAACGCAGAGAACATAAACCAATGTAGCATTGTCCGAACTTTCACCTTCAATATATTTTATCGCATTTTTCCAGAAGCTTATACTGCTTGACTTGTTTTATTTGACGTCGTCGTGAGCGAAGTTAAAATGCTCATTTGCGCGAAATTGACGGTGAAATACGCAATGAAAAAGGACTAATTGCCTATAGTGTACCCCCGCTGAGCCTACGTTAGATATATTACACTGTTGATGTGTAATCTTTTCATCTCTATGGAAAAGTACGGGAAATAGAGAAGGAGCTTATCTCGTGGCATTTGGAAGATAAGATATCATAAATCCTGAAAAATAGTACATGATTTATTGTAAATTTGCTTTGTGGAATTCAAGGTGAAGAGCGTTGGGTTGATTAGCAGCATAAGGCGCGTAGTGTTGTGTTTGGTGAGGAATTTGTTGTGTTTTTTTGTGATGAGGCACGATTGCATATGATAAGATGACAAGGAGTGGGCGTGAAGATGCGGCTAGTGGGAGATTGCATCCACTAAATATATATTCCTTAATTACACTTGGCCTGTCATAACACGCCGCTCAGTTTAAAGGGTACAATATCCTGAAACCTACGCTACATTTCATATTTTTCGCCTCCTGTCTTTCACGCAACCTGTTTTACTTTAATATGAAACTATCGCTGTTGACTTATCCCAATCTTTGTGCATGAAGCTGGTTTGTATAACTTTTCTCTATGAATTTTTTATTATTTGTCAACTCTTAATTACTGATATCGTGGACAGCACTGGTGTGATATGTACATCACGTGACAGCGAAAGGTGTTTTTTTCTTATTCTTCATTGCAAACTGTTGAAAATCAGTGGTTAGGAAAGTGCGTAATCATTAGGTCAATCGCAATAAATATGAAGGACGTGGTTTCAATAGTTTTCATTTTTTAGATATTATAATTATTTATTATTTATATTAATTTTTTATATTTTTATTCATTATTAGTATTTTGTTTATTTACTATTAAGACCGACAGAGCATTACTTTAGTCACGCTGAGTGCATTTTGACTGCGACACCGGGTTTTCTTTTCTTAACTGTTGTAGTACTCCTATGATTCAGTATGTCATGTTTTAGTGGATTCGAATTGGAAGACGTTTTTTGCACTCAGTACAAGAAACTTAATTCTTAATATTAATGCTCAAGCAGATAAAACGCCATAAGACTACGTGTCCATTGATACCTGAAAAAAAGCGCAGTTTTCGAGTAGTTAGTTTATGCAGCTAGCGCTAATTGAAGTCCTTGTGTGGAAACGCAGCCTTACTGTAGTAACACAGTCGTAACTAAGGCTGCAACGTAACTTTGTCTAAATTTGAATAGTTCTTGTTGAAGCAAAGGACACGTACGACTGTTTTTTTCAACTGTTATTCTTGACCTCTGAGTACGTTTTGAAAACGAGAAAGGATTGTCTCCCATACTTGTATTCGACTCTTTTGCTGTCACGAAGAAATTGTATACGTCATCCTGGGAAGTCGCGAGTTTTCTTCTTTTTATGACTGTTTCACTGAATTAGTCATGCCAATTGACACCTAGCATTAAATTGTTTCTTTTTTTCCCTTCCCGGCTTGTACAGATGAACGAGACGCTATCCAGAAGAAAACCTTCACCAAATGGGTCAACAAACATCTAAAAAAGGTAAGCATCTTACTCGCGGAATGTAATGATTTCCCAGAACTCCCACAGAGAAAGCTCATTGTTCAGAAGGGGAAGACAAATGGAAAACTGCGTTTTAATTTTTAGCTACCCTAAAACCAGGGAAACCAAGCACATTTGACTAGAGTCTAGAATGTTAAGCAAACGTGTGTGCGCCATTTCCCATAATGTTAACTTGTTACGTGACCTTTTCTTTGAAGGGAGTCAAGTACCGTATCCTTTAGCTTATTCTTCTTGTTTGAGAGAATGACACGCATTTCATAACCCCCAAATTGCCACTTGAGAGAGAAGACGGATCTGTGCTTTGTAATGCTACATATTCAAATCGTATATTCCCGAGCTGTCATAATCAGTACGAAGGGAATTTTTGACGACGGGCCATTCAAATGTTTTGGTTTCAGAGCCAGACTGGGTTTATGGCTCCCAATGAATAATGAATCACCAGATCGAATAGAAAGTCATTGGCCCGAATGACAGCACTCAACTGTCAGCGTCTTGGCTATTACACCGTAATTAGCAACGCGCGGTTTCTTGTGCGCCATAATAGCATGATACACACCGTATGCGCCGTAATAATACACCTATAAAGTGACCTTGTCGTTCAGGCTCCGATAGCGTGATGTCTTCTTTCGCGTTAGCTTTAATTGCCTACTTCCTTAGTAAAACTTCATACTAAAAAACATTATCATGAAAGAATATACATAGAAAACAGGTTGTCCAGATATAACTGAATCATTGTAAGGTTCTAAGGGTGACTCGTATGGTGATAGCCGACCCCAAGTCTCAGGCTGTTAAATTTCTTGGGTCTGTTCTAAAAAAATAAAATAAACGACCAGAAAGCCTGTAGTCTACGCGTAGTATGGCTTTAGGTGCATTAGGTAAATTATTACTGAAAATCGTGAACTTTATTTCATATACCTTTCATTTCCCCTTTAACCCCATTAGTTAATATTTAATTGTTCTAGAGGAAAATTCTTTTCTGAGAGGAGAGAAGTTTGTGTGCTTCTGAACATAACTTAACATTTCACCACGAATGACTTAAGTTTCAGTTAGACTCGTTGTGCACTATTCTTCAAATGATAAAGACCCGCGCACATGATGTTATTTTGTGTACGTAGTACATTTGTGAACATCTCTGTGCAATTCTCGCTCATATAATTCAGATAGCCATGGTGTCGTGAGGAATAGTGTATGTTTACAAGTAGTAAAAAGAAGTTCACGCGATTGCACGTACAATAGTCTCTGCATGCTATGATACGATATTTAAAGATTGCTTGCGAAATGCATTTTCTTTTGTGAATTATTCTTGCCAGATTTGGAAACTTATTTGCAGAGTGATTAAACCGTAGAATTATAAATTAAACATCGTTGAAGTAATGGAGACGGTTATTTACTGAACTACGAAATGGTGTGGGTAGTACACTACGCTTTATAAAGTACTTGAATAACTATTGTAAACTTTTTGCGAAGCTTCGGAACGAAGTGAATTAGGGTACGCGTGGATGTAGGACGACAACCACGATGCAACGTGTGCAGTGTCCGGTTATATGGATATTTGTGTAAAGTTTCGGCGTCCATTACGAAACTGTTTCGTAAACAGAAGGCGGAAAACCAAGTTTACTTGTACTTACTCGTTAGTGGCAAGGACTTATTAGGAAGTTTAGCGAAGACCGAATTAGGAAGTTTCTCATGGCTAGTATATGACGAAGAAATGCAATCAGGTTTCATCATCTTGGCCCCATACGTTGCCAAATATCTCACTGAAACGGTGTTGAGCTTCTTAATGACCGTAAAAAGCCGTAGTAGTTAACATGAACCAAACTAAATGGCTAAAAAATACTCTTAAAATTTTTAAATTTTCTGTAAAAAAGGGAATATTTGCTCTTCTTGCTACTCAAGAAGGCCTTCGTTCTTTCTTTGTTTCTATTTTATTTTTATGATTTTATTATTTTGTGTTCTTTAAAAAACTGCCCGAGAATGTTTAGTAGCCTTGTATGGCAGCAGTGTGTCCGCTTGACGAATTTGGAATTGGCTTTTTGAGTCCGAGGTTGCAAGGTACGCGCTTTGTAGGGGAAGATTGCAACTTTTTCCGAGAACACCGCATGTTAAGACTGCACTTTTATTGTTTTGGACCAAGCTTGACCATAACTGTAAGCCTTTTTTGTGCCAAGTTTTCCCTCCTTTTTTTTACCAGAGGGTTTGAAAGCGCATTCTTTTTTTTCTGTCTTGAGAAAATATGGAAATTCGGTGTTTTTTATGTCCCGGGCAAAAACCGAACCGGCTCGTACTTTCACTATAGTAGATCCAAATTTGGAAAAATAGTTAATGCATTCAGCTCCCATACTAAGCCACACAAGTAGTCCTTCACATGTTGTTTGGAGGCTTGAGGATAAGCTTTAGGAAATTGTCCCTGATACTTGTCAATGGTTAGAAAAATAAGGAGTGCGAAAGAGAAAGTTTGCGCCAAATGGACGCAGCGTACCGTCCGGGAACAACAGGCGAGCTTCGCTAATTCGTTTACCAGTGTAGGATCTTTAACTACACCAGCTAACTAACGGTGTAACGTATCATCTCCTGTTGACCTGAAGGTATAGTTCGCTATCTCCGATCTTACTGCCTCGTACCGGTCCGCTTTGCGAAACACCGTTGCCATTTGAGAATAAAGATGAGGCTTCGCCTTTATTTATGTAGTCGTCACCAAACTAATTAGCGATCCCTAGTTCATGCTGGGAGAAGAGAAAGCTCCTGCCGTCTTGATTCATCCTTTTGCTTGAAGGTAGTACAATTAAATTGTATTTCCCCAGGAAACGGAAGATTTGCATACAAGCAGTGTGAGAACGTAGTTACCGAGAGGTTGGGGCTTTAATGGACATGTAGCTTTTTTGTATCTTATTCTCGCGGCAAAACTCATCTAACGGAATAGAATTGCCATCTCGTTACTTTTTTTATTTATTATTATTTTTTAATTATTATTATTATTATTATTATTTTGTGGCTGTCGCAATAATAGTTATAAGCGTTCTTCTTAGGAAGGATGTTTCAGAAGTTGATTTTCATCGACGTTCAAGGCCAAGGACGTTTGTAACGCGTGGAGTTGCTAGGTGATGCACGTGGAAGGTGGATGTTGTTGCCGCAGGAGCATTTCAAGATGCCTTCACAATTGCTCTGCATTTATGGTGTTTTTTTTAGGCGCGTGTCTGCAGAAAAGCTGGCTGTGGCACTTCTGTGTCTCAAATTAAGCGTTGAAATAGCTTTGATAATTGAATATTTCACTGCCTAGATAACGGGCATTATTCCCGGAGGTCTTAGTTGGTTGATTGTCAGTGGTGTAAAAAAAAAAAACTGGTCCATTTAAGATCAAGTACTTTTCATTTTTTGTTGCATTTTTCTAAAGACCGTAACGGGGCTAGTTATCTCCTCATACGTTTGCTAAAGCAGCTTTTCACTCACTGCAGCATATAGCCAAAGATGGTCTTGGCAATTTGTTTGCAAAAGGGGGTTTGACTTTTACATGACATCGAATAGGAGAAGAAAGTTGTCTAGTGGTTTAGCGCATGGAGAGCGATTTAGTGCATCTTAACGTGACACGGGACTTGAGTCACGTGAATGGCTTGGGATACCTTTTTTATGGGTTAAAGCTGGGCTGTGACTTTCACAAGTCACCTTTTCTTTTGAAAACTGTCGAGATCTCCGTCCGTTTATTTGCCTTATGTCAAAAAAAAAGAGTTTACTCTGGCGATAAGCATCGCGTGCCTGTACTTGGCTTGAGTTGCGTAAAGGCAATATTGCGAATTCAAGCTAATCTCATGCAAATTTATTGGTTCCACAGTTAACCAACCGTATCAGTCACATTAGGCGCGATCTGCCATTACTGTTTAAGTCGCTGATAATTCAACTACTCGTTTTTTTAAATATAAATAACTCAACAATTTTATTCAGTAATGATACATGAATACTCACCAAATCAGTTTTAATTGTTCTAAATAATTAATCTTATTATTTTTGTTTAGTTAATAATCTTTATCCGTTAAGATTGGTTTTATTTATGAGACATTAATCGGTCTATTTATTAATTTCCGCGTGTATCTGTGCTTGAATACCACTTTTGAAAACCAGCTTTAAACCCTAGTTATTAAAAATTCGCATGGGTAAACTTTATTTTATTATTTGTATTAATTTATGCATCTTATTAGTGTATTGCAATTTTTATTTAACCGACATTTATTCTATTTGTTGCATTTTTCTGCCTTTTATTTTGTTTGACAGAAAAGCTGTGTTCATTTTGACCATTAAAGAAAGAACATCATGTGTTCGTACCTGGAAATTATCGCGTTCTTTCAAGATTGACGTGTTTTAACTGCCTACACAATTACCAGCGACCACTTGTCGAGGCTCCTTTTGTGTTTATTTGCGTAACGACGTTCGAACAGAGCAAGTATAGCGACATATATGGTCAAGGTACTGGGGTCCTTCAGCCCCTATTTTGGTCCTTTTACACTCCCAAGTTTTTGTGTGAAATCAAAACGGGAGTTTAGTGACTCGTGCGTTTTTGCGTTCTTTAAAAGCCTGTTGTAGGCCTAGGTAAATTAGCCTGAGTTAGGGATTGGTTTTGTGGCTTCTGTCAGTGACGGTCTTCTCGCGTGAAAACATATTTCGGGAGATGATATCATAAGAGGCCGTGTGGGATGTAGAGTAGCTCATTTGCATGAACCGAACACATGCATCTAATTCTTTGATTGCGTCCCAAAGGAGACGTAAATGGGAAGACGCCCATGAAAAGCTTTTAAAAATGAAGCGTTGGCCATCTTGGGACTTTCAGTACTGACAACAACAACCTGTACTGTGCTATACACGTATACCCATGTGTTACCTTAAAAAGCAAAATAAATTAACGAGACGTCATTCTTTCGTGTTTTTTTTTTTCAAACCGCTTTACTTTATGTGTTGTCAACTTTTAAATGAATGGCTTATGAGAATACGGTATAGATCTATTAAAAGGCCGTATTGAATAGCTTATTGTTGTGTTAAGTTCAGATGGGTTAAGTTATAGGTCAAGCACGCGGCATGTGTAAGGATGTACAGTATAGGATCGTGACATCGCCGTAGCGTAGCAAAGGGAGATCTTTCACGGTTTAAGAAGAGAACGGGATAAGAGCAAGAGAGAGTGAAAGAAAGAGGCAGAAAAGCAGAGGAAAAGAAGTTCCCAGTGAATTTGATCAAGAAATGTGGAATTCTTAGCCATTTAGGCCACTAGAGGGAAAACGCGAGCTAACGGTTTTTCAAGACTGGGCTGTCTAAGAGACGGTTGACTTTAATCTCTGACATAAGGGTGGAGGGAGATAGCAGAATTGTGTAGAGGCTTGTAGGGTTACGTCCCCAAGTAGAGCTTTGGAGCACGAAAGCAGCCACACCTGTTGAAACGTGCCTACATACTCGGACGCCCCTTAGAGGCGCCCTGCCATATGCGCGAGTTTTGATCCATTTGGGCGTGAGGTTGATGGAAGAACGTGGCAACAATTAAGAAGTGATGTGCGGGGACTCGCAAGGTATCGATTGATATGTTGATCCAGGGGGTAAGGTCCTTAATTGGGAAGTTATCAAAGCTTGAATAGTGGCAAGGTTGTGGCCACGTTAAGATGTTGAGTCATGACGGCGAAGGAGCAATGGCTTTCGTTTGGTCGGGGATGATTCACAAAGAGGTGTCTGCCTGTCTGTCCGCGGGGAAACAATTGGTACTTTGCAAAAGGCAGGTGAGGTTCCTTGTCTTCAGTATGGGAAACTGGACTGATGTTTTTATACATTGCGATAGGCTGCGTTAGGCAGACAAGCAGAAAAGGTGAGGCGGGACGGAGGGTTTGTGGGGAGAATATCACCTTGTGTCTAAAGTGATTTGCTCAGTAAGTGCCCTTACGAGGCAACTTTTGTGCCCTTCGTCAAGTTGCCGATTTATGCAGCAGTCGAGTGATTTACAGGTTATGGATGGCTAGATGATAAATTGCTTGCCAAAATCTATAAATCGGGCAAGGGCGGTGACTTGGGAACAACGTGGAGATTTTGCTCGCTAACTTGCCATCTTGCGGCAAAACATGCATAAGTAAAAGCTGGAGGATCATTTGTCATCTTCCTTGAGGGAAACGGCAATTGAAAACAACTTAGACGTGGGAGGATAGTAGGCACATCATCAAGATTATTACGCGTAATAAAGGCAGGCGGGATGGAGACTGATTGATAAGTTTTACTTCTTTCCTTCGCTCAACGAATGAAACGAGAATGTGTTCGCCGTGGGGGGTAGTTACTGCACCGTGTTACGTTTTTCAACCCTCGTCTTTTGTTTATTGTACAGTACGTGGCGGCGAATATAATCTAAGGCGCGCATTTAAGGCTGTATAAGTATAGTCATTTCCTTTAGACAGTTGAGAATATTTGAGCCTTCGGGAAGAATTGTTTATACATTCAAATACAATTTGTTTGAAACATTCTCCAAGGAATTTGTTCTTGCCTTGAAGCCTAAGTCAGCGTAGTTTCAATTTGGGCAGCAGAATTGTTAGTTGTTTTCACTATTTTTTGCCATTGTATCGGGATGTCGCCCTACCATAGGGAATTAAACGGTATTCGTGTACTTAAAATCAGAAAATCCGGTGCATAAACCACGAACTTTCTGCAACCCTTTATAAGAATTTTAAGAATGAACCACACGTGCATTTTGATCCCACCGTGCGATCGTACAGCTTAGGTCGCATCGAGAAAATCGCCCGGATACATTCCGCACGTTCTTTCGTTATCAAAAGTGCAAACTGGCAAGTTCACGGCATTATTGCGATCATTTCTGAAATATGATGAAGTACTGGACTGTATTGCTCACGTGGCATGTGAAAAGCTTGATTAGATCACGTAGGGTACTACTGTCAAATAAATATAATAAAAATACCTGAGTAGAAGTAAACATAACTAAAAAAAAAAAAAGAAGTGAAGAATGGTAGGAAATGCGTTTGAGTAGTGCCTGCATTCTCAGGCCCTAGCACATATTACATAGGATAGAGCAAAAATAAAATCTATCAATTTTCGGCAGTTTTTATATGCAATATGTGCCCACATAATTTTTCCTGATTTTTGTCTTTCGACAGTGGGGAGTAGTATGTGTATTAATGATACCTGTGTACCTAATTTTCCAATATTTTTCTCAAACGAAAGGTTCTCCTTTTTAATCTTGGATTTTGCGTCTTTCTTATGTAGTTGTAATTTATTTATATTTTGGCAAAAAAAAGCTTGTAGTGATTCATAGAACGTGAGAAATAGTTTCTGCAATTATTCTTGCAGTCTTGTAAGTTTCCCAGAAACGGAAGCAAGGAAACCTGTCTGGAGTATTAGATTAATGTTTCTCAATTCAAGCTTTACTCGATAAAGGATTTTAGTTTTTCTAAAGCGCTAAAGCATGTCACATGGCACAAAAAAGGACACAGTACTGGATTGCAGGTTTGGTCAAAGAAGCTGGCACTGATGCTAATTCAGAGTCATGTCTCGTTTTGGGTTGCTGAAAAAAAAAAGCGTATCATGCATCGACTACAAAGGTTTATGGACTGTTTTGATAATAGCCTCCGTGTTTGCAAAACACGCTGGTGGGTGCAGTGTTGGCTCGAGATGCTTTCGATGCTAAGGAGAAGGATACAGTAATGCATTTGGTCATGCTGTATCAGTGCGTTATGATGAAATTCATAGCGTATGCTAAGTTGATGTGATCGATCTTCATTGTACCGTGGGGCACAAGGCAGCGCTTGTGTCATGAGAAAAGAGAAGAACATTTACTAGCTTATGCATATGCTTGGGTTTTTAAACACCTTCGGGTCAAGTTCTACGCTTGTAGCCGCAATACAAGTAGTTTGGCGTGGATACAAGTTTGAGGCGTCTTCAGGTCCTTGCTCAGCTTCTCCAATGTCGGGCAGGCATTTAAAGCGCAATTTTGGTAGGATAGAAACGTAGCCAATTAACAGTTTTCAGGGAACTGCTCTGTGTTATCTTCTGGTTGTCCTAATATGTACATGTTATGTGCGACTATGGTCCGTGGAAGTGTATTCATTTTGCCACCAGGAGAGTGGAAAATGAGGTGAAGGGAGGGTCGGGAAAAATAGGTTTTAACAGAACAGGGCGTCGTCTAGTTTTCAGGATTGTAACGCAAGTGCGCAAGAAAAGGTGTAGAGCCGACGTTACCATCAATGACATATAGGCTACAAGCACATATTTTCTTTTGCATCTTTAAGGGGAGGAGACAGTAAGCTCAGGTTCTCGCCTTGGTTTTTGCTGTTGGTAAGGCTTTCATTCCCACTAACGAAAAGATCCGTAGAAAGGCGAGGCTTAGTTATTATGTCATTACGTTTTAACAAGAATTCCTTTTTCCTGGGAAAACGAAATTATACCATTCTTGTTTAGCGTCTTTTTAGTAGTTTCATGGCTTAATTGACCAGGTTGTCAGGAGATATTTGAGAAAGTCTTGGGATCGTGTCGACTGCTGCATTGCGGAAGATGACTAGACGGGATAAGACGTCACGCTGACGTCCCTAATAATTATCATTTAGGGGGTTGACTATTAGTGACAGATAAAAGGTTCCGTCAAGTCAACTTCACTAATTGCTTTTGTAACGAGACATCTTCTTTAGGATTGGATTTCTTATTAATATTTGGTGCCTTTTTCTTTTGTTCGCTGCAGGCTGGCCGACGTATAGATGACTTGTTCGAAGACTTGCGCGATGGACACAACTTGGTATCCTTGCTTGAAGTACTGGCAGGAGAACGCTTGGTAAGTTTTCCTATATGTAAGAATGTGCGTATAACAATACCCTCGTCCATGAGGATTTCGTGCCCGTGATTTTGATTTTACGAATTAGATTTTTTTAAAAAAATAAAAATAGGATGGATTTCTCTGCAGTGCAGTATTTGACACTTAAGCGTCATAGGCATTCAGCGAGTCATAACGAATAGGCCATATTAAATATGTGTAACTTAATAAATGCTTGTAACTTTCATATAACGTAAAACTTCGCTGTCACGAACGCTGTTTATAGTGAATTATTAGCTATTCTGAACCAGGTCACAAATCCCGTCGAAACCCCAAATTTTTCGTTTTTATTTATGTGTCTTTATGTGGTGGATGTTATACTTTCGGAGATAATGTTGCACCATTTGTCGTAGTATGCGAGTTCTGTTTTTGGAAATTTGAAAGTCGAGTTAGAAATTATGGTATTAAATTTATTTGAGTATACAAAAATGAAATAGTGAGGCTTATGAGTCATTTTAGTGCAGTTCGTAAACCTTTATGATCAAGTTAGGCGCGGATCATTTGAATCTAACATATTCTAGATATAGCGCTATAAAATGTTCTTAATAAAGCATAAAGTCTTACGAGAGAGTCTTACGTTCCTCAAAACTTACGAAAAGGATTTACCGTTGACGTGGACCATAATTATAGTTTATGAAAATCGCACATAATAGTCGATTTATCTTGGGGCGTTCATCGTCAGGCGTTAATGGTGGTGGTGCGTACGTATATGGTCATACACAAGTTAAAAAAAAATGTTCCGTCTATTTTTTCCCTTATGTGTTCACCTGCTTACGTATATGGTCATACGTTGCAGTAAAAGTGAGTAAATATCTAAGCGAGAAGATGAACGCCTAAGGGAAAAAATAAACGGGACTTTTTTTAACTTATGTATTTTTATAGCGTTGAGTTACTTTTTGTGTGAGATTAAAGACCTCGGAGCTTGTGATATGTAAAGCGACACAAGTTTTGCCTAAGACATGATAAATAGTCCTTTGCATTTCAAAAGGTGGAATTTATGACCGGTGAACACATTTTTTTCACAAATATTTTCTTCTCTTTACAGCCACGTGAGAGAGGGCGCATGCGATTCCATATGCTCCAGAATGTCCAAACCTGTTTGGATTACCTACGCTATAGAAAGGTACGTAGTAACAAGGACCGTGGTTGAATTGTAAAGAAATGAAACCAGAAAGAACAAATGAAGTACGAGTAGCTAAAACACTAGGGGAATTCATGTTATCCTTTTAATGCCCTTGGTAGATCAAACTGGTCAACATCCGAGCAGATGATATCGTGGATGGGAATCCCAAGCTGATCCTGGGTTTAATATGGACCATCATCTTGCACTTCCAAGTAAGTTGCGAACTTGCGTATTCTTTTCACTTCTGTTCACACAGGATGACCAAGTTATGTGTTATTGGTGAGTTTGTAACGTTCCAAATTTGGCTGAGGTGCTACTCACTTGTAGTCGCATTAGTTTGCAAACGCCTTTAGCCAGCTTGCAAGATTTGCGAGCTTGTTTCCCCTTTTTGTTCCGTGGCTAGCAACTCGTTACCGAACCACGTTTGCCATTTTCTTGCCTGCCTTGCAGTTTGGCAGATTTGCATACGCATTCGTAATTCACTTTGCATTTCTGGTTAGCGTTGAAAAGAAGTCCTTATGAGACCCGAAAAACTTCATCAAAAGGTCAATGACTGGCTTGGCTCTGTCGCGGAGAAAAAGTACTTGAACAAGCCTGGAGGAAGAATAGGTTGTTATTTTTAATTAGGAGACATGCGAAGCTTACTGGGCTGGAGCCGTTTCGTTTGCATTTTATACAAGGCAAATGCAATTAAAGATTTGGGTTAAGCATCTTTTTTGGCTCTGCCCGGCTATTAAAAACGTTCTCAGCTTAATTGCTTCGCAGTTTGATCAGCGAACAGCGACAAAAGCGAAGCCGCATGCGAATCTAGTCCCGCGTTCTAGGAGGAACATTATGATTTCATTGTTGCGCTGTTATGACGCATTTTTGCCCCATTAAAGCATGGCTCATAGCGGCAAACAAGTATGTCAACTGTAATGCTCTCGTTTGCCGGTTAAAAGGGGTCTGGAATGGAATTTCGATACCCAAGCGTTTATTTTCTAGCTAGAATTGACATTGAAAGGCCTTTCTATATTTCATATAAGGTAAATTTATGCTGCGAGGACATGGGGATCTTGTTTGCTAAGGTAAGCTTCCAACCACTTTTCATAGATGGCATTAGCTGTTGCGGTTACCTGATACGCTCGCGTTGTCAATCTGGGCCAAGTGCCAACTTTGACGCAATGAGAATTAGGGCTATTTTTGAAGCTTCTTTGGCTGTTACTTTGGAGGGGTAAATAAGATAACGTGGGTATTGGCCCCAATGACAACTCGGACGTTGCTGGCGTCGGTGAGCGTTTGACAGTGAAACTCTAAAAGTGTAGGCCACCAATAATGGTGGTTGGACTTTCTATTGTTCCTAGTTTGTCAGGGCATTTTTTTTTGTTTTGTTGGGGATTTCCATTCTCGCTTCCTCTCTTTCACCTAAGAGTGATTGCTACTCATGCAAACTGGCGGAAATTACTTTTGCTTTCCGGTTGTTGTGAACCGTCCTGAACTGCGGCAGTAGTTAACCAATCGCAATACTAGGAGAAAACTCATTGTGCTGGAACGTTTTCGTGTGTTAACTCAGCCAGTAAAGTCTGATTCTACCTTCGTGTGAGGAACGTATTCATTTTCCAAAAGAAATACTCCTTTTTTCGCTGCACTATGGCTTCCATTGACAGAACGTGTCATTAAATCCCTCGATTGCCGGACGGGCAGCGAAAGAACGAAAAGAGAATAAAAGACTGACAGGACAATAACAAAAGAGATCCGCATTGCTCAAATCGTGTGATCACAGCACAAGAAGTCTTTTTTTTATTGTTACGGGGTGGTGTAACATGCCAAATCCCTGGCACGCGATCCCCATTGGCTGAAAAGTATCCGGCTGCGAAAGCCAAAATATCTTTTAGGCACCTAAATAATCCTGACTGGGAGGGAGGCAATGATGAATAGGTGCATGAAATTGTGTTGATAATAACACCATGTCCTTGCGGTGGCATTTAGCCTGGGCCAAGCTTTGGCTAAGTCCAGGAGCTGCTACACCTTATGTTAACCCTAGTGCAGCTTCGGAACAAAATGGACGATCCTTAGTGCAAAATGCAGCAGCAACACATACGTTGGTACCTGTTCTGCGAAGAACCGTCTCGCTTGCTGAACTTCCGGCCGCGCGGACTCCCGAAGATGCCAAAGTGCTTTTCGGATTTAGGTCACAAGTAAGGCAAAATTGGATTTGCCAAAGACGTCAACTCTTGGCGTGTTTTTGTAGAAGTGTCTTGTTTTTAGACACGCTTGTTACCACAGAGATTGTTATTATGCGTATTTTGCCGACTCTACGCGCTTTTCATGAAGAGGGTGACACGTTCGCGTAAACTGAACTTTTGACGTTCGGTCAGTTTCTAATACTGATCAGTTGAAATTTCTAGAGGGAAATATAATTATGCGAGAATATTTGTGTGCAAATTGAAAGTGAATTTTTGGGTTGAATTCTAGGATATTGAAAAGGGAAAATAACTTTGATAAGCTTGGTAATCTGTGGTTCAAATTCAAAACTGTATTCTAGGGGTAAAACGCACGAAATTAACTCTAGGGGAAAATCTTGTTGTATTCTGTAGGAAACGAAGATGAAAGTAATTTATGGGCAATTTCACGAACAGGTAGCTGGCATTATAGTGAAGTTAACTTCTTTTTTTCGAGGACAAATTAGAGCAGAAATATTTGGGTAATTGTAAGAGTAGCTAATTATGAAATTAAGATCAGCTTTGTGGGGAAACCTAAATTCGATGATGATCTATGGGAAAAATATGACAGCAATATTTGGGCACAAACGACAAAATTGACACCGAGATCACATTTAGTGGTGAATTCTGGAGAAATTTCGAGGTAGCTTGAATAATAAATTTTGAGGTAAGTTCAAAGTGTACATCCAGAACTACAAGCGTAATGTGATACAAGCCATTTAAAAGGGGAGGGGAAAGCAAAATGTGTCCTTGACCACCTTCAGAGCGAAGTTGCTCTTTAACGCGAAAGATTTACATAACAAGTCCAAATCTTGGAAAGAGCCGAGCGTTGTTTTTCACTTCATTAAGCTTTTCGTCTAGTAGTTAAAGAGTTGTTGTCTTATCTTAGCTTGCTTGAGAAGGAGCAATAAATGAGTGAAGAAAAAGGCTTTGCTGTAGGGGAAACTCGCAAAGGCTGTTTGCCCACTGTTTAGTCAAACGTTTTTGTGTCGACATTGCGCATTCGTCGTCCATATGTAGCACGATTTACCGTATTTGGTGCGTACTACCGAGTCAGAGTGGTTTCGTCCCGGGGCTTATAAACATCTTCCCCAACATTTCTGGTTCTACCTGGCTTGAGTGAACCGAAATCCGCCCTGGACCATAGCTATGCTTAGCAGCAGTATTAGAACGCAACAGGTCGCTCTCTGCGCCACACGACCAACGAGCAGATGAAAGAAGAATAAGACAGTAAGAAAGCGAGAGAAGGAGGGAAGGCAAGCTAGCTCGACAGGGACGAAGAAAGCAAAAAAGAAAAATAAGGTCTTCCCTTTTTCGCTGTAAAGTCGTACCCGAAAGCCTGTCCCGAATCTTGGCACCACTGGTGCTTAGATTCCAGTAAGCTACGCTACAAACCAGGTGTGTCGTGTGTGTGCGTTACAAGTGACGTTTAGGGTGTTTGTTTACATCCGGGAATTTCATCTTTATTGCCGCCAGTCAAACAGCAGAAAAATGTCGTTGCAAAAGACTACCAAAGTGTATTTGGGAAATGGCGATGAGGCCGCGGCCAATCATCCAAGTCGCCAAGCCATGGAGAGTGCCGAAGAAGCGCTACGATTAGCGAAGCGCATGCAATTCACTGGCCAAGTGCACTCGGTGTATACACAGAAAAGGGTCAGCACCCAAGTGCAGGAGACAACCAAAGAGATGCAAAGGACCGGCTATCATCAAGGTGGTCGCCGTACCGTTACTAAACACGTTGTCCATTCCACGACAACCTACACGCGCGGCGAAGAGCGGCTCGTCAACGAACCCCTAACACAACCTAATGAAGGAAGCCGACGAAGTACCGGGTCACAACACCGGGCCGTAACCTATTTAGAAATACCGCCCAAGAGATCAAAGGTACGAAGTACTAAACAGTACTCGCAATTTCTTCAAAAAACGACCAAAACAAAGCACACTTATGCGAACCACACAGCAATGGGTAACAATGGAACGTCCCATCCTTACAGTCCCAATTTCATTGTTACCAATCAACGTTTAGTTACAATGGTTCCGCGTGCAATCTTATATCTTGTACATACAATGTATATAATGTCAATATTTGGAGTTAAAAATCAAGTGCCCAGTACCGTGTTATGCGCCATGAACCCGCCGCAAGTGGTCAGAACTTTGGTATGGTTAGTTCGTGGGTGGGGAATTTGCATTCCTCCCTAGTGTATGACGTCATCCCTGTGAAACACCCTGAGCAAGTTGGGGCTGATTAAAGGTGCAAGATTAGGCAAGGTTGGATGCTGAACTTGAAAGTGGGTGGCCTAAACGGGGGGATTTACCATAGTTTTCTCCCAGTTGAGGTGTCCAAACCTGCTGTGGTTCATTTGTCCAATTTTGGGGCAACAAAAAGAACAGCCTACGCCTGCGCATCTTAGCATGCTGTCTTACCCCATGTTGCTGGGAGTTGCCATTTTGGCATGACGAGGCTATATTTGTCGAAGACTTCAGTGTTAAAAGGAGAATAAGAATACATTAAGGCGTACGTGATTGGCGTTAGAAGATCGCGTTAAAAGATTCGCGTTAGGAATGTTAAGGAATGCACTTCTATTGCCAATACAGGTCCTAATTGGCGAGAAGCGAGACACTGGAGTCTTATCAAGGAAAAGGTGCTGTGATGAGAACCACACAATGATGTCATGAGTATATGTGGCTACTTCTGTCCAACGAAAAAAAAAGGAAGTTAGCGCTGAATGGTTAGTTGAATGGCAAAGTACTTATCTTCCCACGCACTTAGCAACCCGGGGAAACATGTGCGCTGCGGGGCAAAGAAAAGATCTATGTACTAGGTTTTTGTTTACGAAAGGATCCTATACGTGCAATTACATGTAATCGCGAGGGGCAGGCCACATAATCTGACAACAGTTTGATAACGTAAAACAAGCAAGTGGCTTAAAGGAGTGCAGAAGGTTTCAGTAATGGAAAGCGACGAAAGAGGTGGCTGTATTGAATTTGGTGTACTGGCCTGGCTCGTTGTATGCTGGCTATGGCGAGTGAGGCCACGATGGAAGGTTGAAAAAATGCTTATTCTAGGTTTAAAGCATTTTTTAGGTTTGAGAGATTGAGGACTTAATTAGCAGTCTTATGTGCAAAACTGCCATTTTTTTCACTTTTCATAATTTGTTTTCTTGTTCGTCAACTTTCTAGATTTCGGATATTATGGTGGGACAGGATGAAAGCGTGACAGCCAGAGAAGCCTTGCTGCGATGGGCACAACGAACGACTGCCAAATATCCGGGCGTCCGTGTCCATGACTTCACCAGTTCATGGCGCGATGGGTTAGCTTTCAATGCAATTATTCATAGAAACAGGTAAATATTTGTCATTCAGATGTATTTTTTTTTTTACAGAAGATTAGGAATTAATCAATGTATTCTTAGACCTGATTTGGTGGATTGGCGCTCCTTGCGTCACCGTCAAGTGCGTGATAGATTGGACTCGGCTTTCCATGTGGTAGAGCGAGATTACGGAGTGACGCGACTTCTCGACCCTGAAGGTGACAAAGACTTCTTCTGCTGCTTTTTTGTCTATAAGAAAGATTTATTGACTTGGTTTGTTCTTACGTGTGGGGTGTTTCCTGTTGGGTGTAACCGCCTTTTGTTCTTGATTACATTTAGGGCTTGGTTTGTTAGTCGTGTAGCCCTTTTTTAGGGATTCTGGGTCTAACAAAAGGGTTATTTGCGCAAGAACGGTGCCATTTACATGCGCGAACTTTCTTGGCAAACTTTTTCTTTTATTACAATCTAAATTTGTGTCACAGATGTCGATACCCCCGAACCAGACGAGAAGTCCCTTATTACGTACATCTCCTCGCTTTACGATGTGTTCCCCGAGCCTCCTAAAATTCACCCACTCTATGACCCGGTAAGTTGTTTTCTTTTGTATGATTTTTTTTGCGCCTTTCTTGCTATTGTCTTTCTACCTTCGCCTATTTTTTTTGTGTATTTTAAATTTTTTAAATTATTTTGTTTTATTATTTTTTAAATTGTTCCATGTAATTGCGTACTAATGGTTTTTATCTTAATTTTTGTAGGAAACGCAAAGGAAGTACCAAGAATATCGCGAAATATCTACCGCGCTGTTGGTTTGGATGCGTGAGCACATTTCGCTCATGAGCGACCGCAGCTTTCCGCCAACTTTAATTGAAATGAAGAAGTTGCTGGCCGAATCTAACCGCTTCCGCATGGAAGATGTGCCACCGCGGTCGAGAGAAAAGCAAAAACTAGCTCATCTCTTCAGGGATATTGAGGTACGTTGCTTCAATTCACTTGAAAATGAGAAAAAAATTGGTTCTAATGCTATATCCATCTTTCGTCCGGGGGTAATAATCTTAATAGAAATTCTTGGAAGAGACTCAAGAGAAGCTGGAAACCGAATTACGCCCGGAATCGATCGAACGAATGTGGAATCACTTGATGTCCCTACATCAAGAACGCGATCAAGCTATTCACGAAGAAATTCAGCGGTAAAAGTCCAAACCTTTAAATTGTTAGCAAGATTCATGCGTTGACAATGGCATTACATGCTTTGCAGATTGGAACGCTTGCAGCGTATTGCTGAAAAAGTGCACCGCGAAGCGAAGCAAACTGAAGCGAAATTGGAGGAAATTGAGCAACGCATTGATGAAGAAGCCAAACGTCTCGATCGCTTGCATCCGCAAGACGCCAAAGCTAACTGCGATGCTATTAACGTTGATGTCAACAGTGTCGAAGAAGCCATTCAAGCTATGTTTGCTGACGTGCAAACCTTGAAAGATGGCCGTTATAACCAAGCCTCTGAGCTTCATAAGAGGTCAGCTGACTTTAGATCATCTCTGTTTCCTTATTAATGTCTTTTTAACCTTCGGATTAAATTTTTGATCTCCCTGTCACCCGTATAGGGTCCAGCGTTTGCACCAACGCTGGCTGTCCTTACGTACCCTTTTCCAAAGCCGACTCCTCTCCGTGTTGCCTAGCCTGACTGTCGTAGATAGCAGACAGTCACGTTCTTCTTTAGAAGCTCGATTGTTCCAAACCAATGAACTTTTCCGGTTCCTGTATGATTGCAGTGAATGGGTTAGATCCAAACTTGTAAGTGATTCAGTCCCCTTTAACCCTATGTTGTTGATTGATAACGATCTCTCTTCCAGAAACTGCTCGATGAAGCTGAATATGGCACAGATTTGCCGTCAGTGCAAGTGGAACTTGAAAGCCACCAGAAAGAACACCGTGCTATTGATAAATTCCAGACTAATGTGGAGAAGTGCATAAATGCCAAGGTAAGATTTCTCTTGGTTTTTGTCCCTAAGTTAAATAGGTTCATAAAACGAATAAAAAAATAAAATTTTTGAGATTTGTATGCAAGAAATAAACAATATGTAAATTTAAGTAAATAAATAAACTAGACATGGATACAATAAATATATAAAATATCAGTATTAAACTTTTATTGATTGGACCTGAACAAGGCCATACAGAATAAAGTAAGAAAATCCAGAAGAAGTGATAAAAATGAGAAAAACGTAGTACAAGCAATTCTGTGTTTTCTTCAGTTAGATATACGATGAATAGGGAAATAAAAGTTTTGTACAAGGTAGTACTTTTTTTTTAAAAAAAAAGGACAAGAGTAATGTGTCTGCGGGCTCTTTCGTTTATTTAGAGTAAATTCCAAGGAGAAGAATTGTCAATTTATGTACAGCACTTAACGATTTTGCAAAAGAACTACAATGAACTCCTCGTCCTCTCCAATAAACGCCTCGCTGACTTGGATACTCTGTTGGATTTCATCCAATCGGCTACGTCAGAACTTATTTGGCTCAACGAGAAAGAGGAAACGGAACTTGCGCGCGACTGGTCTGCGAAGAACTTGAATGTCTTGGAAATCGAACGCTATTACGAGGTAATCAATCATCTTCGTATGAATTCTTAAGCTTCTTTGTCCTAACCATCCTTCTTTTATGCATTCCAAGAAAAATTTTGGTATGGGATATCAGGTTGGTTAAATCTTCCCAAAAATGTCATGACGAAATAAAGTTTAATTGTTAATTTTTTTCTGCATTCGCACGTTGCAGGCCTTAATGAGCGAACTCGAGAAGAGAGAAATTCAATTCAGTGCCGTGCAAGATCGAGGCGAAGCGTTGGTTTTGCAACACCATCCCGCGTCCAAGTGCGTTGAAGCTTATATGGCTGCCATGCAGACGCAGTGGTCTTGGTTACTGCAATTGACTTTATGCTTGGAAACCCATTTGCGCCATGCAGCAGTTTACCATAGTTTTTTCAATGAAGTGCACGAGTGTGAACAATGGGTTATGAAGTAAGTTTCTGGTCACGTTTTCTATAAGTTTTTCACGTTGCTTTTAACAACCGGGAGCTTACCCATCCTCTGTTGGTTGCTAACACGCCCTCTTTCGTCCCTTTCTTTTCGTTTCCTCTCACTGCAGGCACGACGAGCTCCTTAATTCCGTGTATAGCAAAGCGGATTTCACGCTAGATGAAGGTGAACGGCTCTTAAGGGACATGCAAGAATTGAGGGAGGATTTAAGCCGTTACGGCGATTTAGTTCAATCCTTAAACGAACGCAGCCGAGAAGTGGTGCCTTTGAAACAACGCCGGTTGCCCGTCAAACAGCCCATTCACGTCACATCAATTTGCGCTTACAAGCACATGAATGTAATATTCGTTAGTGTCATAGTTGTGTACACAAATTCATCTGTTCTTCCGTTCAGTTGGTCATCAGCAAAGAAGAGAAGTGCCAGTTGATTAACAACACCCAAAAAGCCAAATGGAAAATTGTGAACAGTTCTGGTGTGGAAGGAATGGTACCAAGCGTATGCTTCCTGATCCCGCCACCTGATCCTGAAGCAACAGAAGCTGCTGACAAGCTGAAACGTCAATACGACCGATGCGTTGCCTTGTGGCAGAAGAAACAGCTCCGTATGCGCCAGAATATGATCTTTGCCACCATCAAGGTCGTCAAAAGCTGGGATTTGGCTCAGGTAGAGGTTTTCCTCCTCAGATAATTTTTGTTTCCTTTTAGTATGTTCCCCTTGATAGTTCAGCTGGAAAATTTTACCCATTTAAATCAATACCCAATAATAGTTCTAGATTATTTGTATTATTTTGTATTACTCTACATCATTGTATACATGCACTGTAAATTATTCCCAAAAGTATGTACCTTTTCTCCAGTTTCCTTCTTTACTGATAAAGTTACTAATCTTTTCACTTTTCGCTATCTTTGGAGTTTTTTTAGTATTGTCTTTAGTATTTTCAGCGGTTTTTTTTTTCTCTTCTCTTGTGATATTTTCGACTTAAGTGTTAATAACTTTTATTGTTGAACAGTTTTTGGCCATGGGCAAGGAGCAGCGCGATGCTATTCGACGTGCCTTGAACGAAGATGCTGAGAAATTGTTGCAAGAAGGCGACCCTAATGACCCCCAACTGCGCCGCTTGCAGCGCGAGATGGATGAAGTCAACAAGCTGTTTGACGAATTTGAGCGGCGGGCTGCCATGGGTGAAGATGGGAAGAAGACACCTGCCAAGGGCCTCAGCGACCAATTAAGCACCTTGCAAACTGCGTTGGAAGATGCCGAGCGCACCTTAACTTCTCGTGTGACGGCACCTTTGCCGCGTGACTTGGATCAGTTGGAACAACTCGTACTGCAGCACAAAGCCTTCGAAACGCAGTTACATGCCTTGGAACCGGAGTTGGAATCGGCCAAGAAGAGCGTCCAAACCGGCCCGCGTAAGCCTGCGACGGTGCAAACCCGTTTGGATGTCTGCATTGACAAATGGAACGGTTTATGGATGACGTCCAGACTTTATGTAGAGCGTCTTAAGGCGGCAGAAATGGCTTTGTCTGACTTGGAAGAAGCGACCAATTTGGTATCTGAATTTGAAATGCGACTTGCCGGCTACGACAAGATGCCGTCGGAATTGGACGCTTTGCGAAATGTACGATTTATATTCTCTTTGGATATTGATACAAAAACTCATTTGTTTTCCTTTTCTTTAACTAGGTCCATGAGGACTTGCTAGGATTGCAAAACTCGATCCAGAGTCATCAATCTGTGGTCGATACGTTGCATACGGATGTGGTGCAAGTACGTCATTTGGTTGAAAACTCGCGCCAAGCTGTCCAAGCCACGGTTCGTAAACATCCCGACGTCGACCGCCTGGAAGCAGAAGTCTCGTCCGTTACTGCACGCTGGAGCAATGTCTGCACTCAAGTTGTCGAAAGGTACACTGTAACGAAATTTTTTTACATTCTATTACATTAACCACGTTCACAGATTGCAAAGCTGCGAAGTTGCTTGCGAACTTTTGCAGCAATACCAAACCGTGTCCCAAGCTTCCCATTCCTGGTTAGATGGCATGACCGAAAAGGCTAAAAAGCTCGGACCTCTTGAAAATGGAGTCCAAGCCCGCAGCCAAGTGGAAACTACTTTGGTAATATGCAAATTATACATATTATTGTTTGTCTTACACTAAATAAATATTTTCGGGATGAAAAGCATCTCTACAATGGTGTCACTGAAAGGAAAGTCAGCATGGAGGAAGCGAACGCTGTTGGCGCGCGACTCATCCGAGAAGCGAAGGTAAGAGTGCAATTCTTTGCCCTTGAATTGCTAGTTTGCTGTGTGCGAATGAACTTTGCGTGCCTGCTTGTGTCGAGTCTCCTCTTCATTATGATTTGATACAAGTCAAATTTGGTGGAGGGTTCAAAACGCTCCAAACACATAGCTTGTTGCTTTTTTGGGGGGAGAAAAGGGCTAGGGAACTTACCAAACAAAATCAAAACACTCACGTAAAGTTCTTGAAACTTTTACTCGTGTACCACGTTACATAAAACAACAACACAAATATCCCTCTTGACCTTTTATGCCCCATACGCGAGTTACCTCCAAGGATCAAGCCCCTTTACCATACACCATCCTCCCAAGAACCTTTAAAACAACAAGGAAGAAGAAAAACACACTACAGTTCTTGATTTTCCTCTGTTTTAGGCTTCGAAAGCTTGGTATTGGCGAATATTTTATTTATTTATTTATTGGCTTGCAAGCTAAGAGTGGGTGTGGTCGTTTCATTTCAATTTGAATAAATATTTTTAACTATACTAAACAAACTAACACCCTGTCTTTCTTTCTTCTTTCACCAATTTTCCTTGATTATTCCTTGATCCTTCCGTCAACCTCAACAATTCCTTTATACCCCACGAACCTCTTGTTGCAAAATCCGTACTCCAAACCCCGTCCAGATTTACGATATCCGCTTGAAGCACTACAAAGAAGGATTGGAAGAAGTGCATCCAAGTTTGGATGGTAGTCTGGCCAAGAGGGCCAGAATCATTCCTGGTGCTGAGCTTGTGGCTCAGTCCCTTGATGCGCTCAATGACAAGTACGACTCGCTTGTCAACCTCTTGCTCGCTCGCTTGGAACGGATCCGGGAACTGAATCAAGATGATCCCGAAATTCAGGTAAACATTTTTAGATCCTTGTTCTCGGTGTTAATTTATTTTTATCTCCTATTCTTTCATTCATTATTGGAAAGAGCGATAAAAGTAGGAAGAGAGCTAGGAACGTGTTTTGAGTTTGGGTGGAGATAAAAAGCCGAAAAGCCCTGACGAGGAGATGTTGCTATATAAGGGGAAGTTTTATGATTGTAAATGAATGTATGAGTAAAAGGGCGGAGTTTGGGTTTGGTTGTTTCGTGGTATCGTCTTTTAACCAAGTGTTGACCAAACAACGTGGGCAGTTGGGAAAAAAGACGAGATCGGGATTATTTGGAAGGGTTTTTTATTCACATGACTTGATCTTGAGGCTTTCAGTGTTTCATTGGTCCGTGAGAACGATTATAACCTGGGATAATTGGTGCGTTTAGGTTGTGCTGGAAAGTGTGGAGCGTGTGCCCGTGCGTACATACCGTGCAGAATTGGATCTGGAAAGGTGGGAGGAAGAACAAGACATGATGTCGGGACGCTTTTCGATTCGAACGCAGTGAGTTTTTTTTCCGTTTTTACTGTTGTGTTAATCCTACATTAGTCCCAGATGAAACGGATAAGTTCAAGTCGGTTAAGTTCAGACACAAACGGCACGGAAGTCCAATTTAAGTAAATGTGTCGGAATAGATTGTACAAATATTTTTGTTTGAAGTTAGGCCAAAACTTGCACTGCAAAAAGGTAAAAATTTACGGTGAAACAAGACGTGTTTAGAACCTTGTATGGAATTGATGGCTAGTTTGCTTGGGTGGAAGCTATTAAACTGTGGTGATCGCACCTGTTTTTAACCTTCCAAGGCGTTGCCTTCTCGTCTTCGTGCTGAAAACCCCCTGTCTGCTCTGTAGCCAGTTAGGGTGGAGTACATTGAAATTAATGAGGAGACAGCGAACTCCGAAAAAAATTGTCAGTTTGATGGGGAAGAACTTCGCCGTTGCTTCCCGGAGGGCACATATTCATGACTTTAGCTTTTTCATCCTACAAAGCCAATACGACCAAAAAAGTTTTACATTAAATTTTGTGTGGCGAAAAATTTCTCGCATTTTCACAGAAAGATAATTTAATTTTACGTCATGTAAAGTAATGTTTCTTTTTTGCATAAGAAAAGCATGAATTGAAGGCCTTTTAAGGTTTAATAAGACTAGAAACTTCATCGTTGAGTTTAAATTATCCTACAACGAATTTTCGTAGATATGGTTACAAATAGTTTCAAGGAAGTTTTATTATTGCGCAAGTTTGTTCATAATTGAGCTTTCCGGTGGCAGAATCTCACATTTAACAAGTTTTACAATTGATTCGGCGTAGACTGCAGTATGATAAATCACAACGGTAGAATAAAACGTGTGTGTAAAGCAATCTGGTTAATTAAGTGAAGTTGCTGCCAAGCGCGTGCAACAACATTGAATACGTAATTTAGTAAATTCAGAAACTACACTTTGTAGTGCACGTGCATTAGTGACGTTTCACGCGTTGTTTTCTGTTCATTTCCACGAAGTTGCAGTCACAGGAGACATTGGTGTCGTAGTCCAAGAACTGTGTATAATAATTGGCCATTGATCGGTTAAAATACGTATTTATTTTTGTTCCACTATTTACGTGAAATTTTTCGCCGCATACTTACTTACAGATGGTTAGATTACTTTTAATAATGCTTTTTTTGGTTCATATGCTTGTTATTTAAGTTATTTTTGTACTTCCCTTGACTGTATATAACAGTTTTACCGCAATAGGCAAAAGCCTACGCGGTCAGTCAATATTAAAAATAAAAAAAAAACTTAAAAAAAAAACTTTTATTTTCACCGTGAACGTGATTTATGATATGAAGCATGGTCCGAGTACCTCTAGTTAAAGTGTTTTAATTTTACATCTATTTAATTAATTTCGCGTCGAAATACTTGCCCTGGAAAATACTAATTTTCGTATTCCATTGTAGGGAAAGGCGAGAATCGTTGGAAGTGGACAGTCTCCAGAGAACAAGCAGCCAAAGCATGGTGATCTCCCAACACAGCTCTGCCACGAGCAGTCTGCACATTACGCAACGCACTATCAGCACACGCCGCACCTCTTCTACCACCATCACCACTTCCACCACCGCCAACTTGAATTTCGCTCACATTCCCGCCATCAGAGATCCCCAACAGCCAGAGGGTGACAGTAATACACTGCTGACACTCGTCCAGGCTGTCGAGCGGGGTGTCATTAACCTAGCTACTGGCACTTACGTCGATCCTTGCACTAAGACCGCTTTGCCCTTGGACCAAGCTGTCCAAGCCGGGTTGGTTGACGCCACTTGGGCGACACAGTTGAGCACACCTTTGGGTGGAACTGGTCCGCAGCCCGAGCTTAGCCAGAACTTTTCCTTGTGGGACGCCATCCAACAGGGCGTCTTTGACATCTCAAGGAATTGCTTCGTAGACCCTAACACGGGGTCAAATCTCAGTTTGGCGGAAGCCACTCGTCAAGGTTTAATCAAACAAGAGCAGGTAAGCGCGCTGGTTGAAGCGGGTTTTGTTCAAGTCACACAACTTTCTTTGGCCGAAATGATCGAACGGCAGTGGATCGACGCGGATGGACAAATCCACGATCCGGCAACAGGACGAGTACTGAGCCTGGCTGAGGCTCGCGACGCAAACTTAGTTGTAGTAGGCCCTAAAGCAGATAGTTCCACCGCGTCATCGCTAGCTGTCGCATTGTCCGATCTGATTCAGCAAGGTGTTGTTACCGAACAAGGTGAAATCGTTGACCGCAACACGGGCGAAAAAGTCTCCTTACAAGAAGCGATAGAGCGAGGCTACATTAATCCTCACGTGCATGAAATCGCTGATCCAGTCTCTCAACAACGGATCACTCTCCAGCAAGCCATAGAACGTGGTTTAATTAATGGACAAACCGGCCTTTTCTGTCCTAGTGACGACCCTGCAGCGAAAACTGTCACGTTGCATCAGGCCTTCCAAGAAAATTACATTGCCAAACCTTTAACCCTCAAAGATTGCCACGATTTGTCTTTGATCAACCCAGATGGCTCGGTCACCGATCCGGTGTTCCAAAAACCACTCACGATAATCCAAGCAATAGCCTGCGGCTTGCTCAACGCTGTTGTTCCCTCCATCACTGACATTCGTACCGGTCAGCTCGTACCTTTGTCCGAAGCGCTGCTAACAGGCTTGATCAGTCCTAACGGCCAATACGTTGACCCAGTGTCGAATCAGACTTCTCCCTTGTCTGAAGCTGTTAAACAGGGGTTAATCACCTCCGTAGCTCAAAAAATGATCTTTGACATCGATGGAATCAAGGATCCCCAAACGGGCGAGTACATCACTTTCAATCAAGCCATCAGCCAAGGGTTAGTAGACCTAAGCACTGCGTCTTTTATTGACCCTGCATCCGATCGTCGTCTGACGCTGGAAGAAGCTGCAGCGGAAAAACTCATCCAGCCACAGATTCTGAACACCCTGAAGCAGAGCATCGGCATTAAAGACCAAGAAGGCCGAGATATGAACGTTTTGCAAGCCGTGCAAAGCGGTATCTTGAACCCTATCACGGGACAAATTGTCAACCTCGAAACCGGCAAAGCCGTTCCCATCGATCTGGCCGTCGAACGAGGCCTAATCACACCCAACGGAGCAGCGTTCTTGAAAAGCTTGTTAAGCGTAACTGTCACCACAGCGACAGTGACTCACAAGATTGAAAAATATGTTACAGTCAAAGCCCCGGCTGGCGAGTCTCAACGGGTTCACGAAGCAGTTCAGCTAGCTGTCGACCAAGGCTTGGTTGACCTACAAGCTAACACTTATACCGATCCCAGCACGGGCCAAGTTATGAGTATCCAAGAAGCAATTAACTCGGGTTACTTGGTGACATTAGAACAGCGAAAAGAGTCTTCACCCAAGCGTAGCGTAGTTGAATTGCCCTCTAAGGGATTCACACTGAAAGACGCGATTGACCGAAAACTTCTTGACCCAGTCACGGGTCTTTTAGTAGTCCCCGGTACGGATCGCCTAGTTTCCCTTGAAGAATGCATTGCATTGGCCATTATTGACCCCAAATCTGCCACTGTGCTCGATCCTTCCACAGGTCATTATATATCATTGGTTCACAGTTTCGAGATCAAAGTACTCTCCGTCACGGGTCAGTATCTCGAAAAAGGTGCGAAACAACCCATCGTACTCAAAGAGGCCATTCAGAAACAGTACATAAAGTTTGAATCCAGCCAAACGACTCCGACTCCTTCGGTTTCCCCAACGCGAGTGCTGCAAGTCACGCAGGTCGAAGGTCAACCAACGCTGCTAGAAGTTTCTAGTCCCACTGAAGGCACGGTAACCACTCTCCAACCCAGTTCGTCTCCCCAAGCTACCCTAGAGCCTTTGCAAGTAGCCCCGGGTGTTTTGTTCTCGCTGGAAGACGCCAGTTTGGAGATCCAGGGTGAAAAGATCGATCTCTGCACAGCGTTAAAGCAAGGCAAGATCGCACCTACTAAGGTCAAAGTCCGTGACCCGTATTCTGGTAGGGAATTGAACATCACAGAAGCGTTCCGAAAGGGTGTAGTAAACAAAGAGACAGGGGAGTACAAGAACGCCTCTGGACGCAAACTTTCTTTGGTGGATGCAGTTCGGCTAGGGATTATTGCCGTGGCAGGTGTTCCGCTGAGTCAGGCTTTGGAAAAAGCGCAGCGCGAGAAGGAAAAGGCCTTAAAAGCCCGGTTGATGAAACCCGACTCGCTCAAAATCCTACACCCCACCACTGGCCAGGAGCTAACCTTCCAAGAAGCGGTGGAGTCCGGGCTTTTGCAGTGGCAAGAGACGGAAGACTTACCCTCTTCTCCCAGCGAAGGAGTTGAACCCAAGCAAGAAACGGTACAATTCCTAACTCCTGAACTCATGAGCAGTGTTCTGGTCACGGATCCTACAACCAAGCAAAAGATCCCTTTGCAAGTTGCGGTAGAGCAAGGTCTCTTAACGCCCAAAGAAGCCCAGACCATGCTTGAGAACCAGCCGGCGTTGAAAATCATGGATACGACTGGTTTGCCCTTGAGCGTCCCCCGCAAGCTCTCTCTCGCCGACCAAACCCGTCAGCGCATCACTACGGAGCCCAAGTTCAGCGTCGCCATCGGCCGCGCGAAGGCGGGCATGGTCGAACAGCCATGTAAACTCCAACGCATTCAGCGTCAAGTACTCAAACCCCAACAAGCCGTCGAACAAGGTCTAATCGACTCTCACACTGCTGACGTTCTTGAATCAGCCGAGATTTCTGAAGATAGCACGCTGATGGAAGCATTGGAAGCGAAGAGCGTGGATCTGGACTCAGGAGCCATTAAAGACATTTTGCACGGAGACCAGTTAACAATCAGGGAAGCTATCGAACGCAGCATCATTGACGTCCGAAATGGCGAACTATTATTCCCTGTTGCGCGAAGCTTATCCATTGCCGAGGTCGTGCAACAAGGTTTGTACGACACGAAAGCCAAGAGGTTTATTCATCCAGAAAATGGACAACTCTTGACACTGGAAGAAGCTGTGGCTTGCGAGGTGATCGACTCGTTGACCTTAGTTGTCCACCCCCGTACGGGAGAAGTCACTCCTCTAAGCCAAGCTGTCGCATCTTGGGTGGATCCTCAAACGGGGCAAATTAAGAGTCGGGAGGGTTCAATTAGCATCGTAGATGCAGTTCAGAGGAAGCTGTTTAAAGAACCTGAGGCCTCAGTCCTCATGAAGGCAGAAGACATTGTCCCCTCTTTGGCCATGACCTTACCCGTAGCACTAGAAAGGGGGTTGATCGACCCTAAGACATTTCGAGTGACCAATCCTTTACTTAAAACGGTGCACACGCTCGAAGAAGCCTTAGCGAAAGGATTCATTCTTTCCTTGGCCTATCCGGTTGATCCCAACTGTGTTTCCTTGAAGCAAGCTTTAGAAAAGGGGTTGATTGACCCCAAAGCTGGTACTTTCAAACATCCCATAACCGGTGAGGTTATGACCGTCCAAGAAGCGTTAGAAAATGGTTTGTTGATCTTGCAAACCGCCACCAGTCCTGTGCGCAAATTCTCCAAAGCCATTGACACACAAGAGATTATGGAAGTTGAAGAAAATGTGATCACAACTCATAGTTTAGATCCTAACGTAGTCGAACTCAAGTCCGGTTTTGTGCTCATTAGCCAAGATCAAGTGAAGAACGTGCATACAGGCGAGGTTCTCTCGTTGGAGAAAGCCAAACGACGAGGTCTCGTAGTAGGCATCCCTCCAGCACTCGATTTCTACGACGCCGTGGACGCCGGGCATTTGGATCTCAAAACCGGGACTTTCATTCACCCTCAGACGCAGAAATCCTACACGTTACAAGAAGCGTTGCAACAAGGTTTGGTCGAGTTCAGCGAAGGAGATTCTGTGCAATGGCGACAGGAGCCGCAAGAGAAACTCGGACAGACCACAGCAGTAATCTTCGATGCAGCGTCGCAGAGGTGTCTTACGACGGACGAAGCTCGAGCCCAGGGCATTTTAGATGACAAAAATCAGTACAAGCAACCCGGTACAGGGAAATCCATATCAGTAGCCGAAGCGGCTCAGTTAGGTCTCTTGGCTGTGTTGGGCGTCCCGGTCTTAGCCGGAATGGCCGTAGGTGGAGCGGTGAGCAAACTCTTTGAACGGCGACCTAAGCAACCGTCTCAAACTCCGATGGAAGTCAGTGACGACGTCCTTGACAGCGAAAGCTTCGTTCCTCAGTTAGCGTACCAACCGGTCGTAGCCATGTCCCTGCAAGAAGCTTTGGAACATGTCGATTCCCAAACATGTCAAGTGGTGCTGAAGTCCACTGGTGAAAAAATGAACTTACAGGAAGCTGTTAAGCAAGGTTTGATAAATCCTGAAACCTGCGTCCAGGTCAAACACCCGAATGAAATTGCCATATCGTTCACTGCCAACCAAGAGCAGGTCTGGGCAGTCGAGATGCTCAACCCTGATTTCGCCGTCCAACAAGGACTCTATGACCCCGTCGACAAACGGTTCGTTGAGTCAAATCAGCCCTTAAAGTTCGCGGATGCAGTCGCTTTAGGGTATTTTCCTAGTACGGACATTCTCGTCAAAGACCTACGTTGCAATTCAAAAGTCACTCTCAAAGAAGCGCTGGACAAATTGCTGATTGACCCCAGCACGGGACAAATGGTCGATCCCAAAACGGGCCAACGGGTAGATTTCTACGACGCAGTAGCCTTCGGTTGGATCGAAACCTCTGACGAAGCGGTGGCAGCTCATTTACAGCGCGCTGCGCTTCCTAAACCTGGTGCGGTAACGTTTCTGGCTCAAATCCGGTCCAAAGCTTACGACGTCCAAACCGGCCTACTTACCCTGCCTAACGCACCTACTGTAAAACCTTTGCCACTGCACAAAGCGTGTCAGCAGGGCCTTGTAGCTCCGGATTCGCTAACGTATCACGATCTGTCAACTGGCGAAGTCATGCCATTGACAGAAGCGGAGAAACGTGGACTTGTGGATTTGAAACAAGGTTTGATTGTCAACGACTTAACCCAGCCTAAACTCGACTTCCGTGCTGCTGTTTTGCAAGGTATTCTTCAGCCTCTGCGTCACCCTTGGACCCTTGAGGCTGCTATTCAACAGGGTTTGTTTGACCCTAAGTTGGGGTTGTTCAAAGACCCTGACACGCTTCAAACCTTCGGCTTGGAAGAAGCTCTCCGGCGAAGGTTCCTTCATCCCTTTGCCTCCGAGATCCAAGACCCTTTGACAGGGAAATTCGTTGCGCTAGACGAAGCGCTCGAGAAGAGTTTGATCAATCCGAAAACAGTAAAACTAAAAACCAAGCACCACGGAGAGGTCAGCTTGGATAAAGCCCTGGCGTTAGGCTTACTCGCCTCCAAAGCTTCACCACTGAATTTAATGGACGTACTGAAGGAAGGCATGTACAATCCCGAGTCCAAACGCTTTGTAAACCCATTCACGGGAGAAGAAGAAACGCTGCAAGAAGCATTAGCCGCGGGTTGGATTAGTCCCGACTCGGTTCGCGTCCAAGTGTCTCCTGACCAAACTTTGACCCTGGCGCAAGTTGCTGCAAGCAGTGTAGCTCTTGATTGGGAAGAGCTACTGCAGTCGGGCCAACTCATCCCTGAGACGAAAACTTGCTTAAAATTACAAGAAGCTATCGCTAAAAGATTCTATAACCCCGAGACCGGGTTATTTACACTCCCACAAACCCAACATGCCCTCACATTACTTGAGGCCATTAAACTGGGCTTGGTCGATGCCGAATCCCTAGCTCTCAAAGACCCTCGCTCAGGAGCGTTGCTCACTGTCAAAGAAGCGCTTGACATAGGTCTTATCAATGGTCAGACCAGCACAGTTGTCGACCCCGTAACGGGTGCAGAAATGGATCTCATGGAAGCAACCGAACGCGGCTTACTGTTGTCTTCTCAACGGAAATTGTCCGTTACCGAAGCGGTGAACCATGGTCTACTCGACGTCCAAGCGGGTCGTTGGATCTTGCCCGAAACTCATCGCCGTGTCCCGATCTCTGAAGCAATTAGAGAAGGTGTCCTGGACCCCGAAGCCACCTTAGTTAAGGACGCCTCCAATGGTCAAGTGATGACTTGGCAGCGCGCTGTTAAGGAAAGCATACTTGATCCTAAGGCCAGCACGCTAAAGACGGGCAAGTTCCAGAGGGTCAACTTTGAGGAAGCGCTAGAGATGGGCTTGTTTATAGAAATTCAGCGACCCATTCTCGTTAGCGAAGCAATTGTCAAAGAGGTGTACAACCCAGAAACCGGCCTTTTCTTGGATCCGCGTTCAAGTCAGTTCTTAACGCTCGCTGAAGCGATCGAGAGCGATCTCATTGACCCTGAATCGGTCCATGTGAAAGATACTCGCCAAGGGTTTTTACGCAAGCTTTCATTAGCGGTAGCTATCGAACTGGGTTTAGTCAATGGCGAAACGGCCGTGGTTACCGATTTTAGTCGTAACAAGGCACAGTTCAAACTCCATGAAGCGTTTGCCGAAGGCTTGTTGGTCGACTCCCGAGGTCCGCTGTCTTTACAGCGCCTTATCCGCCAAGGTCTCTACGATAAGGACACGGGCAAAGTTATCGATCCCAACTCGGGTAAGCTTATTACGCTCCACGAAGCTTTGCGTCGGTACGTGGTCCATCCCGCGTTACCCTGCTACTGGGATGAAGGTTCACGCAAACTTCTGACGCTGGCCCAAACCTGCTGCGCTTCCATCATCGACCGACGCCAGGGGAAACTCAAGTTACCCACGGGTGAATGGATTCCCTTAAGCGACGCATTAGAAAAAGGCTTTATTGTTGACATCGAGAGACCGTTCTCCCTCTACGAAGCGATATCCATGGGCTTGTATGACGACACTTGCCAAGCTTTCGTTCATCCCGCCACAGGTCGAAGACTTAACTTAGAAGACGCTTGTCGCGAAGGTTTGATTGACCCTGAGACGTCCATCATCAAACACGCTACCACGGGCAAGTTCATGAAATTGAACGAAGCCATTCAATTCAACGTCATCAAACCACGTGAAAGTGCGTACCTAATCCCCAGCACAGACCAGCTCATTCCTCTTAGCGAAGCCAAGCAACGCCAGTGGATCGTCACCGCGAAAAAAGGCCTGACTCTAGAAGAAACGCTAGACAATGGACTCTTTATCCCAGAAACTGGCAAGTTTGTCGATCCTAGTGTAGGTGACTCACTCGACCTTGCTCAAGCTATACAGCATGGCCTCATTGACCCGACGACTACTTGCTTCGTCGACCCCGTAACCAACCAGCTGAAGAGCCTGAAAGCTGCCATCGAAAGCGGAGACGTGGAGCTTAGTCGTGGCCGCGTTTATGACCCCAAGTCCAAAAAGAGCCTGACGTTGGACGCTGCGTTTGAGAAACGGTTGTTAGTCACGAGCGAGCGCCCTGTTACGTTCAATCAAGCCGTGGGTCGCGGCAACATCGATTTTAACCAAGGGACCTTCACCGACCCTCGGTCAAGACAGCAATGCACCTTAGAAGACGCCATCACCATGGAACTGATTGACCCCGAATCTGCCGTCATTCGCCATCCGCAGACCGGTCGTTTTTGCACTTTGAAACGCGCCATTGCCGAAAACTTAATCGACCTTAAGAAACGGGCCATGCTGGACCCTCGGACGGGTCGTTTCACTTCCTTTAGTATTGTGTTTGAGCAAGGAACGGTCGTTTTCCTTAGAGAACCCTTGTCGTACGACGCTGCTGTCGAAAAGGACCACTTGGACCAAACCAATGGTCAGTACACCGACCCTACATCGCAGGAGGTTTTCAACCTGAAGCAAGCCACCTCACAAGGTTTGATTGACGGCGAGTCAGCGTTGGTTGTTGACAAGCTGCTGAACAAGCTCGTCAAACTCAGCAAATCGTTTGCGATTAATTTAGTTGACGCTGAGAAGGGTTTGGTATTCAATACGACCACCAATCAGGTGCTGCCGTTGAATGCCGCCAGGCAGGCGCGGTTGCTCTTTACACCCAGCCAGGCTTTTACACTGTTAGAAGCTTTGGCCTTTGGATTGTACAATACTGAGACTGGCACGTTCCTTAACCCTTACACTAACACGTCTCTCACGCTCGAGCAAGCCATCGAGCGGGGGTTGGTAGACCCTACCACCACCTTAGTACGACACGCTAGTACGGGAGATATCGTACCTTTGTTAGAAGCCATCACTACCGGGTTGGTCAACGCCCAAACCGGACAAGTGGTCGTGAGTGATGAAAGCCGAGTCAATCTTTTGGACGCTCGGGAACGTGGCTGGCTCCTTACAGCAGAAGCCAGGGTAAGAAGGGGCTTAAACCATGTTGGCATGGATTCTACCCTCCACCCCAATACATCCCTCCCTTTTTACGACTGTTTCTTGCTTGTTGAACTCGTGACCTTTCAGACTCCCCTTTTACCTTACCAGAAACGTAAGGAAAACTCCCCTCAATCCCTTTTTTTAAAACTCCGCGTGTTCTAAAGGTACTTCCCATTACGGAAGTTGGGGGCTTGGGATGCAAAACCTCTAAATGCTTATTTCAGTTTCTTCGTTGAGAAACCGTTGCGTCTCGGGAATGGTGGAAAGAATTCAGCTTTCGGCTTTGACATGTTTAACCAACGCAATTAATGCTCTTAACGCATGAGGTGCATAATTTTTGATGGAACATGACCATGATGAAGATTTAGTGGCGTGTTGATGTACAGAAATGCTCGGTAGCGTTTATTGTTTTGGGTTGATGTTGATGTGTGTGAAATGAGTCGTATGTGCGCTTTAATGCTTTTCTACTAACACATTTGCGAAAGGGTGTGTATTAATTTTACCTCTTCACGTTTATAGCAAGCAATGGAAGAGAAGTACAAACTGTGCGACGACAGCATTGCTAAATTACTGTCATGGATGACCAACGTCGAATCGCAGTTAGCTAACCAAGAGATGGTCCGCGAGGATATTGCGGAACTGAAAAATCAAATCAATGTCGTTAAAGTACGCATCGTACCAACTTGGTGGTAAAGTATAAGGGCAAAGCACTAATTGTGTGGTTTTAGGGTATCCGAGATGACGTGGGAGGTCATAACAAGCCGGTGAACCATTGCTTAGATCAAGCGCGCTTACTTTTGGTCCAAGGAGGTGACGTGCTATCCGCTGAGGAGTTAGCAACCTTAGAACGCAATGCTGAAGAATTAAAGCAACGTTATGACCGCTCAAACGACCAGACCGACAAAGTGTTGCGCAAACTCGGTTCCGCGTTGGATGAGCTCACCAAGTTCCGCACGGAGCTGACCACCTTCAAGACCTGGCTCAGCAAATCGACCAAGACTTTGGAAGAACGCGAAAGGTGGCTAGGCAACTTGAATCGCATCCAAACGAGCACAGAAGCCAATCGCGAATTAATCAGCGACGTGATAGCTCATCAGGCTGATTTACGTTTCATTACCATGGCCGCCCAGAAATACTTGGATGAATCCAAAGATCATCTGCAAGTGTTGAACCAATTCCGCACTTCTTTGCCCCAGCGCTTGTCGCACATTGAACCCAAGGATTCAGTAGTCAAGCAAGAAGTCGCCGATGCTGCTGCAGGATTCCAAGATCTGGTTAAACGAGCTAACCGACTCTCCGATAAGATGGCTGCCATTGGGTCCAAGCAAAAGGAGTATCATGAAGCTGTCACCAAAGCCAAGTCTTGGCTCAAGGACGTTGAGCCCAAAACCAACAAGATCGTCAATGAACCCTTGGGAGCTGAGCCGAAAACGGTGGAAGATCAGTTGAATCGCGCCAAGGCCTTGAACCACGACTTTATGGCTTCGGAGCGCCTGATCGAAAATACCAAACAAGCCGCAGCAGGTTTGCTGCACGCTTTGGAAGGCGATATTCCTGAAGTGGACAAACAAAACTTGGAAGGAACACCGGTCGAAATTGAAGAAAAATACCGTCGCTTATCGGTAGCACTTGCTGACAAGTGTCAACTGTTGGATACGGCGTTGGTGCAAAGCCAAGGCGTGCAAGAAGCTCTGGATACTTTGAACACGTGGCTCGGCCAAGTAGAAAATCAGCTCAAGAACGCTAGTAAACCGGCCAGTTTGTCACGCGAACGTTTGGAAGAGCAAATCCGCGAGCACCGTCAAATTGCTGGTGATGTAGAGAGCAAGAAACCGAGCTTTGATAGTATCAACCAGGCTACTGCACAGTTGATCGCCAACCCGGATAACGCCCGTATCGCTCGCAAGATCGACACCAAAATGAAGGACATGAACTTGCGTTTCGACAAGCTGCAAGAACGCGTGGAAAAACGAGGCGAAGCCTTGGACGAAACCTTGGCCCAACTTGAAGCCTTCCAAGTCCAGGTGAACCAGTTCGAGGAATGGTATTTGGTAGTTGTAGAAACCTTGGAATCTCCGGATGTACTCCGTATTTCGGCGGAACAAATGGCACAGCGCGTGGAAGATGCCGCTCGCCAACGCGACGCCCGTAAGGGTGACTATGACGAGCTGATGAAGAACGGAAAGAACTTGGTGGCTAAGAAGGACGTTATCGATACCACGCCTATTCGGGAAAAGATGAAGACCTTGGAAGTCCAATGGAAGGACTTGAATGCGATTATTGACGAGAGCCAAAAGGATGGCCGAGCCCGAATTGAACAACTGACGGCTTACGAGAAACTCCGTGACCAAGTCGTGGACTGGTTGGAGCGTACTGAACGCCGCGTTGAACATTTGGAACCTGTAGCTGTCGATGCCGAAACTTTGAAGAGACAGACCGAAGAAATTAAAGTAAATTATTATTATATGAATTGATGTAAAATAATAATGTAAATCTCTCGTAGCCGTTGGTTAAAGAGCATCGCGACTACGGTCCCACCGTTGAACGCGTGGTAGATTTGGGAAATTCCTACGACGCCATCCTCAAAGGTGAACGTCCCGAAAGCCCTCGCCGCCGTAGTTCGGCAAGTCCAACAAAGCGTCCGTCAATTACGACATGTAAGCCATATTTTTCTTTATTATATTTTTTTCTCGAATGGGAATGCTCTTGGGAAAAAATGTAGGGTATAAAGTCGTGGTCCGTAGGGTATAAAAGTCTTCAAGGAAATTATTTCGGATCATCCTTTCTTGTGTTGGTCGTACAAGTGTGATGGAAGTAGTCTAGCAATGGCCAAAAAATTCCCTTTCTTTGCTCTCCTTTATCCTGTTATACCTCAATTCGTTGCCATTTTGTGCCTGTTTTGGTTCTTGGTCCTCTATTGCCCCTCGATTTTGCATGTGAAACAGTGCGCCGTCCTTCCCAAGATATCCGTAGCCCGTCGCCCACCAAAACTCCCAATGGTCAAAGCCCATTGACCAATAGCGCATCGTCAGGCTTCAGCAGCAGACGCTCGTCCCAAGATGGATACGTGCCTTTGGAAGGTAGTGGTAGTAATTTTTCCACGCCCTTGCTGTTCTTTCCCTATGTTTGTTGCTCTCTCTCCGTGGCTTTCTCACCTTGGGTTGCATTTCTATGAGTTTTTAATTTTTCGTATCGCATGCCTGGTTTAACAGTTTTGGGTCTGGTGTGGGTGTGAAAACGAATAATGGATTTAGAGCAGAGAAGTTTAACGACCTTTGTTCTAATTGCAGACGCCAGTCCTGTTCAGCAGCAGCTGAACGAAATCTGTCACCGGTACTCGTTACTGGGAACCAAGTTAGGCGACCGCCAAAGCGAACTTGATTCGATGAAAGAGGAAGCAAAGAAACATTCGGAAGCTTTGCGAACTTTGGCCGCTTTCTTGGATAAGACAGAACGCCAATTGCCGCGTGATTCACTTGTCCCACAGACGAAGGAAGACGCCGAGAAACAGTTACGCAGTGTCAAGGTAAACATTAGTACTATCGCCTGAACTGAAAAGTTCGGTAGTACCATTTGAGTGACCATGCAGCCTAGATACGTAAAATTCATAGTTTTTTTCACATAGGTGGCTTTAAATAATCGTTATTTAAAAATTCAGTTACTCACACGACTACACCGTTGCCGTGTATTTCAATAAAATTCCTAAATATTTTTCCGATATTTTTTTTACAAATTATTCACATATTGCACAATTGTTTAGTACTGTTTGTTTATATTTGTGAATATTTTTATGGGATTTTAATAAATATTTTTATTGTTTCGTGTTTAGAACTTGTTGGAAGACATGTACGAGAAGCAGCCCCAATTAGACAGTTTGAAAAATCAGGTGACAGACCTTTTGCGACGCAAAGCCAACGTTCCTGGCGCTGCTCAGCTGCACGAAGATGTATCGACAGTTTCTGGTCGTTGGAAGGAGGTGCAAGATAGGTGCAAGCAAAAGGCTCGTTTCTTGGAAGATGTGAAAGATTTCCATGACACCTACGAGCAACTGTCTTCGTGGTTGGTATCCAAGGACCGTATGATGTCTGTCCTGGGACCCATCGCTTCTGATCCACGTTTGGTCCATAACCAACTGCAGCAAGTTCAGGTGAGTTATCTTTGCAATCTTCTTTTTGTCTATGTAACCTTTCAACCTTGCAGATATTGAAGTGGTCGTTACAAATTATTAATTACCTTTCATAGTCTCGGATGGGAATTTGTGAATTCGATAAACCGTTTGTGAATAACATTGTAAGCGACTTTATATTCATCTTTCTGTGTAGGTTTTGCGTGAAGAGTTTAAGAGCCAAGAACCCCAAGTGCAACAGTTGGAGCATTTAGCTGATGTGCTCTTACAACAAGCGGAACCTTCTTCGCCTGACGGCCGTCGCATCAACGACAAGATGGCTGTAGTCAGCGCTAAGTGGTCTGATTTGATTGGTCGCCTTGAAGATCGTAAGCAAAGCTTGGATGCTGCATCTGGCACAAGCCGCCAATTCTACGCTAATTTGGGACAGTTGCAAGATGCTTTACAACGCATTTCAGATGAGTTGGACGACTTGGCTGTAGAAAAAGCCTACCCCGAGGAACTGCTCAACAAATTAGACGTAAGAAAATCTTCTTAGTTGTTGGTCGTGTTCAGTCATTCGACTAAACATGCCTTTCTGCCCCATATTTAGTCTCTTGAGGAGCAATTAGAGTTCCAGCGACCTTTGTTGGCCGAAGTGGAAGCTGTCAGTGAGCAGTTATGCGCCATTTTGAGTGATGCCTCTTCCAAGGCTGAAATTAGCCACAAGTTGGGCCAGGTGGACAAGATGCATAACCAATTGCAGAAGAAATTGGACAACCGCAAAGCCGAGTTGGAGAATCTTTTACGTGACTCGCGCGAGTTCGGTGCACAATGTAACGATCTCCAAGATTGGCTTAATGCTTACGGCACAGCTTTACAAGGCAAGCTTTTGGTATCGGCTGATAGAGAAAGGCTGAAACAACAGCTGCAAGACGCTGAGGTAACATTAAACTTTCCGTGTGGGAGTGAATTTAGCTAAAATTTTTGTTTTCTAGCCCGTGTATAAGGAGGTGATGAGCAAAGAACACGAAGTTATCATGATGTTGGACAAAGGACATGAACTTGTGGCGCAGTCGCCTAGTAAAAACGATGCCCGTGCCTTGCAAAAGACTTTGGAGAGCATTAAAGCCCAATGGGACCATTTACGTCAACAAGCAATGGAAAGACACACGCGCTTGCAAACTTCCTCTGTAAGTATCGTCGTTCTCTAAAATTTCTTTCTATAGTCAAACTCTTTTTCACCAATTACTAAATTCAGGCTACTATGGCAAATTTCCACTTCGAATTTGTCGCAAATCGAAATTGAGCTCTGGTATTTTGTTTTCCATTTGTAGACAACAGCAAATAAGAAAAATTAAAAATCAAATTTAGTTGCCCAAATAAAAAATTAGTTGCTAAAAAATAGATATTTGACGTCTTTTCTGCGTGTAGGAACTTTGCCGTAAATTCGACAACGCCGAGGAAGCATTCTTGCCGTGGTTGACTCAAGCGGAGCGTAAACTTTCCCATCTTCCGCCAGTAGCGTTCCAGAAATCCGAGTTGGACCAACAGCTCAAGGAAATCCACGCTTTCCGCAACGAATTATCCCGTCACAGCGCTGCTTTCGAGACACATAAAGGCTTAGGCGAAACTTTCCTTAAATCTTGCGACGCTGACAAAGAAGGTGTCAAGAACGAGCTCACCAGTCTGCAGAAACGCTGGGACGACGTCAATACCGGCATTTTAGAACGCTCCCAATCCTTGGAAGACATTAGTCAGCGCGTGGGCGAGTTCACCGAGCACCTGCGTGACGCTCAGCACGCCCTCCAGCGCGTAGAGGACCGCCTAGCTTCACACGACGCCCTAGGCAACGCGGCCAAGGATTCAAAGCTTCTCGACAGAGTCAAAGCTATCTTAGACGAAGCTGTCAAGCTCGAAAAGGGCGTGGAACGCGTTCAAGATTTTGCGCGAGGACTCGTTACCGACGCCCATGCTCATGGCTCCGACGCTTCCCACATTGATCAACAAGCCCATGACTTGGCCGAGCGCTATGGCGAGCTCAAAAACCAACTTCAAGAACGGTGCCAAGACTTGGAAACGTCATCCCAGGCGTTGGCGCAATACAACGAGCAAGTCAAGGCCGTTTCGGGAGATTTGTCCGCCTTGGAGGCGGAATTGAACGAAATGCAGCCACCTGCTCGTAACATGGACAGTTTGAAGTCTCAATTGGACGAAGTTCACGAGTTTATGGATAAACTCGACAACCAACACCATCACCTGGAAGCTGCTTTCCGTGCTGGGGCGGAGTTGGTGAGCCAAGGCCACGCCCAGGATGCCCAAGTTACCAAGGAGCAACTGGACGGCTTGAAGAACCAGGCGGCTCGTATCGGAACCAAAGCCCGCGCGCGTGAAGAAGAAGTAGTGAAGGTTATGCGCAACATGGAAGACTTCTACCAATTGTTTGACAACGTCATCCGCCTGGTGGACGATGCCACCCGCGAAGAACGTAGCTTCAAGCCCATCGGTGGTGATGTCGACCTGATTCGTCAACAGCAAGCTGAGTTCCGTGCGTTCTGCGACGCGTACACCGCACCTCTGCAGAAAGAAGTGGAAGAAGCCAACAGGCTAGGTCAAGGCTTAGTGAAATCTGCCGCTAACGGCGTTTCCACCTCGGCTTTGGAAAGTGATCTGGAGAAGATGAATGATCGTTGGAACAACTTGAAAGCGAAACTCCACGAACGCGAACGGCGTTTGGATGTTGGCCTGTTACAGTCCGGTAAATTTAAAGAAGCTTTGGAAGGACTTTCCAAATGGCTTTCGGACACGGAAGAAATGGTGGCTAACCAGAAGCCGCCCTCGGCCGATTACAAAGTCGTCAAAGCTCAGTTGCAGGAACAGAAATTCCTCAAGAAGCTACTTCTCGATCGCCAGCAATCCATGTCCTCCTTGCTGGACATGGGTCACGACTTGGCTGCCCATGCCGATTCACACGAGAAGAAGGAAATCGAAGAGCAACTGCAAGAACTGGTCGCACGCTTTGATGCTTTGACCGCCTCCGCAGACGACCGTATGGGAGCGCTGCAGAAAACGATGTCGGTCGCCAAGGACTTCCAAGACCAACTCACGCCGATTTTGGATTGGCTCGAGAAAATGGAGAAGAAAATTAAGGATATGGAAACCGTGCCCACGGATGAGGAGAAAATCCAGCAGAAAATTGAAGAACACGACCTACTCCATGATGACATTCTACGCCAGAAACCAGCATTCGATGCTTTGGCGGACGTAGCCACCGCTCTCATGGCTTTGGTAGGTGACGAAGAAGCAGCTGGGCTGGCAGATCGCCTTGCCGACCTTACAGATCGCTATGGCTCATTGGTGGAACAATCCGAAGCTCTCGGACGTTTGCTGTGCGATGCTAAATCCGGTCTCCGACACTTGGTTCTTTCGTATGAAGATTTGTTGGCATGGATGGAAGACATGGAAGTCCGTCTAGCGCGGTACCGCGTCTTGTCTGTCCATGTGGAGAAACTCTTGGAGCAAATGGACGAATTGACCGACTTGACCGAAGAAGTAGCTGGTCAGCAGAAGCCTTTGGATGATGTGGTGGACACGGGCTTGGAGCTTATGCCTCACATTTCGAACGAAGAGGCATTGCAGCTCAAAGACAAACTCGACTCGGTACAACGCCGCTATGCTGAATTGACCAACCGTGGCTCGGACTTGCTCAAACAAGCCCAAGACACCTTGCCCTTGGTGCAGAACTTCCACACAGCCCATAACCAAATCGCCGACTGGTGCATGGATGCTGAAAAGCGTTTGCAAGCTATTGAATCCTCCGGTGGCTCCAGCGCCGGTGCAGAGGCCGATATCGAGTTGTTGGAGAGCGAATTGGCAGACGCCAAGACCTTGCTTGAGACTGTGAACATCAGTGGCCCGCAATTATGTCAGAGATCGCCCGGTGAGGGAGCCACTTTCATTGAAAGCTTGGTAACCCGCGACAACCGTCGTTTCGATGCCATTTGCGAGCAAATCCAACGCAAGGCCGAACGTATCCACCTGTCTAAACAGCGTTCTATGGAAGTTGTGGGCGACTTGGACGAGTTGCTGGACTGGTTCCGTGACACCGAGTCGCAGTTGACCGAAGCTGAACCACCAAGCTCCGATCCGGATGTGATCCGTGTCCAATTGAAGGAGCACAAAGCGCTTAGTGAGGATATTTCTAGCCAAAAGGGTCGCGTTAGAGATGTTCTATCTGCTGCCAAGAAAGTCTTGCGCGAAGGTGCTCAAAGTGGCGATAAAGAGCTTATTCGTGAGAAAATGGATGATTTGAAGGACACCATGGAACACGTTTCGCAATTGAGCTCTGATCGTCTGTCCATCTTGGAACAAGCTTTGCCATTGGCAGAGCATTTCTTTGATGCCCATGCTGAACTCAGCCACTGGTTAGACGACATGGAAGCGGAATTGCCACGTCTCGACACGCCAGCTTTGCGAGCCGACCAGATTGTTAAGCAACAAGAAGGCAATAAAGCGCTGTTGGCGTTGGTCAACGAACATAAACCGTTGGTAGATAAACTCAACAAAACAGGCAGCACCTTAGCCAAGTTGTGCTTGGATGAGGAGGGCGCTCGGGTCCATGATATCATGGACAGTGATAACGCACGTTACAACGCCGTTCGAAGCAGCTTACGTGAACGTCAACAAGCGCTCGAAGAAGCTTTGCAAGAAACGAGCCAATTCTCAGACAAATTGGACGGTATGTTGGCAGCTTTGGCATCCACGGCCGAGCAAGTTAAAGCCGCCGAGCCAGTGTCCGCCCATCCAGACAAAATCCAAGAACAAATTGCTGATAACCAGGCCGTAGTTGAGGACTTGGAGAAGCGAGAATCGGCGTTCGAAGCTGTCAAACGCGCCGCTGACGATGTCATCAGCAAAGCGGGCACTTCTTCCGATCCTGCTGTTAAAGGTACACTTTGTATTTCCGTAGTCCATGGCATTAATCTTTTGTGAGTTTTACTTGATTACGCTTAATACTATTGTCTAACTTTCACCTGTATTTTCATTGCGTTGTTTCCGATTTTAAAAATGACTATTTCGGTAGTTTTCGCGCGCACAGACTTTACTGCAAATTAAAGCTCAACTTAATACTTTTGATTTCACTTTACCTTTTTGTTACGTTTCATTCAACCTTCAAACTTTTGTTTTCTACAAGCTTCGTTTGTACAAATATTGACAACGAAGTGTAAAAAATAAATATTATTACTCAAATGTATTTTCATCTTTTTTTATTTTCTCAACTGTAGGATGGTTAATATTTGTTCCACTTTCTTTTCCACAGATATTAAGAGCAAATTGGAGCGCTTGTCGAGCCTCTGGGATCATGTGTTGGCAGCTACTGGTGAACGTGGCCGATCTTTGGAAGAAGCATTAGCTGTTGCCGAGCGGTTCTGGGATGAATTGCAAGGCGTCATGGCCGCCTTGCGCGACTTGCAGGAAACCTTGCAGTCGCAAGATCCTCCCGCCGTGGAGCCAGCTACCATCCAGCATCAGCAAGAAGTGCTGCAAGAAATCAAACAAGAAATCGAGCAAACCAAGCCCGAAGTGGAACAATGCCGCCAGACTGGTCAAGATTTGATGGCCTTGTGCGGCGAGCCGGATAAACCTGAAGTGAAGAAACACATTGAAGATTTGGATCATGCCTGGGACAATATTACTGCCTTGTATGCCCGAAGGGAAGAAAATCTCATTGATGCAATGGAAAAAGCTATGGAATTCCACGATACGCTCAATGTATGTCTCTTTTTTATCAGTTTGAATGCAGGAAATATATATTTTTTTCTTATTTCTAGGATTTGCTGGAGTTCTTGGAAGGTGCCGAGAAGAAGTTCGGTGGTATGAAACCTTTGGGTTCGGACATTGAAACTGTCAAAGACCAGATCGAGCAGCTTAAGAACTTTAAGGCAGAAGTAGATCCGCAAATGGTCAAAGTCGAAGCTTTGAACAGGTATGAAGGATTTTTTATTGTATTATATTTGAGTACGGTAAAAGTAACTGGAATTGACCCTTGTTAGATGGAATAGATACCGACGTTAATTTATATTTTTCTTTTTTATTTGTTTCGTACTGTGTCATCCCCAGGAGTTTACGAAGGCAAGTTTGTCACGTGTGTGTACTTCCTAATATTTGAATTTACGTAGCTAATAATGTTTTGCCAGTGTTAGATCCCGCACCACAATAGTTATGTGTGCACACACACGAACTGCATGAATTGTTGTCATAGATATGCATGGCTGTGGAAATTCATTCGTATTGTAAACTAATTATTGATCTTCTATCGATTATAGGCAAGCTAGTGAATTAACGGAGAGAACCACTCCCGATCAAGCCGCGGTGTTGAAGGAACCTTTGAGCAAGGTGAACAAACGCTGGGAAGATCTGCTTCAAGCCATGGTCGAACGCCAGCGCGAGTTAGAACACGCTTTACTCCGCTTGGGTCAATTCCAGCACGCTTTGACCGAATTGCTGGTATGGATCCAGCGTACGGACGCCAATTTGGACGAACTGAAGCCCGTTTTTGGTGATCCGAACGTTATCGAGGTCGAATTAGCTAAACTGAAGGTTTTGGTCAACGACATCCAAGCGCACCAAACCAGTGTCGATACGTTGAATGACGCAGGTCGCCAGTTGGTAGAAACGGACCGAGGATCGGTAGATGCCAACGCGACTCAGCAGCGTTTGACATTGCTCAACCGCAAGTGGAATGATTTGCTCGAAAAATCCTCCAATCGTCAGAAAGAGTTGGAAGACGCCCTCAGGGAGGCGCAGGCTTTCAACGCAGAAATCCAAGACCTCCTCCTCTGGCTGAGTGACATCGACGGCGCTTTGACGACCTCCAAGCCTGTGGGCGGTTTGCCAGAAACGGCCTCCGAGCAGTTGCAACGCTTTATGGAAGTGTACAACGAACTGGAACAAAACCGGGCTAAAGTGGAGTCGGTCCTTCAGCAAGGGGCTGACTACCTGAAACGCTCCACAGACGGCGCTGCCACGTCGCTGCAACAGAATCTGCGTACCTTGAAACAACGCTGGGATAATGTCATGAACCGCGCCAATGACAAGAAGATCAAGCTGGAGATTGCTTTGAAGGAAGCCACGGAATTCCATGAAGCTTTGCAAGCTTTCGTCAACTGGCTCACGGACGCCGAAAAGACCCTCAGCAACCTGAAACCCGTCTCGCGCGTTTTGGATACCATCCTGGGACAGATCGAGGACCACAAGAACTTCCAGAAGGACATTGGAGCCCAGCGTGAGGTTATGATCTCGTTGGACAAGAAGGGAACACACTTGAAGTATTTTAGTCAGAAACAGGACGTCATTCTCATCAAGAACTTGCTCATCAGCGTCCAGCACCGTTGGGAACGCGTTTTGTCCAAAGCGGCTGAGCGCACCCGCGCGCTGGATCTCGGCTACAAGGAAGCTAAAGAATTCCATGACGCATGGTCGGATCTGTACAAGTGGCTGGATGACGCCGAAAAGAGCTTTGACGATTTGGTCATGCAACTCGGCAACGATCCCACCAAAATCAAGAACTTGTTGGCTAAACACAAAGAATTCCAACGCACTTTGGCCGGAAAACAACCCACCTACGATGCCACCATGCGTCTGGGAAAGAGTGTGAAAGAACGCGCGCCCAAGACGGACGAACCGGTCATTAAAGACATGTTATCCGACTTGAAGAACAAGTGGCAGACGGTTTGCAACAAATCCGTGGACCGCCAGCGCAAACTCGAAGAAGGTTTGCTCTTCTCGGGGCAATTCAAAGACGCCTTGCAGGCATTGGTTGACTGGCTGTGCAAAGCCGACGCCCTCCTGGTTGAAGACGGCCCGGTTCACGGTGATTTGGATACCGTAATGGCCCTACGAGAACAACACAAAACGTTTGAGGAAGAATTGGCCAACCGCGCCACGCAGGCTGATTCCGTACGTAAAACTGCCCAAGGCTTGCTAGCTAGTGCCGGTCCTGAAGATGTCAAACACATCCAAGGTCAATTAGACCAGTTGAATTCCACTTGGGACAAGGTCAATACGGCGACGAAGAAGCGCGCCATGCGACTGGATGACGCTTTAACCCAAGCTGAGGCCCTCCATAAGGCTGTTAACATGTTATTGGAGTGGTTGTCTGACGCCGAGATGAAATTGCGATTCGCTGGACCCTTGCCGGATGACGAACACGAAACAAGGGAGCAAATGTTAGAACATGACAAGTTCATGGCAGAAATGGCCAGCCGAGAAGGAGACAAGGATAAGACCTTGGCTCTTGCACAAGATATCTTGTCCAAATGCCATCCCGACGCTGTTACGGTCATTCGGCACTGGATCACCATCATTCAGTCCCGATGGGAGGAAGTCACATCTTGGGCCAAACAAGTAAGCCTTGACTCTTTTAAATTTTTTATGCTATTCTTTATTTATTTTGTACTATTTATTTTCTATTCCATTATTTTGCGCGAGAATATTAAATTTGGGAAAAATGAATAGAAATAATCAGGAAAAAACACTAACAAATTCTCTTTACTTAACGCAGCGCCATACTCGTTTGGAGGACCATTTGAAGTTGTTGCGTGAAATGGCTACTTTGTTGGAAGAATTAATGGCCTGGTTGCAGAGCGCGGAGAACAATTTGATTACTTTGGAAGCGGAGCCTCTGCCCGATGACTTGCCGTCCATTGAAGGCTTGTTGAACGAACACCAGAACTTCATGGAAGGTTTGGCCGCACGTCAGCCGGAGGTCGACCGTGTTTGCAAGACGAAACAACCCAAGTTGAGTGTAGCTGGCAAAGATCGCAAACAATCTCGGGCTAAATCGACTGCCTCGTACGTTTATCCGTCCAAGCATACCTTCTCTAAACCTTCTCTTCTTCTTAACCTTCTCTAAACCGTAACTAAACTCTCTTGTTCTTGAAAACAGAGCACCGGACCGCGAAGTGAGCTTGAGTCCTACCAGGGAATCCTCGCCTGAACATGATGCTCGTCGTATGAGGTAAGTGAAAGCTTTTCGGTGGTTGTTGTAGAGTAGTGAACAAATTTACATATGGTATGCATGCGAGTCATTAACAAGTGACCTAAATTGCCGGTGGAATAACGCTATGGTTAACACTCATCCCTTGTGTTACCAAACAGATTAACGCCTGAGCGCGACTCGTACTACACTCGGTTTGGGTTCCGTAAAATCAGGTTAGTAACTGTAGTTGACAAAAGGAGGAAGCGGGCTTATTTGAGAAGCTAACGATTCCTAATTAATGGCTGTTGCCCCCCAGCCTGTGTTAAAGTCTTAATAGAACCATCTTGTAATTTTGGTCGTTTTGTAGCTATGCCAACCGTGCACCTTCAAGGGAATCTACGCCTGGTCCTCAACAGCGGAAGCCAAGGTACGGTATTCTGCTTCTACTTTCTTTCTTTCGTTCTTTTTTTTCTGTTTTTTCTCTTTATGCACCGTAGTGGGGTTTGAAGCACGGGAATGTCAAAGTGCATGTTTTTTTATTCCGTTTCTGTTTTCCCTTCTGTTCGTGTTGTAGCCAAGCATCTACCGTTGGTCATGACGGCAGAGAAACTTCGCCAATGAGGGATTATCCCAAACCTTGGATGGCAGGAGCTAGGTAATTGCACCCGCCTTTTGTTTCCGTATTGTAAACTTGCACCGTTTTTATTACATTTTCCTCTAACCTGTTTTTTTTTTGCGAATGAATGACATTGTCTTGTGTTCTTGTGCTTTCGTGTTGGGGTAGTCGTGCCAGCCCTGGTCGCGAGACATCTCCAGAGGCTTGGCCACATATTGGCCCTCGATTTGTTAGTACGCCTGCGCTTGGTCCCAACCGAAAGGGAAGGTATGAAGCATCGTCGCCGCGAAGATTTGAGTTTTCAGAGATATCTGGGATTTCATTTGATTTTTTTCTCATTTTGTAGCAAGGTGAGCACTGAAGTGACGCCCAAGAATCCGCGTGCCAAGCAATTATGGGACAAGTGGCGCAATGTATGGATGATGGCCTGGGAACGCCAACGACGTCTCCAAGATAAATTGGCTTACTTACAAGAACTAGAGAAAGTCAAGAACTTCAGCTGGGATGACTGGAGACGACGCGTATGTGCTTTGCCTTATATTTTATCGTTGCTTACAAGTCTTCTTCAGAATTGTTTTTGTTTTCAATAACTTTTTTCTTTCACTCCTTAACTGTTATACGCAAATAATTAAATGGAATTTTTGTTGCATTTTTGTTTATTCGTATTTATTTATTTGTTTTTACAGTTCGTCAAGTACATGAACAATAAGAAGTCACGTGTAACAGACTTGTTCCGCAAGATGGATAAGAACAACGACGGAACTATTCCACGGGAGGACTTTATTGAAGGCATTATAAGAACAAGTATATTATAGAATCTCTGATCGAAAGGATTCCTTTATTAAATATTTGCTATCATTTAAGAATTCCCGACCAGTCGTATGGAGATGAATGCAGTAGCCAACATGTTTGACAAGAACAACGAGGGATATATTGACTGGAGAGAATTTATCGCCGCTCTGCGACCTGATTGGGAAGAAAAGGTCCCGGAAACAGATGCCGAGAAGATCCATGACGAAGTCAAACGTCAAGTGCAGAAATGTACTTGCCGCAACCGCTTCAAAGTTATGCAAGTTGGAGAGGGCAAATACCGCGTAAGTATTTTTAATTAAAACTCTCTATTATATTTTTAATTTCCGCTGTCTATTTCATTATAATCATTTTTTCAACGGGTGAATGTAATATTAATTATTTTTTTTTAGTTTGGGGACAGTCAAAAGTTACGTTTGGTCCGCATTTTACGATCCACCGTCATGGTACGTGTCGGTGGTGGTTGGGTTGCCTTGGATGAATTTTTAGTGAAGAACGATCCTTGTCGGGGTAAGTGTACTTTTTTTTTCGGCAAGAAGAAGCGCACGAAATCAGCAAAGTGATATCTTTTAAGTACCTGTTAAGAGTGATCAATAAGTCAGATTAGAAGTTTATCGCTAGGAACAAGTCTTAACTGTGCCAGTATTTGGAAAAGGTGTTGGCTAGCAAGGGTAAACATTAAACCACTTACATGTTGTTGCTTTATGGCTTTATCAGCAGTGAAAAAACAAGCTTTTATATTCCGCTCTTATGTCCCACCATTGTACTTTTTAAAGAAACCTTTGGAATCATTGGGGTTTCACTGTATTAATCAAAGATTTATCCCCTGCTCCCCCCTGTCTCTTCTCTTTGACCCTTTTTCATATCCCAACCAACAACCATTGTTTCCCCCTTTTTTCAAATGTACTCCCGTCACGCTTTTGAAATTTTTGCAACCAACATTTTACTTTTTGCTTGTGGCTGCATGGCTTGCTTGGAATGTTTGGTGCGTTTTTGCAAATATAGTGGTGGTAACGCCTTTCCTTGCTTTACGGACACCAGAAGAGCACGAATATTGGTGTCCTCAATCGCCTTTTTATTGTAAGCGTACCAAAGTTGCCTTTATTCCACTTATGCCTTGTTCAGAAAGTAGTTTTTACTTTATCAAGTTGTTAATAACACTCCTTATGTTTCATGAAAGTTTAGTTTATTCACCTTTCTGTTATTTTGAGTTTCGTCTTCCAGTTTTTAGTTGTTTTAGTTGACGTTTTGTTTAGTTTTGAATGTTTGCACGAGTTTTTAATTTTCCTTTTTTTCGTTTGTTTGTCGTCCATCCCCTTTATTTGTCCACTAACCTGTCCTTCCGGCCCTATGATTGCCTTAATTTAGCCAAAGGTCGCACGAATATCGAACTGCGTGAACAGTTTATCCTGGCGGAAGGTGTGTCGCAAGGCATGACGCCGTTTAAGGCCAAACCCAGTCCTAGCAATTCTGTATCCGGACCACCCGGGCAACCGCCCAATGGAGGGTCCACGCCCACTGGCTTACGCTCACAATCCTTGCCCACTGCCGGACCCATTACCAAGGTAAGCTTGAACCTTGGCGCCTGGTATCGTCGTTCTTTTTTGTTTTTTAAGTTGTATATTTCCACAAGTCTGCACGAGCCCTTGGTTCCGAGGTAAGAAACTCCTCTTCCGTCCTCTGACCCGTTTTTTTGGACCCCACCGCTATCCTTCGCAGGGCTTTACGTTTACTTTAGTCGTTACGTTTCCATGGCACTTCATCTAGGTTAGGTTCAGTCAGTTAAGGTGTAGTAAAACTTAGATTGAAGAGTCTTAGATGTCACATGTTAGTTATAAACTTGCCTATACTACGTTGGTAATTTATAGCGTGCGAGATCCTGGCGCAATTGATGCCCATCTTTGAACAAATTCGTAACCAGCAAGCCATGCCGTACAACTATTACCCCCTTTCCGTGGGGCCGGGTGCTGTCCATCATAATTGTGGGGTAAACAGAGTAGTCGTGTTGTTTTACAAAGGAGTGTAGTAGACGAGAAGGTGCATTCTTACAGGAACTTTCTAACTCGCAGAGCATGAGTGACTTCGTTGAGCGTAACTTGACTAATTTAAGCATCGTCCTTCCTTTGCCCACTTACTCAGACCCATCGGCTCATACTTTCTATGCGCAGATCCAAGCCTTGTTGACTGAGGTAATGTGGAATGCTCCAGAGTTGTCGACTTTTCAATGCACGTTTGTGGCATGAGACCCGCGTTGTGATTTTTGTTTCTTGAGTTCCGGAATTTGACCTACACTGATATTATTTCATGGAAATTAATCATTAATGCTTTGACGTAGGTGCGAGAACGAAGTCTTCGCAGTGTACCAATGGGCACGAAGAGCCGTGGTGCCTCGTTCTCGGCAGGTACACCCGACAGTTCAACGTCGGAAGGAGATAGCTCGTTCCGCCTGCACCAGACGCGCAAAGCGTCGGCTCCAGCGCGTACCATGACCAATACAAGTAATTTAACTATTACATTGGTTCTTGCCTTAAGCTCGACGAACTAAATGTTCTGTTAAATAGGTGGAAGTCAATCGGGTTCCAGACCACCTAGCCGCTCAGACTCCAAGGGCTCTCGCCCGCCGAGTCGACACGGCTCTACCCTTTCGCTTGACAGCACAGGTGATTACACTAAAATTGCAGGGGAATTTTTTGATAATTTTTTATTAGTTTGTTTATTATACTTGAACAACGTTTTAACGAATATTAATTGGTTGATGGTATGATTACAGACGACAGTTGTGCCCGTACGCCATCAGGTATGAGGCGAACTCCCAGTTTCCATCGTGGTAGTGCGAGTTCTAATCAGAGCTCCACACCGAGTCGCACACCGTCACAGAAAACACATATAGCCTTTGGCTCGTCTACGTTGCCGCGAAAAGCGTCGACGCCTGTCACCTCTAATGGCTCAAGCCATAGGCAGCAAGGTGACACACCCTCAGGCATCAATGGCGCACAAAGGTAAGTCAAACTAATTTTTGCTACCTATCATGAATGGAGAGACGTAATCAACTTTTGGGAATAATATGTTTAACCGGAGAGAAAAGGCTAACTGCCAAGGTTAATATATTAATAAGGGTATTAATAAATCGGTAAGCGATGAATTCGCCTATTGGGGAAATAAAGCATGTGAAACTAAAAAACAAGGGTTGAAAGTAGGTGGATATATTCACAACAATGTTTAACCTACAGGTCGCGGATATTACGGACAACTTCTGCCTCCAGTATCCCGTCATTAACAGGCCAACTTAGGTATTAACTTTTGATAATAACTTGCCTTTTTAGGGGCATATTCGGTGCTACGGTGATTCTAATGTGTTTCTCTCTTGCTTTCCTTTCGTGTTTCATTTTCCCTCTTTTCATGCTTCCCTACTCGCTATTACTTCGTGAATACATCAATTCGGTGAAAAGATCCCGAATTCCTGTATACGTGGGTGGGGATTCGCAGGCTTTGCGTAGGTAATGTCATCCTTTCGCCAACTTTATCAAAGTGTTTTTTTCTTGCCTTGCGTAACTTAGTTTTCGAGTTTTTCTGACTATAGTGGCTTTCTTGACTTGTCTGTCGTGAATCTCTAGTGTATTTCTTCCCTTAATGATGTTTTTCAACCACTAATGAAAAATGACGTTGTTGCTTGTGTATTACGTCAACAGGACGCGTACAGGCTCCGCTACAAGTTTGGTCAAACCTCAACCGCTGGGAAGTACCAGCAGGTTGGTGTAATTCTTTAACATTGCAGCTTTGTTGCATGGTTTAATTCTCACACATTTTTGTACCATAATTACGGTGTTGGATTAATTGTACTTGTTTATGCACGCTAATCGGGGACAGTGGAATAATATCAACAGGGGACTAATTCAAGGTTATTTTCTCGGGTTTATTTTAACAGATCTCGAACGCCTTCAACCTCTAACATTCCAGTCATGTCCTCTTCACCCAGGTATTCCTAAACGGAACGTTTCTGGTTTCATATATTATTTTGTAAGAACCAAACAATGCTAACTGGGTTGTGTGTTTTAGGACGCCTGTCTCCGCAAGTTCAGCCAGCAAACTGACACGCCAACCATCCAACTTATCTGACGCACCATCACCCTCGCTGCGCAAACCTTCAACGCCTTTGACGCAGCGCAAAGCTTCGGGTGCAGAGGGGACACCCACTGGACTTCGTAAACCGTCAACCACGCGAGGAGGTGCCGGTGCATCGCCCAAGTACTAGGGCCCTTTTTGGCAGGAGAGAGGCGGCTCCGTCCAGTGTTCAGAAGCATAATTCGTAACATCCAGGAAGAAAAAGGAAGAAAGGAAGATTTTTTGTGTTTATTCCATTTTACATACTAAGATAAAAATTGACACCACTAATATGGTTTACTAACGTGATATAAATTTAAGAAAGTAAAAAAAGAACAGGGAAAGCATATCGAGAGAGGTGCTAAAAGTTGCCCCCCACCCACAAGTGTTTTTGTTCAATTTTCAGAACTTTTATTTTGTTTTCCTTGGCCGACTAGGCTTTATTGGCTTTAACTCCCAAATTTTAGTACGTATATTCCTTTTTATTACCGAAAAGTTTTGTGCCCATGTGAGCTTTGCTTTTATTATGTTTTGGACGAAACAAAAATTATTGGCTTGTGTCTCCTCCGTTTCTTTGTCTGGTTCGGGGTTATATTACGCCATCAGTTGCTGTGAATACCATCCTGAGCATTGATTTGGCGTAAAAACGGGAGGAAGAATTGTGGGGAGACACAAACACGTCGCTGTTCAGTATTCAGAATAGCTTGTTTTTCAGTTGACATTTCTCGGTTCTAAAAAGCGCCATAATGTAAGCCTACAACAAAACTGTCAAATAACCCTCTTATCATGTGTTGTACAGTACATAATTTAGACTTGACAGAAAAATTAAATGGCTAAGTTCTAGAAATTTTACGTAAGTTTTTGGGACTTGTAAGTTATTATTGCCTTGATAAGGGTGTTGGGTCCGTTATTTGTCTCTAACGCACTCGTTTAAGCTTTAAAGGCCGCAAAATGATCATATTTATCAATGAGTGCGAAGAAAAGAATTAGAATAAGGTGAAAGTCTATGTTAATAATGAAAAGCCTTGTCGTTTGCTTGGACATGACATTCTTCGTAAGAAAACATGTTTTAAGTAACAAAAGCCCATTGGTCAGAGTATAACATCTGTAGTTAGGAATACATAACAGATTTTGCTTACGGTTGGTGTACGAAACAAGTCAGGACACTTTTATTTTGTACAGCGTTTAAAAGCCGCTAACAAGCACCTATGATCCTTTCGATTGGCTACGGGCAAATGACACTTGGATTCTATCACAGTTGTGGCCCAAGTAAGTTATACAGTCAAAAATTACAGGAAAAAAGTCTCATCAAGGACACAGGTTTATTTGTCTTAAGAATTCTAATAACAGAAAAAAATCGTATTGAGGCAACTATGGCGTGAAGCGTTTAAACGCCGGTTTCTTGCGCACGGGATTCCGACGGAAACGTGTCGTCGTTTTCCATACTTTCCAGCTTTTCCAAGTCCGTGGCACTTCGTTCGCTAATCATACCTAAGGGAACGTTCCTGAAGGCCGGAGGAAGACGTGTTTCCCGACGGGGCGGGACCAAGTGTGTCACTGGAGTTTGTGTGGGTTGACTAGGTTTCTCATTTTCTACCGATACGCGGACTATAGGAACTTGAGCAGTTTTGGTTTGCTTTAGCATCGGCGGTTTCTCTTTTCTGCTTTCGCTGAAACGGCGAACTTTGGGCAGAACTCCCACAGGAACTTGAATTACTGCAGCGAAAAATTAAACTTAATTGCTTGAAGGAGAAATTTAAGTTTGCCAAGTTACCAGACGCTGAATGTCGGTGAAGTAAAGGTGGTTTCTTTTTGGGCCCCGTTGTTGAAGGCGAAAGCGTCTGACTTTCGAAGCTGGTATTTAGCGACTGACATTGCAAACTTCCGCGCCGTTGTGCTGTAGGACTTTGTACTGGGGAGCGTAGTATCCTTGATACCACTTGAAAGACTTGAGGATCGGTTGTGGTTGACAACTTATTGCGAATCTGAACCTCAAGCGGAGCTGCGTCATCATCGCCAATCAAGTTTTTGTTGTGCTTGAGATATAGCTGCGAAGAAGTACAGTTTTATTTATAGGTTTCTTCCAATAGTACTGCATTGCTTACTGTTTTATAGCCAGCGCTGCTGCGCAAAGCTTTCCGGAAGGTCTTGACCGTTTTTTTAGAGTCATTTTCATTCTGCAAAGAAACTGAACTGGCAGTGGAGTAGCGTTGACCTGGGCGAGCATCCGTAAGTGCGCGGCGCCGTACCTCCACCTCTCCCAAATCCAGTGATTCCGACTCTCGGGACGCTGTCCGTAGATTCAGCGGTGGAGCTGACGCCTGTCGTTTGAGCTGGACCCTTGATGTTGGATTTGTTTCTTTAACTTCATTCTCGTTTCGCTTATCTGGCGGTAAAAGCATTATGGGACTGTCGCTTCCGATCAGTGGTGTTGTTTCCTGTGAAACGCTGTCATCCTTCACCGGTTCAATGCGGGCATCACTAGGAACAGGCGTCAATCCCGTATACATATTTGCATAATGCTCGCTAAGGAAGAGAACCGTTACCGTGGAAAGTTTATTATTATAATTCTATGTATGAGTATTTGATAATCATGCTTACGTGATGGCAATTTTCTCGAAGAGGCGGGTGAAGCTATTGCTGTAATCTTGTTCCCGGACTAGCCAGCTTCGTAGATATTTTTCGTCAACATATTCAAACCATTCCTTTATACAGCAACGAATCGAAGAAGATACGAAGAAGACGCGAAGTTAGAGATAGTAATGCAAAGTTGAGGAAATTAAATTACTCTCAAATAATTGTTTCCATGGTGACCACAAATCTCCTCAATGCCAGCTGTCAAGTGGTCCATTAACTATCCAGGTAGTTATGAAAACAAGAGGTGACATGTCAGCAAAACTGTAAGAAGCTTTTTGTGTCTCGCTTACGGTTTCATTGATTTCGGAAGCCATGTTCTTGCGCGTCCTGCCGGCTTTTTGGATATCCAGCAACTCGACGAATAGCTTAATCGTGGATCCTTGCACAAAGACTGTGAATAAGATTACAACCAAGGTCGTAGTGACGAAGATTTGTCTCGGTTTTACTACGGACGGCTCCAGCATCTCGACAAGAGAAAAGCTCACGGCGCCACGCAAACCGCCGTACGCCATGATGAACTGCTCCTGGATGTTGATTGTTTTTAGGCGGAATTGATTGGCAATGGCCGTTAGGGAGAAGACGCCTATATTGTGTTCGTTAATAGTCGACGCTTCCTTGCATGCATTACCAATTTTTTTTTCTTTACCTAGAAACCTGACAGCAATACATAGGGCTAAAGTCCAAAGCACGAAACCCGTGTGCCATTCGTGGACATCATTAACCAAGACCATTCCAAGAAAAAGGAAGATGATGGCATCGCTAGTGGAGCTAGAACATGTATCGTGCCTCGCATCAGTAAAAGAAATGATGTCACCAATGTAGCTACTATACCTGATCATCTTGGTGAAGTATTTGACAGTGGTATACGACTTGTGAGAAATGTTAGCGAAAGCGTAGTGTGCTTGCACCAATCCACAACCAATAATACTACCGGAGGAAAGAGCATCGTAGATTACGCGAGAAAAAAAGTCGAGAGCTGGGATACCTGATAATTCCTGAGAAATGAAAGAGCTCGGCAGTGATGTAGGATAAGTATGCTACGCCTAAGACAGCGAGCGGCTCCACCACTGAAAATTGGAGAAACAATAAACAAGTGCCGGTTGAGGAATTTTGCCCAGGCTAAGGTGTTGAGTGAGAATAGACTTGTTACCTCGCACTTCAGATGTTGTCTTGGTGATGAGCGCTGTGAGGATACCATATACTAGTCCGATACTGAAGCCTCCTAAACTGACTGCAAAAAAGGCAGCGAATCCTAGTGCGTACTGGTCGGCATCGATATCCGGCATCGTGGCAAACGCCACCATTGTTGTGTACATAACCACACTGACAGCATCTGGGTACAAGGGATTGGAAGGATAGTGTCAAGTGCTTACATCGATTGCACCGTAAGTGGGAGTCTTGCTCCTTCTACTCACCGTTCAATAATGACTCCCCGAAGACTAAGAAGTATAGATTTTTATTCACACCCACTTCTTGGAATATGGCCAGTACTGCTACAGGGTCAACAGCACTGATGAGGGCGGAGAAAACTAAGCAATCCGTGGCCGTATACGTATATTCGCTATCTGTATGATTGCTGGCTCCATCTGTTATATCTGCGTGATTGTTGGTTACAGTGACAGAGCCAATGCCGCCAATTTTCACCAAGCTCAATAATGTCAGCCCTGAAAGTTCGTATTATGCAAGAATCAGTTAAGTTCAGAGTTTCTTTTGTGTGCGTTTTTTTCCAACATACCGATAAGAAACGTGTTGAATAGCGTGCCCTGATAAGGAACAAAAGAGGAAGCTTAATCTTGGTAAAAGGGGGAACAGGAAACTTACTATGATAGCATAAAACAGCACCGTGCCGACATTATTAGCAAATGCTCTATCGTAGAGCGAGTAAGCCGACTCCAAAATAATTCTGAAAGTAACAAAGAAGTGTGAGTCTGAAGTTTTCAAGTGTAGCTTGTTGACTTACGGAGGAAGAAGAATGAGAAAAAACAGCCTCGGGGTGAATGTCGGGAATACAAACTTGTTTTCGTCTTCAGTGCAACCCGGGATTCGCGTTGGTCCACGGATTCCCTCACAAAGTCCCACGCCGGCTGCACTGCGACAAGTATGCCCCCAAGAAATGTGTAAATTCGTACTTCTTACGCGGAGTTATATGCATTTCCTTAAGTAAATTGAGCTCAACTTACTACAAGATTCCTCCCACGATTATTCCGAGCACGATAAGCAAGCTGTGATTCAAGAAAAGAAACCGTTAACTGAATTGACTCTCTAATTAGACGTTCGTTAGAATGCGTACCATGATTCCGGAACTCTTGACGACAAAAAATGAGCATGATGAAAGGCTGTAAGCAAAATAAATTTTAATTTTATTCTGAGAACGAACCGGAAGCATTTCAAAAACCCAGAAAAAAACGAATTAGTATTCTTACCAACTTTAGCCAGTCCAGCTATAATAATGAAAACAGTGAAGGTAAAGTAAATGCCAATTTCGTCCCATCGCCACGAAGCGACGTGAATTCCACCATGGTGCGAATCGCTGTGATTTGACGAATGGGATCTACTCGATTGGAACTCGGTCATTTTCTCTCCATGTTGGTGATCTGATCTACGGACTCTTTCGAAATGCGGGTCTTTGTGGTTGGCACTTATTGCATAAGCGAGCCCTTCATCCGGGATCTTTTCACTTGCAATATTTCTTTGGGAATCGTGCTCTTGTATGAGAAACGTGGTACTATTCTTCTGCTGGTTATCGACGACGCTCGTATCGGTTGATAGCCATGCTGGAGACGCGGTATTGTATGAAGAATACTCCCAATCGTGGGCTTGATAAGCACTCACTGAACTCGAAAGGAAGTGGCTAAGAAGCACCACAGAAAAATACAAGCTTCTCATGATGCTTACGAACCGAAAAATCAAAGCAACCTATTGTGAGGCACAAAACACAGTAGTTAATGTATTGCTATATTTTCCTTTCTATTTGACAAAAAGAGTACGTGAGTCCTCGCTAAGGTCAAGTGAGTAGGGATTTATTTATAGAAGTATAAAATACGGCGTTTCTTTTCTGGCAAGACCTATAAGTAGAGTAGGGGCCTTCCACTTGACTCTTGGATTGGAGAAAACGAAGAAAGGTAATGGAATGTACTCCGCCGGATGACTCTTTGGCTTTTTGACCGAATGTGAGTAAACAGTCGAGTTTTGTTGCTTTTATTTTTTTCTTTATCTTATCAAATGTAGTTTTGATTTACTTTTTTTTATATATACTGTATAAACTGTGGTCCTTAAGGGTGACGATACAAGACAAAAACCGATGAGTAACTATGGCCACTTTTTTACTGTCTAAAGTAGAATGGGCGTAGTTGTTAGTTAAAAAATCAGTTACGGTAATTGTCTGCAGTTTCCCCGCTACTAGCTGATTGGATCAGCCAATCTTTATTAAATCATCCCTTGGCTTAAGCCGCTACGACACGAAAGTGCACGACAAGGTGGAGTAAAGCTGTGCTTCATAGGTATTGTAGGGCTATTGGGGCGTGAGCCAAAAGTGGATGGTCTACAATCACAAGAAAAATGAGTGCAGTAGGCTACCGGATAAGAATTTGGCCCTAAAGATAGGTTTAAAGGTCGAAAAAAAGAAAGATAAAAGACTTAATTAAAGAGTTCTGTAATCTATATAGAGTTCACAGTAATCACAAACGCAAGCGACCGAACCGAGAGCTGATTGACTATGAAACACTACATGTCTACAAAAATAAGAGATTCCGTGTATTTGTTTGACTACAAAGTTAGCAGACTTCTTAACGAAAGAGTAGCGTACAAATATCTCCACGCGAAGATAAAGGATTAAATATTTTAGAAACAGTTTCTTCTGTGTAACATCGATCAGTAGTACATCGATCACGTTCTGCGTCACTGATTCACAAGACGATTTTCCCCTAAGTGCTGCTGACATAACTTACGACAATCTATATGGCCATATGGTTGTTGACCTTAGGCGTAGGTTCTCGTAAAAAATTGAAACACACTTCTGTCTGTTAACGGAACATGCTTGACGTAAGAGACTGTGACAGTAATGTGGGACAAAAGAGTCTTACGTGTAGTCGAAGAAACGAAAAGACAGGGAATCCTACTCCATATCTTGGATACGTCCTTTGGGTAATTGTTACAAGGAGAGAAATGGTTACACCACGAACTAGCACAGCTCTATTGTAAGATGTCTTACAGTATGTCAATGAGGCTATTTACGTCTGGAGACAACTTGTCCTTACACGAAAAAGTTCTAGGACCCAGTGCCAAGTTATTAGACAAGCCGCGCAACGCCAAAGACTTATCGGAACTGAACAAGATCCCGGAGCTTTCGACCTATACGTAGCTTTCTGACCGAAGACCCACAGAACGCGCAGCTATGGGTTATTTCGCGGCGCAAACTCTCCACACACAGTAAAAGTCTCGATTTTTAATGCCAATAAAAGAAGACCTCAAAAATTTAAGGTCACGCGTTACCGTACTGAATTTCTCTACGTCGTTGTTTCACGGCCACGATAATTTCAACGAGTACCAAATCCCATCAGTGAATTAATAGACCAATCATAATTACCAAATTACCCGTCTGTGTTACTCTCAAATATCCAACTCCTAGTTCTTAAAATAAGCTGTGAAATTATTCCATCAGTTAATTACGTAGGCCTGCTTTCGACGCGTGCAGGAAATTAGCCTTTATGGCCTTTCGTCAATTTTTATTTCCAACGATGCTCCCGCCATCTATGAAACATTAAAACAAGCTTGCACGAACACTTGCCGAAGTATTTGTTTTTGCTGGAAATGGTAATGAGATTGTGCGACTTCTGTTAAGGTTTTGCAACATTCCATACTATTTACAAGGTGAGAAAAGGAGTTAAGAATAGTTAGCTTGGTAATACAACTTATACCATATGGAAGTTTGATTCAATCCAGGAATATAGTAGTAACATTAGTTTTTTCACTGTATTTCTTTTCCACTTCATTACAGAAATAAAATTTGAGGAGTCGGCATAGTATTCTGTGGCTGTGGCCATGGAAAGTATTGCTCTACGTCCAGCTGGGGAATACAGTCGTGACTTTGATCATGACGAAAGTGATTATTTACTCCATGTCGGAGACCCAGACGTACAAATTCACGGAACAACTTACACCCGACTTGGATCTCAAAACCAGAAAACCACTTTTCGGTGGCAGAAGTAAGTCATTTCCTTTTAGATTCCAAAATCCTTAGGCACACTGTCATAAATTTAACGGGCTCGTAAATTAGACACACCTGTCTGTGCTAAATTTAGCTTAGGAATGTCATTTTCACTGTAGAAGGGATACGTGTGGCCCCAGGCTTTATTTTAAGTTGTATGCTTCCGTCACCTTGAAGGTAGTAATGAGATTAGTGAAAGTATTACGTTCTTTGTTCTGTTTGCCTCATGCTTACGCGCTGTCAGCATTATTTAATCACCCGCTTCTCTTGCCTATTCATATTCGAATTAATTGGCCCTTGCTCGTATCTATCATCATACATCCTCTTCCTCTCGTCTTCCTCTCCTAACAGACCAATCCCAACTGCGTACCCTAGACAGGTCCCTTTCGATCTTGGTGTAGTCTTACCCTTGCATACGTTTATCCTACGTGGATATGGCTACGTATGTGGCATGGCCTGTGAAAACAAAACTTGAGCTCTAATCTAAATTGTGTATAGCCCTTATTAGTGTTGTGTTTTGCATTATTGGAGCAGTATAATTGCTTGTCACGCGCAATGCCATGCCTCAAAATTTGAACGGTTCCCTTTCGCTTTCGTTGACTGACTTGGTCAATGAAAAGAGCAGTTTGCTTTGGTCTCGCCGTGGAAAACGGAACAGGTGCAACTATTCTACAGTCTTACTCAGAAGTTTTGTTTGTAGTCATATACTGGCTCGCGTCAGTGTTATTCCTGGCGTCGAAAACCTGACATTTCGTTCGTATCAACGTTGACTTGTTCATTTGATTTGCTGACCTCTTGCCTTATATATTAGGTGTTGTGATTGGTTTTGGCGATGTTGCAGACGCGGACGTCAGTTGCGACCTCGCACGATATGGATGGGCAAAGAGATGACAGAAAAGTTTCCTCCTAACCGGATCCGTAATCAGAAGTATAACTTCTTCACCTTCGTGCCTCTGGTAACTTTTCAACGTAAACATTGTACTTTATTCGCATTAATACTGTGTTTTTGCTAGGTTCTCTTCCAACAGTTCAAGTTCTTCCTTAATCTGTATTTTCTGATCATGGCCACTAGTCAGTTTGTCCCGGAAATCCGTATAGGATATTTATACACTTATTGGGGTCCTCTGGTAAAATTACGTAATCAGCTGTTATTTTTCACACATGCTTTTCTCTAATGTATAGTGCTTCGTACTTTTGGTAACATTGATACGCGAAGCTGTGGATGACTTTCGTCGAGCGCAACGTGATCGCGAGCTGAACTCGCGAATGTACCGTAAACTAACCCGGAAAGGTTTCGTATACATTCCCAGCTCGAAGATACAAGTGGGTGATCTGGTTGTCGTGGAGAAAGATGAACGTGTTCCTGCCGATATGGTGCTGCTCCGAACCACCGAGAAGATGGGTGCATGTTTTATAAGAACGGATCAATTGGATGGAGAGACGGATTGGAAGCTAAGGATTGCAGTCACTGCCACGCAAAAATTGGAGCAAGACCGAGACCTATTAGAAATGGAAGTTAGCGTGTTTGCCGAAAAGCCCCAGCGTGACATCCATAGCTTCATCGGGACTTTTAAGAAGGTTTCTTACTCTTTTTTTTTCGCTTTTATTGCATTCTCTGCGTTCTGTTGTGCCGTATTTGATCAATAAATTTATTCCCATTCTTACATTTGCAGCAAGATGGAGAGCCTCTCGAAGACTCTTTGAATATTGAAAACACTTTATGGGCTAATACAGTGGTGGCGTCTGGTACCGCTCTGGGACTCGTAGTATACACTGGCAAGGAGACTCGCAGCGAAATGAATAATTCACAGCCGCGGAGCAAAGTGGGCCTCCTTGACTTGGAAGTCAATCAATTGACCAAAGTATAATCATCCGCCTCTGATACCATCATACCAGCATGCATTTATTTTTGTTGCCGCGTAGGTTTTGTTTCTGGCTGTGATAGGATTAGCGTTGGTGATGATGTGCATCAAAGGTTTCCAAGGCCCATGGCATCGTTACTTATTTCGCTTTGTACTCTTGTTTTCCTACATCATTCCAATCAGGTGAGTTGGTCGTTAACTATACTAAGCAAGTAGTGTACCATCATAGAGAACGAATAGCGAGTAATCTTCTTTCATTAGTTTAAGAGTCAATTTAGACATGGGTAAAGCCTTTTACTCGTGGACCATCATGCACGATAAAGAAATCCCGGGCACAGTGGTACGGTCGTCGACCATTCCTGAAGAACTTGGGCGGATACAATACTTGCTTACCGATAAGACGGGGACTTTGACCCAGAATGAGATGATCTTCCGTAAATTGCATTTGGGCACAGCGTCTTATGGACTGGAAACCTTTGACGAAGTGGTGTCACATGTCCGATCTGCGTTCCTGCAGAATGTACCAGCGGCTGTAGCTACACCCACGGCTACTGCGGGTGGGAAAGGTGCCAAAAGCAGTCATGCGTCCCAGGCATCTAAGATGCGACGCACGGTTGTAACGCGAGTTGTAGAAGCGGTCAAAGCGATCGGTTTGTGTCACAACGTGACGCCCGTCTTTGAATCCGACGGTGAAGATCCCGATTTGCCTGTAGAGCTCAGACATGTCAACTACCAAGCTTCTAGTCCAGACGAAGTAAATAGGCAGTGTTTTCTGTCATAAGAAGGCAACGAATAATTACTATTTATTTATTTTTTTATTATTTTTTTTATAGGTGGCCTTAGTAAAGTGGACCGAAGATATGGGACTTAGATTAGTGCACAGAGATTTAAGCACGATTAGTTTACAAACTGCCACAGGTGTTATGCTAACGTACACAATCCTTCAAGTGTTTCCCTTTACATCAGAAAGTAAACGTATGGGTATCATTCTCAAGGTAGTTTTTCTCTTTCTTTGGTTTAGTGCAAAATTGTCTAATGTGATGTCTAATCGTAGGAGGAGCGTACTGGTGAATTAACCTTTTACATAAAAGGTGCTGACACGGTCATGGCAAGCAAAGTGCAGTACAATGACTGGCTGGAAGAAGAATGTGGCAACATGGCCCGTGAAGGCTTGCGGACTTTGGTTGTAGCTAAGAAAATGTTAACTGAAGAACAGTATGCGGACTTCGAAGTACATATTTATTTTATTCATTTTGAAAAGCTATTTTTTATTTTACTTGTGTATTTGTTTCACAAATTTTGTTAACTTTATTCTTTCCTTGTGAAAGACCCGGTACCAAGCTGCCAAACTGTCCGTGTGCGATCGGGCTGCGAAAGTGGCAGCGGTATTCGAAAGTTTGGAACGCGATTTAGAACTGCTGTGCGTCACTGGTGTGGAAGACCGATTACAAGACAATGTGCGTCCTGCATTGGAATTGTTAAGGAATGCAGGCATTAAGGTATTTGCCTCTCCTCTTTTAGTAGCACTAATTACAAAGCTATGCGATATTTTAAGATTTGGATGCTGACGGGAGATAAACTGGAAACTGCAACAAGTATAGCTCAGAGTTCTCGGCTGGTGTCACGTACGCAAAGCCTGTACACATTTAAACCAGTCAGCAGTCGTACTGAAGCGCATTCCGAGCTTAATAACTTCCGAAGGAAGCAAGACTCGGCTTTGGTTATCAAAGGAGAGTCGCTGGAAGTAAGCGTGACGTAACGTGTCATTTCTGTTATGTGCTAATTACATGTTTTTGCTTTCCTCAGCTTTGTTTGAAGTATTACGAGCAAGAATTCATGGATCTCGCATGCGCCGCACCCGTCGTGGTCTGTTGTAGATGTTCACCCACTCAGAAAGCTGCAGTTGTACGTTTAATTCAACAACATACAGGTACAAATTGTTATATTTCTAATCGGACATTAGCAAAGCATATTTCCGTATTTGCGTCACTCGTCGAAAGTAGGTTCCTCTTTATATTTGATATTAGATTTTGTTTCCTTGCAGTTTGCTTTGCAAAATTGAACTTCATTGTTAACATTTTCTATTTTGTTTATTTTTTGCTTTTTTGTTTATGTATTTGCATACTTATTTGTACTTTCAGGGAAACGCACGGCTGCCATTGGTGACGGGGGTAATGACGTTTCAATGATTCAGGCGGCAGACACAGGCATTGGAATAGTTGGGAGAGAAGGACGTCAAGCGTCTCTAGCAGCGGACTTTTCCTTAACACAATTTAGTCATGTGGTCCGTTTACTCCTGGTACATGGGAGAAGATCTTACAAGCGGTCTGCAGCTCTGGCGCAATTCGTTATTCACCGAGGCCTCATCATTTCTACCATGCAGGCCATCTTTTCGGCCGTGTTTTATTTCGCGTCGGTAGCGTTATATCAAGGTTTTCTCATGGTGGGGTAAGTTAACTGTGGAAAACGGTTAAAGTTTGCGTATTTAATGACTTAAATTCGTGTTAGGTACGCTACAGTCTACACTATGTTCCCGGTATTCTCGCTAGTTCTGGACAAAGATGTTTCAGCGAAAATAGCTATGACATATCCAGAGTTATACAAAGAATTGTCAAAAGGCCGTTCCCTATCGTTTAAGACGTTCTTTGTGTGGGTATTAATATCTATTTATCAAGGTAATATTTATGGGTTTGGATTGTATTTGTTTCTTTGGAATTTTCTTCTTTTTTTTTAAATGCAGTGGCTGTTATAATAACTATGTTTTAAATTGTAGGCGGCGTTATAATGTACGGAGCGTTATTGTTATTTGACGACGAGTTTATCCATATTGTAGCGATCAGCTTCACGGCGCTGATTTTGACAGAGTTGCTAATGGTTGCATTAACTGCGCGTAGCTGCCATATTGTCATGGTCTTGGCGGAATTGGTGTCGCTTGTGATATACGTTGTATCTTTGGCAGTCCTTCATGACTTCTTTGGTGAGAATTCAAGAGGTACGTTAGTTTTGTGCGTTAACTTATCGTCTACTACTTTCTAGACCCGCAATTTATCCAGACGACAGACTTTTTATGGAAAACAACCGCCGTTACATTAATAAGCTGTGTACCACTTTATGTTCTTAAGTTTTTACGTAAGAAGTTTTCACCGCCGAGTTACTCGAAGCTCACATAGGAAGGTTTCTATTGGAATGTGTTTTAATACATGAGGGGAAAGCCAGTTACGGGAAAACTTGGTATCGCATGATGTCTGTAAATATTTGAAAAAGTCCTAAGTTAACTAATACATTTTGTGATTCTTACCAAATCGTGACAAAAGTCATTACGAACTTCTAGGCATTTGTAAAGACATTTTTCAGTGCGTCTTTTTGAGGATTACATTAAGTTTTTTAAAGATCAGTATATTTGACCCCGCCCATCTGTTGACAATTTACCGATTATTTATCACTTTGACATAATTTATTTTTATAGTATTGTACGTACACTAGTTTTCAGGTGCCCTAATACATGTAGACCGCATTTCAGAAATTATGTATTACGAATCCTTGAAGGAAATGTAAAAATTGTCCAACGCTGAATCAAGTTATCTACGTTCCCCTGTCTTTAAGAACAGCATAAACCTCGTAAAAACGAAACCCGACTGCAAGGAAACATAGTGAATGTGGCAGAAAAATTGCTCTGCGGCGTCGTACGAAAATGCAGAATAAACGGCGTAAAACTGGAGCACTGTTGTTTGCCGAAAGATCGACGAACGACTTTGGGAACATTTTAATTGTACGTTTTGGAAAAAATATAATGGTTCACTTTCCTATACTTGTATAAAATGAAAAAAAAACTGTAAGAATGACCATACATGTATAGTATTTCAATTTCAGTAAACTTCCTGCCAGAAAGAATTCGAGAAATAATCAAAGGACAGTACTACTTTTCGTTTGTGAGAAGTTGCATTTGTAACATACCGCGTGTTGTTTTTGTATCTACAACAAGCATTATGTTTAGCAAGTGTGATGGCCGAGCGGTCTAAGGCATTGCTTTAAAATAGCAAGGTCGTGGGTTCGATTCCCTGTGTCTGAGGTTTGGTTTTTGAAAGGAAATAAACCCTGACTATGCCCTACCCTGCTTCCTTTGGTACCCGGTATATCCCAATAAAATGGAATTGCTAGGAGTACCACGGGAAGCAGGTAAGGGGATAGGAAAGGGTGAACGAGACCTCGAAAAGCATGATGCTGGCATCGTGCATCGCACTTTTTCCCATGTTATTCCTTATGGGATTAAAAATTTTTGGCTCCTGAGACGCCCTCAGGGCATAATTTCATATTCAAGCTCAGTTTTTTCGCTTATTTGAAGGGCTAGCGCAATAATTCTTACAGATTCGGACTCCTCACGCGGAGGGGAATAGTTTTCATAACTTAATTTGCATATTCCAAACATTCGGTTAATTGGAGTACGAGATGATGATGGACATCCTTACCCATGCTTACACACCGTTTAGGTTGGCATGTCACCCACATACCGAACTCGATGAGGTGTGCAACATTTTGTTACTGCGTTTTTATACGAAGTCTTTTGTATATTGATTCTTTTTGCCAGTGAACGTCTTTCGGGTGCTCATGCATTTAAGCCTGAAACGTTGCCGTGCAGATAATGCAATAATTAAAGTTCCCTTATTACCACTTTGTTCGCACATTGGTAATTTGAAAAATAGGACGACAAAATTCCAGGACCAATAATAAGCCAGGATATTCGGGACGTCCAAGGCTTTAAAACAAATTTTAAAAAATCCTTGTTTTACGCGGACGGAGCTCATCATTTCTGGTGGGCGGAGTTTCGTTTCCCACGTACGTAAGAATAATAAATGCTAGTTTTTTTTTGATAAAATTTATTTTACGTAAAAAATGTTTACAAACATTGTACACATTCGTCCATACCCTTTGACAACTCTTCAACTCACCAAGTGCTTTTAATATTCAAATATAATCGTGCGACTTCTTTATACGACTTCTTTTTTCAAACAAAATTCATCCCAGTGACATTTAGACTGATTCCCAAAGAGCACATCAACGCTTCAATCCAAAAATGGCAGGTTTCGCATCGCTCGTACTGCCGACACATAACGTGCAGGTTTTCCTACACTAGCTACTCAAAATTCCGCCACCGTCGCCGGATTTTGTAGTTTAAATATAAAGTCTTACCTCCATGATGCCATGACGTCAGTATCAATGTAGTCAGCAATGTTAAAATATTTTGTTTCCTAAAATTCAGAAATTTTGCAACATCTGAAGTCATCAGGTAGGTCGTAATTCTTCTCATAGCCCACGATGTCGTCATGACCATGTTCCCATTCAATCTTTCGACCAGTTCCCACTTTTGGTCTCCTGTTTCTCAGCTTCAACTGCTTTCTTCTGTAAAACAGCTTCTGGAATAAAGGCGGGGCGAGCAACTTTGTCTCCCCCTTCGCTCCGTCAATGTAGAGACGGTTAAGAACGCCATCCAATTTATTTACTGCGCATTTCAGCCTCAACACGGTGAGACAACAAACGTTTGCATGCCTAAAGAGAAAAATGCAATGATGAATTGCCAGATCTGGGTACTACAATTATTTAAACCAGTCTTCAATTCTACTACACCCCTTCGGTAATGGTCGACATTTGAAATATGGAGACGTCACCTTTTCCAAAAGCTTTAAGCTCTTGCTTGTCTGCGCTTAATTCTTCAACTCTGGCAACAACGATTTGCTAAAAACGACGAGCAACGGCTAAGGGAGGCATATAATTAATGCTACGTAAGGAAATAAAATGGCAATTTACCAGGTTGGCAAGAAGGGGCTCATCATCTAGAAAAGGTGAATGTTTTTCTTAGTGTGTACGTTATAGCGAGATTTGGCTGTATACATGAAATCTTCACAGGCACTCAAAATATTGAACCTAGGAGTGACAAATCCCTCTTCTAGATGGCAGGGGAGTATTCATTTTTTCTGTTGTCATAGCAATAAAACAACAAAACCAAATAAACTAGCGAAGCATTGAAAAGGAATTACAATGGCCGAGTAAGTTATATTAACGAAACTTTAAATTAAAGTAACAACTTTGATTCTTGAAAATACACCCTGGTTTACCAGCCCTGTTTCGTTGTTGCAAGTAATAATGTGACTGTACATTTTACAGCGTAGGAGATTCTCAGGAAGAGAAAATGAAGCGCGTAATTCACCAGAAACTGACCGAAAAGGGAGAGAAAGACAGGTACTGTGTTTATAAGTTGTTACTCTGTTTAATCCTACTCTTAACTTAGATTGCGTGAAGTCTTGCGTGCTAAGCTCATCAACTGCGGTTGGAGAGACGAAATGAAGCAAGAATGCAGAAAGATAGTTCAAGAGAAAGGATTAGACAATGTTACAGTCGATGGAATTATCAAGGACGTTACCCATGTTGGCCGATGTAAGACTTAACACAGCCAAATTTCGTTACATTTATTACTACAGTTTAACGTTTGTTAACTTTTTCCCTATCTTGCAGCTAAAGTACCGGATTCTGTCAAACGCGAGCTTCTTCAAGAAATCCGCGCTTTCTTGGCCCGTGAAACCAATCTGTGACATTTTTTATCAACAAAACTATCATTTTGTATCCGTTACATTTCTTTCAATGCTGTCACGTGTGTTATGACTACAGGGTGCCTACTGTGTAAGCTAGTTTTTTTTACAGCTCAACAAATCACAATACACGTGCATCCCCCATTAACTAACTTCCAACGGTCGGTCCGAGTAATACTTTATTTGAAATGTGGACAGGTAATTCTGAAGCAAGTGATATCCGAAATACGGCATCGGGTGTACAATGGTAAAAGTTCGCGTGAGTGGAGGGCATAACGATAAGACACGAAGTACATTTCGGTGTTCCCGGGGTTGGTCAGTTCAGCCCCCCTACACTGTTCAATCTCCGATCAAAGACAAGATCCGAATCTCTGTAGCAAAGCGAACAAGACTTGAAAAGGCCCAAAGTAAGGCAGCAATCCGGAAACTGAGCTCTCAATTACTATTATAAGGCACTGACGATGTTTGCATGAGAGCAGCATGTGCATCCAAATCTCAAAGGAAAGGGACAAGAAAACGAGACGAAAGACTGCGGGCCAACGACGTTTCCTTGCTGGCTGGCTACGAGCTTGATGGAAAGCGCAGCTGACGAAGCTGACGAGCTTTTCCTATCAGCTGTTACATAGCTACAGCGCAGATGTGACACCTAACTTTCTAAACGAACCTTAACATTTAGTTTTACCCCCTTACTTTCCATCGCTTGTCCATCAGAGTTCGATAGCACTACAAATACATTTCAAATACATTTCTTTCTTGGCAGCGAGTTAAAATGTTACGCATACGCATAATTATCACCCTATGCGCATTTTTATCACCCTAAAACCAATTTTTCCCCTGTTCGTGAAGAAGGGGGGGGGGGCAGAAATGTTGGCCCCTTGCGGTTCTTGTATCCTAACATTATTGCAATAAGTGTAGAAAAAAGGTGGCATGAGAAATACAGGTCATTGTGGGCATCTGGTAAGAAATGCTATCGGACCCACGGATCAGGATTGTTTTTTATTCCAAGGGGGTTCGTTAACTTTTCATCAGGTTTGAGCCAATGTCAGTGCAGTATGTGTGAGTAGAGCTGCAGGTCCAGATGGTTAGGACACTCCGGACTTTTGCAGGAGGCCGCGCGAAGGGAGGGTGCAGCTGGGAGCCAAATTAAACGTATTGCCCTGAGGAATTATTAATTTAACCCTCCCGGTTCTCGTACGGGCTGTTCAACTGCGTCGCCAAACTATACCGACTTGCTTTTCCTATAAGCGAAACTCAACCAGATGGATCTTGGGTAGTTTTAGAGCTTATGCACATGTGGGTTACATGTGCAACATGCAATACAACATTGGCCAATGTGCTTGCACATAATTCGCAGCCGACTCCTTTCTGTAATCACAAGACTGCAGATTATTGCCGTAACCTCTTTTTTTAGATAAAAACTTCTTCCGCTTTTACAAAACTCGGTCTTGCAGGAGAACATGCTGGACGAACGGTAGCGAGTTCATTGGCAAGACGGTCGAAATGCGAAGAAAGGTAGACCGGTACACGCTACAGATCTATAACATTTTTCCCCTTTTTGCTAAAACCTGCTGTAAAAGAAGACACCGAGACCACCAAAGGTGGGGCAGTGTTGGGTGTCCAAAAAGTACTTCATTAAGTAGTCCTGTTGACAGCTCATCTGTCATAGAGAACAAGAGCTTTACGCTTTTCTTTCTCGTACCCTTGATCTGTCTTCATGAAGCTCGTGTATATGGGAGTACGGATGGGTAAGGGCGTGTGTGAGTGTTTATCTGCGAGAGAGCATGTTTTACAAAAGTGATGTATTCCTGGGTGGTTCTTGGTTAAACTTACTTAAGGTAGTTGGCAGCCGAGGTGCAAAAAGGAATCGAGGCGGAGAGGGCTGGAGTTGCAGACAGGTGAGACCGTTCACCAGGGAAAATTCCTATTGATTTCGTTGACAACAAAAGACTTCATGCACGGTCCAGTCCTACTTTCATCCCATGACACCATCAAAAACCAGGCAAGGGTGGGCTTCCTCTTCCTCAGACTAACCTTGCATCGTTTATAAATAAGAAGCAAGTCCACCCACTCCTTGGATCCCTCCTCAAAACGGACATAAAAAAGTACAAATTAAAAAAGAAAGTGTGAGCATACTACAGCAACAATGACTAACCTGGTCATGCAAGATGTTAAATGGCCAAAAAAAGGACAACTGTCCTGGACTATGTTAAATTTTCTTTTCCTTCGCATAAAAGAATAAGTCACAGGTTCGCTTTTTGCTCAACATATGCTTGCCAAGAGCAGTACAGTTTGGGATACAATACGCAAACAACTCGCGCCAAGGCAAGGGACGGGTTGGACGGCGTTGTTCATGCTCTTCTTGTATAACATTTACTCGCAAGATTGAAATCGCGGAAGACTTTTCTTCCACACGTGGCAGCTGGGTCCGCCGTTCTCACACACATACATACGTATACACACATCCATGTGCACACAGAGACACACACCACCGCTACTTTTTCCCCTTGGACGTTTTATGGTGCTTTGCCGTCATTCCGTACGCTTGACGCATTTAGCTATGGACTGGAATTACTTTCCTATAAGTAAATACTTGGGTAAAAACGAAAATTGTCATTATTGGAACTGCGAAGGTTCCCAGCGTGCTTAGATGAGCAATTGCCACCATATTCCATCATGCAAAAGCACCTTTCGCCCCTCCCATGCCGTCTAACATTTTTCCCCCCCGTCACACGGAAAATTCCCGCTCCGGTGGCATTTTCTTCGCCCTTTTCTTCATACCCAGTACTTGGGAAAACAGCGGATGGCACGACTCGTTCTTCGAGTTATAGCATTTCGCACCTATACAACCCATCAATGTTTTTCTTTTCCGTTCTCTAGTCTGCTTTATTACACAGAACCCGCCGCCTTAAACTGTTAAGTGACGTTTTATGAGGATACCGACACCTGAAGTTCAATCTAAGTAACAAATAGATGATAACGCTTACCAGGAACGAACAAGAATCATAAATTAGCTAGAAATAGAGGTACCTAGGCAGATGGTACACTTTGGAGGAAACGCAAAGTTTAGCACCTGGGATGATTAGCGTCTATGAAGTCTACGCGGGACTCCGGATCCGGAAATGAATATCAACGATAAGGGTCAACCTGAAAGCGTGCATGTGTCACCCTTATTAACACACAACCCCAGACACACATACCCTAGAGTCACACACGCGTTCGGCCCCTTGTTTAACCCCCTTTTAGTTTTGTGAATGAAGCCAGACGCGTGCCCATAGAGTGCAGGAGGTATCGCATGGACTTCCCTCGACTTACTTACCCCTATAATGCTGGACATTCCCTGGTTCCTTTCTTCTACTTCCCCCTACCACCAACACCCTCGAGTAAAAAATGCATACGTACGACCCTCCAAGCAGATGGTAACAAGACTTAGTGCTAGGCGGAATACCAGTTGAGGACTTTCCTAGTCAGTCATTGTACGCCAAGACGGCCAGTCATCTTCTAGTCACTCTTGGATAGTTCCTTTTACCACCAAAGTTGTTTGATAAGTGTTTAATATTTTACTTTGACAGCTGACGTTCCACTATAACCGCTGAAGGATCTATTTCGCTCAAGTAAGTAAATTAGCTAGCAAATGCTTCACTTGTTCGATCCGTTTCTTAAGAAATTGCGTAAGAGACATCGTTACAGCAAGTGTATATGTCAGTTACATAGTTTGGCACATAATTTATTCCATCACTCCAATCAGGGTTGTCAGGCAAGCTAAACTACATTAGCCTAGCATCAAGAACACCTGCTGTTAGCTTGCAGATGTAGTCGGTCGCTTTCGATTTGGGGCTCGTCAAGGTGGGCTCGGTTACAAGTGGGATCAATGAAAGAGTTATTGTATACAAAAGTAGATCAATGTGACAGACCCTTGGTTTCGTTTTTCGAAATACGTCTGCCTTCCTGTCATCCCGAGTTTTTGTCTCAAGAACTAAGTTAAGATAGTCCGCGGAACCTAGCGGAATTTCAAGTGTTAAAAGGCCATTTTCACAAGAACTGGCAAACTATAGATCATATCCCAACTTGCACTGGACGTTTAAATACAGATGCTTTTACTCATAAACACATGGACTTGTCCAAACACACATGGCCCCGTAGTCTGGCTTTCTTCTTATCAGAAAAACTAAAGCAAAGATTTTGTTTTAGCCAGTACGGTACATTGCAGCGCCCAATACCCTCCATAGGACTTAAAGCGATCATACTGTACACAAAACCAATTCTTTGACACACAGCTTAACTGCGTATCCTAAGCTAAGGGGATCTTGACTTGGGGCTTTCAAGTGGTTTTCGGTGGTAGGGTGAAGAGATTCATTCCACCAGTTGTCATCGAATATCCGTGCCCTCCAAAATCCCCCCATTGAAGTGGCTGAGAGAGACAAAACGCAGATCCTTCTAAGCAGCCAATACACTTGGAGAATTTAAAGAGGAAGACGACACAGAACAGACGGTTATGAAGTAAAGGGTCTTTGCCGGCAACGTGTCTTTCACTCAGCCAATCCAATGCATGATTTCTAAGATTCTTCGTTTTATAGGGTCACTCCTCAATATGCGCTTGGCATTCGAAAAGCGAAAGTAGTCCTGTTCTTGAATTTACGAAAGAAAAAAGTTTGCGGGTGCATGCTTCAAGCGCGCCTAATTCGGAGAGAGAGGGGGGGAACTGCGATCAAGTCTGATGGAATGCTGCAAACGGCGGGAACAAAGCCAGAGGGGCGTGCAAATGTTGTCATAAACTCAGGCAAATGTTCTTTCCCACACAATAACGTTACAAGAGAATGTGCAAACAGAGGCATTATCATAACCACCAACTCCTGAACCTTCGCAGCACATATCTCTTCCTGCTCCATCCCTCCTTGTGCTGCGAACCTTTCCCTAGTTACTTTCCCATATTCTTTTCCTCTCGGAGCAAAAAATCGAGATTGCGGGAACCGTCCCTCATTTACTGTGTGCATGTCTATTACTCCACACGTGCCCACATCCTCACGGCTGGATTACGGCACTCAGGAGAGTAGGGGCACATAATGCAAAGAGAGCACTTGGGAACACACGGTCCCGCGGTATCAGCACAGTGCAGTACCAGCAGCAGTTGGATCCAAAAGAATTTCCCGTCTTTACCCCTTGTAACCGATTCATACGCATTGTTTCTTACGTATGGAAGCTCTACAAGCTCAGAAACACGGGAAACACCGGGACGGGATGTCTTGCAGCTGACAGAATTGCAGAAACAAATGCTTGTGTGTAAATTGTGACAATAGAACGAATCCCGTATAACGCAGCAGATATGCATGTATTTGGGGTAGTCTTTCAGTTGCTAGGAAAAAACTGAACACCATAACATTTCCGGTAGTAGCACCCAAACTTCACAAAAACAGGGCACCAACTGCGACGGAGGGTATTGAAAAAGAAATAGTACTTAAAGAGCGGTTACGTTCATGATTGGTTCTTGATCCCACAAAAAACGAGCCAATTTCCATCGAACTCCTGACCTTTCAAGTTTGATCTCCAATAGAAAAAATAAATAAAATGAAAGTATTTCCTCCGTGCACCTCATTACCATCTGGTGTTGTCAGTATATGAAGGGCGTAAGGGAGCTTTGTGCTGGAGAGCGTCCGCAAACGTCGGGACCAGGAGCTCGTAGTATCAGACATCTCCTCGATATGTCCAGCGACGCCTTTAGGTTGGGTCCAGAGCACATATTCCGCCTGCTTTTGCAGTGGCTTGCATTGGCTCCGACGTCACAGCGAAGCCGAGCAGGTCTTTGGAGATGCCGGCATCTGGCAGCTCTGGGGGTGCCAAGAGGGACTTGCTATTATTTCTGTCAGAGCCAGATGCGAGGACTAAGGGAATAGAGAACGTGCAAGGATCTTTCGCTCGCTTCGTATTCCGCTAAGCCCCGAGGAAAGCAGTTCTATACTTGAGCAATACAAAACACAGCCTCCCCTTTTGCCCTTCACTTTCCATTCCAGGCACCCGTGGTTTTTGAAACCGAGTCGATCGCAGTGGCGCGAACTCAGCCACTTTCTTGTAAAAGACCAAAGAGGCGCCAAAAACGTCCAAAACGTCGACACCATCCGCTTACGCGTGTCAACGCCAGTCGCCGTCAATGCCTCCGTCGCCCCGAGCAGTTTCTGCTCCAAGGCAAGCAGTAGCAGCAGCAGTGGAGGTCACAGATACTTCTGATGCAATTAATGAAGCTTTGCTCCTCTAAAACCGCCTGCCTGCCATGCTTTTCTAAGAAGCTTTTTTAAATTAAGGGTTATCAAAGACAAGAAAGCTGGTGATATTAAGCGCTTGTGGCATGCTCCGTTCCCACGTATGGATGAGTTCATCCACCAAAAAAAGTACCGAAATGCTGTTTCTTTCCCATCTATTTTTCCTTCATTTTCAATTTTTGCTGGTTCTTGCCCTTTTCCGCCCCCATCTCCCCCACAACGAAGAATACTGTACTCACTCCCCCGGTGTGCCCCGTCCCTGTGTTTCTTGATGACAATGCCAATATTGTCCGAATGGTATATACACAGAGCTATGGCCATACAAGTCCCGCGTGTGGTCCGCCGCCCCAAGTAAGCATCGAGCGTCCCAACAGGTGCGCTCCGGATGAGAATTTCACATGTCGCCTTTCCTTGCCCTATACGAGCTTTTCGCGCGAGGCCAGGGGAATTGATGTTTGGGTATTTTGCATTCCTTATCCGCTCTAGTCTCAACGTGAAGAAAAATGACAAAAAAGAGAGACAGACAGTGCTGAAGGCGTGTTTTGGTGGGAATTATGTGGCACTGCGGGTTTTGTTAGTTAGGTTTACTGTACCGTGTATTAGAGTGTGACAAACAATACATAGCTAATTTACGAGGGAACGGTTGTAGGAAAAATGAACAAGAAAACCGGAGTGACGGGGTTAAAAAGACGCGTCTTGTTAGAATTCCCAGCATAAAATGCCCAGATAGGACCTACAGCGATGAGACCGAGAACAGGAGTGTCAGCTTTTCTTTAATGACAATCAGAAGGGGAGGTAACCCTTGACTATGATAGCCTCCTCCTTTTCTACACCCTATTTTTAATACACACACACACACACAGTGAAGAGAAACAGACAATTTCCCTATTTCAGATACCTTACACATACACAACAGGCCATTTATACACGTGCGATTTTTCGCTACTCCTGCTACCCAAAGCAGCTTCTCATTTGCAAACGGTGTTGTCTCAGCTACACACTAGCACAGCAGCCTTCCGACATTAGTTCGGTGAGAAAAGATTCAGGTGCTACATCTTTTGTGGTAAGGTTTGCCATTCACCCCCGCATAAAATAGGGACCGAAATGCAAGAAAAGAAGGAACTCAGTCAGCAAAACAGCTCACTGTCCTCCGTCTTCGATCTCAAGTCATCACGCCATGATTTTCCCCTTTTTTCACTCCAACGTGTTTTTCTCTCTCAGTTGGTATTCAGTTTAAAAAAATGCGAGGTAAAAGAGGGAAACACATACACTGTTCAATAAGGTCATTTCAGTTCTCTTTGTTCTGCATATTCACCCAGCTGAAAAGGGCAGCAGGTAGACTCATACGTTGTGTTGCATGCAACTCTTTCCTACAGAAAAAGAATCACATGAACTGCTCCTTTTTCATTTATTTATCATTAGCTGGGTTCATCAATAGGAAGGTATTTAAGATGAACCTTACGGTGAAGAACAAAGGTACAAGGAAAGAAAATGAAAGTCTGAAAAATGAGCAGATTTTTCCTAAGACCGTTTCTTTCATTTTGGCCATTTCTTGACCTCAAAGGAAAATAAGTCGTAGAAAACTAGTAGGGATAGACTCCATTTCACGTTCTGTAAACATTATTACGTTACATGAAATTGGTAACATGACAAATCAAGTAATGTTATACAATACCCGCAAAGTAGGCTAATTTGTGCATCGAATGCTCTACCTTACTCAGGTACTTTCTTAATATTCAAGAACTGTAACGGGGTAATAATAGGTACATGATAGGAATAGCACTGTAAGACTACAGCTCATAAGAAAGTGAATTAAACAAGCGTACTTTTAAAGGTCGACTGTCCCAGATTTTTTAGACAAATAATACAAGCACCCAATAACGAAGATCGATTATAAGTTCTCACGTATTGCGTGGATAAGCGCGTGTCCATACGTAATCCTTTCATGTTTGTATACGACACAATACTCCCTAAGAAATCAGCGCTATCCTAAGCACACTTAATTTACGCAACAAGGAGAGTTCGTATCGCGTGAGTTACGAGGCTATGCGAACAGTCAACTGTGACGCTTATTGAACATAAAGTATGTTCTCTTATCTAATTTCTCCGCATAAACGTGTACTTCCACATTGTCTATACATTGTGGTGCTCCGGAAAGTGTTTCCTTGTTGTTCATAAGATCACTTGGCAAAAATCAACGACAAGCGAAGATGGCGATCACTATACCCTCTTTTCTGGACATGCAACGTAAATGTGAAAATAGCTACCAATCACTCGCAAACAATAAGTGCTTAAAAGAGGCTTCCCTGTACTAAAACGAACGTGTCACTTAACGCTAAAAAAGAAGTCCTTAATATCTAGTGCAAGAGTGTGGAGCATTAAGCCTTCATAAACCAACCTTTACCTGGGAGTGACAACATAATAAGGACCGCTAGGTCCACTTCCCACATTTAAAGGGCGCTTTGACATTTTTCTCCTTTTTTCCTAGGTCTCGTTTCTTGTGCTTACTACGATGGGACAATTTGTGCTTGTTAAAGGTATAGAGGTATCGTTTCGGCGGGTTGCCGAGGTTCAATCAGGCGCGGGAAAACGAGGTCTTCTCTAACGTGTGTGTGAATGTGTACTCGGCAGCAGGCATATGTTGTCTCCTTCTCCCCCGCTCTCCCACCTCTCTTACTAGCAACCATGATACAGATGCTGCGGTTCACGTCCTGTGCTTAGCCCTGATACCCAACACATCTCCTTGCTCGCTACCCTTTAACAAAAGGGTGGTGAAAAGCCTCCGGGAGGAGCGCGACGAAAGGCGAGTGCGGACGTTTTATGTTGGCATTTCTACAAGTGAAATGCTGCAACTTAAATCCGGCTCTCCTCTGTTCACCCCCCTCCACTTTCAAGACGCTTTTCAATGTTACTTGTATCTCGAAAGAAGCTGCTCTCATTTCTCCGTGTGGGAACTGGCCACTGGTCGTTCTCTATCTCTCTGAGACCCTTTTCCCCGACGTAAACGAAAACACCCCTTCGGTTGGCAAGCAGCTTTGATTTCTCCGTCTTACGCTTCAAGTTTTTCAACACGCCATTTTTCTCTCCCTACATACACACAACATATATAAAATAAACCTTGTGTTGCTTTTCACTTTTGCGCAATATTGTCTCTTAGCGACTCCCAACTAAGAGACGACAGCAAATCGGAATGAAGAACAAAAAGAAAAGTGGTGGGTGTGGGTGCAATATGCCGGCAACATCCGGCATCCATCCGTTAGGAAAATGTAAGAGAAATAACCAAACGTGGCCCATCAGTCGGCAAATGCTCTAGATCGCGCGGCAAATCTACTGCGAAGAAAACAGCTGTTGTGACGGCCCACACCTGGCTTCAACCTTTGACAGAAAACTTGCAAAGGCAGGCAACGACAGCCAGACTAGCAGCTAACACTACATAAGGCTTACTGGAGGTGACGTCATTTCCGCGCAATCTGAATCCTATCCTACCCATAGCGGAAAGGTAAACTTAAAAGGAAGGACGTGGGGGGAGGGGGGGGGGCACTAAATCTGATTAAATCCCCGAATCGTGTCTACCCTACACATCTTTCACATGTGCGACACTCAACGCCGAAAACGTTAGGCTTCACCGTCAAGAGACACAGTTGGTCCGAACTATCAACGAAACATCGAAATTTAAGTGGACAAATAGACCGATGTTGACAGACCTTACTGTAGGTAGCCACGATACACGACAAAGTCACGGAAAGCAGTAGGGATTGAAAACTTCCTAATTGTAATTAATATTGCAATATTAGCGAAGCATTACGTAATTTATGAGCAAGATGTTGTATCAAGAAACGTTCTCGGACGTGTTCAAGCTTGGTTTGGCGACAAAAAAAAAAAAAAGAAAAGGAGAGGGTGAATGTGGCCGACATGAAGAAGTTGAAGAAAGAAATGCGGCCCGTTGCCGTATGGTTGGTTGTCGTCGACAGCTGAGCTCTTTAACGAAAAAATGCTGGGTCGTAGCCTTAGCATGTCCACAACAGCACGCTTCAAGTAATTTGGTAGGAAAATGCAAAAGAAACTTGCAAAAAATGACCGAATTGAAACTTAAAAACATACCTCCAGAGGGACTGGCAAACACGTAACTATAAGAGTACTTCAAGTATTGCACGGTAGACCTAAAATAAATTTTCGCCAACTTATAAGCAGGATATTTTTTCTTGAGGGCTAAAAAGAGCTTTCGTACTTGAGATAAAGCCACCAGGCTGTGGCTGTCTACTCCAAGCGAACCCTAAAAAACGATCGACAACTGGCACTGGACATGTGCATCTTTAATTCTCCCTCGCCTGTTTACTCTTTCCTGGCTCTCGTACCAGGAACGAAAAAAATGTTCTGGCTTCCACTTCCTTAATTTTATTCGTTACGGGAAGTATTGTGGGAGAGAAACAAACTCACTTTAAATGGAGAATGTGAAAAAATCCCCAAAAAATGCGACTCGTAACGGTTAATAAAATTCTAACGATCTTGGAATGTTATCACTACTTCATTAGCCCGCAATTAAAAGTAGAGACCTTTACGTCTACAACTACTACTCAACATAGCCTTTAGACTGCGGTACGGAAGAACTGGTCGTACGCCTTGTGCGCAAGATCCGGCGCGACGGGCAGGGACGTGATCCACGTCTGTAGTCAACATACGAAGACCGCACGGCGAAGGCCGTACTCTGACAGTAACACGCGCTCCACGCAGCCGGTCAAGTCATAGGATGTGTCGCTCTCGTTAACAGTACACGTTTCGTTGCCAAAGGACCAAGTGGTGAAAACTCGGAGTCATTTACCTAGTTCTACAGCTTTGACAGAGGCGTCTGTAAGTTATACTTCTGCCATTTCATACTTTTTATAGGGAAAAGTTGGGAAAGAAGCAAGTTTGAGAAAAGTACATTAAAATTGGACTGTCGCAGAAATAAAACGTTTCCCTTTTTAACGATCACCCCATTAAAAGTTTCCCCCCTCTTTTCTTCAATACGCCCGTTTCCTACTCCCCGTATCCAGTTTCCCGCACCTGTCAGAGGTCCCATGGGAAGTAGCACCCGCAACTTCCAGGTGACTTGTCCGCTTGCCACTATTCACACTCTGGTCATTACACGGAACTACGTTAGCATTATGTGAAGGGAACGCGTCTTAATTGTAATCTAAACGATCAATTGTCAAATACTTGTGTTTCACATTCTGAGTCACAATCGCTCGTTTTTCTGGCGTGCTACCTGCCAGCAAGGGGGTTGGAAATAGGATATTATCCCACAGAAACACTTTATCTTTAAAAACATCCGTAAATTTCCCGTTAGCTAGTCGACTACCTCAAGTGTTAGAAAAAGTTCCATGAAGACGGCAAAATAAATCGTCCCTGAGCTTCTTCCCCTAGATGACATGACAGTTCGCTCGTTTGCCACTAAGTTGGCTTCTAATTCCACAGTATGTGAAGAACAATAGAACTTTATGCTTGGACAGAGCGTAAGAGGAAGTTCTATTAAAACTTTAAGCTGGCTAAAAGGCACAAAGTGACGAGATGCCAGGGTTTAAAGCGGACAACTCATCAGCTGTGCCCATCTGCCCCGACATAGACCCTCATAAGCTCTCTATCTGCAAGTATAGCAACATGTGTTCGGTCCATACGATTAAGACGTTCGACAGTTCAATTTCATGCCGTAATACATGTGGCATAATCATACAGTAAACGAGAGAATGATTGATTCGAATTTGCACCCAATCACACCAATATCTACTTCCTGTTTTGCAAATAACACAACGAAACACTGTTAACATCCGCATTTGATACTATTAATACTTTGACGATGTTCAGGTCACTTCGCTTCTACTCTACGTCTTTGCATTTCTTTATCCCCAAGACGGGCGGTCAGTGCACAGAATAGCTAACCAACTTTATACGTCCTCTTATAAAATAGACGAAGTCGATAGTATTCTAACACCTGTTGAACACCAAGTCAACGTGTTCGTCACAATTAATGGGTTTCCAAAACGCACCACAAGGATTAAAACCGGGAAGAAACGAGCCTAGCTCACGCGATTCGCAGAATAAAAAAGGCGTACACCTCAACGAAAAAAAAAAATTAACTTGGTTAACGAGCTCGAAAATTTCGTTCATTAATTTTAATTATCCCAGTCTGCTTTGCTTATTTCCTCCGTCTTCCCTACTCGACATACAGCTATGGGTATCCACCGCGCACATGTGTATTGTTATTTTCTAACAATGTCAGTACTAGCGCCTGGCAAACTTAATTGGTGGCATGAGTGCGTGCGACTCGCAGGATTCTTTTTCTAGGCGTACTTTTCATTATTGTTCTTTTTACTCACACAGGTGTTTCCCGCGTGGCACTGTAGCTTTTCCATTTTTTGACACCCCTAAATCCTTCAATTTTGTATTCGATTTGCGTGTGGGGAGGGGGCACAATGCCGAAAGTGTCCGAAACGGAGGCTAAGTTAGCCAATGATGAATCCATCAAGTACAACGAGACACACACCCCCGATGCTACTGCGGACGATCACCTGGCGCAGCAAAGTTACTCGCCTCATAGTACCACAGTGAATAACACGCCCTCACCGCATCACAATCGGTGTGAGAAACGACACTTAGCACCCGCAAGTGTGACAAACGACTCTGACAACCCCAGTCCAGACGAGAGACCTTCTCTCGAGTTACAAGACACGGCTGTTTCGCCCGATTACGAAGCCGTTTGGATGACCGGGGCCAATAATAACAACAACGCTATCAAACATTTGGCACGCGTTCGACGTATTTTATCTGCTTTACATCGTTTCGCCTACGACACCCTGCCCGAGACCGGTGACCGGGTAAAAGCGCTTATCGTCAACCTTATGGTGAGTGCATTTCAAAGTTGCAGTCATCTGCAGGGCTGTAAAAAGTACTTGGGTTACGGGTTACAGAAGCTTGAAAATGTACCAGTAAACTAAGCTTACATACAGAGCTGCCCAGTTGCCCATCGTGCTTTTGGAAAAAAGTTTTTAAGTTGTGTAAGTAAGTCTTGTGAAAAAGGACAGGATGGAATGGAATTGCAGCTTAGTGCAGCTGTGCCTCATATTTATTTCGTTAGATGTGGGAGCACACGTGTACAGGAGACGTTATTCTGCCAGCTGCCGTGCACCTGTGCCTCTTTCCACGCAGCAAAACAATTTATTTTCCATTTTTTCGTCTTACCTCGTCCCTCACATGGCTATGACAAACAATTATAGAAGATAAAACAATCACGCACCCGAAAACTTTAAAATAACTATTTTTTGGGGAATTATAGCTCCAACCTGACATTTTTCCCAAGCAACGGACTGACTTCCTCAAAATCACCCGCAGTAGATTCCCACATTCAAAATGGAGAAAAAAGCCTTCTAATGCAATTTTATTTTCTTACAGAGCGGAGGAGTTGACGTGGAAGAGTTTCAGCAGCATTTGGAAGAAATTGCGCACTTTCCGGTCAAACCTTACGTGCTTCCGTACCTTAAAGCCCACTTGCCAGCGTTGCAACAAGAAGTCTTATCAATGGCCAAGTTGGCAAAAATGGTAAATACTCGCATTTATAACTCTCAGATTTAGCAACAAAGACGTTTTCAAGCTATTAAATATGAATTCTTTGCTACAGTCACCTCAACACTACTTGAAGCAATCAGACAGTCTCGTGTTGGACCCTAACTGCCAATCGGGCGATTCTTCTGATATCTTCAACACAGAATCCCACGATACCTCACGGAAGCGAGTTGCCACTAGGTAAAGTCGACAAGAACAATAATTTCGATTTGCTGCACTTTTAAAAATTATAATGATGTTTCTAAAATATAATAATAAATGTAAAATATGCAAAAAAAAAAATAAATAAAATATTAAATAATCACTGTTAAAAAAATAGAAAAAATTAATGAAAAAGCGCACTTATCTCACAGTACGATGGAATACGGAGACGACAGTCATAACTTGGCGTCTAAACGTCGGCACGCCTTTTTTGACATTTCTTCCCGGATACACAACACCGAAATGCTCTCTGTGAACAGTAACCACGAAGAAGCTCCACTAACGTCTGACTATTCTCCAAAAGTACGGACTTCGCCTACAGACGTGCAAGATCTCCGCAAAATTGGCACCAGTTCCTCAAGTACCGGTGGCACGAATCTCCCTTGGAATCCGATTACTCCAACCCGATCTCTTACCAACCTTTCTCGCGCTGGTATCGGTGTCGCTTCCAGTGGTTCTAGCGGAGGTTACGCCTCACCACCACTTATTCTCAACTCCTCTTTAACCTACGCCGAGTCTCACACAAAGAAAGTCGGAACAGAAAACGATCGCGATGAAGAATGGACCAACATACACACGGTATTTTATCTCTGTTCTTTTTTCCAGAATGTCACGTTCACACTACGCTCCTTACCTTCGACACCTATACACTAAGTGAAAATTAACCAAACAAGCAAAATTTACATTAAAAACTAAATAATAATAATAATAATAAATACACAGAATGCAGCCATCAATAAGCTATGCTTTACAATAGTTTCAAAAGTTACAAAAATGAAAAAATAAAACGCAAAATTAAATTAGAAGATTAAATTAGTTCGAAATGTGACACCGTAGGCGTGTACTAGCTGTTTTTGAGAAGCAACACTAATAAGCGCAAAATGAGGTCCATGTGAAAAGGTAAACTCGACAGGACGAAATTTCGAAGGTTAAGTGCGTAGTGTGAACAAAGCGCAAATTCAATATGGACAAAAGAGGGTGAAAGGATACGAGGAGTTTGTCATCAAAGCGGCCTAGCGACTAATCTGTCATGTGGTGTTGACAGATGCTGAATTGCATTTTAAGCATGGTGGATAAGACCAAACGGGCGTTAACGATACTGCAGCAACGAGCACCTACCACCACCCTTGAAAGTACCGAAAGCCACAGCTGGAAGCGCCGGAGTAGTGCCGACTTGTTTGAACCTGCCGAATTCAGACGCCAAGCCGGGGAGCTTATGGCTCAGACTTTAAAAGCCACTGAAGATCGGGTGATCGAACTTAAACGTAAAGCAGGTAAACGTTTGTAAAGACTTGTTACAAAACACCCAAGTAATCTCATTTCTTTACAGAAGAAGCGGTACTTGACGTCAAGCGAGTGGCGCTGGCAGAATTGCAGCGCGCAATTTCTGCGGCCGAAGCGCGAGCTGTTGAGGCATTAACGGCTGAACGCCTGCGCAATGAAAGACTACTGGCTGAAGCGTGTCGCCCTACAGAGACGACTCGACCAACTGACAATAAAGAAGTAATATTTTATGAGTAAACCTAGTTTCCTTATCCTAACGAGTGTCGCCGTTATAGTGTTGCTGGAATTGCGGAAGGAAAGCAACGGAGACGTGCAGCGGTTGCAACACAGCGCGGTACTGTGGTTCCTATTGTCAACACAAGAACTGGGAAGTCCACCATAAAGTTTGCGGCAAAGGCTTGTTACTAAACCACCACCAGACAGAAAGAATTCCGCCTGGTGCAGAATTCCTCGCTACGATGAGGGTGAGCACCTCGGCCGTAAGTGAAGTGCGGGAAACCTTAGCCAAACACGCGTTCCATGCCGCACGTACATTATCCAATACGCCTCATTGCGGCAAAAACTCAAAATCACCTAGTCCTGTACAAGCCCACGTTCCTAAAGAGGCCACCGTTCACCAGAATTAACTCATCTCTTGTACAGACACAGGAATGTTCATAAAAAAGGTCGCAGGTTCCGTTCATGAATAGCTTGAAAAATTTATCTCGTGAGATCATTATGGGAAAATCCTAGTCGCAAATTGTTTTAAAACATAAATCACCCCTTTCCCAACAGCTACCCGAGATATAGCTAGTTGTCTGGGGAGCATTAGGAGGTTACGACATGTGTAATTTTTATTATTAATTATTATTACTAGGGGAATCTCTTATTCATATTTTGCACTGGTATGTAAAAAAACTTTGTCGATGTAAAAGCGACAATTATGGCTAGCTTTACCAAAGATTCTAGAAACTGACCTAGTCAAATAAAGACCGGGAGGGTGTCAAAGTTATGGTTAGCAATTTTGAGTATATAATTCGGTAAGAATGTCAATAGCTGGGAATTTTTGTAAAAAGAAAGAATTTTTCTTGGTTGTATGCTAGTTTCTAACTAAAACACGCATCGTGTGGCTACCTACCCGCATTACCCTTACTGATATACTAGGGCGTTTGCTGTGTGCTTTGATGCACAGAAATATTTGGATTTGATCTCAGTTCTGTGTACTCTCTTTTTTTTGCGAGGTTTGAAAAATCGAGGCTCAATTGTTGTGCACTTGAGCTAGCGAAGTTTTTTAAGTTCCTTTACCCTATTTTTTTGTTTGGCTCTGTAACCCCCAAGAAAGAAACAGAATGGGAGTTGTTCAACTTATAATACACCGTTCCTATGGGATTCAACAGTTATTGATTGTATTAAATTTGCAATATCAGTGTTAGTCCGCTGACTCCTTTTCAGATTTTACTGTCGGGGCTGACACAAGGTCCTTGAATTGACCTTTCGTCTTAAGCTCCTTCGACTGTAACGCTTTCCAGTCTTCTTTCTTACGCTTGAACAAAGATAAACCGTACTTGCTTGTGATAATACGACCATACATGTTGCCATTCAACTGAGCTTCTTTAGAGCTCAGTTCTTCTGCAATTTGTACGCGAAGTTTGACACCCACAGCGTCCCATAAGGTATCTAACGCTCGCGAACCGAATCGGGATGTTGCCAACGCTAAATAGCATCCCTTCAAAAATCAAGAAATAATTATTAAAACGAGTCAAGAAAAGAGAATTTCAGTGAATGCATATTTCTAAAAATGTTAATCATAATCATACATATAACTTTAATCATAAGAATAAACTAATAACAGTAATAAAGCAACAAAAACTATTAAATGATGAATAAATTTTTCAATTAAAATATAAGCATATCTATGCCAATTAAATTCACGACTGGACTCAGAAAACTGAAGTAAAAAAAGGAAGTAAAACCAAGAAATACATTTTTGATATTACAAACGAACTTAATAAATTCGAAATGTTGATAACTTAATGAAAATTACTTTCAATTTATGGACCATTTTTTCGCGATTTTTTTCTCCCACGAACGTGCTAGTAACGTAAGCATCTAACACATGACTGCCGTACATGCTCTCGAACATGGCCTGTAATTCTAAGATATCCATTTCCAACAAGCTATTCACAATCTGCGAAAGTGAACGTAAGAGATTTTGATTACCGGAATTATAGATAATATAAAAAATTTGATTACCGGATCTATAGATAGTATAAAAAAGTACCTTTAGAGGTTTGTTGAAGCCAAGTAACGTCTGGAGTAGCTGAGAGCCGATGTAGTTAAACTGTGTTTTGGCACCTGGTGTCGAGTCAATTGGCCTGGACAGGTTTTCATAAGTCAACATCCTGGCAATGGCAGGCGCTACTTTTATTTGCCTGTCCGCGGGTTCATTGCAGTGGAAAGCCGACATCAACGACTGTCAAAATAAAGACATCCACGCATAAGCATGCAAAAAAGAAAACGTCAACCAAGAGTTCAAACTGCTTACTTGCACAATTTTGCCTTGTTGTGAAGAAAGCCGTTTGCAAGCCGTCACCAATGCCAGGATCACGTTTGTGCTATTCGCCTCAATTAATTCTTCGAAATAGGGGCTTAACTCGTCAACTATGGTTTCAAACTACAACAATTCGAACATCGATGAGTGCTTTCTCTTTTTATTATGAAAGCTGCCAACCTGTTCAGTGTTTGTGACGTTGCCAATCAGCTTCGCGACAGCGAATTTTCCTTCTTGATGGGAACATAACGCCTTGAGCCGGTTTTGGAAATAAGATGTGTAAAGCGTCTCAAAATGTGCTGGAGTAGACAATCCCAAAGCTACTTCCAGCGTTCTTAAAGCGGAAGGTACAGAAAAAATGGCAGGCAGATCGCTTGCTCCATCTTGTCCTTCCAACGCTGGGAAAGATGTTGTCTGCAAAATGTTCAGAAAACTGGAACACAGTTTTGAACTTGCTTTATGGAGAACGCATAACAATGTTTGGAAAACGCCACATGCTTGATCCGAATATAGCAAATCTGAACAGAATAAAGACAAATCAGTCCAGAAAAATAACCCTTTGAATTTTTTAACCTGTTATTTGTGGCCAACCAATAATCCGCTGAGCAAAATCTTTCAATAACTCCTTAAATATTTCGTCGCGGTACTTCGCTCGCTTGGCAGCAGGCTGACCGCTACCTTCGCTTTTACTTTCTTCGGCATGGCTACGTGAACGTTTACTTCGTAAAACGTCTTCGTCCACGTGTACACCGCTTAAGCACTGCAGCACTTGGCGTACGATATGACTTGCATAAATGTGGCTAACGAAGTCTTCGAAATTATTCATCGTATAGGATGCAACTTTCTTGAGAAAATCGCGGCAAAAGCCGGCATGTTTTCGCTGGTTCTCTGCGACTTCATTAACGTTTGGAACAGTAGAGACAAATTCCGCTTCTTCTTTGTCTTTCTTACGTCTTTTCTTTGCTGGCATATCGCCTTCATCCTTAGTTTCTTTGCTTTCCTTTTCCTATATATAACAACTCAGAATATGAAATTAAACACGAAACAGTTTTACCTTGGCGTCAAATTCTTCTATCCGCTGGGTGGCAATTTGGAGTAACTTTTGTAAAACGTGGCTAGCAAAAGCGTCTGTAGCAATAGATCGTAAGTCTTCTTGAAAAGCGACACAGAAGCGTTCGAAAGGTTCGGGCTTGGCTATGGGCAGCAGTTTTTCAACCACTTTGGAAACGAGTTGGTTGCACGATAAATCTATTTCTTTTCCCTCACTTTGGCTGAACACATTATTGATAAAAACCTCTGAAAGTGATAGTTATTCTTAGTATTAATCGATAAAAATATCAGATATTACCTTTGTCTTCTTCACTGTCAAACTCGTCTTTTAAACGCTCCATAACACGGACATAATAACTGTACGTTTCCTCATCAATATTTCTTCCTTTACCAAAAAGACCCCTTTTGCCATACTTTTTGGCATTTGACATAAAGGAACGCTTCTTTTTCGATTTCTTATTTCGCGTGTTATTTACACCCACGTGTCCTTCCATTTTTGTAAACTAGTAAACTTGGAAGCACGTTTCATGCATGTGTGTCGTTTCACATCAGACAGTAGCGCCACTAGTGCAGAACTTGTGAAACTGTACCACTCGCTCATGCCCTTACGTAGCTTACATTCGTTAAAAGAACCCCATGCAGGAAATGTTACTTTTTATTGACCACGGTAAAAGGCTTTAACAACGATTAAGTCTTTGACTATCTTGTACTCACTTATACTCGTTCCCTCGCAAATTAAGCTTCTACCCTGTACGATTCTTACAGAATAACATAGGCTCAGGCCTTTTTTCTTAATGCAGGTTGGCGACCTAAAACTTCTAAACAATGATACATAATTCTTGGACTTCATGTGGGTAGCGATGCCCATCGTTTGGTGGATTCGCTGTTACTTAGACGAATGTATGACGAAAGGCAGATAATTCATAGGGTTTCACTTACAAATTTTTAGTTCAAAAAGATTCTGGGTAAATGTTATCTGGACGACATTCATAATATTTTTTCTCATAACATCCTCCCTAAAATGTGCTAATATGGGCAACGAACGGCTCACACCGGTTTAACTAAAAAAAAAAAAAAAAAAAGACCCGGGACTGAAAGTTTACGTGCCATTTAACTACATGTACAAGTTCTGTGAGGTACAAAAATTATTTATCAGGTTACGTTAAATATGTATGTGGAAAAAGCTGTTGACTAGGAAAGTTGGGTTTCGCTAAGCAGGTTGCGGTTTGCTAAAAATAGTAGATTATCTATTTAAACAAGGCCATTGATTCGGAACCTTTCCTTGAAATTCCTAGTTTTCTGTTAAAAGCACGAAAAAAAGCAAGCACGTTAGTAAAAGAATTTAATCCGCGTTCAACTTCGATGGTACATAACAATGCATCGTGGTTGCACTTTGGTTCAGATTACCACTGTTCTATCAGTTTTAAATAGGGGTTAGCCCTGTAGTAAAGGCACAAAAGTGACAGCAAACGATACATTTTTGGGAAAACCTCTGAATAAGAACAGGGAACAAGCTTACTGGACAACCTAATACAGGTGCATTTCTAGAATTTCCTATTCACCAGAACATGGTTTTCAAGGTAGACAAGTTGAGTGTGGCTGTATATGGAACCTCTGAAGCTTATTTACTTGGCAACCGCTCTCGGGCAACCTGAAGTCCTACTTCACGTTGCGGTAAGGTTTACGACAAGTCAGCAGCAGCCGTAAGACCGCTGTTAAGAAGGTCACGTGCAGTTCAATTCAGTTTATAACAACCCTTCTTCCGTGCGTGACCAGCTCAGTGTTGGGATGTTCGTTATCGAGCGGAGACTACGGTTTTCAAGCTTACAACCCAAGAATATGGAGTGACACTATTACGGATTACTTCGGAATCAAATCCAATTACATGACGCGTACGTCTACATTGCCTGTATACCAAGGTGGGTACCTAGTTCTTTTAACATAATTTTCCTTGTTAGTGCATTATGGGCTCTGGCCAAAAATCTACCCGTATTTGGTGCAGTACCACTGAAATGTGGGGCGCTAAATCGTATCAAATATTTAAGAGCGAATTTAAACACCTGGTTACACTATTGCCATTAACTACACACAATACCATGGTTGCTAGGCGTTATAATCGTTTCAACTCCCCCTCCCCCCCCTCCCCCCCCTCCCCTTTTTTCGCTTGAATGACTTATTGATTAGTCCAATTTCAGGTGTTCTCCGTGTAAAACCATCCTTAACTGAAGTGCACTAGTACGGAGTCCGTTCACAGCTAACACACTTTTTTCTCGCTTGTCTCTCATTGGTTGTGGGCTACAGAACCCTGTCAAAGTCAATCTACAGTTTACAAATCGATATTGAGCACCTTCACACACTACTCGCTATTAAATAAATGGCCAATAAAGCTTACCTCTTTCTCGTGTGACATCAATAAATCCTACGGGTAGCTGTGGTTATGAATATAGCAGGTTTATAAAACCGGCATACACGTTGCACGACTCGAAAATTATCATGCGACTTGAAAATTATTACGTTAACAAAAACAAAGCCCAGCAAGTGAGAATATGGGTCACGAAACATTAGAAACTAACGTGTCAAATGTTTCTAACGCAACAAAGAACGCCCAAGACAGTATAAAACCGTGTTTTCTAATAATTTTAAAGGTTTATTAAGTATGGCCGTTGGAGGCATTTTCACGCAAGGAACAGGGTTGTTCGGTCATTACGGAACGACCCACATCTTCTAACACGCGCAACAGAGGTGCTTACTGCCTCAGACAACATAACCATTTCTTACAGCCGAGAAAAACCTATACTAACCTCATTAAGAGGTAAACGATCCCATGTGCGTCCAGTTCTGCTCTATGTTCACGTCCAATTCTGCTCCGTGTAGTTATGCGCACATTTGACGACTCTACGTTTGACTCGGTTGGACTAGTCCACTGCATTATAATAATATGCAGTACAATGCCACATAAGTTGCAAAGTGGCACGTGGATTGCAGTCAATGTGTGTATCGCCAAAACTCGCTGACTAGACAAGTGAGGGAGACAAGTACGGGAAAAAATAATACACCAAATGAGAAGACATTTTTCAAAGCAAGGACTGTATTTGTTTTTGTATTTGCTTTCATAGTATGACAAACACGAAAAGCCAACATGTCTCCTATTTCACTACGTAATTACGCAAAGGAGAAATTGCACGTAGCTTTCAGAATACAACCACAAAGTCAGGCTACCTTTCAAGAACATGTGTGCGATCTCACCAATGATAAATCGGGCCATGCTTACGTTGCCGAACTTGTGCCAAGTCAGCCGAGTTAAAACCCTAGGCTTTCGCCTTTTCTCGGTACCTGATTCAATAAACATACAGAGGACACTATTTACACTATACTTTGTCATGTTATTTGCAATAAGCCACCTTAGCCAGTTAGCGACCAATTTTGAAATCTTGGGGAAATGTTTAGCGAAAAACTAGGTTAACTCACACTCAGCATTTCTTGGTAACTATCTTTACTTCCTTATAATCACCATCCATGACCTCAATCAAAGTGGCCAAAACAGAGAAAAAACGTGTTAAAGGGTAACCTAATATCATTTTGAAATGCAACAGAAAAAAACTAAGTGAAGACCATAAATTTATCCAGAGAAAGAAGCTCTAATGACTTCGAGAAAAAAAAAGCTCGGATACATGGAACACCGTGGTAGCCAATTAGGGAGGCTTAAATCGTTTGGCCCAAAGGATGTTTTCATGTTTCCCTTTCGTTACTTGTTCATCTGCAAGAAATGGACGCTGAGTTGACCGCATTTGAAATTGAATTCTCGGCGAGCAAAAAAATGAAACTAAGATAAGGTCTTTATTTACAGGTCAAGCATTATAATGCCGATGTAAAGCAGGAAAAGCACTGGAAAGTCTATTGAAGGAACAGTCAGTCTTTGTAAGACGATTTCGTCATCACAACAGTGAAAGCGTTTATGGCCAGTGCGTGGACAAAAGTAAAACTGCTTCTAAATCGGTGAGGCAGTATAAGAGAAAGTTCTCACGAGGTAAATCTGGGCTCTCCTTTGTTATGAAAAAAAAACAGCCTGTCCCCACTGGAGAAAATTAAAAACTGGGGCCCCATATAATCGCACAAGTTACTAAGCTTGCTACTTAAATGGGGCACTTGGAACATAAACTCCAGACGTATTAAACCAAAATTTAAAAATAACAATGAAAACAAAATAAATAAATAAACTAACAATATTTTTTAAAAAATAAAAACAGATAAATAAAATAATAATAAACAAATAAAATAATTGAATAATAATAAAAAACAAAACAGAATTATCGAAAAAAAATCTGTAAAGAATAAAAGTTTGCGAAGATCGTTCTTAATTTAACTGAAAAGTAAATATCCAGTACCAAGAATCCGTATCCATAAAACATAACCGGAATTTACCAGATCTAGAGAACCGATTTACCACGACTAAAAAATAAACTCATTTTGAGGTTTTCAGGTTTTTGGGATGAACACCGACGAGATCTGTACGTATTACAAAGTCGGCGAAAGGACAAGAATCCTGTACTGAAAGAGAAAGTTATGCGGTTTTCCCTCTGTTATTTTTCTGGAATCCTGAGTCAGAGAGCCTTTTAGCTGTGAAAGCGCTAAGAAACCACGCATCTTTGTTTTTATACCAAAACAATGCGTGATTGTTAGTCACCGTCGATTTTCACGAGCTTGCGTAAAGTAATTACAGAACAAACTGCAATTTTATTCTTCGCCTGTAGCTTCGCTAAAGATTACAACTCTAAGTGAGTTTTCTTTCGTGGTCAAAGAGATCTTTCTTCTGCGAACGACGAGATGAAAGCGAGAACGACGTTATGCGCAAGGCACAAGATCAGGTACCACAACGCGCTTTTGGGGGCTCGGTGTTATAAAAGACACGTGGGTATCCGTGCGTTGCAGTCTGAGTGGAACAACCACACAAGAAAGAGATGAGTGCAAGTCTCAGAAAAGTGAAGGTGTTTTTGTATTAAACTAATAAACAAGAAATACCAGTGACTACTGGCATTAATATTCACGGTAAGTTATGCAGTTTTTGTTCGTATCCCTAATTTGGAATTGTGCGAATGTTCGAAATCGGATTATCAAAAAGTGTTACACCTCAAAATGGAGAAAATTATGTCTCGCATGGAGGGTATTCAAAAGTGGGTGTTGTCTTGTATTATTTAAATGGAGGGCAAATAAAATTTGTCATAAGGATGCGGGATGAAAGAAGGCCCACGGAAGTTGCGGTCTACATACACTTTTCTGAAAACCCGTACCGACCAAATTTTCATTGCTATCTGTGACTCACAACTATTGGCTGCGCCAAGCCCATTAATGATCATTCTTAGGACTTCAGTGAGTATTTTCGGTTATAGACACTTTCGGTTTCTTTGTTGTTCTCTCGTCGTTTTCGGTTTCTGTGGTCAAATTAAAAACAAAACGTAATCATTATGGACAGGATACACAATAATCCACCTGCTCGCGTTGCATTCGGATTCTCATGACTTGTTTCTTGTACACACAGCAGTATTGTCCAACAAAGTTTAATGCAGTCTGCTACAGTTCCATGAGCTCGTAATGTTTCAGTAAAGTAAAACTAGGAAACAATTCATTCGCCGTTGTCAAGTTCCTTGGGTGATCGTTCCACAAACATTACTGTGCTCAACAGTGCAAAGCGGCGAAAGTGCCAGCAAGCAATGTCCGAAGACAATTCAAACACATCAAACTTAATTTGGATCTTAATTCTGAGGAAAGGAGGACAAGGGCAAAAAATCCCTTTTGATCCTTCGCATGTCGCTGTAATTTCTCGGAGGATGCTAACATAGTTTACGAGGAGAAAGTTGCGCTAATGTGTAGTTAAACTAGAACCAGTACTATGAACTCTACAAGGAAAACGCGGTTCACCTATAGGGACAAGTTCACGATTTGCAATATCATCGCAATAAGTGTTGCATTAAATGGTCTTTTGTCTTTTTTTTCTTACAACAGCAACGAGTCCACTTTACTTAAGGGGTATTGTCATTCATCTTTCCCTTTTTATTACTTCTAGACTGCCCCAGCAATAAAAATGACTGCTCGAATTAACCCAAGCAAAGCTCAGGGCCATAAGCCAACGACTTCGGGTCAGTTGTACGGTTCATACCACAGAATGCTGATTATCACCCTTTCCTTCTCAGCCCTGTTATTTCTAACTGGTAAGTTCACGAATTAAAAACTGAATTACTTCTCAAGGAAATACCTCGGAATACTTCACCTAAGGTCTAATTTATTCATTTGTATATTACAGCTTTTGTAGATTGCCATCCTGATTTCAGAACAAGTGCGTCACATCCGTTCCTATTTGATCTACATCACTCACATTCTCACCGTCATGTCCGTCAGGCTGACGGGGATGAAGATCCGAACGTCATCGAATTTCGGCGCAATTGGACCAGTGCGTTCTTTGATCTGGCGCGAAGATCCCGCAGCGGCAATATCACTTACAAATTCTCCAGAGGATATCGTAATGACTTAAAATGGGCTTTTAACGTGATTGTTTCCCTCATCATATTTCTTTGCTTCCTTAAATCTTGGGTGAAAAACAGATGTGGCCGACACGGGTGACTTCAGCCCAAGAACGACGCCTGCCCCGGCAACTGCCGCGCCTAAGAACGAAAGCACCGTTTCGCCCATCGTACGAAGCCCGAAGAAGCGACGCGAAACCGAAGAGCTGTCAAGGGGAACGACATTCGCTTACAACCCGTCTGCGGTGAACACGACGGACACTTTGCAAATTCAGGCTCTAAATAACATGAGCTGGCAGGAAGAGCTGATGCACAATTCCACTGCTTACGCCGTACTCCGCGAACAAGGACGCAGTGCTATTCAACCAACCAGTGAACCCGAATCGGCCACCACGTATTATTTCGCTGATTTACAAGAGAAAGAAGAGCTGCAAAAACAGAAACGTCAGAGGGCAGCACTGACCGGTCAGTCGTTACTGCACGCCAACAAAGATCACGTTGAGACGTTAATCAACAATGTTTTCACCGTCTCCCGCGATTTCGTTACCAGCGAATCTGTGCGGCCAAGCGTTGTTCAGTACGTTGTCCAAAAGATGGAAAGCTTCGGATTAATTACCGGAACACAAACTTTTGATCCTGTTGATTACCCAGATTTGGTAAGCTTGACTGACCTTAACATCGTTTCTCGTAAAAAAGAATCGAGAGTATCACATAGTAATTAATGCGCTGTAAATATTCTCTTGCAGTTCGATGGCGTAATCCCGAATGGATCCAATATCATTGGAATACTCCCCGGTACGTTGTGGGGTACGAAAGAAGATCGCATTTTGCTTGTTGGAGCACATTGGGACACTTACCCATTGTCGAACGGCATGGATGACAACGGTTCCGGCGTCGCTGCTGTTTTAGAAGTAAGCACAACTACCAAAAGCTAACATTTTCTTGAGACCACAAAAGAAAAAGAAAACTGAATGTTAACAGATCGCCCGAGCCTTATCAGAAGCTTCCTGTCGGCCCTACAATACGATAATTTTCGTTGCATTTGATCTGGAAGAAGTGGGTTGCCTAGGCAGCATTTATTTCATTCGTGATTACTTGATTCCTCACGTTCTAACGGCCCACGGTGGGGCTCGCTTAAGAGGTGCCTTTATCCTGGACACGATCATGAACTACAATGCCAGTGCCAACTCCCAGATATTTCCACCCGAGTGGAAAAAACTTGTACCAGACCTTCTAAAAGAACTGGAGGTATGCCCATTCTTCCATAAGCTGTTGGCCATAAATTTACACTCTTTTGCCTCACAGGAAGAGAAATTCACCGGGAATTTCTTGAGCACGTTTTATCGAACAGGCGTCGACCAAGAACTGGCAGATACGTTATCACGTCACTGGAAACGTAATTTGCCAAATTCCGTTAACGAACCCCACAACGAGGACGATGATAAAGATTTCAAAGAAAAACTAGCGGACAATAGACTACGCGCCCTCAGGCTACAAGGTGTGTCACGAAATTCGCATAATGCTTAACATTTAATGTCTGAATTACACAGATAATTTGTACCCCGTGAATTCCCGTTCCGTGAGTCGTCACCAAAAGTACCAGTTCAAGAAAGTGGCCATGAATTTGTCGGCAGATTTGCCGGAGTTGGACGTTCTTTCCAATTGGGTAGACCTTCTGCGATCAGATCATTCCAGATTTTGGTTTCATAACTTAGACTACCCCTTCACCTTACCAGCGGTACTTATAACAGACACGGGTACGTTACCCTAATTTTTGAACCCATTATGGACACGATTATGAAATCGCAGTACTTTAGTCAGCAAGATCATATAACTTCTGAGTTCATAGCTAAGAGTATAGAACCAGAAAAAAAAGTTATTATTGATTTTATGAGTAAAATTTGTGCGACAGTTTTAAAATTATTATTATAGATTTGATCATTTTGAGTGTGCTTGTTTCGTCATGATAGCTTGCATAATAAGCAGAAAAAAAACGAAATTACCTGCTCAACTTTTGTCAGTAGAAAATCGCAAATGTCGAGCTAAGGTTCACTTTAAGGCACAAACGAAGCAGTCGTGCGTACTCAGTCAGTTTAATTTTCTGCAAAGTGACGAAACAATAGATTTGTATGATTCCTCTTTCCATATGCTATTTCACTGAACACTAAACTTCAGTATTGTATAAATTCTATCAGTCTGCAAGTGTTAGAACCAGTACAATCGATTTCAAACGATCCGGGATTTAGAGATTCCGTGAATCCATAAAAGGTTAAAGAATAACCTTCAATTAACAATTTCTTCTTTCATCAATAGGACCTTACCGTGGTATGATGCAAGAATGTTACCACCAACCCTGTGATAGTGCCGAGGCCAACGTGGAACTGAATTTTGCCGACGTCAATTTCTTGACGAAAACGTGTCAAAGTTTAATAGACACACTCCTAGAATTAAGTCAGGCACATTGTGCCCCCGAGAGTATTGGACCTCTCTTGAACTTGCCAGGTGATGGAACAGCCAATCAGCCTTCCGCAGCTCCAGCCTTGTTGGGAAGTTTATTGACCATTTTGCAATGGTTAGGTATAGTGTGAGAAACCTTCCATGTGTTGCTCGATTATCCCAGTGAATGGATAGACAATCACCCCAGCCCCACATTTTGTAGATATTTAATCCCACGTGTCTCAACATACTTGGCTATCATGTACTGTAATTTTTGAAAGGGACCACATTACAATGATCTCAAACGTTCGCACCCTAAATGGGCCGTCTTCCGTGTTCCGCCGACATGCACTTTCCTCTAGCTATATAACATCCTGAGACATGTAGCCAAGGTCTTAAAAACATTTACACAACAATATATGGCATTGAGAACATCTTGTTAAAATCTAAGACTGGAGAGAAAACAACAAGAGGTAAAAAACCACTCGGTAATTTAGTACAAAACAATTTGCCTTAATGATTGTGCTGGGAACAATGAACAAGGAATGGCATGGCATCTGGTATATTGTTTTCAAGACACCAGCTAAATCTCTGTTTATTTCAAGACGTCCAATTTCTTACGACGGCCAGGGCTAGAGCCGTACCAAACCACCTGGGATAAGATGGCCAAATCTAAGGATATTTGGAGCGCACCACAGACCCAAAATTGCACTGGAGTACCGCGAGCCACGAAATAAAACGTTTTCCAGGTATCTCCTAGTAACCAGAGCAAGACCATCTTGCGACTAACGGGCAACAAGGAATGAGGATCAGCTTTGCCTTCGAAAGGTTAGAAAACACAAGGTCAAGATCGTACCTCATGCCGTAGGTAGACTTTGCTCGAAGATTGTCATAAAATTGAGGAGCTGCTAACATCGCTTCCGTCAGAACAGAAACGAAACCCAGCCCTTCCACGTAGAGAGGGTTATGGAGGAAGATATACGTCAATACTGATGCGAAGAGGGAGAAAACGAGCGTAAACTCGACATACGATTGGAAATCCGTCCATTTCCAAAAATAACGATAATCGAAGTCTGTGAAATGGCAAAGCAATTTTTATTGCGGTGACAATGGCGACGATTCAGTTACGCCCGATAACAAGAAGCGTGATAGTGATATAACCCAAGCAAAACACATATAGGATTGTCATGCCCCTTATTACAACGTAACACGGAGTTGCGGCTGGAGACGGGGTTAGGGGAGGGGAAACGGCTTGTAATGGACTAAAAAAGGAGCCAAAAATTGTAGAAAAACATCAAAGAAGGAATAAAAACCTACCGCGGAATCGCGGGTGCTCACTCCCTTGTTTGCGAACGTGATCTGAAAGTGATTAAAGCTTAATACCCTGGACAAATTAGCGAGCGCCTGTGCGCGTGTGTCGCCCTTTTTAGCTACTGAGAAGCCGCTTATTACAGCTTTCTTCAGTGAAGCCACGTGTGTTACAAATGCGAATATGTGTCACCCGTAAAACCCGCTCTCGTTAGGGTTTCACACGCGGAATGGAACGCAAAAGCAAGAAACCCTGAAACTTGAACATGTTCAACTTACCCACAAAGGTCCGCTCGGGACCACGGATGAGTACGTTGTTCTGCTTGATATGAACACATAAACGAATCATAGCCAACATTGCCACATTCATGATGAGACTTTGGACTAGAAGAGGAAGCTCAAAACGGTTTCCAAACCTGAAATGTCGAAAGTGTGACGTCAGTAAGCAACTGGATCAGTATGAGAACTAGGAAATGGAATCTTACCAAAATAAGATTCGAAGAACGTTGGCAATGATTAGAATAAGGCAGACGTATAATGAAAAGCCTTCCACATTTTTAAACTTCCGAATTTCTAAATATTGAGGAATGTAAGGTACAATTCCTCCAACAATAAAAGCTGCCGAGAATATCCAGTTGACAACTGTCATTACGAAGTGAAAACTCGAGTCATAGCTCTCCTTCGTCATTTTTTTTTCTTTGTTCACAGACGAGGAAAGGAAGCTTACGAAATTACTAAGGAATGTCGGCGATCATAATGAACTGCATGTGCACAAACTCAGAGCGAGTCAACCTAAAATGAAAGTAAAAAAACAAATTAAATTTATCATTGAATACTGTTCTTAGATTTTCGATATCATCATTTGCAGTTTTAATTAAATCTAGTTAGCACTTCAGTGACAGTTTAGTTCGGCCGCCTCAAGCGCATGAGAAGGCACGTGAGACTTAAGGGTGAATTAAAAACGTAATTTTACTTGCACATTACATTTACAGTGCTATCTTAAAGTAAACCAAGTGTTCTACGGTTTAACTAGCTTCTAAAGATGGTAAGGTACAGTTCGTAAGAATGAGATTACCTTATAAAATGGGACTCGGAGTATTGTAAATAAAATAGAATTCCTGCAACTTGTCACGAGATCTTGTTAGTTTTAAGACACGATCATAGGTGGCGTTTCAAGCTCGCCGTCGACTTCAATCAAGATTAATTTTAATCTATCTTAAAAGTTAATTAGCTGCAACTCCCTAGGAAGAGCCGTTTGAGCCAGGCGCGGCACCGTACGGGAACTTCATTAATTATTATTCGTTCAATCCACCTGAAACGCGTGTACAGTTGGTGGCAAATTCGTCCAAATTTCTAGCGACGCTGCGGCAATGTGCCGTTATGAACTGTCTGGATATTGGCTGTAATGCAGGGGTACGCAAGACTCTTTCTTTAACAAATGCGCCATCGCGCTAGATATTGCTATCCGTGCTTTTTTTTTTTCAGGACCTAACGCGTGGATTAGCAAATGTACTGAAAACCGAGGGATGTGCAGTCAAAATGTTAGGAGTTGATATTGATCCTGTCCTTGTGGAAAGGGCACGGCAAAATGTGGTGGACGACTCGAATGGGATTGCATTTGAATGCCTGGATGTAACAAATGAATCTCAGCGGGACACATTCTTAACGGAATGGTTAAAACCTGCGACTTCTTCCGGTGAGGCGCCAACTACCGTGAAGTTCAACATCATCTTCTGCTTTTCCACCACCATGTGGATTCACTTGAATAATGGGGATGAAGGTCTTGAGAGCTTCCTACGTTTCCTATCGCAATGGACGGACAATGTCATTATCGAACCTCAACCCTGGAAGTGTTACCGGAACGCGGCCCGACGAATGCGACGAGTTGGCAAGACAACCTTCTCGTCGTTCTCGTCCTTACGATTTAACAAACCCGTTCAAGACATAGACCGCATATTAACATCTTGTGGGATGGATCTGATTGAAAATCTCGGTAACTCTGATTGGGAACGTCCCGTTATGTGGTACCAAAGAAATACACATACATAATGGGCGAAGTTGAATTCAAGGTTTTTTACCTACTAATTTGTGCTCATTTATGCGGCACACTTTTCGTAACGAAGTACTTGAACTCATAACTTATAACATTCTATCTAAAAAAGCAAAATACACCAAAAAATGAGAAATGGACTACAAATATCTACAGGAAACATAAGCAGCACAAGATGATAAAGGAAAGATCGTTTCCTTACCAAGAGTAGAATTATTTTTATTTTATTTTTGTATCCCGTTTTGCATCAGGTCAACGCAAAATGTGTCGCATAGGGCACGAGGACACATATTGCAAACTAGTGGGAGAGTACCGAAAACAATCATTCGTAATCTAACAAACCCCGCATGCAATTATTCTAACGGTTCGGTAAATTTTAACAAAGTTTTTTTAAGGCGTATCCTTTGAATGACAAAAAAACTTCACTGTTAGCCTTTCAAGTTGGCATTCCAAACAAATCCGTTCTATTAAGACGATTTATATGAAGTGCAGTATGTCACAAGGAACACCCAAAGACACGACAGACCGAAATGGCAGTGCTAACAAAATTAGGGAGCCACAAAACGGCAAAACCCGTAAACGTTATGCATACGCGTCTTAAATGTACCGGAAACGAAAAGAAAGCCGGAACCGAGGAAATGCTGTGCTATGGTGCCGCACGCCTTTTTACTAGGACCACGTTCCTGGGCAAATACGGAAGACGAACGTTGTTAGCGAATGTAGGACACGTCGAGTTCCTTGAAAAGAAAACTGGCTGCTTTTCTTGTACAGATTAATTGGTGTAAATTCTAGATCCCTAAATCAGCATCCGGTAAATGCGACAGGAAAGGCATTGCAAGAGCAGACGGTGAAAAACCTGTCCGATTCCGTTAGCTTGGCTGCCTTGCGTAGAGTGCGTGTTTTAACTTTGCCTGGGCTCGAACAATATGCCGCATAGTTCGCTAACAATGTTTTGTAATTTACAAAAAAAGGTCGACCCTGATTTCCCATAGTTAAACAAGAGTTAAAGGCTATATAAAATTCAAATAGCTCGAAAATGAGGGTATATAGGTATTTGTAGAGTATGAGAGTATGATTCTTTTTTCTACAAAAAGGGAAACCCCCACATTTGACCATCTGCCAGTTTTTTGGTAAGGAAATCCAGGGCTGACCGGTGCGTTGCACCTCTCATCAACGTAAGACGAGCCAGGTGAGTGAACCATGCAATGCCTATGTGCCATCATGCCAGCTTCCCAGTTCACCAACGCGGAGCTGTTTGGTTGTGCCTACACCGACGTTACTGGATTTCGACTTCCCCCACAACTTTCTCAGGTACCAGGTACAAAGGAAGACGTTCCTAGAGAGGGAGACCAAAACCTGTTTAGGGCGTTAGAGGTGGAAAGAACCGCTACGTGCTTCCGAACCTTCATAAAGGTCTAATACCTTGCCTTTGCTGACTATCAACAGCAGTCTTGAACCAGAGTTCGGTGCGTTAACAAGCAAGAGATAAAAACATTACAGTGCCGTGTGTTGGTACTGCTTCGTGTAGCTCATTAACGCTGAGTGCGACTAGTGCTGTCCCGTAGTTGACAGTACAAGGATTGTACATATTTGCGACTACCTTTGTATAAAATGGATTTATTTGTGTATTAGAATTAGAATAAGTTTGTGGTACCTGAAAAGTGAAATAAGGAAGTTGCCCACAGTGAAGCAGCTGAACGATTCCTACCATGAACTGGATATACGTATGTTTGGTTACGGCATGTTTGGCTGCTAAAGGTACAATAACCGTAAAAGAACCCTCGGTATCATTTAGAGCAACGACAGGGTTAAATATTTGTATGCATAACTGCTCAGTATTTGAAAAAGTCCAGTCGAGTGCAATCATCCGCAAAGGACCGAGTCTAACGGTAAATCGAGTCGCACTCGACTGTCCACTAACATCTGATCGCCTTAGGAAAGGACGCGCGACGCTTGAAAGCAAAACCAGAAACTTGTTTTTATCATTCCTTGAAGCATTTAAAAGCCTATAAATACAAAGGCTACCAATTTTCTTCAAGCATCTTACACAGGACTTTGTTTCCTTCTGCTTGCCTAAACGAGTTTCACAGAACGGCAAGTCCCGTTTACTGTATACAAGTTTGTTAAATTCCATTAGGGGAAAAAAAACGGGGTCATCCATCCGACCTTAGGCACTTTTGGCCTAAGGTCACCTGGCATCTTTCACTGTTTCTGTATACCTGATCTTCCATTCCGGCTCATGACTTGTACTAGTTTTCTAATTTCTTACCGTATTTACCGTATTTGTCCTAATTTCTCTTCCAGTGAAGTAGCCTGCATTGTTGCGAATTGCCAGCGAGGATAATAAAATAATTGACCGTTTACGCATAAAGGCCTGTTCTTTTCCTGGTCAAAGCAGGCAGTCGTGCAAACTTTATTACAGTACTAATTCAGAAAATAGGCAACAGAAACAAAATAGCTTTATACCTACAATTTTCATACGCGAGTTTCTTTTTACGTGTGTTTTTGTGTTACAGCATGGGGATGTGGTTATCCCGGGTCACCAGCGCACTCTGAAATCTCATTATCCACGGAAAGCATCGGACCCGGAACAGTGGCTACATACAGATGCGAACCAGGCTTTGAACTGCTGGGACCAACACGAAGAATTTGTTCGCAAAATATGACGTGGATACCTGCAGGAATGCCTTTTTGTGGTAAGAATAATACTGGAGTATGTTCCTTCCCCAAACCTGATGCGCGTTACACATACAACAATTTCTTCCCTAGAGCGGCATGATGCTCCTTAACCAGTCGTTAACCTTTCTAAGACAATCTTCAAGCAAAGGGCAAGATAGCAGTAGAAAACCGAATATAGGGTTTTAATGTTTTCCTGCTTCATGTATGTTACGGAGGCAAATGAGCGATAAAGTCAGGATTGAATGTGTGAAAAAATCCCGTATAATCACTTTCCTCGCAAGGTTGAAGAACTTTTTAACTATGGGAACTTAAGGTGCACTTTTTCCTGAAAAGAAAGAAAATTGCGTGGGAGAAGGTTTCACTGTGAAAGAATCATATCAAAGGGAAAATGAAAGGAAATTCCGCAGAAAGAATGAGCCAAAGCATACACGGTTATACAGCATTGGTCAACAATAAACTTTCGCGCTGCAGGAGCTGCCTAGTTATTCGCGGTACTTCCGACACGCAAGATATGTGTACATTTATCATAGGGCGCATTTCGTGGCTCCTTTTTTCCTAACAAGAAACTATTTTTTTAGACTCGTTAAAGTCAGACTGAAAACAAAATTCATTATATTTTTTTAACAGTACCATATTTTACTCTTTAAACTAGAACTCGAAATGCACAGGTGATCAGTTTTGTGAGGCAATCGCCTCTATTAATTCTGCTACGTTTCATGGATAGCATTAGTTTTTTTTTCTGAGATCGAGTTTGAACTCGAGAGGGAATACTGCGTAGAGTGGTCCTACCGGTTAGAGTTGGCGACCGGCCTAGGCATCAACCAACCGACCCTGAATGTAGCGTTGCAATACGGGCATTAGGGCTTAGTCAGCCAAGCCCTTGACACGAGCTATGACTCCACGCATAAATCTGTACAAAGCTTTCCCAATTTACAAATTATGCGTGTACATAAAGTGTCGGAAAGAAATAAAATCGTGAACGAGTTTACCCAAACCACAAGCCACACACGGTAGGCGCAAGGAGCGTATTACCTCGGCTAGGAAGTGAAATGAACATAGCATAGGATGTCGTGCATTGAAGCGCGCAATGAGGTATACATAACGGGATCCCCATCGTCCAAACCGCTTCACGGAACGCTGCACGGCGGCTGACAGCTGACTAGCAAACGTTTTGAAGACAATAGCGAACGGTTTCCTGTCTCTTTTTGCTAATAGAGAAGACTTTATTTCCAATGACACCTGGCCTAACCATTAAGAGCAAACGAATCCGGCTTGTCATGTTTTTCTAGTGCTAAATGTGGCCGCGGGCAAAGCTCCAATGCAGTCGTCTGTGGCAGAAGGAGGATTGCCCGATAAAGCCGTAGATGGGAGCACTACCAACGTCTTCGACTCGGAAACCTGCAGCTTAACAAAAAATGAACGTGCGCCTTGGTGGTATGTTAATCTCCTGGAGCCGTATATGGTCCAGCTTGTAAGGCTAGACTTTGGTCAACCATGTTGTGGTAATTTTTATTATTTTTCTTTTATTTTTAAATCAATTTCTACAAAACTGAGTTTTTTCATAAAAATATGTCTGCGGTTTGTGTAGGTGAAGATAGGCCGGCCACAATCGTGGTACGTGTCGGAAACAGTCGCCCTGATTTGGGCGCAAATCCTGTTTGTAACCGCTTCACCGGGTACATTGAAGAAGGACGACCCTTGTTCTTACCCTGTAATCCCCCCATGCCTGGAGCCTTTGTCAGCGTCCATTTGGAGAACAACCCTGGCAATAGCCTTTCCATTTGCGAAACTTTTGTTTACACCGATCAAGCTATGCCGATCGAACGCTGCCCACAATTCCGAGACCAACCTCCGGGCAGCACATCAACATACAATGGAAAATGTTACATCTTCTACAACCAACAACCTGCCACATTCCGCGAAGCTAAACAGACCTGCGAAAGCAGGGGTGGTTCCTTGATTGACGAAACCAATCCCGCCTTGCAAGGTTTCGTGAGCTGGGAGCTTTGGAGGCGCCACAGGTAAAATTTCCCGAATAAACATGAAAAAGCAATAAATAAACCAAGAAAACACACAATAACTGCTCCTACTTATGGTATGAACTTTATTAACAGAGGAGACCCTACTGGGCAATACTGGATGGGTGCTGTGCGTGACCAGCAAGACCGTAATAACTGGAAATGGATTAATGGCCGCGACGTCACAGTCTCGTTCTGGAATTTGCCGGGTGGTAACGAAGACTGCGCACGTTATGATGGCACCAAGGGTTGGTTATGGTCCGACACCAACTGTAACTTACGTTTGCATTACATTTGCCAGCACCGTAAGCTAATTGGAAGAATGCATTTGAATATTTTTTTGCTTATGATGCCGTTTTGTTTCCAACAGAGCCTAAATCTTGTGGACGGCCCGAGCAACCGCCTAATTCAACTGTTGTAGGCAACAATTTTAGTGTGGGTTCTCGCGTTGAATACAAGTGCAACCCAGGACATTTGGTTGTAGGCCCGTCAACGAGAACTTGTATGGCTAACGGGTTCTACAACGAATTTCCACCAGTTTGCAAACGTAAGCAAAAAAAAAAATAAATAATAATAATAATAAAAAAAATAAATAAAAATAAACAAATAAATAAAAATAAATAAAATAAAAATGTAAAAAAATCGCACTTTTTGGTTTTATACATTTTACTCTTATCTCTTCACAGATTTGCAGTGTGGATTACCAGCAAGGATCCCCAATGGTGGCTACAAGCTGGTTAACAACAGTCGAGATTATTTAAGTGTGGTTTCGTATGGTTGCAGTGAAGGCTTTCAGCTTGTTGGACGTAGCGATTTGATATGCGACGTCGACGAACGCTGGAATGGACCTCCGCCTCGTTGCGAACGTAATTCTAGCTTTGCACAGTCTGAGTTATATGTATAATTGTTATTTTTGTAGCGGTATTCTGCATGGAACCTCCCAACATTCCTAACGGTGGATTTAAGCTCTCGACCAACTCGACCATTGCTGGTACCATTGTGGAATACTATTGCAGCAGCAACCGTTACGAGTTGTCTGGTCCTACTCGAATAATCTGCCAAACGGACGGACACTACGACAAAGACCCGCCAATTTGCGTTGGTAAGTAGAAATATCGAAAAAAAAACATCGTTAACAATGCCCATTCCATAAAAAACGAGGGCAGGTTTACCATATGTGTGCCATATTGGTTGTTTCCGTGTTTTTGTGTGTGTATCGACTGCACTTTCTGACTTCGTGACTTAACACTTCCTTCTTTTTCCCTATGTATGTCGGTCAATGTATGTAGAACCACAACGGTGCATAATTACTTAGGCATGCTACTGTAAACCTGTGTCGGTGGTCTTTCCGCCTGAATGTTTCGGTATTAACTTAAGTGGATCAAGCATGTAGACCTAATTTCATATTATATCTTGAGGGTAGGGGTAATTGTGCTAGGTTCGTAACCTAAAAAAGAATTCTCAACAACACATTAATAATCATGTCATATTTTTGTCTTTTCTTTCCGTCCTTAACCTTTTTTTCCGTTTTGCATTTTCATCGCACAAACTACTAACTTATCACACCAAATTATCTGAACTATGACCTTTCATTGACAAACGTTCTCTTCCGGTACCTATTTTCCAGAAACACACGAGAATGACAATGTCGACGTTTTACTTGACGTGAAAGACCAAGACGAGAGTGACTCGTCACCCGATGAAGAGACTTTGGACGAATCTGAAGCTTTTTTTACGCCAACAAAATGGGCACCTTACAATACTTCACCTGCGCCCCCTAATCCTTCCATTGTCGTACACCATTCCCATGACGACCCCACTGATTCTTCTTTCACTCCCAAACCTTACGTACCACCACCTTCCCGATTCTCGACTCGCCGACCTGCTTTCAGCTCATCAACCGAGCCTCCTAGTTCAACCACGGTTCCTGAAGTGAGCCACGAATCCTCAGTTCCTGTGACAGATTCCCGTCCCCTAATACCTGGTCGTATTCCGGTGACCATCCGTAATCGACCCACGGTGCCTAGTCATTCACCCTCCTCTTCACCTCCTATGTCTATACCGACTACCTCAGCTTCCTCCGAAACGACCGTACAGACATCTTCGACGACTTCTTCCACTTCCTCCGTTGCTATGACTTCTCCGTTACCGGCAGTTAAGCATGACAATGATGCTGCTTACACCGATGGACTTGACTCTTTCCTTCCGCAAGATAACGAGATCCCGGACACGGCCAACGTCCAGAACAGTCCAGGACCGAATGCTAACGAGCCTAAGAATCGCGTCGAGCCGGAGTCGGCCTTAGAAGCTGCTACAGCCAAGCTGAATCTGGGTAAACTGCCAACAAGTCTTTTAAAGCGATTGGAACTCGGCGATTTTAACACTTTGGCATTTGTGTAGGAGGAATTATCGCATTAGGAGTGTTTGGTGGCTTTGTGTTCCTTGCTGCTATTGTGACCACGTTTGTCATCATCCTTAGACGGTAAGTTAAACTCTTACTAATACCCGTCGGACAATTTTAGAGTACTTGCACGGCACGGAATGGTGCACCTTAAGACACTTAATATCCACGCACTTGTAACGGAGCAGCTCCTTTAGCTTGCACGAGCATTCACTCAACATGTGGTTAACTTGACGTTCAGACTTTAAGTTACGCTTGACATTCAGCACAAGCTGCATTATTCGTGCTGTAATTTATTTTTATTCGTGGACATTTGACTTGTTACTGTGACATTTTTGACGACCTTTTGACCTATTGTGGGACGGTAGACGGAATTCCCAATCCCGCTTGGTTTCCAAAGCCGAAGACGGTGGTGAAATCTTGGAACCTGCGACACCCGTTCGCCCTAAATCCAGATGGACGACCCTTTTGGCCCTGCCCTTCCCTGATCAGACTTTAGGACGTTTAGGAACCATTGCTTCCAACGGAGCCAAAGCGGGGCAGTACTCAGACGGGATTGTGACAACGACCCTACCAGACGTAACTTCCAGTTCCAAGCCGGAACTGCCAACTGCGACAAACAAATCCGCTAAGCCCAACCCACGGCCTCCCAAAAGAAACTGATCTAAAAAAAAAAGACAAAATTTCCTTCTCTTTCTCTGACTGACGAAAGCTGACCCGGATGACTGTTGACTAATGGTAAAGATTCGCCCCACCCTTATGATATCAATGACTTGAGACTTTCCACTTACGAAAGCCAAACTGTTCGCCTGCAGTTCAATCAGACTTTTGCTATACCGTATGCGCTACACTTTTTTTCTGCCAAATCGGTTGGCACATTGGTTTTTCTGTCCGTTGCGTTATTTCAGCGCAGCATCCAAAATTTCCAACTTAGCATGATTTACTCTTTAGTGGGATCAAGTCTTTGAAAATTATTCCTTTGCGCGTCTGAAAAAATAGAACAGTCTATTTATAAGCTCTAAATCGAAGATTACGTCAAAACGACAACTGAGATCAAAATGCGGCTTACAAGGGGCGGTTGCGGTTGTACGGGTTCGCTGACTGCTTGGAGTTATGAAATATTTCTAGGTCAAACCCTGTAATTTTCTGGATCCGGGTGCATGGGACGATTGGCAAGGCACGTTCTAAGGTTTTACGGATCTTTGCAAATGACCAGACAGTCTCAAGTGGTACCACATGTAAACTCTTTAGCACCTTTTTCGTTAGGTTGCTACCCTAGGCTTCTTATCCAAGAGACTGACCAAAAAAGACTCTTTTATTGGTTGTATGCACGCGCTTGTCTATTTCTGTTGGGGAAAGTGCACTCTACTGAACGCTATATTGACTCAGTTATGCTTGATTGATTGATCAGTGTTGGTTATTAATGTTGAGATATTTGTGCTCCAGGATGCGGACTAGGAAACGGTATCAACGACGCGGTGGGTCCGGGGACGGTCACACGGTTACGACAATAGATTCTTCCGGTGCCGAAGCCAGGGGAAAATTGAACAAATATTACCAAAGAGCTTGGGAAAATTTACAAGAACCTGGGCAACCTCACAAAGCGAAAGGATTGCGGGATCCAGAACGCGGTATTTCCAACACTCACGCCGTTGCTACACGCAAGGAGACCTTGGATGACCCCCATTATCGGACACGCGGTTTGGGCGCGCTTAATGAAGGCATGCGAGATGATGGAGAGATGGTTGTAACAGACGTCTATCCCAAGTCAGCCGAAAAGAAGCGTCACCATCACCACCACCATCATCACAAACATGGTAAACGCAACGGAGGCGGAAATAGAAATGGTTCGGATGATTGGTGAGATAGTGCGGATGTCAGGAAGTGCCGAGTGCTTCGAGAACCGCTTCCTTTTTTCTACTTCGGTTTTGGTAGATCCAAGACCTATTTGTGGCCTTAGCATATGTTGGCGTTTGGGACTCAGTTTTTTTTCAGTCACGCGTTGAGTTACTAGTGACAACAACTACAGCGGTTTGTGGGGGATTTTTCACACAATTTTTGAGGGAAAAGTGTGGTATCCATTTTTTAAAAAAACTAAACCTAATTTATTCTAATTGTTCCAAAAATGAAAGAAAGTACTCATACATAATGTATGGTGTGTGATGTGGTTGTCGTGTCGCAAAATAATGCACACAAAAATTGCTTTTAAATTATGTTGTTTGTAAAATAAGAAATATAATAAAAAAGCTGTATCGCTTGAGCAAGCAATATTTCGAAGCCTTTCTGGAAGTTAATTGATCTTGGAAACTTCATCGGACGGATTCGCTTACAAGGCGAGGAAAACGCAGAACTGAGTTTGTGCGTCACATGCACTAAACTCACACACTCATCAATTATAGGGCTGGTAACAAGAACATCATTGATGCGTATATAAATTTTCCTCGTGCGTACGCAAAAGCTTCCAGTGTTTTAAAACATGTGTGTAGAAACCAGAGTGAGCAGATGCAAATATGTACGTTTTTCTATCAAAGCCTTCTGCCCGCGACGTCAACTTGAATTGGTATAATTTCACTTCGAGTGCTCGACTAATATAATTTACTGTGGGCGTGGGTTAGTTCGGTACAAAGGGGCTTCGAATATAACGAAAGATATTTTTGGGAAGTTTAACTCCCGGCAACAACGGTTGCTATTCTCGGAGAGACTAGGACGTCAAAGCAAAGGGCGCGCTTTCCATACATATACTGTATACACGCAAAAAAAAAAAAAAAAAAAAAAAAAAAAATCGTTCTTCTCTGTCTTTCCTAGCAGTCACACCAGAAATAATAGAAAGCAAATGTTTCAAACCGCGTCACTGTTCTCGAGCCATGTGCTCAAGCTGTATCCACCAACACTTATTTCCTTTTACAATATTCCCTAATTTACGTAACCTAAATCCCACTGCCTGAAAGCGTGAAGAGAAGTAAATTCACGCGGCCCAATTTGGGTCAATAAGTGTATCTAAACTATGTTAACAGCCTTCTCCCGTGAAGGGAATTGTGCCTGAATATCGAATCGTATATTATTTCGGCACTGTGCGGTATGGTCCCGACACGTTTGTTTGTTGGCTCATTTCCTTAACATATGTTCTTAGACAATAAAAACAGTCCCTGCAATGCCGCAATGCAGAACACAGCCAAGTGCCCCCCACTTTACTTGTTTTACATTTTGAGGATAGGAAAACAATGGGCCTTGATTGACACGCTTCAGCTACAAAGACTTTCAGTGCCAGCCGTCGTATAGAACACGGAATCGAATTCCCTGCCTCGCTAACGTTTGTCTTCTTCACTTTTGTTTCCAGCAAAAATAAATCCAAAGTGTTTCACCAAGTGACACAAAAGAAAAGATTTTCTTCTAAAACATGAAAATATTGTTACACATTCAATAATCCACTAAAATTAAAATACACAGACTCGTCAACTAGCAAAAGTTAGATGGTACCAAAAAAAAAAATCTATAATTTTTTTTTAAATATGTACACTTTTAATGAACCATCCTATTTATGTCACACCATGATGTTCCTGAGTGACGACGCACCAACTGTACAAGTTACTCTTCTTCCAGGTCAATTAGCGATGGAAAAAGTTTCATAATCATTGAAAATAAATTATATGTAATACATTTTTAATTATTTGAAACAACAGCGCATCATAATGCCATGTCGAAAAAGAAAAAAAAAACAAGCGCTGGTAAAGGTGACAATGAGATCAATAAACCTGTACAACAAGGATAAACGACATCCGGCAAGCCCTTAGGAACTGAGAGACCTTGATTGATACTGAAAGAAAAAGAGAAAAATAAAGGGAAAAAAGAAGTTTAATACAGAAGTCATCTCATGCGCTGGTCGTGGACGACTGCGTCGAGGCTGCATGTAACATGTAGTGGCTAGGGAAAACGTGCTCGCCCAACTCCGGTAGTCTTAACCTTGCCTTTGTCGTGTCGAGTATAGCGTTCTTAGAACGTTCCTCGCAGACCATCTCAAGTCCTTAAGTGTAACATAGGAGAAAAAAAGACGCAAGACACAACAACGACTGCGTAGTCCACTGGCCAAACCTTTCCGGGAGTCATCTCGTGCAAACGCGGAACAGTGTCGATCATAATGATCGCCCACAACTACAAGTTTTACTGTAAGTATCGCATTATAAAAACGCAACCAAGGCGCTGTATTGAAGCGTTTAGCACATTTATACTTCACCGCTTCCACGATACAACAGCAATCAATAATGCGAGGGTTATCTCGCAGGAACATGCGTACAGCTGCAGCAAAGTGAGCTGGAGATTTCTCTAACAAACTCACACAGCTTATCGAACTTTGAGTTGTCAGCTTCTTGCCAAAGTTGGTCCTGTACTTCATGTAAAGCTCACATGTATTACCGTTAACGTAACTCTAAGTGCCATATAGTTCGCTCAGAAACAAACCCAGGAAGAAGTTGGTGATCTAGATACACGTCATTTGCGTGTGCGAAAGTGAGTTCCTACAAGCACGCAACTCGCGTGATTCAAATGCTTCAATACGACAAACATGCAGTGCAGTTAAAATGGACGCAGTTTCATTGACTCTTTTATGTTAGTAAGTGTGATTAGCAGTTTGTCAAAATCCAACTGTGAAATTATCACCAAAGCATGACTGGCCAATATTTCGATTCTGTTCGGTTTGGACAAGAAGTTGTTTGACGTGGTAAAAACCTTCGGGTGGGAATAGCCGACTTGGTCTGTGCGAAACATATCTTTATTCTAAGAAAGTAAATAAATGCAAACATTACTCATTCAGACCATAAAAGTAATTTAGATGAAAAGTAGTTGCCTGAATTTGATTTTTTTTGGAACTTACCTACTGACTATGGTGAACTTGGAACCCGGCTTTCATCGTCCTTTGCTTCCAATATGTGTTATAATTATACCAGTCACGTCCACGGTGGCCTACAGCGTTGAAAAACTCAAATTTGTCGTACTTGCGAGACTGATTAGACAAATCTACTATAGGGATTCCCCTTCTTGTGGCTTTCCAACGAATTCCGTTGACAAAACCAGTACGCATTAAGTTTTTCAAGCACAGCGAGCCTATGTGCTTAAAATACTAATTTTTTCTCAGCTTTTGAAACACAGTGACTCGCTTTCATTGAAAAACTCAGTGCGCATTGGTTTTGCCAAATGAATTCGCTATAAGTAAGCAGAAAACTTTTAGCAGAAAACTGTTATGGCAGTGATAAAGAGTTATGGACTCCCAGAGAGAACTTTTGCAAAATCTTACCAATGAATCCTCTTCGTGCAATACGCTTTAACCTAGATTTTTGCTTTCTCCAGAAGGCAATCCTACCTTTCATTAAACAAAAGACACCAGGAAACTCAACCGTTTGTTTCCTTGCTAGTGTTCCAGCACTTGTACAATCCTATGAGAAGGAACACACGTGTCAAGGTCGCTAAAGCAAGAATGATCGTGACCTATAAAGCAAAAAGTTATTAGCAACTGACGAAAATGTTGTCCCCATTCCTCAACTTTAACTGAATAAGCTTGTAGAACTCTTGACAAAAAGTTAATTCCTGGAAAATCTGCCCTTACCGCTACGGTGTGACGTGCTCCAAGGTTTTGCCCATCTTGGAATTGTGGTCAAATGGGAACAAAAATCTACTCTTCTTAAACGTCATTCCAGGAATAAACGGTTACGGTAGGCCAAACGTTGCCCGGTAATAGGGAATCTCCCGCGTGCAGCATTCAAGAGCGATAAAATCCTGTACATGAGTGTATTGTATCCGGCCATTTGGTACATATGCTGTAATTCAGCAACAGAGCATTTTTGTACTCCTCCTGAGCCCTTAAAGGACACTTTGTCTAATTTCTCATCCTATCTATTATATATTATAGGTGAAAAGCAAGTGGCCTATATACGAACCCTCAAGTGAAACGCTACAGCGAAGTCTTTGGCCAGAAAATTGTTGACCGTAAAATACAATTAACCAACCATGAAGTGCAGTGCCTTGATAGGTTGCTGTTCGGCATTCCGGGTTTTCAATCACATTCGCGAAGAAAACCCGTCTGATTTGCCTCCCGCCAAGTGTCCGCACTCGTATGCAGAACCTGAGGATTTTGTCGTATCAAGCTCACATCTCAAGACTCCTTTGCCCGTTTCAAAACCCGAACGCTTGGTGTTGAGTGAATCGGCACATTCGAGTAGTAGCAAGTCCGCTTCAAGCCACTCTGTATCCCAGCCTAAGAGTGCTTCCCACCTTCGTCGCAGTATGGCAGGAACCACGCCAGGTGATTCAGGCTGGGATTCATCGTCCGTCACACCCTCTACGGTGAGTGTGTTCGATTTCAGCTATCCAACCCGTTGGCGGTGGCCATCCGCCACCACAACTTCGCCCGCCTGGTACAGCTCCTCCTGCCCGGGCGACCCGGCGTTAGCCCAGCCCCTTTCAGCCCCGCCTACTGCAGGTGTTGGTGTTGCTGCGTCCCTATCGAACGGTGAATGCCATTCCCACGCCACCTGTTCGCCCTATCCCGGGCCGTCTCACTCCGACATTCACCTTCCTGCCCCCATTACTATAACAACAATAAAAACAAACTCCGATAGGCATAATCCCCCTTGCGCCCCCCCTGACTCCTTATCAGTCTCCCCGTCTGCTTTCCCCGTCCTGCCCAACGCCTCTTCCTCCTCTTCCGCGGCCTCTTCAGACTCAGTATGTTCCACAACATACCGAGCACCACTTCTTCGCAGTTCCACTTATGCAGTGTCCGGGAACGTGACGTGCTCTGAAGCAACAACTCCCACTTACAGCCCAAACATCCTGAATTGTTTGCCCGGGGGTCACACGGTCATGTCTGCTTCTTACGATTTGCACCGTGACCGCCTTCGCAGTGATGATCACGGCTCGAGTAACTATGCCGACCCTACGGAGCTGGACTCCCCTACAAAATCCCGCCCACACACTCTCAACATCCGGACGAAAACGAGTTATGGCTCTATGCCAGTGCTCACCCTGCTTCGGACGCTTCATCAACCGTGTTACGTTTCATCTGAAAAGCGACAGGAATGTGACCAAGCATCGGTTTGCACATTTTCAATCCCCCTTTTAGTGACGCAAACCGCTTCCCCTTCGTGTCCGTGTTTACCTTGTATAGACAGTGACGTGCTGAGTGAAAAACTGAACCCAGATTGCCCGAAAGGTGAAAATAGTGTAAGCAGCAGTGACACGAAGCAGGCCGGAAATACTATTCAGGCTTCGGTGCAACCCAGTGAAAGTATTTTAACAGCGTTAACGGACGATAATCACCTGTGTGTGTCAACAAGTGCAGGTGTGTCTCCACTCGCTCTAACCTCCACTGGAACATCAAACACAACAACAAAATTGACCTCTCGGCCGTTAGCAGAAGACAAAGAAATCACCTATTGTGGGCCATTACTGGGTCAAACTCAGCAAGCTTCCTTGCAACAACCTAGACCGAGGGTAATCCACTCATTGCCGTCTTCGCCGCAACTTAGCGTCGGTAAACTTCACCACCGGAACCCTATAGGTAACGTCCTACACAAGACATTCACATCCATGCATTTGCCCTCACCGGGCACAGTGGCTCGAAGCCAAGACAGTGCTACAGAACCAACGAAGATCGCCTCACTGGAGACAAAGAATGAGCGGGGATTAAGTGCTCCCAGTGAATCCGCTCATCAACAAAGTGAGACCAAGCAAGTCGTTGAATTAACGAGGGACAAAGTCTCCCACGCTAATCATGCCCACGGCCCGCAGTTTCAATCCCTGCAGGGTACAGTTGTAAACCCTAACATAGACCACTGCAGTCCTTTATCGTCTTCTTCAGTCTCGTCACCATCGAGAATGACGGCAGACTCAACCCCGATTACCCTCAAAGACGCTAGCAGTAGCAGTAACAGTAATATCACGGGACTCGTTGCCGGTCCTCGATTCAAACTACTCTTGGAGGGTGACGTGCATCTATGTAGACTTAACCATCCCCGGACTGTTATTAGTAAGATCCTGAGTTCCAAGTTTCTCAGAAGATGGGAAAGTCATCACTTGTATCTCAACGACGCCTGTCTTTCCTCCAAAACGGTAAAACACTTTACTCTCATTAAACTTGTCACAATTTCTTGAAAAAATTTTCTGCAACAACTCGCACTATATTATGTTACACTTTCGTTCATGCAACTAAAATCTTACGCGAAAGGTTATTTGTGCATGAGCATGTGCATTTAGCATACAATAATTCGTCTTTAGTGTTACTGATTATTTAACGAAAGTTTAACAAAAATAATAAAAAGTTCATACAAAAATCCTTCGAAGTTTTTTTTTATCTTTTTACTCCTATTGCTATGTTAGCTTTTTTCTAAGTTTGATTTTCGTTCTGCCCAGCCTTAGGATCCTGTCGCACGCAGGCTGGAGAAGAAGGCTTCTACTGACATTTAAATGTCTTACGGAGATACATGAACTTATTCGAAGGCCTTTCTGGAACGAGAACTTTTTCCTAGATTTTTATCTCAAGATTAAAACGGCTTAAAGCTTCACAGAAAAACAGAAGGTATAAGAATTTAACGGATATACTCACAATTTTTTTCTTGTTTGCAAAGTACAAATCTACTTAAAAGGCGTGCGCTGGCAAGGCTTTTAAAGACTTCACTGTTCATTTCTCCAATACGGAGTAAATATAGCAAAACATTTTTTCTTCCCTTTTTTTACTACTTTCTTGAGCTAGAATTCGAATGCAGGGCAGGAAGAACACACCAGTACAGTATGCAGTATTGATCCATGTCTACAGTGATGTGATGTGGCTATAGAGGGGCTGCTTTCGCTAGTGCTTACTCGGCAAGCATTTTAGCAGCCTTTCTCCTAAAAGAGATCTCTCCCCTTTACAGCTTACAGCATCCCTAACACTTCCTCCCTTTGGGTGAGTTTTATTTTCTTTCCATTCTCTGGACAGCCACCGTGCCTTGTTGTTGCTCTCAAGCAGTTCAGCATTCAAACTTGAGTTGCTGTGTATACAAACTTTGCCGCGCAAGCAGCTTTGAGAAAGGTACACAGCGCTCTCCAAGATATTCCGGGCTTACGAAATTGTGTTAGGAGGATGAACACGGAAATGGTACCACATTTACAACCCTAGGCTTGCATAATGCATACCCCGCAGGCAGAAGTAGGTGTGGGAAGCGGATTTACCTTACTAGTATAACCTTCCTCGATCACCTAATTACTATTTACCAGAAAGCACTGCAAGGGCTCGCTTCTGTTTTCAAAAGCATTATATCTCTGCCTCTCATTTCTTCCCAACTTAGCTTACTTTGTCCAGAAAAGATGTATTATTTCTCCTATTCTCTTTGTCTCGCTCCAGCAGCCTCTTTTCACAGCAATTCTTGTTCAAACCCCAAAGTAACGGGTTAACAGCTTGTACCCAGCCCGACGCCAAACTACATGGCATAAAACTGGATCAATACTGCGAAACTCGTGAAACTGAAACCGCCAATCCGTAGTAGGCAAAACTTGCAAATTAGATGCAAAAAAGGACTTTTTCCTGACCGTTAACGCGCAGAACGCACGTTGGTCAACTTCTGTCAGCAAAAGAATGTTCTTTTTTTGCTATCCCTCCAAAAATAATAAACAAAACGTTACCAAAATGATATTGTTACTAATGTGTGCAATTCATTCTTACAGCCAATAGGATTCATGGAATCATCTGTGCCTTACTCGCAAATGGAAGAGATTAGCATAGTGCTAGGATGGGATGCTGGACATCGATTTTGCCTCCGCATCATGCTTCCCCATGGGTCTCTCCTCATACAGGTAAAAAAATCTACTTTTGTTCCTGAGCTGTGTGCTGGAATACAAGACAAAAAACCGACCGTGTACTTCATCGGACTCAGCCGTAAGCTTTTGTCGTTATTTTCGCCCAGCTCGCGGCGCAATGTAGTGCAAAATAACAATGAAAAGGAACAAGCGAAAGTCACGGTTGCTAGTCTTGCGTGACACCATATCTTTCGTTAATAACACGGAACATATGCGCAAAAGATGAGGGACTCCTACAAAAGTGGCGTTTAGGCTACTTTTGTTCTTCTTTTTAAATTTTTATTTTTTATTTCACTTTAAACGTCAGTGACCACTTCGTGGCAGCCAAGCTTATGTTACATGTTACTAAGAAGAGGTCTAAAATTCTAACTACTTGGTGTTTAGAAATTCCTATCACTGAGACGTGTAACACCACCTGGGTTCTCCCTCTCGGCTCGTCTTTTTTTTCTGTTTTTGGCTCGAAGAGTATCGTATAACCCCGTTAGGGGCACGTTTACGTCAGCGTCCATTCGGGAAAGTCTGTCTGCTTTTCATGACTATTTTCCAAAGCCTTGTCTAAAAAGCACAATTTAATGGCTTTCTCCCCAAAGCATGTTGTATCCAAAACAATGACGTCCTTACGGAGTGTAGGTTACGATGCGTCGCATAATACGTTCGCACAAAGACTCACATAAAAGCCGGTGAGTGGGAGGATAATTTTTATCGAGACGGGATCAAAGTTGGGACCCGACTCTGCTCTGTGCAACAGTACATGGGGAATCTTTCTGCTGAGAGCCTAGGAGAAGGTTGATAATCGCTAGGAATGACGTCAAACGCGACGTCAAACGAGAGCTAGAGCGGAGTAACGGAGCCAGGGACCTTGGCACACCTTTTTTGTAGTTCTATTAATTGCCTTGTTCGCATTCTTGTTCTTTTCTCCGTCTTCCTTATAACCAACACTCGCTCCTGTTCCTGCTGCACGTACTGTACTACAGTACAAAGCGGCGTTTAGTACGACACATCTGATAGTCGCATTTCCCTGCGTCATGTTGTAACATAGATTCCCTTTCTTGCTTGCAATAAAACGATAATGAGAGAGAACGTGTACGATACCACTAATTCTCCTCTCGAGGCTATAAATAGTTTGTACTTGACTGATAGGAAAACGACTTAAAAATAGGACGCTCAGCACCCAAACGGGAATCCCCACTGCTCGTCCATAGTAATATAATGTTCATAAATCCGGCACGAGCCCTACTTGTTCTATCGGGGCAATAAAATACGCTCGTTTCAGTCTGTATGACTACTAAATTTATCCGCTATGGACGATGATGGATTCATCATTCGTCGAAGTGCACGCTCAGCGATATGTATATGGAGCCTGATAAGCTTACATCCCTATTCCTTTATCGCTGTAAAATGTCCTTTTCGGTGCACGAGTTTTGAAAGATCCCTGTCATTAAAGTACACATTCAAAGTCCTTTCACTTAACAACGACGTCACAAGCTCGGTGCGCACAATAAACGAAGAAAGCAAATACGCAAGGAGACTTGTATGGGGGGTGGACAAAAAATGGCATTTCTTTTTAGATATGAGCAAACGTCCTCTTGGGAGACGTTGGGTGCAGTTTTGTCCTGGGAAAGTAATTCGCCGCATGCAAAGGCCACATAGCTCACACAAAGGTCGTTAGAAATTCGTACTTTGGCGACTGATGCCGAGTTTCCACTGACGAGTTGTGCATATCATATGAGTAAGCGTTGACTCGCACAGACGTGGAATTCAAAGGGGGTGGATGCCAATGCTCGTACAAGTTGACTCGCACAACTTGTCAGCGGAAACTCGGCATTAAAGTTCAATGAATTGATGTTGTACATGAAACTATCCACCTACAGAGTTCTCTAGTCGAGAAACCACGTTCACACATAGGGACCATTACGTCGTTTCCAAAGAAGAGAAGTATTCGCTTTTGAGCTAAATTGCTGAAGTAAACTAATTGAATATAACAATACAGCCGACCTCGAAATCAACCTAGGTAAAAAAATGAGAAAAGTGTAACTGTTCAGTATTCAACACATTCATGGCAAACTGAACTTCTCTGTAGCAAATCCTCCTTGTGCTCGCTACGCGTAACTTACGTGGGCAATGTGCGGAACCATCTTTTGGTTAACATTCTGTAACCGTCAGTAAAGCTTTCGAAATAGGAACTTTTAATGTTGCCTGAAGCCACGTGGTTAGAATAGGTCAGTTTGATTGAGTCGCTTTTTAACAAGTATGTTTATAAAAGTATGTTGCATAACATACGTAGATAGGCTTGTTTCTTTGCCGAGTACTTGCAAGGTAGTAAGTTTCGCAACACTACGCTGGGTAACAATGAAACGATCCCACTGCGAGTCTTTGTGTGCGGTACAGACTATTGGCGCGTGCACGCAGTTTTTCGTGAAGGGCCTTATTCTTGTGTGGACTTTCTGAAAAAATCTCTTAATCTTTTTTTCGCAATATGCACTACAATTTAAAAAAGAACCATGTGTTACAAAAGAGCAACAAATAATAACCCTGACAATATAGAACGGCTGTATTCACGATTCTGGGGCAACAAATTTTTACTTTCTGTTTTCTGTTATGTGGTAACCACGTGGCGGCAGTTCGTGAGGGAACTTTGTTCAAAAGCACAGAGGACATACAAAGCAAGTAAATACGAATTCTCCTTTGGAAATGGTTTCTGTTTTTTTTTCTGATAGTGAAAAAAAAATCTGTTCTTGTCCAAACGTGTTTGGAAATAATATGATCGAAAATGATGGGATTAGGACATCCGTTGTAAAGGTTCGGGAATTTAGTTTGGTGCGCCAGTAAAACGAACCAAGCTCGTTCATATTTACAACGACAATACGAACAAGTTTGCTTATTTGATTTTAGGAGTGGATAAACTACTTTTCCAAGAAATGACGCACGTCCCACGTTGGCATTTTTTCATTCCTAGGTTTCACTTTTCTATGACGTGCGACAGCGACCGAAAGCTTCGGAAAGCTCAAAGGAGGAGTCGCGTTGTTGCTTGCACACCAAGGTTGCTGTAATGCTTGATGACACGTGCCGCGAAGATTCCGTATAAAAGAAAACGGAAAGTGGAAATTCTAGGGCTGTTACACAACAAAATTAATTTAGTTGTTTGCTACACTAGTTTGGGAATAAACAAGATGAGAATGCGTAAAAGGTCGATGAGGACAGTGCGTAAAAAGCCTGTTAGAGCTCCCATAAAAACCGGCAGTCTCCTTTGAACTTGACCCCTCGTTTTAATCCTCTCTGCAAGTTTCAAATTACCATAGCACCGACATAAATTCATAATTTCCCTTTCTGTCCTTTATTCGGTTACACACGCAGGCCAACAATGCCTACACCAGGGACCAATGGTATCACTCAATATTATGGAAGGTAAATGAACATTACGCGTAACATGATAGCCTCGTTCTAATAATCATTATCCTGTCATCTTAGAAATACGTTTTCCGGTACCATCAAGTACTCCGGTCCACAACAAGACCAGATGTTCTTCTCAAAGAACTCAAGGTAATTAAAACCAACATCTATTATCTTTCATTTCTCGCCTCTTTCTCGCCTTTGTTCAACCTTCCCCAGCCAAACTGAAAGCAATAACGGATCATTGTGGGAATGTTGGATTTATCCTTTCGGCAAATAAAGGCCCTATTGCTATGAGAGATTTATTTTCGCAGCGGAATAGACTCCTATATAAGACTTTGATACATTTAATAGAACATGGTGGATTTGGCGACATCAACACCGCTACAAGACGATTGTATCACCCAAGCTCCTTTAGAAGTCATATCCTCGCTGCTCTCGGTCGTAAGTCAGACTTTTGAGTTATCTTGCATGTACCCAATCAGGATCCATTCAAGATGAGTACTTTATGCTGCTCATGTTTTCGTGGTGTGTTTTTTCTCTCCCGATACAAACATAACGCCCTCTACATTGTTGTTTTTGTGGTTCTCTTCGTGACACTTTCCCATTCCCATTAAGCTTAGCTAATATACACACTTCCTCAATATAACAATGACTACTGTAGGTGTCTGCAGGGTAGTAGGGTATGTTATGCTTTGTTACAAGCAACCTTGGGAAATTCCGGGGAGTGAAAACGCCTCCTACCCCACTTTTCTTCTGCAAGCACAGTACATACACTCTAAATCAATAACGTCTGAGCAAAAATGAGAAAGAATCCAATACCTTTCCCTCTACGAATACTCTTTTTTCGAAAAAAAAAATTTGGCAAAATTGCTTTCTGTAGTGCTTTATAACGTACTCAACAACCCGAATGCTCGGCGAGCGCTTTGGTTTGATAGTTTCCAAGACAGCGAAGCAAAACTGTTGTATTTTGCATACCGCGTCTTCTTGCGTCCTTTGTGGCGTGGCGTAGTATTGATCCCTATTTTACCCAACTGTTCTTAATCTCACACCATGCGTTCCATTCGTAACCATAATCACTCGCAATTCGCCTTTCTTTTTGTCGTCTAATATTGGTTTCCGTACCGGAATGTGGCCCTGTATTGTGCCCCGTTCTGTCCCGGCTGCAACGACAGTTACGAACGAAAAAAGGCCTCTTTTGACATCTTTCCTCGCTGATTAATGAACCAAAAAAGGAAACGGGCTTACGTGAGGAAGTAAAACGGTCGTTCATATTGCTGTATCTTTGGCTCTCACTAGGAAACGGTGGTATTATCTAAAGGTCTTTCCGAAGAATTGTTGTCGACTTTGGCTCCTTTGTTAGAACGTCAGCATCCCTCGCGAGAAATGTGCTCAGCCTTTAGTCGACATTGTGCTATGCATCCGCGATCCGCTTTAGTACACGGGCTTTTCACAACAGTAGTTCATCGCATCCTCAAGCACAATGTTGTAAGTGTGACAGGCTCTAAATAGACTTTTTTTGCAACACTCCTGCAGCTAGCGATCAATATACCTTTCTTTTCATGTCTTCTTGTGTAGGATTTCGGGAAAAATCCTTACATGCGACGCTTCGTGCAAGATTATATCAGGGTCGTGTTCGCCCAGAACGATGGACCGGACGCAATACGCGCCTTTGTGCAGAGGTAACAGACTTCAATACAATAAAAAGTCGTCAGCATGTCAGCGCTTATCTTCTATTGGTCACTATAGCGTTCACGGAGCGGGAAGCGCGTGTCCGCATCCTCGTGTGCTACCAAATCTGGTTGCAGTTTGCTTAGCAGCCGTCTTTGCGATCTATGACGCCCGACGGCAAAAGTTATCCTGGGAGCACAATAACTTGAACAAGCTCTCGCCCCATCGCCCCGATAACTACATCAAATCTTGGATCCAAACCAAGACCTTGATTTCGCAAATACAGCAACAAGACGGAGCAACCACTCATTCAATTAGTCCCATGAGTTCTTTACTCGAACAGCGGATTTCGTCGCCCAGTTCTTGGATCCATGCCTCCAGCCAAGCCCAAGTTCACACTCAGCCTTGTTCCACGTCCCCGGTTCACGAACGCAAAACTTCCACCGAGAGTTACACCAGGACTTCGACTAGGGATGATATGTGCGAAAATCTACTTCTGGCTGAGGAAAAACCGTCTAAAACGCAAGAACCCAATACTCGAGGTGGTAGCACAAGTTCTGGTACTACGACCTCCACTTCCTCGTCGACAGCAGCCAGTCCTTTGCATGTTGACGGCGACGTATTTTCCCTTGAGTGGAGCGAAGGTGTCCCTAGTCGTTCTAGCAACGCTAGTTTGGAAAATATTTCCGATACGGATATGCAGCTAAATTGCTACCTAACTGTCTTTCAAACCATGTAAGTTGTAACCTCTGTTCTGAAATTCTTAACCTTCTTTTGCCTAATTCCATGTTTATAGTTCTGAATATGAAGACTGGAGACCAAGCTTAGCCCAACTGCTTCAGCCCATCCCCTTTCCAGACGATGCATTGGCTGATGCTCATTTCATTAAGTACGACCAATCACTAGAGAAAGTAAATTATATTACAATACTTTTTTGTTTGTTTGTTAAGGGGAATGATTCCGGTGATAGAATCTATTGGTACAGATTCCCGATGTGAAGTGCATCAGTTAGTGCTAGGAATTCGTGAAGGTAAAGAGGGTTGGTTTCACGTCTTCTGTCCCTCTTCAGCAGCTTGCCCTGATGAAGGTACCGTCTGGTCCGGTATGGTAAGCCATATCACGAAGTTTTTTATGGCCCGACTGACTAATTAAGAGACATTGGGTTAAAAGTTAAAGACGCTTTTGGAGTGTTGCTGTCGAAGAAAGCGATTCTTGGCAACTTTGACAAAATGGGTGGGGGCTTTCCAACTTCTCGCCTTGCGGGATAATGATTCGGCCCAAAACGTCCTTTCTCTTATGTTGGAATGGGATCTCCTCGAAGGCAATGAGGAAGATAAGAATGCTTTGCCTATGCAAGTCGTTACGACTTTGCAGAGTACCGCTTCGGGACGCTGGAAATATGCAGAACTGTGCAATCGCCAGTTACATCTAAAAGCGTTGGTAAGCTTAAACATCGCTTCAGAAACTTATTTGTCGATCTTGTGTGCTAAAAACTTCTGTCCCCTTAGCAACAAAAAGGCGGACCGAAAAAACTAACCTTGCCTAGTCGATCAACAGACGCTGATTTAGAGAAAATGCTCAGTTGTGGTTCCTTTGGAAACTTGGAATGCCTCAGCTTAGCGTTTACCCAAGTAACGAGTGCGTGTGCGGAGCATCTCATCAAATTGCCATCGCTACGCTATCTCAATTTGTGGTCTACTCAGGTAAAAAGCTGTCTACTTAGAAAAGCACTTGGTGAAATTGCACCATAATTTTCTAACTATACTCGTTAAACGCGAGCTACGAAACAAGCTCCAGACTTATGAAACAACCTTTACGTTAACAATGAAAATTCCTAACGCAGGGGTTGAACTTCTCAGTATGCCTGAACTATAATATAGTAAATCTAAATTATGCGACTTACCTCGGATAAATTCGGTCCTCCATTTAACCTGGCTTATAATTTCGTTCACACAATTCCACTGTGGGGTAAATTTTGGTTCGTTTTGCCGTTCGAGCGAAGTTCTCAAGTTAAGAAAATTCTTTCTCACTAGGCGTAGAATTTCTTACGGTGTAAGCTCGAAACTACCCTTGGTAGCTTCTAAACATATGTATCTGATATAGATATCTGCTTCTAAACTACTTTTACCCTCGAAAATAGAATCTATGTCGAAAGTTGACCTGTTTATATGCATGATTGTAATTTCCTTATGAACAGGTTAGTGCGGCGTTCAAAGTCAAGGGTAACTCGTAGCTTTTTTCCGAATTAAGTCGTGAATAAGAGATGTGACATAGCGCGATAAACACAATAAGAAACCCTTATGCAACTCACCCTGAGAGAACTTTGCTAAGTAAATGCCCGTGTACCAGCACTTTGAACGGGATTTAACTCGGCTTCTTTTCGACCGTTTTATTTTATTAAAAATTTTATGTAAAATAAACATATAAACTTACTATGTATGTATTGAAACTATTCTAGTTTGGAGATAGCGGTTTACAACTTATATCCGAGCATCTGCACAAACTCCAAGTCCTGAACCTTTGTGAGACCCCAGTAACGGATAAAGGTTTGACGTCATTGGCAGGTAAAATAAAACTGACTTAATTTACTCTTTTTTTTATCTAAAAGCTTTTCTATTAGTCATGAAGAGCTTACGGAAGCTCAACCTGAACAGCACCAGCTTATCAGCCCAAACTTTCGAGCAGCTCAAACAAAAACTCCCATCTTTACAAGAATGTGACATAAGGTATACAGACGCTTGGTGACAAAACGACGAAGGTTGTGATCCGCCTACATCCGGGACACAACCTCTTTTATTGCGCCGCTTCAAGATGATCAACAGGCGATGGGTTGAGTTAGGACCAGCCCCATAAATCCTGACAGAATCGAAAAGGTTCCCACTTGACCAAGTTCCTGTTTGTGGTTATACTAGTCCTTCGTCTCCTACCTTGTCTACTCTCCCCCCCCCCCCCCAGTGTCTTTATCAAGTAAAGGAATTACCCAAGTTATCAAGTCCCAGCCTTGTGCGGCTAAGTATTAACGCTTTCCTGTCAGCTACCTTCTCACCCGTCGATCCAAAGATTATTTATTTGACCACCTGAACGAGTCGTGTGGGAATCCGTTATTTCTACTTTTAACTTTCGACAAGGGGAGCTATTTGAATATCTGGGTCCTTTGAAACACAAAATTTGCTGTGTACGTCCGGACTAGTTGCACTGTTGAGAACGTTACATTTTATTTTATGTTATCTAATTTATTTTGTAAGTTATGTTACGAGGGAATCTTTCCAGGGTTTTATTAAACACAAAAGAGTTCAGGTAATTGAACAAAATAAGGCAAAGGGCAGTTTTTAGTTTTGTATATTTTGCTATTTATATTCATTCTGGTTGGAGTTTAGTTTAAAAACTGCTCCCAGAAAGTCATAAATGTGACGTCACCCTACTTTTGGCAGGGGAAAAAGAAGTCTTTATCGATGGGCTAATATATATTCTCTTACGTTCCTGACAGTTCCAAAGCTCTTTTTACATAACATTCTCCTTTTTTGAGTGTATAATCATATTAAAGACAAGTTTTCACTCCTTGCGTGAAAGGAAATCCATATATGCCTTTTTGTCTGTGAAGTTGCGACATCGAGTTCTCATGTCTTCTCTTTTCAACCCTTTCTTTTTTTAACTCCTCTTTCTCAGTCCTTGTACATACAATTTGATATAATGGTCTGATGCGACATTGGTATACAGAACAAGCCAAACGATCTTAAAGTTTAAAACGTAAATGACATTTATTTTTTTTTACTGAGACTTGCTGGCTAATTTGGCAGCTTTGAAGCGACTCGTCGGTCGCTGATCAGCTTTACTGACCGTCGCCGTAGGCAATATTTCTATCACATTGCTTTGCATCGCAGTGGGCGGCTTTTCTACGACATCACTTTTCACAGCCGTAAGAGATTTTTCGAATACATCATTTTGGACCGCCGGTGGAGGAGGTTGGACGAAATCGCTCAAGGAATCTAAGTCTCGGACCACAGGAGACGGGGGTGGAAAAGGATTGGTAGGCGTGGTGGACCTTTTCACTTTCAAAATTGACTTGGGTTCGGGATGATTGGCTTGGAAACGGTGAAAAATATCCCCTGGGTTCTGAATGGCACCTTCTGCAGATACAGTGTCATTTGTCGGGCCTAATGAGCCCGAAGTATCGGAATGATAGAAATGGATCGTAGGAGTCGACGGTATTGTCGGTTCCTTCTCAACTGCCGCCGCGTCGCCCAGCGATGAAAAGGATACTTTCTTTTTAGTTTTGGTTCCAGTTTTTGCTGAAACTTCGGGCACGACCAGAGAAGGTGCAGAAGTCGACGCAGACACAGAAGCTGGTTCTTCTACACCCGGGTCTTCATGTATAATCATTTCATCCTCGGAATCGTACGAATCTTCTTCCTCTGAACCCTCTTCTTCCTCGTTGTCTTCGCCTCTGTTACAAAATAATAGTAAACCAGACCCTTATTTATTACAAGGATTATAACGCACTTAGCAAGCTCATCTTCTAGTTCCTCCTGGAGTTCCAGTTCGTCAAGCCGAGCCCATATGTCATCCTCGGTTTTCTGTTCCTTTTTCGCTTCACGCTCTTGTCTCTGCTTTCGCATCTCGGCCATTTTTTCGTAGTACGATTTTACTTTGGCGCGGTGTTGCTCTGGTCGAATATTAAAGTGAGGTTAAGCTTGTCGGTAACCTACCGAAATTGTGTTACCTCTCCAATGCTTTTCCTGCTCTTCATTGTATTCCTCGACGATTTCAGCATTGCCTTCCGGCTGCTGAATTTCTTTCTGTATCGCAGTCGTCTGTTCGTGCCAGGATGAATACAACTCCTGTTCCTTTTTAAGCTTTTCTAACATTTCATCACAATCTGCAAAATAACACATTTTTCAACTGAAGCTTAGATTTTTTTTTCTGGAATGAAACTTACGTTTGATTCTCCGATCTACAATTTCCTTAGCTTGGACAGCGGAGCGTTCTGCAAACCAGTTATCGCCTAGAAGAACCATGATTTCGTTTGTATGTTTTAATCGACCAGGCACCAGCGCTAAGGGGCTTAATGGGACCATGACATCATACGACACTCGATCAGCCAGAGTACTTAATCGTGTGCTAAGGGCAATATAATCCGTTTTATACTGCGTCCATTGTTTGGTGAGTGCTTGGGACTGAACTAGGCCCTAGAGAAATGTTACGAGAACTCGTTACTTAATGAATCCAACTAATGAACTGAACAGATTATGTTGATTTTGAACATTGCATTACGTCAATCAGCTGGATTACTACCCGCTGCACATCACTGACGAGCAATTAACCAATGATAAGGAGACTAAAGAAAATACTTTATTACTGTACTGTACTTTTATGCAATTGTGAGGCACAATTTAGAGAGTCGGGCAGGAATATGCTAATTGACTAAACTTATGCAGCCAAATAAAGGGGGCGTGCTTCTAGAAACGTGCGGAGAATATTTTGAATCAATAATGTTTTCAATTTCATGAATGGGATTGTTTTTTTATAAATAAGACTTCATTATTTTACAAATAATTTTTAATAAGAAATTTTATGCAAATTATGGTTAAATGTTTTAATCCATGCGTAACATTTATCACGCGTAATTCTAGCTAAAGTTACTGTTTCCTACATGAGTTACTAGCTGCGATGATCTTCGTTCAATGTACGGCGGTCTGTAAAGTTCCTGACACGAGTGCTTGGGTCTTTTTTCGTGTTTATGAACAGGATCTGCTTTTTGTGTATGATGAATCCCCAAAGTTTGCACACCCGGATAACGTATCGAGTACAAAGGTCAAGAACACAAAGTGTCGAGTTTATAAAGCAGGAAAATGAGTAACGCGAATGTTATTTTTCGATCTAGAGAAAGACTAACCTGCATTTGCGCTTCTTCTAATTTGCTCAGGTGTTGGCTATCAAACGCTTGGCGAAGATAGCCAGCCTGGGAGGAATTTCCAGTTTCCATATCACAGTTACAAGATTTTTAAGGCAGAAGATTTAAGGCGTCTTGCCTACTGGAGCTTAAGGCGCCAAAACACGCGACGGCGGATAAAAACACTGGACTGAACAAGCCCAAGCTAACCGTCATGTCTTTACTGAGTAGGCGTTTCCGCTTTTCTTCCGGTTTCGTAAACACGAAGCAAATAAGCTCCATGCACTGGGCATACAAGATTCGCATTATGCTAAAACCCGGTGTCTGATTTTATGTGAGATAACACGGAAAAATACTTTCTTTTTCTCTTTTTTTTTTCCTCGGTACTACCGAATCTCGAGTATGGAAATCAACTGTTGCTCGACCTAGCAAGTCATTTTTAGCAGCATGCGGCAAAATCTTTTAACACAATAATACATGAAAAGCAAAAGGTGTACGTAATCCGGATATTGAACGTAAAATCCCAACATCATATTATTTTTATGAGCCTCGCGCAATTTTGTCTCCAACAAGCTATGCTTAACTTATAATATTTTCGTTTAATATTTCTCATAGATCGCCAATGCATAATCTACATGCAAATTAAATGGGTTACAGTACCGATGCGATAACCTGCGTTGGTGTTCGCAATAGAGTAACCACCGGGATACCCACCGTTGGAGGGGAAAAAAAGAGGCACTTATTGAGACGTTGTGTGTGGCATACGCCATCTAGTAGAAAGGTTCTGTAAATACCTGGTTTCTATGTTGTGATTGTGAAACGACGTTGACTCACAAAATAGCTGGGGTGATTGTTAGGCTAGCAGTGACAGTATTGACGTTTGTCAACTGAGTAGGTAAACTTGATCAATTACTTTTTAATATGCTTAAAATTTTTCTGGTTGTCAGGTTGAGCGCCTTATAATTCTGCATCATGAGTCTGTTATCCAAAATGTTCGGTATGGGGGGCAAGGGCGAAAAAGCCCCTACGACTGGTCAAGCCATTCAGAAGCTGCGAGAAACGGAAGAAATGCTCATCAAAAAGCAAGAATTCCTTGAAAAGAAAATTGATCAAGAATTAGATATTGCCAGGAAAAACGGAACAAAAAATAAACGAGGTACCGCGTTTTGAATAACAATTTCAGCAACTGTGTGTTTAATGACATTTTTGTGAATTTTCAGTTGCCCTCCAGGCTTTAAAACGAAAGAAGCGTTATGAGAAACAACTGCAGCAAATTGATGGAACTTTATCCACTATTGAAATGCAAAGGGAGGCTTTGGAAGGTGCAAACACCAATACTGCCGTTCTGCAGACTATGAATGACGCAGCCAAGGCACTCAAGGCCGCTCACCAGCATATGTAAATTTTGCCGTCCTTTATGTTACTTGTAACGTCAACTTTATTGTATTATATTTGATAGGGATGTTGACAAAGTGCACGACATGATGGACGACATTGCCGAACAGCAAGATGTTGCCCGAGAAATTTCTGAAGCTATTTCCAATCCTGTTGCTTTTGGCCAAGACGTGGATGAGGTTGGTATTAAATTTACGAGAATTTGATCGTGTAATTAATGATCGATTTTATATGTAGGATGAACTAGAGAAGGAATTAGAAGAATTAGAACAAGAAGAGTTAGACAAGGAACTATTGGGCGTGGGAGGCGTAAGTGCGCCACTTCCGGCTGTGCCCTCGGCCGAGCCAGCAGCAGCTGTCCCAAGCCGTCCCGCACCCGCAAAACCAGCTAGTAAGTATTCAAGCGAATGGCCTTTGGCTTTCAATTAATTGTCCTATCTTGTAGGAGCACGCGTGGAAGAAGACGACGACGATATGAAAGAATTGGCTGCATGGGCTTCATAAGTCGCTGAATAGCGAGTTGCTAGGCGGCCCATCCTAAATTTTAGCCTTATATCAGTTATTTGGCAAAGAAATTGACTTTTGGACGTAATCGTTGCCATGTACCCTTAATTAAGCTTTCCCTTATCCCACAAAGGATGTGACTGCGCTCCCGTCCCAATATTCATTGTTACCCGCGTACTAGTTTCCTATCCAACCTTTTCGTTTTCGATAATGGCATTCACATTCTGATGCACTTCCAGGTATAATAGGTTGTAAATAAAAAAGGAAAAAAAAGGTTATCCCCCCAAGTGCTGTTACTGTATTTTCTTGTGTGAAAACTATTAATATGTAGGAAAGAAAATACTATAACGGAGTATTCACTCGTTCAGGTGAAGGTCCGTAGCCACGGAATGTGCAGTAATGTACATCCATTGGTTTTTGTGTTTCTCGTATGCTTCGATCGCCTTTGGACGCATGTCTTCCCATTTGTACAAGTCGCGGAAGATTGGACGCACGTATTTCATACGCCCAACGGATGTAGCGAAATCCAACGCCTTAGGAACTTGCTCCTCCCAGCGCGCGAGCAAGCCCAATCTCAGCCACCTGTGAGTATACATTAACTAGGAAATTCGAGGTGGAATTTTACAGGCTTCCCCGACCAACAGGGAATAAGCTTTACCTTAACTTGATTTCCATATTGATAACTTTATCAAAGTCGTAGATTTGTTCCATTGCCTGGACAGCCCTTAAAGATAAAGGCTTCTCTTCCAGAAGTTGAGCCAAAAACGTGGCTTTCTGGTCTGCTGTCATGTTAGCCAAATCGGTTTTCTCAAAGGGAGCGGGTTCAGCACAGCCTTGCTCGTTCCAAGTCACCCAACGTTGGCTTAATTCGATACAAGCTTTGGCCAACGTATTGTCATACCTAATGACAATATACCATGCTTCACTTACACTTTAAGAGTTACTTTCTACAGCTTACTCAGGAATAAACGGTGGTAGGCCTGGAGTGCGTAGCCATTTCTCCCAGTCAACCTTTTTCAACGCTTCTGCAGCGGCTTTGCCTTCAAAGTACTTGTTCAAATAGTCAATGAAATCATTTGCCTCGATTGACTTGTACTTGAAGGTATCGATGTAGGATCTCAAGAATTCTTCAAAAATTTCTGTGAGAAAATTTTAAATATTTTTTTAATTTAAGAAAATTCACTAAAAATCATGGAAAATCAATTTGTAAGTTATTCTGAGATTGTACACCTTTATTGGCAACCAAGTCCTCCAGATACCAAAGCAGCGTTTGTCCCTTTTCATATGGGACAGTCGAAAAGGCATCGTCAGGGTCAACGCCTGTTAAATCTGGGTTTAAGCACGTGAGTTGATTCGAGGCACCCAAAGTGTCAATCTAGCAAATACAGAGTAAATACTTCACTCACAAAGGAAAAGTATCACTTACGGTATACTTAAGATCTTTCAAACCACCAATGGCAGAGAAGTGCCTCTGGGGCTCGCCGTGCATTCTTCCAGTAACTTTTCGTTCGAGGAAGACGGTGAAGCCCTCGTTGAGCCAGAAATGTTCCCAATTGCGATTCGTCACCAAGTTACCAGTCCAACTATGAATGATTTCGTGCGCTACAACGTCAACTAGTGAACGATCTCCTGCCTAGAAAAGGTAAACAAAATCAACTGACGACGACTTTCGGCTCGAAAAAACGAAATAAACTAAACAGATAGCAGTGCTGACTGTACCAAGAGTGTCGGTGTGATAAATGTCAAACAAGGATTCTCCATTCCACCATAAGGGAAGGAGGGTGGAAGCAGAAGTAAGTCGTAAATACCCCACACATAAGGTCCACAAAGTTTTTCAGCGGTGGTAAGCATGGTATCAGTCTAAAATGTAAAATACATATTGAATACATGAATAATAGACCAGACTGCAATTACTTCGGCAAATTCCCAGGCGCCTTTTTCAAGCATACTAGGCTCGGCCCACAAATGGGTCCTGGGACCAATTTGTTTTCCTTGCAAATCGCCCGTGACGATAGCAATTAAGTAGGACGGAATAGGTACAGGCTGGTTAAAAGTGAAAAGGCGTTTTTCTTCGGATATGGCCTGTGGGCTGCCAACGCGTAAGGCACTCATTAGTACAGTTAAATCGGCGGGACAGGTAACCTTTGGAGGAAAACGATTAATTTAGGAGCCTAGTTAATTTTTTAAGTTGGACGAAGTCTTACTTTCGCAGAGTAGGTCACTTTTACACCAGGGGAGTCTTGGATGGGAACCATTGCGCGACACAAGATTGCCTAGGATAACAACATGCTAGGAAATTACGTTACAAGTAATTTTTGGTGCACTAACTTGGCACTGACTGAACATAAACGGATATTTCTTTCCGGCAGTTTGCTCCGGATCTAACCATTGCAGAGCAGGACTCGAAGCGGACGTCGTGTAATTCACTATCACTCGAACGCTAAGCAACATCTGGTTTAAAATACATATCTATTTGACAATAACATTTAATTTACACGTCACTTTCTTCGTTGGGTAAGTCGATTTCTAGTTTCGAGCCAAAGGAATGTACAGGCTTTCCTAAGGTAAACTTCAAGGCTTTTCCGTTAATATCATAGACACCTTGGATCACCAAATCTCTTGAATCCAAGACCTGCAAATGAGCAAAATCAAACAAATTATAATGCAGAAAGATGACATATAAACTAAAAAGAATTACGAAACGAAAAATGCTTGGCAAATACTGCACCAAAAATGAAAGATGAATTATAGAAAACCAAACTTAGTTAAAAACAATTCAAACCCTGATCTAAAAATGGATTCAGCCAGTACACTGCGCGTGAATGAAAAGCGCCGAAAACACGTCAACATATCCAAAGGAGGTTACTGGGTTACGAAGCACTGTACCTGTTTTCAAAACTGTCTATTGTACCTACAATGTACTCGAACAGAGTCCAAATAAGATGTCAAACGAATTGCATGGCTGTCTTATTTTTTTTTATATCAGCTCGCTTAGACTTATTCCTCTTAAAGCTGCCTTGCTGAAACGTTCAGAAAAGTGTAGCGACTAATGGGTTCTAAACGAAAAGGTTTACAAATAATAGGAACAAATATCTGGCTTTGTTAGTGTCAACTCGATTATTTACGTACTTTGATGAAACCGTCAAGTTCTCTGTGGGAACTTGTTGCGCATTTGCAATAGTTTTCGACATAAAAGCGAGACATTTGACATGTAATCCTCACATACCTTGTACCAGGTGTTTATAAACTAAGGCGCAAGACAGGTCTCCTGACGATTTAATTACTTCGCTGACAACCTTGATCCACACTAATTTTAACAGGTGCTAATAATATTACAATCTGCTATCAGCTGCGTTATTCCTACTTTTAGGTGATTAATGAACAAAAGCAAATTACCAGATGTTTGACGTCTGCGTGAGCTTTGACAACCGTCAACGACACTTTTCCTTTCAAAACTTTTTTCTTCAAATCGACCTCTATATCTAAGTCCACATGTTTCACAGCCGCATCCTCTGCGATAATAAACGAAAAATCACGTGAGTTCGAAGCCAATAAAATATTTCTTTGAGACAATTTCACAAGTAAAAAGTAATGACAACTTACCAGGATTAGAAAACGAACTTGGATCTAATTTACTTAGCCTTCCGGGATTCATTTTCTTGACAGTTGTGGCGTATTTCTTGGAAAGACTATCTGCCAAAGAAGAACCTACTCTCCCAGACGTTGTCTCAGGTCGCCCTGGGTCCAAAAGTCTGTTTTTGTTGTTGTTCCAAACTCCTCCTATTGCAGTTGACGCTGCGCCCCCTAAGAAAATTGTCAGAACAAAAGGTAGGTTTTTGTTTTGCGTAATAATTTATCAGCTGAATCGAGTGGAGATTGTGTCAAAGACAGTGAATCAAATCAAGTCCACACCGAGGACAGTTGCCGCGTCCATCCACGGATCCCCAGGTAGGCTTAAACACGATAATAGGCTCGCACTTACTGATATGTAAAGCAATCCATTGTTTGGGTGCATGCTTAGCCAAGAAGACATTCCCCACCGTCCTGAGTGATGTTGGACCGATAAGTGTCATCTTTCGCTGCTGACGTTCGAGAATTAAGCTTTGGGCAGTAATTAAGTGGGGACAGGACAAAACCAAAGGGATACCGTCGTTGTTGTTATCCCAGGAGGCAAGCGAAGAGAAGGAGTTGCAAGGTTACACCAGCAGAGCCTACGACGTCATTGGCGATTTCTCTGGCTGGGTTCGGAGAACTTGCAACAGGACCATGGACACGGCGAATAATATGTCAGATCGCTTGAAACTCTTGTATCCCTTGGTTAACGAAGAGGAGACGCCTTTGCCTCGTTGCTGGAGCTCCAAAGACAAATATAACTTCATTGGACTGTCTCAAAATAACTTGCGAGTACATTACAAAGGTATTGCTTCGCCGAAAACGTCATTTTGTCTTGGTGACACCAGGATTTTTCTGAGCAACTCTATTCATTTTCTAGGACATGGAAAAACTCACAAAGATGCTGCAAGTGTCCGAGCGACTCATCCCATTCCTGCTGCGTGTGGCCTGTATTATTTTGAAGTCAAAATCGTCAGCAAAGGCAGAGATGGCTATATGGGAGTGGGCCTTTCAGCCCAAGGTGTCAGTATGAATCGATTACCGGGTAAAAATTAAGCTGTGTCCACAGACTTTGTCACACCAATATGGCTTTTATTCATATTAACTCGTTTGTTATGCGCCTAGGCTGGGACAAGCAATCTTACGGTTATCATGGGGATGATGGCAACTCGTTTTGTTCCTCGGGGACAGGTCAGCCCTATGGTCCTACTTTTACGACAGGTGATGTCATTGGTTGTGGAGTCAATTTGATTGACAATACGTGCTTTTACACCAAGAATGGTCACAATCTCGGTGTTGCGTTCACAGACCTTCCTGTAAGCTATAAAAGATAAACTTTTTTAGGTATCGTAGATCATTGACTATAACGTTTTTTTTTTTTTTTTTTTTTTTTTTTTTTTTTTTTTTTTAATATCGTAGCCTAATCTATACCCAACGGTCGGTCTTCAAACCCCCGGAGAAATTGTAGATGCAAATTTTGGGCAAGCTCCATTTGTATACGATATTGAGGACGAAATGCGCGAATTGAGAGCTCGAACAACAGCCACCATTGAGCGTTTCCCCTTGCCTGAACGCAATGGCCAGTGGCAAGCAGCTTTACACAGGTTAGAATTGACGTTTTTTGTTTTCTACTGATTCATTTTTTTTTTCTCCGCTCTCAATTGTTCTCTCATTTCCCGGTCAATGCCTCAAAACATGAAGCTTTATTGCCCTCTAAATTATTTACATTCTCTTTCTTTGTGTATTTTTTCCCCTTCGTATGTGTTTTGTGTATAAAATCGCAAAATGTTTAAGTTCTTTTTTCATTTCTGTCTAAAACAAAATCGTCTCGAAATACCAAAACGGTTAAGCAGTGTTTTCCCATTATTGTTATAATTACTACAACTCTTGTTTACTACTTTAGGCCTTTATTCTCTTTTTGTACTTTTTAAATCATTCATGTTTAATTAATTACTCTCCTGTGATCAAAATCCATACAACGAAAACAAAGAAAGCTCGCTGGACCGCAGTTTTTTTTCTTTCTTTTCCGAAATTTCAATTAAGTTTGAGACGCTTTTGGTTTTATAGCTATTCATTATTAGGATGGTTTCCTCTTATTTGGTCCATCACGGTTACAGTGCCACTTCGGAAGCTTTTGCAAGAAGCACTGGTCAAGTGTTTACTGAAGAAATGACTTCAATCAAGAACCGTCAACGTAAGAACCGAAGATTTCGTACCGTAAAAATTACTTTTCTAAATGTCTTTGGTAGGCATCCAGCGTTTGGTATTGGCCGGACGTATTGGCGAAGCGATAGAGACGACTCAAGCCTTGTATCCTGGTTTGTTGGAGCGCAACCCAAACTTGCTTTTCATGCTCAAATGCCGGCAGTTCATCGAGATGATTAACGGCACGGATTCTCAGGTACGGGCGTCGCGTAGCCCGAAATCTCAGTCTTCAGGCTCACCTAATATGAGCCCCAACTATGGCGGTTTTGGATGTCCGCAAATGAGCGCGGGCGCTCGTTCGCGTTCGCGGAGTAGTAGTCCAGGCGCCATGCAGTTTCCCCACCATTTGCACACCACCAGTTCCGCGCTACAAACTTCAGTCATTCAGTCCACGAAAAGCTTTAAAAACGGCCAAGAAAACGGGGCCAAAAAAGGGACAGACGCTGATGACGATAATGATGTCGACATGGACAAACACAGCAACGGTTTTAATGGTGGTAACAAAGAAGACCACGATATGGGTAATGCTAGGAAATTGCGTTTATAGTTTCGGGGCGTGTTACTAACGCCGTTTACGTACTTTTGCAGAGGTGGATGCCATGCCGCGAAGACAGTTATGTGGCGGAACGCAAGCTGCGGTAGAACGTACTCTTTTGTTCGGAAAAGAATTGCAAGCTTTCAGTCTCCAATTGAGGCGAGATCAGGGCAAAAATGAGGCCAATGAAAAAATGTTACAGGTTCTCTCTTTAATTTCCTTATATTAAGGTGATGCATCGCCGTCCAAGTGCCTAATTTTTGCAATTCCAAATTCTTAGGATGCGTTTAGTCTCCTGGCGTACGCTGATCCATGGAGCAGTCCCATCGGCGATCAACTCGATCCTGTGCAGCGCGAGCCCATTTGTGCAGCCCTCAATTCAGCCATTTTGGGTATGTAGGCTAATTAGACATATCGAAATGTCTCTTGAAGTAGTTGATGATACTGACGCGTGGTACTTTTCAGAATCACACAATCTTCCTCGACGACCGCCGTTAGAAGTGTCGCTCGCCCACGCCAAAGAGCTAATTCACTTGATGGCCCAAAACGGCTTAGGCTCCTGCGCCTTCGCGTCTGTGGATAATTTGCTAATGCCTTAATGAGGTTGCGCTGTTAATTTGTATCTAACTGTATCCATTCTTGTTACTCACTCGATTCTACCGTGAAACTAGGTGAGGATCCCAAGGAAAGGGACGAAGGCAGGGGGGGGCGAGTTTTCATCACGCAATCTGCAATTCTTATTCATAATTGAAGACTCCGGAACGTTTGTGTGATACGATAAAGTCCTATTTTTTCCTGGAGTTATTGATGGTTTTGTCGGAGTTGAAAGGACAAGGGCAGCCTTAAAAGGGGATCTCTTTTGAAATTGAAATTTGAAGAGTGGAAAATCTCGTATTGGTTTATGGATAAGTTGGAAGGAAGGAACAGCGTACGATGAAGTTTAGATTTGTTTTTTAATGTATATTTGCCACCCTTATCCATTGCATGTTGGTGTACGTGTGGCAGTTGCAGATTTCAAGACGTGGCTTCAAAAGTTGTTTTCGCGCTGGATTAGACTGTGTTGACTCCTTACGCCGCTCGTCAGTTTTCCCCCTTTTTTTCTTTTGTTTTAAAAACGTATGCTCCGTTCCCAGATGAACGCAGGCCAGCTCCCATGTTTTGCTAGCTATTACAAGTCCATGTTGTTTTGGACATGAACAGGAAGTCGAGTAGGAGTTGGGCAAGTTGGAGAGGAAGTGAACAGACGAACTGTTCGTCGTACTTCCTTTTCGTAATAAAAGATATACCGCAAACGACTCATCTTAATCTAAGAAGAAGAGAGACAAAACGTGCCTGTATATGACGTTGAACAGCTGATGTGATGACCATAGTCGACATTACCGTGTCGTAAAGATAAATTCTTTTTGTGTGACAAAAAAATAAGCTTTCTCGTGAAATATACGTTTTCTATATAAAGGGGGATTACGGATTTTTACGTAAGCTTTATTTTTGCTAACACACGCAAATAAACTGCTGGAGTTATTTGTTTTGACGACGTAAACATCGAACGCAACGCGCCTCCGTAAACTATAGAAGATGGATAGAAGAATTGGTGACAGCCAGCGTGACATCATCGCAAGTGAGAAATGCGAGGTTTGATGGATAACTCAACTACGAGCATGAAACCCATCTGAGCTGGAGAAATACGTGCATGTTAACCGTGTTGCATACGGGGGTCCTAAACAATTCAATCACCCAAGTACATCTTCTATAAAAATTATTCCATAAAGTCCGATTTCGACACCCATTTGCGCTTCCTGGGATGCATTACGTTTACGCTGAAAACCTCGGTTACAGGACGCTGGGGACGCCTTCCTCTTTCTGTGGATGAGCAACGCACAAGCGCGTTGGGACTCGCTGCCGGAGCTCGCGGACCCAGCGCCCGTCAGTTCGAGACACAACCAGGGGTCGAGCACACAGCCAATTTGGACTTGGCGTCGTCTATTTTTTTAAGTTACCCACACAGCCCCACCTTTTTACAGTTTCGCATTAACTTTGTCACCAAAATCCTTCGTGAGGTACCCTTCAATTTTGCCAACAAAGAGTTGGGCGCGGATTTTTCTTTTCCGAGCAAGCCAAGATCGTCCCAGGTAAATATTTGTTTTCCGCTTTAGCTTCAGCTTTTGGGCGTAAAACATAGCCTAAATTTAGCTTAAGAGTATTGAACTTAGCATCTTTCCTGTAGTGCAAGTCCCCATGGCCCTGTGTAGTGAAGATACACGGATTTTCTGACACTTCGCCTTGTCACTGTTCGGAACTGATTTTATTCGCCAGAAACGGAAAAAAAAGACAAACAAAGAAAAAAAACGCGAAGCAAAGAGATTGGATTGAGTGGACCATTTGTCAGTTTCCCGTCTGAGCTTGTCGGGTTGTAATAACGTGCGTGCAGCTTAACAGTGATTGAGGGACTTGAAGCAGTATTTATTTGCTCCTCTAGCCAGTTTCCTTCCAAGTTTTCACATTGGAGACCATTGAAGATCCCTGTTTGCCATTTTGCCCCAATTTATTCACCATGGGTTGTGCCATGTCTGCAGAAGAACGGGCGGCCGCAGCCCGAAGCAAGCTGATTGAACGGAACCTTAAAGAAGATGGAGTACAAGCCGCCAAGGATATCAAACTCTTACTTCTCGGTAAGTAACAGCTCACGTACCCCATTATTTCCTCTGGCTTAACCCCGGTGCTGCTTTGGCTCTGTCAAAGGCCCGACAAGGTTAGACAAACGCGAACCATTCACTAAAGCGTTGAATTGAGTTTAGCTTTACGCTTGGGGCAACAGAGAATAATAGCCCGGTCGAAGAGCAGCTGAGAGAACTCAAAAGCTTCTAATGACGGTTGTACGCTACACTCCCATCAAACTACCCCTATAGTGCCTACCTCAGCCCCCATTGAAGAATTCGCGCATTTCAAGAAGCCTTGGAAAATATTTAGGCGAACGTTAAAACTGCCGAAATCACTCCATATTCTTATTTTTAAAAACGCGGATCCACGATGGAATATATGAAATAGTCGCGAGCCTGTGCTTCATTAAAACTGAAAATCACAATTCGTCCCATGTTGGGGGTGGGGGGACATTTGTCCCCGTTTGTTAGACAGTTTTATTTGCTTTCAAAAACGAAACTTAGACGAAAATGTAAATGAATATCTTGAGTTCGTGCCTAAGCCCGTACCGTGTCTTTTTTATTTCATTGGAAACAATCGTACAAGATGGTAGAAAAAGTTGCAATAGAAAACTCCACAAGGATGGAGGGATGAAAGTTCTACGAGCGAATAAGTCACACAAAGAGGAATTGAATGAAAAAGTTGTGAGCGCAAAGAAAAGTGGGGAAAGAGCGACGCTCAGGACGACGCACAACCCTCGGCGCCGACGATCAATACTTGAGTTACCCGGATGGGCTATGTTATATACTGATGGCGGTAGCATTGAACAGTAGGACTCCTCCCTTTTTCTAGCTAAAATTCCTCCCCGGGAACTGGAGGGTTCCGTGCATTGACTTAGCTGGCAGGAGATATCTCGAAGGGACGCTGATGTTCGGCCTCAACCGTGGACGCATTAAGGGAGGCTGTAGCGTACTAACATCCCCTTCCTTTTTTACTTCTAACGATTTTTTTCTTCGGACCCAAAGTTTATTGTTTAACCACAAGAATATTTGTGTAGCATAAGAGGAAAGGGTAGACGAAAAGAAGGAGCTGTTAGCGACATGAGAGCGTCTAGGGGGCAGTAAGATGGTTTGGTACTGCAGACGTAGTTTGAAGACGAACGGAAGGGAAGCAGAAAATCCGCTCGGCAAAGAAATCGATTATGACTTCCGCTGTTGTCTCTCCGAAACAAAAATAGGCCCCAATGATAGAGACAAAGACGGTACTCTTCTTAGCTCTTCCTTGATTTTGTTTTCGGGGAAAAAAACTGACATTTTATGCGACTTAAAGAAATCCCAACATGCCGAGACGCAGATGGAAAATGACGCGGAAGAAGCTGCATGAATGTCTGGAGGCGATATTTTCTTGTAATGTGCCATAAACTGTCTTTGTTCAGTTTTGCAGGAAATGTACTTGACAGTTTTGCAAGCCCAGACACCCGAAAAACTGAACAAAGGCATCAATTGCTTAAATGCGCCTGGCACACAACGCTAGATGATACTGTGGCCTGTGTTAACGTAGCTTAGCATCTCTAAAAAAAAATTAATAAGAATAAAAAATAAAGAAGTATTGCAATCGAGTTTTGCTCAACTGAACCGTGTTACAACACAAAGTCTGTTATTGACATTTTGTAGAAGTCAAACCATCTCCGGTTATGTAAATGTGCAAAAACGAGAGTTTCATATTCTGAAATACTGGACAGTTTCGCTGCCTTTTAGGGATTTAGTAGGGCGAGATCGTAATATGGTATAGTTTACGAATAAAATTATTAGTGAGGCCTGAAACGTTACAAGAATTTGGTGGATGGGAGTAAACTTGGAAAGCTTGTTCTTCCCTTCTCTGAGCCCAAACTTTGTGAAGTTTTACACTTTGTCATATTTTCACAGTTTACAGAGCAGGGTAGTGTAGTGCACCGTACCTTTGTGCCTCCGAAAAGCAGCGGCAGCAGCTTCTCGGCTTCTGCTACGGCCAGAAGGCAAGGGATGCAAAAAGAGGGGGAAATTTCAAAGCGGAGGAGCCTAAGCAAAACACAAACCTTAGGTTTAAATTTAGCTGAGGGATTCAGAATGGCGCAAAGACCTCCCCGTGCGACTCACCGCCGACGTCTATGTCCGGTTTCTCTCGGTCAGGACTTGATGATTATCATTCAAAATAAAACTTGGCCCAGATTTGTGGGGGAAAATCAACTGGGGAAATCATACCGGAGAGATTGTCTTTAAAATTTGCTTCATGGGCTATTTTGGGAGTGTCTTTGGTTTGAAAGCACGCATTTCGGGTTATTTCATGCCGGTTTGAAACTGACGTGTCTTGGAATGCAGCACGAAAAGTGCCATTGGATCAAATTCGTGTTGCACTTGCGATGCATCTGGGAAACAGAGACATGAAGAACAAACAAGGAAAGAAGAGTCGTCCAAAACTACAGCAGTGGAGTATATGGGAAAACACTCTTGAAACTCGATGACGCGAGTCAAGAGCACCCTTCTATAATTGTAACTAAAACAGGTCGTGTAAGGCTTGTTTCTTGTACGGACAGGGCAGAGTCGAGTCAAAAACACAGAATTTCTGTAAGTTGGCGATTTTACTTGATACGTCTCGCGTGCTAGCCGAGCAGCGACATGAGTTTTTCCGTCCAGCCCATCATATCGTTGGAGCTAAGTTGCTTTCAGAAATGCGTGTACTATACGTGCAAGGTTTGGAACACCGTCCATTGTGGTGCTCCCTGTTCATGGTCTGTTATAATGTAACACGCTAGGAAGTACTTATGGACCTAGAACACGTTTTGCCTTGGCTTGCTTTGACTAGCTAGCAGCACCTCGTCGTAATTAGTTTTGTAATTACAAAGGAACGAGCAGTAAGACGAAGATTCATCCCTAAAATTCATGACTAACTTTTTTTTCTTACAGGTGCCGGTGAATCGGGGAAAAGTACCATCGTCAAACAGATGAAGTAAGCATTGTTTCCCTACTACCCTGAAAGGAAATATTACGTCACAAAGTGTTATGATTTTTTTTATCAACAAGACACACTAGGAGCTAAAATGGCTATATCTTTTAGAAAAGTTTTTCGGAGTAATGACGGTTTATGGTTTAATAGGTGCTTTTAATGGTGAACTAGTTGTCGACAAGAACCATGAGCTGTTTTTATTGATCCAACAGAGCAATTTTGGCCAATGGCCATCCCTAACTTCATCTACCCTCGAACCGTTTTTTGTATACGTATGAAAGGAAATGTTTACTTCTTCGGTTAGCAGCTTGTAACTTTTACCACCCCCAAAAAAGACCATCTTGAAGCAAAAATAATGAACAAATTCTTACTCTTAACAATTTGCAAATCGTCTGCGGCGGGTTTCATTATTGAGACTTACAGCCCGCGGATGGTTGGGGTTGATACGCTTGTGTTATTGGCAAGCTACCAAGGTTACTTGATGTGGAATTCTAGCTATGATCTAATGAGCATGATAATGGGCATTCTGTAACGTCTCTTTGTTTCCTAGAGACCAGAGACCCATAATTAAGTTACCTCTCTGAGCCAAATTTGATATTTTTATGGTATAAAAAAGTTTCATGGTCAATTTTTGTGTCTGACTGTAGAATTATCCACGAGAGCGGTTTCACATCGGAAGATTACAAGCAATACCGGCCGGTTGTGTACAGCAACACGATCCAGTCCTTAGTGGCCATCCTAAGGGCTATGCCAAACTTGGGCATCTCTTTCAGCAACAATGAAAGAGAGGTAAGTTTCAAGTTTCGAGCAAAGTTTTGAAACAGCCCGTACTGCCTTACTTGTTTCTTTGCCAAGGACGTTCTTTTGTTTAGACATGTATAGGGTTCCTTTTCGAGAACGTTGCATCAAGCTACCAAAACTTTCCTTTTTCAAGTCGTGAAAAGGTTTCCAAAGTTGCAAACAGAAAGCTCCCCCAAATGGACTCTGAAACCTAGTTAGGCTAAAGTAATTAAGCTAACATAGCATCAGTCACATGGCAACGTTACTTAACCATAAGTAACCACCCCTCACTCCACCCTTTTCAGCAACGAAGACTGGAGTTAATAGCTTATATCAGAATCCAAAGTGTTCGACAGGACACTCGATATCTAACACTAAACTAGGTCTGCAGACTACATTCGCGGTTAGGGACCACATTTATAGGCGTAGTTAAGCATGCGATCCATGTGAGCAGGTAACAATTGTATACATCATGTGCGTTGAATTTCCCTGAGCTTCTCCCGTAACACCCTTATCAAAAGTGTGTGTGGTAAAGTTGTCCGAATTTTCACTATGACAACGCAGCAACACCCAATACAGTTTTCCCCCTTTCATCACGTCCGGCAGCTGGTAATGAAAAATTGATATCCTCATACTGAAAAAAGTCAGCTTCATTTATTTAACAAATGCGGCTATGTTCTTCGAGCTTGGTGAACTCGTCTCGTTTTGAGACTCAAGGATTTGCAGTCATTTTTAAAGGACGTTAGTCTATGACATCCTTCAGTTTTCTTAAACTAAGATTTGGGGAAAGACGATCAAGCATAATCGATTCAATGGATTTAGAGGCCTCCATTACGTCCATGATGTAGGGTGAAGATATAAGTGAGGATGCAGGAAGAATTAAGCCAAGCGTTACAGCTTGCATGGATGAGAGGAGAGAAGAAAAATGTAGTAGGCGGCAAAAGCGAACAGGAAGTAGGTTGCTATTGGGGTTGCCAAAACGAAAGATAGAACACTGGAAGATGGAGTCGGCGCTGTGAGTAGAGGGCCCCCGCTCAAAATCGATCCGGACGTTCTCCCTGTTCTCCTCTCTTTTGGCGCTTGACGGCGGAGTGCAGGAATGATGCTTGAGCACCAGTTGGTAGCAGCCAGCAGTTATGCCCGATACGGACCTTTCCCATCTTGTCCTTGCACTCACCGTTAACATCTTATCAGTCTATTAGTCGAAATGCCCCTTTAGGGGTGAACATGAATCGTGATTCTCTTTTGATGAACATGGAACCGTTAATCGCCAGCGACGACAGATGATGATCGAAGGCTCGCATTTGACGACGCACTCGTCTTCAGACAGTCTTACCCAAAGGTCAAGAGGACCACTACGGGTTTGTGCGTGAGTAACGAGCGCTTAGGGTAAAAAAAAAAATGCTTTTCGAACAATTTTACCCGCTGTCGTTTTCTACCTACTCTTTCGCGCTGAAGGAAAACTTGGGTCGAACATGCACACGGAAAAAGAAAGTTAACGTGGAGTCCGCGTACTATACAAAAGGCAACTTCGCATGATCCGCCGCAACTAATTCATCGGCCCCGATGCTTTGCTGGTTGAATAGCTATTTAGTTCCTTTGTGTGCGACTTTTCGGTAGATTTCAAAGCGTAAAGGTCGCAAGAAAAAAATGCGTTCGTAAATTGCCGTTGGAATACCAACAACCGGTGTAGAAGTATAAAGCACACGAGACAGAAATCCTGAATAAGGCGCACAGAAAAATTTTAACGGGGAATAGAGGCAGAGAAATAACTCCTTTTCCCTAATATAATCTTGTAGCTTCCGATTTAGAAGTGGAAATAATCTCGTAATCCCTCGCGTTCTTTCCTAGGGCGTTAATATTATAACGAAAAGATGTGATCGGAACGGTTAGCAGAAAAGCGGTTATGCATCCCATCGTCGCGAGGTTAGCCAAGCCTCGTGATTGCGACAGGGCGCCAAATTTGTCCCCCGAGAAAACTGAAGCTTGTGTCAATTGCTAGTACTGCACTCTGCGGTACTGGGCGCGTAATCTGTGTCTCGCGCTGTATGCCCTAAACTCAATAACGTCAAGGATAAAAGTAGGCGTTGTTGCTGAGTGGCTGTTTTTGTTATCTTACGTCGCAATTTCGCAGAGTAACAGGCATTTGTAATTTCCGTGTAGTCTCGCTACACTTCTTACTCCTAATTAGTCGGCAACTACAAAGAACAATGCGGCGGAGAAAATGCCGAGCAGGAGTGGTACGGCGTTCACTATACGTTTTCATTTAAGTTCTTCGTTTTGAAAAGAGCAGTTTACACACTTGCCACAGTTCGTTCCTCAGTGTCAGTGGCACGCCTTGACGAACAGCGATGTGGGTGGAGATCAATACGCAGAAAGGAAAAAGCGGAGTAGAAAATAGGAGGATTAGGAAGGGAATGTTTTCACTCTTTAGCGTGGACCTCGTAGACATACACCGTCAAGACCAGCAATTGCTTTCTCTTCCCCTCTCTACACAGCATTAAAGTCTTCCCTTTCCTCGTTACCACGTCTTTTTCGAGGGTGCGGAAGGGTGGGATTCGGACCATAGCATGTGATGTTGCCGATCAATGCCAGCCGATTTCCATGTCGTTGGTCGATCATATCGGACACTATATGTACTCTTGGTCCGTATCGTGGATTTTGGCAACGTTGTAAGACTTGCGCGATGAACGTGTTCTGGAGGGAGGAAAACCTGCTGTTGTTCGTCCCGCGATCCAGCCCCTCACCCCCTTGCTCTCTGTATGGAGGAGATCTTTTCGTATAGATCTGACGCGAGAGGTTGAGAAAGTTTGGCAGGTCATTAGGCATTTTGCCATGTAAAATGTCCCCTCTTGGGGTGCAGCTTACCACTTGCTTGAAGCGATCGTATGCTCTTGCGGCACTTTTGACCTGCACTTCCGGTAAGAGGCATAAACCGAAAGCAATAAAAGAAAGACGGGCTGTTGACGAATTTATCGTAAACAAGAAATGTGTACGTTGGTAGTGTGTTTAGCGTAAACAGCGCGAGTTAATTTTGGTTTAATCTCTAGCCGGACGCGAAAATGGTGATGGATGTCATTTCCCGCATGGAAGATACGGAACCTTTTTCCGAAGAGTTACTAGCTGCTATGAAACGACTTTGGATAGACGGAGGGGTTCAGGAGTGTTTTGGCCGTTCCAACGAGTATCAACTCAACGATTCAGCCAAATAGTAAGTATATTTCCGTCTCCTGGGGTCCTTCTTTTCTCTCGCAAGATGTACTAACTTAAAAACGCAGCCGGGTGACTGGAAACACCGAAGCGCATAGAAGCGAGCTCAATAGTTATGGTTCCGGAAAATAATGTCTTTGCTAGGCTATCCTACACAATTTTAATCAATAACTTCCTTGTTTTCGATCTTCGTAGTGCTTAATCAGTTCTTGGTGTAGATCTTTTGTAAGACTTTTATTTCTGTTTTTTTTTTTGTGGTCCCTAGATACAACGCAGGCATGATTTATTGCTGTGCAAGTGAGATAAGCGATGTCTCACTAATTGAAATTAATCTGGATGTTGTTTATGACAGAAGGCAACCTTGCCTACCTTTTCCCCCTGTCCTTTTATCCCGAATCAATTATCTCCGTTGTATTGTACTCCAGACATGGCTGTCTTGGTTTAAAGCCCTCAGGGCAGGATATATTGAACGCGAAGCTCGTAGTTTTCATTTGTTGAAGAAGTGTGTAGCTTGTCGCAATTTGCTACCTTGAAATGCGAACTAATCATCTCTACGTGTCGTAACAGTTTCTTGGATGACTTGGATCGATTGGGCGCCAAGGACTACCAGCCAACGGAGCAAGATATCCTTCGAACCCGAGTCAAGACCACTGGCATTGTCGAAGTCCATTTCTCCTTCAAAAATCTCAACTTTAAGTAAGCTAAAGAAAAAAGACTACGGGTGCAATTTTCCATAACAAATCGAGACTTAACGATGGTGTCTGTTTCTTTTTTTTTTTTTGTACAGACTTTTCGACGTGGGTGGCCAGCGCTCTGAACGGAAGAAATGGATACATTGCTTTGAAGATGTAACAGCTATCATCTTTTGCGTGGCTATGTCCGAGTATGACCAAGTTCTACACGAAGATGAAACAACAGTATGTTATTTATGTAGCCTTATAACTGGAATACTAATAAAGCTCTTTGACTATTTAGAACCGAATGCAAGAAAGTTTGAAGCTGTTTGATTCCATTTGCAATAACAAGTGGTTTACTGATACGTCCATCATTCTTTTCCTCAACAAAAAAGATTTGTTTGAAGAAAAGATCAAGAAATCTCCGCTAACCATCTGCTTTCCGGAGTACACCGGTAATTTAGACAAACTCTCTCGTCTTAAGTTGGGAGCTATTTATTAAACTATTCTCTGGTGCAGGAGCGCAAGAGTACGGCGAAGCGGCAGCGTACATTCAAGCGCAGTTTGAGGCCAAGAACAAATCGACGACCAAGGAAATTTACTGCCACATGACTTGCGCCACAGACACTACCAACATTCAGTTCGTTTTCGACGCTGTAACTGACGTGATTATCGCCAACAACTTGCGAGGCTGTGGCCTGTATTAAAAGTTGCATGCACGTGTCCCGACCGTTCTTGAGTTCCCCGAAGATTTGGTGCTTGTACACACGACCTTAAAAACGCCCAGTCAGTTTTCATCAGGGGAACGCACCAATAGTTTGAAGCTTTAAAGACAGTAGGAGTTCAAAAAGAAAGAATCTGAGGAGCGCACGAATTCTTGATTTTCCTACCTTTTTGGGACAAAGCCGATCACATTGTTTTGGGGGAGGGGTTTAGCTGTATCCTTTTCTGGATCCAGCAATAGTTGCCACGTTGAGTGGTTTCCTACTACTTTCCTTTTTAACTTCGTACTCTGTTTGGTTTTGCCAAGACTTAAAGGCTGCAGTGGTTACATCCCAGTGTCCTCTAACGGAAAAGCTTTTTTTGGCGTTATCTACTGGAGCAAAATAGCAGAACCGGGGAGGGGTAACCAGGGGTGGGAAAATGACGAAAAAAGGCCGTTTGTCTTTCTTCTTCTTAAAATAGCTGCAATTCCGGCGTGGCTCCCGGAGTTTTATTGAAGTCTAAAAAGATCTTATACCAAATGTCATCTTGTAATTTTTCGTAAAATTGTAGATTAGGTCATACTCGCAAATCTTCTTTTCATTTCTTCTGTACGCGGCACACTAAGGACGAAAGAAAAAAGGCTGGGGTGGTTTTTTAGCGGCATGCACCGTTGGCAGAATCTGGACTCCATGACACAAATTCTGTCACGAATGGGTTCGACATTCCAAACCAGTTTTTAGTTATAACGGAGTGTTCGGTGGACAGTAATTCTGAAGGGGGCTTAGACCACGATGAAACTTGTTCAGTTTTTACCCCCTTACTTGGACAGTTTAGGTACCCAGTAAGCACAGAAATGGAGAAACGTTAAACAGATTCCTGGCAGCTATGTATTGCACCATCACCTTAGCGCTCCTTTTTTATTTTGGTCTTTAATATTGAATTTTTCCCCACGCAGGAAAAATTACTTGATGAAACAATGGATAGTGTTCGCGCAAATTACGTCTTATTCAACGCACAGATGCTTTTTTTGCCGCTTTTTGTGAAAAGCAGGGGTCCGAAAGAAGTTTTGTTCATGCAGGAAGCAGAAAATTGATCTAGTCAGCAAGTCCCAAACGTTTTGTTAGCATTTCTCAACGTAGATTTTAGTCAAATCGTATGCTTAGTCGCAAGTGCACAAAAACAACCTTAACCCGCTGATAGGCGATAGCAAAGCAAAGGAGAGGGAAAAAATACTACTTTGGGGAAATGCAAGCTAAGTTTACGGATCAGTTCCCAGCCCAATAAGGGGAACTCCATTTTCGAAGATTTCATTTTTTGTCAGGGGCCAAGGGAGTGGCGACTGCCTCGTACTCGTTTTTCAGTTCAAACACTTATTTATTTACGAACGTAAAGGCAGAAAGGACACAACTTATTTACGTAGATTCTCAAAACATCATCCGTACATTGCGGAAGAGAAAGCTTTAGTGATTATTTGGAGGATCTTTCATCCAATAGGTAGCTCATGACAAAAACGTACTGTTACCGTACCGTAAATGTTATCGCAATGTTGAGCTCTATTGAGAAACGGAAGATGACAGTGGTCAAGAAACTTTTTTTTTTAGTTTGTATTTAATTTCTTAGACTTGGATCTTCCTATAGATATTTCCATTTGGTGCAAACGAAGGAAAAAAAATTGAGTAAGGGTTAAGAAAGGGCAAATTCTATGAAACAAGTCAATGTGGTTCAATTTTTTGTGTTGATTTTGAACGCAGCCATTCATGCCGCATTTCGTTTTCTGGACTAATTTCGCATATAACGTGTCGTTTGACAAGAAATCTTGAAAAACCCGTTCGTCCCTTCATAAACTTTTGTGTCCACTCTTGCATTTTTCAAGTTGCGCTTCGTTATTTGTCCTATACTATACTTTTTTTTATTTTCTGACCTTTTTTTTAAAAGTTTGTTTTACTGCGATTCATTTTGAACGTGGTACCATTGTCATCCTCGAGTATATGGCGGATTAATGTACATTTATTTGAAAAACGTGACAAATTTTAATGGATTTATTATGACTACTTTCTTTCAACCAACACCACATGAAAACGTCGCAATTCTAACGAAAAACACTTCATCACATCGTTACGATTGATATTTCGGGTTGAAGGACTCAGCGCGTCATCGTCCATGTGCATAATTTTGTGAAACCGGGGAAGAAATATCCCTGGAAAATTTACCCAAAAAATCCCAATATTCCATTCTTGGCTCTCGCGAGGAATAAGCAGACCGGGACTGATCGAAGTCATAATAGCTTACTCAGCGCTTTTCAAATTGCTTCATTATTTTCCGAAAATTGCACATCCAATTTCTGTTTACCCTGGAATACGTATAATAATAACAAACTTATGTGCGTCAGACTACGAGAGCAGGTTTAATGTTTAATTACATACCTTCTAAAAAAAAGGAACAATTTCACAACAGTCCTTTTGGGAAAAAAATCTTCGAACGTTGCTCAATGCTACTTGCTGCCTTCATACCTCCGTGAATGCCCACATATCCCTTATAAAAAGTAGCCTACACAAACATATTGCGAAGGACTCATAACCGAATTTGCACTGAACGTAACGTAACGCTCTTTACGTACTTCTACCTTGTGCCGCAATTTTTTTTTACCATACTTACATACACACAACATGCATGCATACATTTCTAAATATTGTCTTTAAATAACTTGTCTTTCTATAACTTTTGAATACTTTTGCAGCAGTTGCGATACATTTTATGACTATCTAGCCAAGAAACAAAAAGCTGTTACAACTGTGGTAAATAAAAATAATATATGACATGCTAAAAGATGATTGTCGGTTGTTTCCTTTTCCAAACGTTCCTAGCGCTTCAATACTTTAGAACGTTTTCAATTGCTCGGGTGTTTTTTTAGCTATTGTTCTAAATTCCACTCGAGTGTGAATTTAACTGAAACTCTAAAATGGCTAATCCAACTTTCAAGATTTTTCTATCATTATTCTAAAAACCAATTTCGAGTGTGGTGACACCGAGAAAATGTGCAACTTTTCAACTCGCCAAAAGGCAATCAAATACGCGCTTAGTTTCTAAAATCAACCATAACATTGTTCGTTAAAAGCTTGACAATTTCACATTTAAAAGCAAAAGCGAAACTTTACTACCAAAACAGTTTTGTCGCTTTATATCTGTTTTTCTGTCATCGTCCACAAAATGTCCCCATGTCCATGGTACCTTCATCATGGCAAAAAATAACCCGGGTAAGCAGCACCCACTAAACATTAAAGTTTCGACGAGATTTACTTGTGTATTCCATTATACATAATACATATTTCTATTTTCTAATCCAATTTCTAAGGAGTGCTCCATTAAAATGGTGCGAATCACAGACGTTATTTCTGCGTATCCGCCATTCTGAGTATTAACAGTACTCGGAGTACTACTTCGAAAAGCGTTGTTTTCAATTTAGATTTGGATTCGGAAGTGAGCCATTACGCGCATATTAACCCCTCTTTACTCTATTTTCAGCCCAGGCTGGGGAAGCACTAGTTAATCTAACGGGTTGCAATAGTTGCATACATAAAGCGCACGTTTGGCGGTTTTAAATTTTGCAGATTTCCCGCCATCAAACAGGTGACCCAGGCGCTGAGACAGTAAGGCACCCCTGCTCTCTTAATTAATGTATGCTGTCTTAAGCGCCTCCTGCCGCTACTGCACTTGCTCGTCCCAAAAGTGACGAAGATTGCCGGACGCGCCCGCAGAACCATTCGTCGAGCGCGAAACGGTCAGGCAAGTTTCCCTTTCAACGTTTGGACTTGGAGCACGGCGGACTTCGGTTGCTGAGCTCAAAGGACACTTTTACTTACATCACAGACGTACAGGTGGGAAGAAGCACGTTTGGCGTTGTGTGGTTTGACTCTAAAGGCCCGGTTACAAATTTGGGCGTACGGGTATATCCATAGTGGAGTACAAGTGTGCACGTCCGATGGTGTAAAGTACAAAGGCCAGTCCTCGGTGACATTTGACCAGAACGAAAACGCCTGCAAAAGTGTCCGAACTTTTTTCCACAGGAGGCCAAATTCCGAAAGTTCAGCTTTCCGTATTCTTTAAGCTGTCTTTCGGTCCTTGTCAAGGAGAGGGGAAGAATTACTTTTGTATCGCAACGTGACGTAAGTAACAGGAAGAGAATAGAAAATAAAACGCTTACATGAGAAACGATCTCGCAGTTGAGAAAAATCTGACTCCTTATGTCGCTAGGCTGAAGACAGCGCATGGGAAGTTGACCAACTCATCATCACGGAGGAGCCAGTCATCAGAAACCTTGCGTCTGCTACACTAGACTTAATTCTTGCATGCTTGGCAAGATAACCTATCTTTTGCTCTCGTTCGATGATGGAAAATCGCGAAGATCGTCACACCGCATTACAAGGACATCATCACACCAATAGTAACGGCTTGCATAGCAGTACGATTCATTACAGCCATGTGATCAGCTCCCATTCCAATCAACTACCTACCAGCCAATCCGTCATCGTGCAAAATGCTGCCGTACTCTCTGGCGTGGGTCTCAATAACAACGGAATGCCTATTACAGGTACGAAGCAATTCCAGTGCGCTGGTTTTCTACTTAAGCCAATCAAAGGGGGGAAGAGTCTTGAAATTCAAACAGTTGGGAGCTATTGTAGAACGTGTGAGTCCTTTAGTAAGGGGCAAGCAAGTTGGGTTGGCGTCTTCGAGGTTCAAGGGAGAAGTTTATCTCGGAGGAGATAAGAGCCCTTATCATCGCACTGCCATGACTGATAGCCCGGGCTATACCCAAAAACAACGCAGAGCGTAGGGAAGAAAAGGGAGACGAGAAGCGAAAAGAGGATAAGGATAACCTCGTTCATGTCGCTCATCAAGAAACAGATGAGAGCTTCTCTTTGACAAGAAAACTGATATCTTGCGTGGCATATGTTACTCTATCCCAATGCGCAAGATATGAAGGAGATATGGCGGGTTTTATTCATAATTGCTGCTAACCTAAGCCAATTTGGCAACCCAAACTTTAAAACTTACGAAAAGTGAATGTACCGCACGCCACTACAGTGTCACTCACTGACATTTGCTTTACTCCACAAGAACTTCATAAACCCTTGGCGAATCAATTATGAATGAGCTTGTCTACATACTCCGCGAAACCGTGAGAGTTTACTCCTCGTTTATACTTTTCCCTTAACTGTTATTTGAAGACGTCGTAAAGGGCCTAGCAACCGAGGTACATCGTGAAATATGCACCGCATTTACTACGTGAATTTTCGAAGGCTACCCGAGGTCTATGTACCAATTTTTCCCGGTTAAGCGAACTAAGGTATCCTTATAAAAAATGTCGTTATGGTTGCAGACGGCTCCTCATTACAATTATCCATATCGACTGGGAATATGTTACCGACAAATCCTTCCACTTCGTCGCCGAGCTCAGGTTGCGGTAGCATTAATGGAGTGGCAACAGTTTGCGCCATTTGTGGGGACCGGGCAACGGGGAAACATTACGGCGCGTCGTCCTGTAAGCCTTGGAAGTTCATTTTACCTGACATTACTTGCTATAAAGGATTTCTTGTACGATGAAGGTGATGGCTGTAAGGGATTTTTTAGACGTTCTGTGCGAAAAAATCATGTTTACACGTGCAGGCAAGAAACTCTAGTAATGTTGTGCCTGAAAACCTTGCTTACACTTGTTTCCCCTGTAGGTTCAATCGCAGTTGTGTGGTGGATAAAGACAAACGCAATCAATGTCGGTACTGTCGTCTAAGAAAGTGCTTCAAAGCCGGCATGAAAAAAGAAGGTAACGCTCTCGAATTTCCCCTGTATTGTGCAAATGTAACTTGCAAGGCATTTTGGAAATAGCGGTTCAAAACGAACGGGACCGCATCAGTTGTCGAAGGCCAAGCTACGAAGAAGCTCCGGCACACAATGGATTAACAGTAACGATTCTGTTTAACGCGGAAATGATGTGTCGTCAGGTATGGAATTGATTAAAATGAACCCAACTTCCCCTTTATAAGCCCAGTTGCTGTGGTGCAATGTAGATTAACCCGGTCAACGACTTTGATTTGTCGAACAAACGAATTGCTAGCATCGTTGATGTATGCGAATCCATGAAGCAGCAACTCCTAGTTCTCGTCGAATGGGCTAAATATATTCCTGCATTCAGCGAACTTCCTCTTGATGATCAGGTATACACAGTAATTTGCGCAAGGTCACTTGTATCAATTTGCCAATTTTCCTTTTTTTTTAATCTCTTGCAGGTAGCTTTACTTCGAGCTCATGCGGGGGAAAATTTGTTGCTCGGAGCAGCCAAGCGCTCTATGCATTTGAAAGACATATTGCTCTTAGGAAATGATTCTTATATATCACGGCACCCCGCAGGACTAGGTTAGTTGTCTAGCACGTCACGAGGACGAATTATTGACTAGGATGTGCTTCTTTTACAGCTGAAGTAGAGATATACCAAATCGGTGTACGAATAATGGACGAGCTGGTAAAACCGTTGAAAGATATTCAGATGGACGACACGGAATTTGCTTGTCTGAAAGCTATTATCTTCTTCGATCCAAGTAACTGAATTGTGTCCAATATAGTACCCTAAAATGTGCGTCTTTAAAGATGCGAAAGGCTTGTGTGAAATTAGCCGTGTCAAAGGAATAAGGTACCAGATTCAACTGCTACTAGAAGATTACGTAGCAGATCGTCAATACGCGTCACGAGGTCGGTTCGGGGAGCTATTGTTGGCGCTACCGCCTCTCCAGTCCATTTCATGGCAAATGGTTGAGCAGATCCAGCTGGCGCGATTATTTGGTGTTCCGCATATCGACTCGCTCTTGCAAGAAATGCTCTTAGGTGGTGAGTGCGGAAAAATGCCACTTATTTTGTTACGAGAATGACGTTATGTATTTAAACGTAGGCTCCTCTGCCGATTCATCCTCACCCAATCAATCGACAACTACAACGTCAACTACATATATACCTCCCGTTTGTGCCATATCCCATTTGTCGACGTTAACTCCGTTGGCACCTAATTCAACTTCTTCGTCGCCTCATTTGCACCAACACAGTGGTCACCACGAGTTAAACCCGGCCAGCACTTCTCAAATTATGATGCAGCGTAGTAACTCGATCATCAACGACTCAGATGAAGAAGGCTTTTCCATGCCTATGAACCACCACCAACCTTTCAAGCAAGAATTGCTCGAAGGGGGCAATGAAACCGCTTATGCATAGCATTGGTGGTACACAAGAGACACGGAGCGAGATTTTTCTACTTAATTCTACTCTGGGGTTATAGATACTACTACTTTCCATAAGAAACTAGAGCAGGGAAGTGTGATATTCTTGCTCAAGTGCATTACATTTGTAGTTTACAGAACGGCTCGTCGTGCCTTAAAAAAGTTACAGTTACATAAATACAAGTTTCAGACAGTTGTGGTCCCGCTTTCTTCTATTTCGGCAAATTTGCGTTTGCGGTGGCTTGTCACCAGAGCTGCGGCAGTGATTCGGCTGGATTCCCGTCGTAGCCATAGAAGCTGTTCTTGCAAAGCGGCTTGTCCGACGTGGAACAAACCTCGTTCGAGTTCGTCTAAAATGGTCACTAATGGTGTCGGGTCCTGATGAACTGAGTGCTGAGCGACATCCATAATCCTTCGCAAACGTGCTCGCAAAGTCTGTTCCGAGAAAATTCGTAATTAAACATAACATAAATAGAAAGTATATTTTAAATACAAATATGACACGGCAATATAGATCAATTTTACCTCTAGCAGTGTTTTGGCCATTTGCGCTTTATCTGGAAAATTAAGACGCGTCAAATACGATCCAAATTCGTAGAAATAAGGCCCCCATTTATGCAAGTCAACAATGCTCGCATCTGCTTGTAATATATGCCTATGTGAAATTCAAAGAATAAAACATAAAAGTTTCAACGGAATTTTATGAAAGCGTCCAGCAAGTTCATACGCAAAGCTGTCGACCGGGATGATTTCCATTAGTTTCCAAAACTACAATAAATTAAATTTTATGATTTCTGATTTTTAATCGTGTAGGAGTTCCAACATTTCGCTGAGTTGAAATCCCTGTTACACACACAAAAAAAAAGAAACAAGAAAAGAAAAAACAAAAAATGAACTTAAGATGAAAATACCATGTCTGTTAAACTTTGGGACATCATTGAGCAAAAACTCAACATTAATCCAACACAAAGTCTCAAGACTTAGGAGGCACTGGACAATTTAGCGGTAAGTACTTCCTCGTTGCGAATCCATTGAGTGTGCTCGTTGCACTCATTTATTTATTTAGTTTTCGGATGTTAGTATTAATTTGACAACGAATTTGTTATGGATGAACGTAGCAAGTTTCCCATAGGTGCTGGTCGCTGTTATCTGACACGACTTTGTTTTTGAACGGGCTTTCGCTACCTCATGTTTGGAAAACTTACAATAGATAATGCTCAAAGTAAAGTTCAAAGGATTCAAGGGAAAATCCAGATGGTCCCTATTGAAACCTACAGATTTATTGTTACAAAAACTGCTTGTGGCTCGAGGAATTTCTCTTCTATTCCTAAAGCAGAGAGAACTATCAATTAAAATAGATTACACGCGTCATAACAAGGCGGCTATTTATACAAATTCATTGTCGACATCTCAGTACAAAATTACAAGACGCCTTAAATAACGTTTACCTATAATCCTTTTTGTAAAATTTTGGCTGCTCTACGGACACAATGCGTTTACCATGTAAAGGCCTTGCTAGCCAATATGGTAATTCCAACTTCGTACCGGCTTGCAAATCAGGATTATCAGCCGACGGGTCAAGGGAACCTGAAAAAAGAAAATATTGAGACAAAGACATTTGCTTGCAAAAACGCTACCAAGTCTTGGTATTGTCACTTCAAATCTACACGGCACCGTTTGCTGCGTTGCTAAAATATCCTCGATGGAGAAATAATTGGGAGAATAACTACACTTTGTACTGGACATTGTTATGGGTTGCCTTTTTGTCGCGTACCAGGAAACGTCAAAGGCCCCGCCAAAAATAAATGCTTTTTGGCTAGATCGTAGCTCCTCTTGTGGCGAAAATGGGAAATAACCCAAATAAAAGTAAAAATCGATACAATACATAGATGGCGATTTGTTGACAATTCAGTTTGTGCGCCGCTGAAAGTATATCCAAAATAGTTTTTAACACGTTTCTTTTTTGACGGACTTTTTAAGAAAGCCCTTCCACGAGCAAACACATCTTAAAGCTGTGATGTGAAATCAGTAATTGCTGAGCCCTAAAAGACGTGCAGTCTCTTGCATTTTATTTGCAGCAATATTCCTGCCGAATTACTGTGTCCTACACCTACCATACCTACTCAAGTGTTTTTACTAATGCTGCTTTTTTGCAAAAGGTGCAGTTGGTGAATATTTTGAACAGTGAAAGATCAGTTTTATAGCTTTCAGAAAAAAACAACCCAGGGTTACCTCTTGAACTGTGATTATCGCTTCGAACTGATTTTTAATTTTTTTAAAACATTCTTGTGCCTTCATTACTTCTGTGCAAGCTATTTAGTTATCTTCACCCATTAAAAGAAGCATCATGTGGAGCTTACCTTCCTTTCCCATTGGACAGTGGCTCGAGGGTAAGTCATAGCGGATTAATTCACCTATTTATTTTTTAGCAACTCTTTGTTTCTGTTCTGTGTCCTTTTTAATGGCTTTCGCACAACTTTTATTCCGTTGGAAAGGAATGTAAAAAGAAAAATCAACCGGTAAGATGGGGAGCCGAAAAGGAAATCGAAAAACGCCCTTTGTACTTATCACTGCAAAATAAAAGAAGCATCTCAGAAAGCTGGACTAATATAGATGTCAGAGAAATGTTGTTATCAAGGTCTCTTTTGCAACTAAGATGAAGGTACAGTTTTTCGAGTTGAAATTATTTCGGGAAAATGAAATCAGTGTAGGTTCTAAAAGGCAACTTAAGAAGGAATTACATGTTCGCTAACTAGCTATTGACTGTCTATAGACAAAAGAAAAAAATACAAGTAAAAATCTGTTGATTTTAGTACAGAAAGAACTTTTAATTACACGGGAATTTTCGAATTAGTGCAATTTCCATGAGGTAATCTATTAGCGCATAGATGGCGTTTGTGTAAGCTAATCACTTTGATGTAAGAGAATAAGGAAAGGGGTTACTCGTTAAGTTTTCCTCCTCCATGGACGCTCCGCCTTCTTGAAGCATGCTTTGGGATCTAAACAACAATCTTGTTGACATTCGAACCAAATCTGTCTTAACATGTCTGTGGCCAAGCAACCGAAGTTAATACGGACTAAACAGCGAGTTGAAAACTTGGATCAACTAAGCAAAGAGGTTTCTAGCTTAATGAGTCTTTATTTTACAGTAACATGTTGCAATTCGTAAATAGGAGCTAAAAGATAAGGTCATCAAATTGGAAGCACATGTCTCTCAGTTGAAAAACTTGCTGAGCAAATCCGATCGGAAATTCGCTGAAAAACAGGAAAAACAAAAAAAGTTTGATTTTACCAGGTATTATTCCTTAGCTACAATATGTAACAATGTAAGAGAAGACTTGCTATTTTCCTCAACATCTGCAATGGTTAGTAAAATTTCATTGTTTGACACAGAAATATGCCATTGTCCAGAGTTGAGTAATTCGTAATGTGCATGCTGTCTTCAGTTATATTGTTACGTACTAATGAAGGCTCGGTTTTGCGGATGAATAAAAGCTATGGGGCACCTAATGGGCGAATAGCATTTTTTTTAGACTTTCGGCATTATTCCGAGCTGAAAAAATAATAATAATATTTGTAAGGTCACTGTTCAAGAAGTACTTTATTGAATTTCTGTTTCTTTGAAAATTAACTTAAAAATAACCTATTCGTTTTACATGAAGTGTAAGAGATATCGCAGTCTATTACATTAGTGTAAGGAAGTTATTCTCAAATATTAAATGAATTGGTGATATGACCTGAACGGTTTTTAATTCTATGTGCCCGTAGCTTTGTGTGTACCGCCGTATTAAACCCGCAATAGATTATCTCGTAAAATGCAGGTTCTGTTTATGTTGGTGTATTTGACCAAGCAAATGATACCCGTAGGCTTAATGGCTACTTGTAGAACAGGGTAATGGGTCCGGAGAACCGAGAGCTTTTTTTAACAAATTATGAGCCATTTGTACACGTTATAAAGTTGTTTTCGTGAAGGTTTGCGAAAAGACACGTACTTCTGCACATTGCGTACTTCGGTTGGGACTATCAAGGCTATGTTGTCCAGGAGCAGACACAACAAACAATCGAAGCTGAACTCTTTCACGCTCTCACGAAGACGTGCCTGGTTGACAAGCGCGAAAATTCCAATTACCACCGGTGCGGTCGCACCGATAAAGGTGTTAGTGCATTTGGGCAGGTAAATCTACATTTTGCAATAAGAATGTAGGGGTCTAGTCTTGTTTTCTTTTAAGGTCGTATCGATCGACTTGAGGTCCAGTCTTTCAGAAGGGGTTGGTGTATTTGTACCTAAAGGCCACTCCCTCTCGAAAGCTTCTTCGGAAGAAATCCCGTACCTTCGCATACTAAACCGGGTTTTACCTCGTGAAATCCGCGCGATTGCTTGGTGTCCTGTGCCTCTCACGTTTAGTGCGCGATTTGACTGCATAAGAAGAACTTACAAGTACTTTTTCCCGTTAGGGGATCTAAATCTCGAGGTAGCTCTTACTGTCAATCCAGCTTGAGACTGTTTAAGCACATAAATCTTTTTATACTCCGTGCAGAGGATGCGAGAAGGGAGTCAGTTCCTACTCGGTGATCATGATTTTCGCAATTTTTGCAAAATGGACGTAGGTAATGGCGTCGTCTCGTACCAAAGAAGCATCTCAGAGCTTAGCATACGGATAAAGCAGGAAGATAGTTTCAAACCTGGTTACAGTCTGTGTGAAATGACTGTAGTAGGTCGAGCGTTTCTCTGGCATCAAATTCGGTGTATTGTTGCTGTTCTGTTCCTTATTGGACAAGGTAAAGAAGAACCGGAGGTCGTGCGACAATTACTCGACGTGGAAACAAAATCTAGGTGATAATCCTTCGAAATAATGGCAAAGAATTTTAACATTATTTTTTAATATTATAGAAAACCGCAGTATTCGTTAGCTTCTGAACTGCCGTTAAATTTATTCGAATGTGAGTACGGAGACGTGGACTGGCAATATGACATCGAGTCTTTACGCTACGTCATAGGGCAAATGCAAGAAATGTGGACAGAACATTCAGTCAAGTAGATTTTAGATTACTTTAAAATCCACGCATTGAAAGTGAATATTGCGTTATTTCAAGAGCATCAATGATCAAAGAAGCGCTTGATCGAGTAGAAGGTTTACCCGTACTTGAGAATGAAACGGTTCACAAGCAGAGCCAATGCTTGGTACAAGGCGTCCAAACTAAAGTGTATCAACCTTTAATGCAACGTCCAAGTTGTGGTCAGTATTTCTATAAAGAATTTAAAACGTGAAACTCAAGTGATTTGAATGAGTGTAGATACTTTGGAAGAGCGCATAGAACATTACGTCAAAAGACGACGGATTGCATTGGATGTAGAACAACGTGAAGTGAAGGACGGTGAATGAAAATCTGTTAATTCTTGGTCATAATAAAAATCTCTGCACTCTTTACTTCGTTTCTTTTTTGTAAAAAAATATTTGAGTTGACTTCCCTATTTGGCTCTTACTAGAGACGTTCTTAAAATGCAACGTTGTAGGTTTCATTGTTAAGTGTTTTTTGAGACTAAAATAACTTTTTCAGATAACTTTTTAATAGATAAAAATAGCGATATAAAAGATCAACGGAAGGCTAAAAATAAATTACGCCTTTTAAACAATGGAAAGTTCGCATCGTTAGATTTGCGTAAGTGCAAATTGTCTTTGCCGCGTCAGCGTCACATGATTACAGTATGACATGTTCTTTCATTCAGAATTTTTATCTATTGTGGTTTACTATTAATAAAGTCTTTAGACATACCGAATTACGTAACAGTGAAATCAAGCACACTGTCGGATGCGTTACTATTAAAGAAAGCTGTAGAAATTTTAGGAATGTAGATTCTTTCGTTGCTTTTTTTTCAGAATCGACAAGAAAATAAGTTACTTAACCTTGAAATTTTGCGATGTTTCTTAGAGACGCAATGGTTTGGTGACTGCGTGTGAATATATCGTTATTTTTAAGTTTCGTACAGTATCGGGGATTGTTTTTGGAGCAATAAAAATAGTTTCTCAGATAGATTGGAACATTGTACGATATAATGCTAAACAGAAAGAACAGGATTTACGTGTAAGTTTGATTTAATTCAACTGAAAAGATTTTTAGGTGTGACCTTTATTCGGAGCTGAAAGAAAATTATTCCTTCTAATTAGTTTTAAAAAGGATTAAAACTACCGATTTTTTTCCTATTTAAGCAGTAATTGTATTGTGATTCAATGCCAAATTAAGCGCACCGGTAAACCTTTCTCTTTTTTTTACAGAGTTGTAATAGGGGCTTTGTTTCTTTGGAACGGTTTCGCAGGCGTCTTCTTTAACCTTTGCGAAAAGTAAAGCAGGTAGCAGGCTTATCGCCAATGATATTGTTACAGGCTGTAGTTTTGAAGTCGAGTTGGGCATTCCATTCGTTTTGCTCATCGTAAACTCCATTGAAAATAATCCAGGGAATAAATGTGACTTTAGGTTTGAGACCCAACGTTTCCACGCCATGGTCGTGCAATAGCTGCTGACCTTCCAAACTATCTTGGCATTGTTTGATGGGCGTAAAATCCAAGCCCGCTTGTGCAGCACACTTTCAACAACAAAAAAGGTTATCAAAGTGAATTACACCACATCATTATAGCGTGTTGCTTTACTTGCTGGCCTGCGCCTGGGTTTAGCATCAAACAAGAAGTGTAGGCAACAGCGTTGGTAGGATTGTTGCTGTATTTAATGCCACAAGCGTGGAGAATATTCCCGGCACATTCTTCAGGCCCATGTTGACATTCAAAAGCCCATCCGCCTTCGTTTGTGGCCGTAAACTGCAAATGTAGCACATTTCCGGGTCATTAGGTAGTCTACAAGCTTGTCACGATTTTTGTTGTACTAACTTACCGATGCTTTGCCGAAAGGGATAAGTCTGAGGTTAATACTGCTGCCGAGGTCTGCCCAGTTTGCAGCCAGTTGGTTCACCAGAAAGTTACGGCTGTCCGGACAAAGGCTCTCGTAGTAAACATCCACCTTAACACTGCCTGCAGCCTGTTAAGTTACACCATATTTTTCAAGTTAATTTCCGTTCTTCAGAATCACTCACTGCCTTTTAAAAACGTACAACATTAAGTAGTACTTGTAACCTTAATTATTACACGACTTAAACGCAAACAGTTCACACTCGTTTTATTTTAGAATATTCCCCACATTCACATGCTACGTAAAAGCGGGGTACATGTAAATGTACTGTGTTGCACCCTCTTTTTTCCTTACATACGCCCGCTTTCATTGTTAGGAATGTCACATTACGGCTAGGGTTTCCTGTAGTTCATTCGTGCGCAAAGTGAGATCCTGAAATACTTTCTAATTTTGGCTATAGAGCGTAAATTGTGATATTAAATAAATGTTCTGGATGTCTGATTTAAGTTAAAGGTGATATTTTTGGGAATTAGGAGGGAAAATTGAGCTTACCGTTCCTTTAACTATTTTAACGGACGCTGCGCTGGCTGCAGCAACAATTAGAGTTAGCACACACAGAGTTTTCATTGTTATCACGGGGGAAGAGTCAGTGTTCTCTAGCCACGGTCTGATTTATGACTGACAAGGTGAGCGTGTTGGTAGAAAGGCTCTTGGTTCTTCGTAGGTGCAATAGCTGCTTCTGCCTTGAAATCCGAGCGTTTTCCTTAAAAAGCTAACACCTACGGCGTGGGAAATGGCCTTGTACACGACAAAACGCGATCGACAGGTTTTTCCGGGACAGGGTCCCATGGAAATTGAGATAAAATAACATCTGTTTGTGTTCCCTGTTCAGGCAGAGTGAATAACAATACTTTTCTGTAAAACAGTGCAATCTGAGCGAATGCTAGGAAAAGTAGGTTATGTAATAAAAGGGAGAATTTCATCACTTTCTAAATTTTGCATGGCGCCAGTTTCAAACTTGAAGAATATTACTTGTTGCACAGTCAAGGCAATCTGTGCGTCCAAGGATAGGGCGTGCCGATGATAATGATCTCTTAAGACAATGATTTTTGGCATTCTTTTTTATTGTACCACGCTTAACCTCCCCTGTCAAAAGGATTACAAAGCAAATTTGAGGGACAATTTTCTTCTTGGCCTTCTTGGAAATTTAGGTTTTCAGTCTTCACTGTCGTCCGAATCCGCTTCGTCGCTAGCTTGTACTTCCGCTAAATGCACGTGGCCCAATAAATCTCTCAAAGAGTCCACCAAGGAAGTTACACTTCGACGCAAATCCATGCCAGCGTTTTGCTGCTCGTCTTGCTCCTCCTGGCCTCCTTCCGCTGCTGCTAAATGCCCCTGAGCTCCCGCTGCACCAGCAGCGCCTCTGTAAACAGTTTTTTAAAAAACGATGATCGAACCCAGCCGGTTTAGAGTGAAAAAGGAAAACAGAACACGTCGCTTTTTACCTCGGCTCAACGACGTTGTAACCCGGCATTAGGGAACGCAAGAAAACGGAGAGTAAACTGCCGTCATTTCCTTGCGTCGTAGATGCAGTTCTCGTTACACTGTAGCTGTTTATGCTATCAGCGGGTGGTAAAGGATCAAACGTCATTAACGGGCCTTCTGCTAGATTCTACTGAACCCCAGGCAAAAACATTCGAGTCAAATAAGGAAAATACGAAAAAGATAGATAATGTTTTAACTACCGGTGGCAGCGTCGCGGTCGCGTCTTTGATTTCAGACATAACTATGTGGCGGTAAATGTTGCGGGGCATGCCTTGATAGCGTTTTTTGCGCTTTTCTTCGCAATCTCCGACGTGTGGATCCTTGGCGTCGACCCGTTCTAGTACACGGTGAGCGTTCTGCTCTAACCAAGGCAGTAAATCTGGTTCTTTCCAAACGTGGTAGCTCCTTCCCACGTATAACTGGATTAATTGCTCCAACGCTGGTGTTTGCCTTCAAAAGATAATAGTCATTAATAACTATAACACATAAATTCACATTTTCAAACTAAACGCAAGTAATTCTCCCATATTCCCCGATAATGTGTTTAACTTACGTTGACCTGGCTTTAACGCCAAAAAATTCATGTTTCGCTACACGGGGATCAGCTTGGATGGAACATTTATCCAGCAGTGGTTGTAAAACACCAGGGAACATGATCAGTGCTTCTTGTAGGTAATGATTAGCCTTGTCGAGGTCGCTTGGATCATTCTCAGAGCGGTGTTTGCCAAAATAGGCAGCTGCAATGGAGTACGCCATGTTGGGTAACTGGGAAAAGTTTTTGATACTCTCAAACTCATGGTAAAAACGGATCAGCCAGTCATGTTCCTGCGCTCGTAACGCATAGAAATCGATCATGAGCAGCACAGCTAAAGGATCTGCATTAGGATCTAAGTTATAGAGCAGTTTGCAAAATTCCAGAGCGGTTCGATAGCATCCTTTCTGGCCAACGTACACCAAGTGCTTAAATATGGCTAAAAACAGGGCCCTGGGAAAGACACCAAACGGCGAGCATACAGTGCAAAGGGAACAGTTGATAAAATAATGTACCTGTTTTCCTGTCGGCGGTACTCTAAACGACAACTGCCTTGTGCTATGTTGAAAGAAGGATGGAAAGCCAGTTCTAGACAATATAAAGCTCTTTCAATCAGCTCCGTGGCCGTTTGCATATCTTCACCCATGCGACAGATATCGGACAGTTGGAGCAGGGAATCAATATGATGGGGATATGCGTTGACCACAGCCTAAAAACGATCAACACTTGTGAGTAACGTGACAACACCCACTCCAATAAGAGAAAAATACGGCAATGTTTTCGGGATTCAATGATTCAACCGCTTGTAGAAATTGCATTTGAATTTTTTGGTAGTCCTTGCTATGTTCGTAAGCGAATACCACAGTCTTGCCATTGCTTTCCAGGAGATTCATTGTCAAACCCCCCGTAACTTTCCCTAATTGAGCCCAGTGTGGACTCGGCGTGACTAGCCACGTGGACTTCATCGGTAGTCGTCCACGACCTTTCTTTCTGTGAACGTGATATAGAAAAATAAAGTAGATTGAATGCAGTGGTGGTTTATAGTTTACCGCAACTCCGCTTGTACTACTTTGGAACCGAAAATCTTCTTGAGTTCATTTTCTGGGCACAAGTGTTTGCGCTCGATGGTGCAAAGGTCTCTAATGTTCGCAGTAGCTCTGGAACTCAACCCAAGCTCATTCCGGTTGGGTAATTCACCCAACAAGGCATTAACTTCACGAACGCTTTTCTCGACTTCGTCCAACTTGTGATGTTAAAAATAGGAAACAATAATTAATACCCAATAATCCAGTCAAAAGTTATTGCGTGGCAAAAATGTAATAAATAAAAAAAGTGTTAGTAATAATAAAAAAGATAAGAAATATGTTAAATAAAATTATCAAATAACGAATCAATGGAAAGTTACATATTTCAAAATAAGACACTAATAAACAATGTGGAAAAATACAAACAAATATGACTACGTGGTGATCATTAAGACAATTACTTCATTATTTGGAGCGGAGGTTTGATCTCCTTTCGTCTCTGCGGGTTTCTTTTTCTTTTTATTCTTCTTCCTTTTGGGTTTCACTCCTGACGTTTGGTTCGCGACATCGCTGTCAGTGATTAGCCCGGCATGACTCGTGCTGTCTTTACAAGCATCGGCTTTTTCTTCTGGGACAGGACTTGCGTTCGAGTCCGAGTCTTCTTGCTCATTCAGCTGCAAGATACAATTAAACACGTACAGGTTACCAGCACGTCGGTGTCGTCTAGGTCTCCCCTTTTTTGGTACATTTCAATTATACGCCTATCACTTTTTTGTATGCACCAAGGTAAAGAACGACAACCTACCAATAGGAAATGTAACGACTTAGCTTAATTACCTTAGAATATATAAAAAGATATAAAGACTATATATATTTAATCTTTCGAATTTTTACTGTCATTTATAAACTGGATTTTTCTGATCCGCGATTATGGGTAATGGCCGAAAACCACTGAGAAGCATAGCGAAACATAGAAAACAATACAGCCGCTTCCGTAAAAGGGGCATTTACAAGGGTTTCCGCCTACCCGAGAGCAATTAATTGATACTGTAAATATATAAACGGTACATATATTATATACCGTTTTTTTCTTATGTCATTATTCACACCTACGGCAGGACTTTGTTTTGTATTACAAATGCAACAACCCAGTGAATGCACTACTGAACAAAGTCCATAAAAAAGTGATACGATACCATGCAAAAGTGGTACATCAAGCGTACCACATTTTCATGAACGCTTTTACAACTCTACTATTTGATGAAAGATCTCTTGCGTAACAAATTTCGTGCACTGAACCAGGTTTCCTGTAGGCGTACTTTTTAAAATTGGTGACAAGCTGCACAAGAACATAAATTGCCGGGCGGGTTTAATTGAAAAGTACACCCTATGGTTTTGTTACCAGTGCGAAGGGGTTTATAGCAGGCTTCTTCTTCGATGAAGGTTTAGCTACAGCAAGAACAGGGTCTTCTTCTGATTCCGAGCTGTGGTTCTGTTTGAGTGAGTCCAGCACATTCGAGCCGTGAATTTTTCGAAGTGCTCTGTTCGACATACTGGATCCTTGATTCTGCTGATTTACTCCAACCTTGTGACAGTTATTTCTGATAACAAATTAATATTTTAGATTAAATCTATTTAAGTTTGCAAAATTTTAAGTTTCAGGCGGTAGATGTGTAGTATTTCATACGTTGCGTCAAAACTAAACAGTGCAGGTTGTTTACAAATTGTCACAATTTTCATCACGATCGAGGATTGCTGAACTCGTGCTGCTCTCTCCCGGCAGCTAGCAAGCGCTCGATGAAGAGCGGAGGTCCGCAAATTGCCTGCGCTAGAGGGGGAAATGTCGTATGGAACCTTGTGAGGGCGACAGCTAGTAAAATAAATACAAGCCACATTTCCTGAACATTATGGATACGGACAGCTTTAACGATCATAGTAGAAGCGTAAAATGACAAAAAAACTGACATTTTGAGCGGGCTAAAGCGAGAAATGCTCTAAAATCAAAGTGGGCGAATTTGACGCGGCACGGTTAACGTTCCTACGCAGGGCTTGGCGTGGGTTTAGGCTTCCTCTACTAGCCCCTCTACACTAGAGTTGTTCAGCTTTGCCTGAAGGCCGAAAGAGACGCCGCGTGTTTTAGTTCAACATGGCGGCGATGGCTTTGTTGCTGCTGCACAGGTTCTACTTTGAACAACCAACATTGTAATAGTGGTGCAGTGCCTTGTACATATCACCCCTTCGTTTGACTTTGTATAGTGTATTAGTGCTTTCTGAGTAACACTTACGTTCCATAAAATGTTGCAAGACGAGGAGGACCTAAGCTTGCATTCAGGTAAACATTAAAAACCGATACGCTGCTCCAAAGACTCCTTGGGCCAGCCCTAGTCTTGGCATTTTGGCGCTTGGAGTACGAGCACAGACGATGTGCGTCTTGGCCCTTGAGGGCCATGTACGGTAAAAAGCGGCGAAAGTGTCCATTTTCATAAATGTGAGATGTCATTCCAGGCTTAGCAGGGCTCGAAACGCTCGGGTTGATCGTCTCTTCTTTCTCTAAAACTTTGGACTAGGTCATGAACTTGTCCGACCTTACGTTAATGAGCTGTGTAATTATTTTCGGAAGCAATGGACACAAGTCTGTTTCGACTACTTGTCTAAAAAGCGTTTTGAAAACGGTTCATTAAGTGTGCAAGATAAGCTTGGTCTGTTATCCAATTAGCCGGGACTTTTTGAGCGGGGATATAGGACAGGAAATAAGGCTTAACTCCAAGGACTTTTTCCCCCTTTACAGAACGTAATATAAACAATACTGTGTGCGAATTACAAGAGTTGAACTTGTTTGCAAAGATGGAACGTGTTTCGCGCTTTTTTTGAGATCGCTGCTTCAACTTTGGCGGGATCGCGGCTCCGATTTAAGCCTAGGCTTTCCAAAACCCCTCAGGGAGGGGGAATAGTTCACCCATAGCGGGAAGCATACGGTTGAGAAAAGCTAGAAATGGGTGCAGGAGGAGGGAGGGGAGGAAAGTTTGGGACCGCAGAGTTTCATTGATGGAACCGAAAAGTGGATACACGTACGTGGAAATGTTAAGTGACACAAGACCCCATCCTAGCATTTAAACTACAGCATTTTACCATCTTCAACCAAGAATGTGTACCTTTTGAAAAAGTCCCAAATTGGTGAGGCTGAGAAGGTAGGCTCGTTGACCTGTAGAGCCATTTTCACGGAGGCATAACTGAAAAAAATCGGAGGTTAGAAAGGCGGGCTTTTGCAAAGGAAAGTTTGTTCTCTTCCCTTTTACCTTTTTAAGCCTGTTTCCTTTTCGTTCTTGTTCTGTTCCATGTGTTAACATGTTGGGCCTCACAGGAGCAGCTTCTTCTTCCATCATCTTTTCCTTCTTCTCTTCTTCTGCATCATTTGCTGGCGTTCTGGCTTAGGGTTTTTATTTAATGGAAACTGCATGGGAAACACTGTTCCTTCCTAAGAACGTCCCATGCAGCCTCCATCTCATTTTCGTCCTTTTTTTTCTGCTTCGTCATTCTTATATGTGCTGCTGCCTTCCACTAGTCCGCCTTTGTAGGAGAAAACCAGGAGGTAAAAGAGGGAAGCTCTCGTCGTCACATAACTTGATTCACGAGGCAGAATTCCAGGCCTGCAAAGCATCACTTCCAATGCCTGGCCCATTAATTACTTCTCCAACCCAATCAAGGGCGCCCAGCGTCATTTCTTTTTTAAAACTCGGCTACGACAGAAAGAAGAAGACGAAGGGAGGCGGAGGGGGGCAGATAGAGGCCCAGAAAAGGAAATACTTTCGAGTCGGTTTTCTTCTTTTTCGCTGACGATGAAAGGCAGAAAATGTCCTGCAGAGTTACGTGGCACTAGCTTCGTTTGTCAAGTATCGCCTTGTCTATGCCCCATCCGCTTTCCCCTGTTTGCCTTCAGAAATTCTCCCGATCTAACGAGTACTGAAAACTGGCAGAATCTCTAATTCAACTTCAATAGAAGTTTCCAATACACATAAACGAATTCAATGAAACCTTGCTTTGTGATGTGTTTGATCATGCGAAAAGTTTAGCTGTAGATTTCCAGAGCTGAATTACTTGTATTACGCAACAATGAATTCAATAGCATGAACACACCAGTTGCGACTACATTGAAAACCCGGGGATGGGGGCGTGGAAATTACATTTTGGGCACCATAGCATTCGTAATGTATTAGTGCCAAATACTTAACGATGAAATTTGCAAGCTTTTACCGCTTTCATTGCATTGTACAATAAAGGCGCCTTCCACTTGATTCAGAAATCAAAGCGCTATTTCCATAGTTATGTTATTGTGCCAAGACAAAAGTGTTTAGAATAAGTTCTTGTGCGGCTTCGTTGCATTACCTGGTACGGCTAAGGGGGCATTGTAATTTCTACCATAATGTCAAAGCTTTTGCGAAAGGTTAGTTTTGATTGAACAAGATATTGTCAAATTTAGTTCCCTCTGCCGACGTTTTGTAGACGAAGAAAGCTTATAATATACTAAAATATAGAACAGGAAATATTTGAGTATTAGTAGTGCATCTTCAGTTTTTGAGTACAATTTGAGTTCACGAATATTAAACAGGTCGTGCATCCATCTTATATATCCATCTATAATATCCATCTTGCTTATCGATGCTGTTAAAAGATTTACGCACGTCAGTCTTTACCTCCTGTTTGAGTAGTTCACAAAGTGACCAAATTCAAAAATTAACAAGTCGTAAGTAAAATCCTGTTCCAATCGTAAGAAGAACCTTGTATTTCACGTCAGAAACTGATTAATAAACCGAAACCATCTTTAGTCGAAAACACTTGATACCATGGAGCCGCATTTCGTAATCGCCCCTTAAAATAATGAGAGTGAAACGGATTTTTCCAAAGTTTTTCCTAACTGATAAGATAAAGACTTTCGTCGCTACGAAAACTGACAGGCTGGCAGGTTTGGAATTGCTATAAAATGTCTGCATGACACTCGGCTAGTTCGTAATAGAAACACAGCGTCATTTTTAGCTTTCTTCCCTGGCCAGTGCATTTTCGAAAGAAAATTCGAGGCGACCTTGAAAGTAAAAGGCGTAGCAAGTCTCAGAATGAAGCTTTCTGTTGAAATAATTTCTTTCATTCTTGGGTCCCTCTTTATCTTGCCTAACCTCTAGACCCATTAACGCGGACCCCACGGTCGTCTTATTAGTTCGTCCGCTGCGTTTTCCCCATTGTGGCCGAGCACCTCGCTGAGCAATGCCTCATGAATTTAATTACCCAAAGGTATTCTACTGTGTTTTAGACGGTTAAAGACCTCTAGAAATCTTGGTCGTGAAGCTCACATGACCTTACATTTTTGGTTATGTTGCAAAACGGCTTCGAAAAGTGAGAAAACTGCTGCTAAGCGGCTGTAAAGTGCCCAAAATGTCCTTTGCTGCTGTTTGTGTGACGTAGTTGGCTAGTATAATGAGAATTTTACTTTAGAATTAACCATTTCACTTCAAATCCTACTACTGCTCAAAGATGCTTAGCAAATCGAACCAAAAAAGATGAAATAGTTGATATGCTACGCTGTAATTTCTTCATTTTTTTCGCACAATTTCGGAACACTGCCAGTAGGACGGGAGTTTCGTCGTAAAAGGAAGCGTCCGTATTGTAGGGGTACTTTTTTAAGTTTATGGAGGTTAAAGGTTGATAGCCGTTCTTTTAAACTGATTAAAAGTGAAAAGTTGATCGTAGTTTCCAGCGTAAGAAAAAAAACGTCGGAGCCTATCCGAGTGTCGGCTTTTCGAGCAAGGTTGCATTCTTCAGCTCGTCCTTTCTTGGGCAAAAAACCGAGTTGGAACCTACGTTTTGGACTTGAGACGACCTTTTTTTACTTTCAAGCCAAGCAGTTTTTAGAGGGTAAGGAAAAAAGAGAATAGGAAGGGCAAAAGACATAGGCTCGCGAGATGACGCGATGAAAGGTCCTAGTTCCACCCAGAAAAGCTCAGACTCAGTTAAACGAGGCTGTAGAAAAAATAGAGAATGACGTATCCGTATGTGTAGTAGGATGAGCCTGTGCTTTTTTTTTTATTCCTTACCAACTTGTTGATAGAACTTAAGAAAGGACTAGGCATTTTTTTCTGCTGGGAATGCTATAAGCGAACAGGAAACGAGGGCGCTTTTGGTGGTGATAGTAGGGGAATTTGTATATGGAACCATTGGTGACTGCGTGTAGGGCGTTTCATTCATGTTTTCTGCTCATGCCTCCATGTTTTTCGTTAATACGACGACGCATTTGGTTCTATAGGGAGGCTTAAGAGAAAGGGAGCAGGTAAAAAGGAAAGGAATGTCGGAGTTCCATGTTTTAAAATAGTTTGATTTCCCCTTCTTGGGATGGAATGAAGGGGCAAGAAATGAGCGACGTTTTAGTGCGCCAAGAATGAGCCCCGAGCAGTTTTCCTTCGAACCTGAAGAGGTAACTGTCGACTTAATTGCCATCAGAAGCACTCGTTCCATCGCAAGGATACTTAATTTATTTGAACGAAGTGGAATTTATGGGGGAAAAGGGGACAAGACCCCAAAACAATTTTCAGTTTGGATTTCCAAATTGGGGGGTCACAACAAGTTTTTGGGAAAGTTTGCGTGCCCGAGTCCATCTAAATTAAAAAGAGGTGGGGTGAAAGCTTTATGAAAGAGAGATTTGCTCGATTAGGTTATCGTTAACACATTCCTGGTAAAGTGTAGAAATGTCAGAAGGTGTTAAGTCGCAGAAGAAAAACATGAAGGGAAAGGAAAGAAGCTGCCCTTATAACAGTGAGCGGCAGATAGAGTATTAATTATTTGCCAAATAAATAAGGAAACTCTTTAATACGCAATTAGAAGTATCTGGCAATAATTAATACAGTCGAACCTTCGTATTCGCAAAAAAGTATTACAATTTCCGTATTCCCTGCTTAATACTTGCTGTTCGCGAGACCTTCGAGCCGAAAACACTCAAATTTCGGGTATAGTCACGGGAAAAATATTTTACGTTGTTATTTATTCTTTTGCAATATTGGTGAAGAGTACAATAATTTAAGATATAAGTACAATAAGTACAATCATTCTCGTAAAATGGTTCTTGCGACAAAAATGTACACACAAGGTAAACTCTCAAAGGAGGCTGTGATTTACCGCGTTGATTCTGTTACAATAAGAACGTTCAGATAATCGAATAAATAATTGAAAACGTTTGTTTCGGTCGCAGTTAGTGTAATTACTCGAAGTTCTTCAGTTCGAGAAATTACATCAGAATTCTCAAGTTGATCGTTAATGTTCACATATTCTGGTGAAAACAGATCCATTTCATTTCCGCCTCATTTCTCTATAAAGAAATTTTCTTTTCAGAAAAGAATAATCGAGGAATTGTTTAGTAGATCCAATTAATTCTTGCAATAACGAACACAGATTCAAAAAACGATGAAGTAAATCTGAAATTGGTAAATCTGCACGTTCGTTATACATTTTTATAACCTAAGAACTTTTGACTCCACAGTAGCCGACTCTTCGTTACAACAGGGTCCGTTATGCGAGATACGACCCTTTAATGTACTTCCTATTCCGTACCCATAATGCGACATGGAACGCAAAAACAGAATAGCTTTGCTAATGTTGTCCCTGAAAAACTGGTATGGCGAACATGGCCTTCTGCGTAGATTTAGTACCTGTTTTTATGAGCAGTACTTTCTTGCGCCTACTGCGGTGCTGTGGGAAGTAACGCGTAGTTAGTGACCGTTCGAAGGCACGGTCGGTAAAAGATGGACTAGGAAACGTTTCTCTGGGAAATGTTAATAGGTCTGGTTGAGGGAAGCACCGAATTCTTGGTAAAGAGAAGATGCTTAAAACGAGGCATGGCTGAAGCAGCAACAAAAAAGGTCATGTGTGTGTAAGAAAAGAACGGACGATGTTGTATGGGACTGACCACGCAACTGACCGCTGGCCATTTACCCGCATTCCTTGGTCCATTACACAACGTGGAATGTATCTTATGTTAAAGTTAGTGCTGCTTTTTCACAGCAGCCCATGGGTTTTGGCCCCCTTTTGCTTTCATACCTGTGAAACTCCTCGGGAGGCTGTAAAGTTATGCCAAGGCGGCATTTTGACTCGTTTTCTTTGGCGTTTCTTTTCTTCGGGAGGTTTCTCAAAGGGGGAAAAAAAGGGCGACCGAATAACACACACACTCCACGGAAAGAGCGAGATATACATATACACACGTTAAAGCTCTACACACGCACATGTATTACCCCAAGATATTACAACAAGCCATGCCGTCACCTGAGGCCATTCAAGGTAGATCCGAAAAGGAAAAAGGCCAAGCAGGCAGGCAAGATGATGCAGGCTCTTTTCCTGACGTTCTCATCTCGCAAGAACGCGAAAGGGTCTTCCCTCATCGCCTCTCTCTTTTTCTTTCGCTTTTTCTTGCTTGCCTCTCTCATCTGGAAAGTGGCCGGGAATTCTGCAGGTGAAAATAGGGTGGGAGGAGGCAGGCTAACAACGTGGGGCATTCCAATGGGTGGGAAGGTGGTATGCATACCCCTCCAGCTCATCAACCTGTGCCTCTCTTGTTCTCCTCAGCTCTTGCCTGGGCCTGTCTAACCAGAGTGTCACGATGGTCGTTTTTCTGATGGCGTGACATGCCCCAATGTTGTTGTTACTCCTGCTGCTGCTCCTGCTGGTGCTGGTACTGATGTGGCTGCAGAGGAGACGTAGAATCTGGGGGGTTTTCACAGGCCGACTCAAGTGGAAAAGCATCTTGAGAGACGGTGCTTACCACCTTTTCCCAGTTTGCTCCTTATTCATCTCAGGCACTACGGGAGCAAAAAAAGGGGGCTTTACTTTCCCGTGCCGCGTCTTCTGCTTTTCCCGCCTTCTTAATGCTACATCTTTTGGTTTCTAAAATATTTGGACTTCCAAAGTGGGTGTTTCAGGTATGCATCTGTAATCTTGTGGGTTTCAGTGCTTCATAGAGATTTTTAAGGAACTGAAAAGAAGGCAGAAAAGCACGTATGAAGTGTGACTACCCATTTGGGGAAAAAGAAGGCTTGAGGCTTCCATTTTTAGTAGAAAGGTCTAGAATTTCCCATTGTAGACCATGCTCGACTCTCGGGTTGAGTAATTAGCGCTTTCTTTTCTTACATGTTTTAAAAATTAGCGTCGAAGAATAATAAGTCCCAGAGCAAAAGTTTCGTAATGAGTACCTTTTGACGTGTCGGGGTCGTCTGATTGTGTGTGGTTTCTAGGGAATATCCTGTCAGGAGATGAAGGACGAGAAGATGGTACCGTTGGAGGCCGCGAAACTGTCTCGTTAGCCGAAATGGAATCATGCTTGGACCATGGCAGTGTCTTCAACAGGTGAGTAACCCATTTTTCGTGTTTCTTGCGTTTCGCTGCCTGCTTGTGGCAACTGTTCGTCATGTGGAAGGTTGGTGGGTCTTTTCTGGGTATTAGTGACGCCAAGAAAAGAAGAATGTTTGATGTGAATGCGTTTAAGGACATCTATTTTGGGCAGAGATGCATCTGCCCCCCCCCCCTATACACATACACACACGCACACCATTGCCCCCCCCCCCCTGACGCCCACGCACAGGACATTTTTGCTGCCTGCAACGCCAGCTTCTTCCTACCGAGTGTGGAAGAGACTTTTTTGCGCGCTTTGGCGGGCTTATATGGTTAGTGCACGAGACACTGGAGGTCGCCAGGCCGTGTATTTTGTGCACTTTTCCCCTTCTCGAACGTTAGCCTTTTTTCCCCGATGCCGTAAGAACATCGTAAAAAGCGCTTACGCTACGCGAATAGCCCTTTTTCGCTGAATGGTAGATTTATATTTTTACTTTTCAATAAGTTACACACGCGTGTGAAATATTTAGTTACATATGAATATTAAATTAGTTTCCCGTCGACTGACCTCGTGAAGACTCCCAGTAATTATTCCGTTTTCAGAGATTAAAATTCCCTAAAATTTTTTGAAGTTGTGAGATGTAAAGTAAAGTAAATGTCGCTCTTAAGTGGCCTTCGGAAGAACAGGAAAGCTGTTTTGTGTATGTCCAAAGTTTCTTTTGTTTATTATCTACGCAGTTGCGCAAGCCGAAGCTCCTTAGTCGATAGTCGATAGTTTGTTATAGTGCGATTTCACTGCAGGAAGCCGAGGGTAACATTCGAGAGCATTTTGCCTCATTTTCCCATGAAGAGAATATTTTAGGAGCGAAATTGAAGGAAACAAGGCAAAAATTTTTCCTCGAGAAGCCACGTGGTGTGAACTCAATCTTGGCCATGCTCGTCTTACTATAACTGATGCGTAGTAGAGTAAGCTTGCGCGAAATTTGAACATTGGCGCGTATAATATTTTCGTAGAACAAAACGTGTAAATGCTTGATCTGTGACGGGAGAAAAAGAGTCCAAACATGGTTTATTGAGGGATTTGTTGTTAGGCTTTCCCATTTATTGGAAAATAGAAAGATACACGAAAGGTTGGCCACAAGCGAGCATTTCCAGTATGCAGCGAGGCAGTCTTACGAAGACGCTGAAAAACAGCCTCAGTAGAACAAGCATTTGTTTGATAGAGAACCCCTTATCGGTCAAGGAATGTATTCTGATTAGCAGTGTCACCGTTACCAATGCCGCACCTGTCTAATAAACGTGGGCTTTTGGAATTGTTTACTTGAAAGCTTGACTCTTCAAAATGATTGTTTCTTAAGCGGGATTCTCATGGTTTTGTCTGGACATTACCCAACCTTGCTGCAGTTCGTAGCACCATGTCTGATTTTTCTACGACAATCTAGCCTACAATTTGTCGTAGAAAAATTAATTAAAAAGCTATAATACATAGATTTGTATTTCGTAATTTCATAGAAAATAGCTACAGCGTAGCTATTTTCTGACGCTTGTCGAAGCACAAAACAGACGAATCTTCATTTTGCTTAGTGGGGACGAATAGCTGTAGCGCCCATGTGTTTCCCTATTAACCGGCATCCATAACATAGCTCGTTGTTTACAGGGTGCAGGGTGTGCAGAAAATAGTAAATGAAAGTAGTTAACATGCAAAGCTAGCCTAAGGGGGTGGCGGCCTAATCGTTGCGAGGGTACAAGGGAGAAAAAATGGTCGAAACGTTGAAAGGAGGAGCAAGGGTGTACGGGGTTGAAGTGTTCTATAAGAGGGTGTTTTACAAAGGCGTCGAGGGAAAAAGGGGAGGAGGGGACACCGAAGCGACGCCGCGCACGCCTCGCACACGCCATGAATACCATTCCAATTCGTACTCTTAATATAAGACTATCATCCTAGGGGGTGAATAAGAACGAGACGAGTCTCGTTGGCCATCAGACCAGGCTTGTATGCTCTATTCTCTTCTAAATGCTCACACCTGCCTTGCTACCCCCTTGGCCTCCCTTTCTCCTCCCCACTTTTTTGAAAAAATCGGCGTCGACCGGCTTTAGATTATAGCTCATTCCATGTTGCAGTTGGAAAGCCCACCTTACAAACGAACTTAGCAGCTGCCTGGCTAGCCCAAAAGGTCAAGCAGCTGATAACAACCCAGAGAAAGAAAGAAAGGCAGTAATACGCCACCCTGCTAAGCCGAAAAAAAGAAGAAAAGAAAAAGTAAATAGTTCAATTTTTACGTTTTTTAAGGTTCTTAGACCTGTTGAAGCGCAAGGGCGTTTTTATTGATGAAACGCTTGGTTTCCGTACCAGTAATTAATGTTAGAGCTCCCCCCTTAAAGGTTGCGCCCTCGTGCGTCCCATCTTGCACGATACTGTATAGGACGGCACCGTAAAAGACACACGAGGGTTGCAAAGTGAGCTCGATAATTATGACTTTTTTTGGCGCGAACAAACTTTGCAACCTCGGCAACGTCTTGTGCCATTTCTTGCGTACTATTAAAGCACGTGGCGTATTTTACCTTTGCTTGCATGTGTGCAGCAGTCCCCCCTAATCTGTTAACATTCCGGATAATCTTGGCAATGGTAGACTGAAGATGCGTTTTCTGCCTGTCACTTGACTATAATTCAATCTATTATACATCTTCCCATCACCAAACCATGGCCAAGATGTCACGGAACAAACAGCAGGCAAGGTGAGGTTAACGCTCGAGATTGAGAAATGTATGTCCAAAAATCGAAAGCGTAATTTCTGTCAGGTCTCTAATATTTTTTAAAAAGTGAGAACTTAATGGATTATATAGGCGAAAAATGATCATTTGATGCATCCCTAGTTGAACCTGGATAACTATCCAAAGTAGAAAAGGTCCAAAGATTCTACTATCCAAAATAGAAAAGGATTTGATAACGAAATATTGAAATTCATTAAAGATAAGAATGCATTTTAGCAACGTTTCGAGTATTAAAGGAAAAAATGGAAATACCTATTAAAATATAGCCCATTTACGAAGGACTGTGTGACAAAGAATTATTGAGTGCAGTAGAAAGGGAAAACAACCTAGCACAGAAGGTTGGTAAACGGGAAGCGGCGTTTTCCCCCCAAATGGGGCATTTATGAAGTGTGAATTAAGATGAACAGTCTCTATCTTTTGTGGTGGGAGTTTTACGACGTCATGATGAGATCCTATGCTCGTATCGGGTGCTCCTGTCCTATACGGTTCTATGGCAAAAGGCAAGAACGAAAAAGAAGCTAAAGAAAAGCTTTTTAATAACAGTTCGGACCTACCTTCCTTGTTCTTTTTGAATGACAACGGGAGAGGGTTTTTAGGTACAGGGGAGAAAGTTAAAACAAGTCTGAAAACGTTTTCTGGCGGATGTTTGGTATTTAAAGTATGGGACGCGGCCATTTTCCGTTGAAGAAACATAAGGTGAAGGAGGAAGAAGATTTGGGAGGTATGGGGGAGGTGGAAGGAAGGAGAGCAAGAGACCAAGAGAAAGGAAGTCCGTAGTAGTAGTATTGACAAGGGGGTTAGGGGATCCGCTAGTTTTTCCAAGACCGGAAATGACTGTAAAACAGTGGGTGCGACTGGGTCTCCCTGCGTGTTATGGATGTCGTATGTGCATATATGCAAGAGTGTGTGTGTTGTGTAGAGATGTGATGTGCGCAGCGTCCTTCATGGGCATCTAGTAAGTAGTAAAGTCTTCCATGCCCCATGTCTGCTATGCCTCTTGCTTTTGGCTTTTTCTCCTATTCTGACCCTGTACCCCCCTCACGCCCCCCCCTTTTCCAGACTGGTAACAAATGCGTTTATGTGTATCCCTGCTTCTCCTACAGTTTGGGCGGACCTGCGCCTGGGCTGGGGACGCCTTGCGTGTGTGTACATGTTTGGTGATGGAGGACGTCGACGTTATAGGTTGTGTTTGTGCATTCACATATGTATATACTGAAATACGAGTGTCCGTATCGTCCCAGCCTCGCGGTTTTTGGACGGTTGAGTAGCGGACCGAAGGAGCTAAGCAGAAAAGCGCGCGCGAGAGAGAGAGTGATAGAGAGAAAGAGACAAAAGGGGTGGGGTGAATGGTTTGGATGAAGAGAGAGAGAGGAGAGAAGGGGGGGGGGGCTGTTTGGCCTTGGCCACTTCCGACTTGGCGGGAGAAGACGAAAAGCTTATGAATTAAGCAAACGGACACACTTTAACGAAGGGCGGTTGACCGTGTTCCCCTCCCTTTTTCGTCCAACATAAGTCTCAGATTTTTCCCACCGTCTTTTTTTTTTTTTTTTTTTTTTTGGCCGAGTGTGGCGGTGATGGTGGTGGTGGCATGTTAGCGAGTAGTGGTAGTAAAATAGCCACGAACCCACGGTGGGAGTTTTATGAATGAAAAGCAAGTTAACTTTCGATGTGTGCTGCCGCGAAAAAGCGGGACAGGGGTTGACGGGGTTGCAGAAAAGGATGATGAACTTTGAAGGCTTAAAAACTATATTAGTGTCTTATCAGGGCTCGAAAGGGATAAAAAAAAGCTTTTTGAAATATTACGCGTTTTAAAAACAAGAAAAAAGCCTCTAAGCATCGGAGTTTTTACAGGGCGTTTGTCCAGTCATTTAAACTTTAAAAAACAATAAAAGAAAATTAATCAAAATGTTGCTCTTTACATTCCGTAAAATCTCGTTATAACGAACCCGTTTACTGGATATTGCATTTGAGCCCACTTACCGTTAGTTTGATGTTAGGGTGAAAATAAGTAACTTTAAAATCAAGCTTTAAAATTTCTTATTCACTGTTTTGTATATTATTTCGTTATAGCTTACTATAACTACTACGTAATAAATTATAAAGTTTTTAAATACTTTACAATTTATGATGTAGTAGGCAGGTTTAAAAGTCTGAAGTTATATAAATTAACACAAAAGGCGTCTGATAAAGTGAACCTCGGAACCAAAGTTTGACTGCCCCCAGTAGATCCGTTAAAACGAGATTTTAGTATAATACATTAAATTGAGTGAATCCATGTGGAGAGAGCTGGATGGATTTCATCACCCCTAATCGGAATATTAAGAATTTTTTGAAACAATAAGTTTTTTTCCTAGGAGTTTGAAGTATTCAAAAGAATTCTTCGCCATTTATCTGGAGAAAGGTGGAATGTAAATGTGTAGACAAGCATTTTGGAAAAGAAAAGGCCTGAAATAAGAAGACGGAGAAACGAAAAATGATGAAGAGGGCGAGGCTTGGGTCTTAATCTGTCGCCCCCCCCCCTCGACAACTTTTTAGAAGGGGGGGTCAGCTTGCCCACCCTCCTTTTACTGTGTAGAATACCGCCTGCCATGGCATCTCAGTTGTACCGACAACCCAGCCCCCTGAGTCAAAGAGGATCGGAAGGAGCCCGAAAAGAGGAGGAGGAGAAGGGGGGTGAAAGAAGAGGGAAGCGATTCATACATTTTCTATCCGCTCCCGTTGATAACCTCCCCATCCCGCCCTTGTTCTGAGCAAGGGACGGCGGGGCTGTCGGGTAGGTGCGATTGAAAGGGGGGAGACGAAGGCGGAGTTGGAGTTGCGCGTGGATAACGGAGCGCAGGTCATGGAGTAACTGCTCGCGTACTGGACCCGGGGCAAACCGAGGTTCTGCGGCGTAGTTGCGTTGTAGCCTCTCTCCTGTTGTCGGGAAACGTGATGTGACGACCAGACGTCTCGCGAAGAATTCATTCATCTTTGGGGGAGGTGAAGAAACAGTTTTTTAAAGTGATCAACGATGAAGTTTACAGTAATTGGAAAGGTTGTCACACACACTGGCGTTAGTCAACGAGGAACCTTAACCGTGCGTTTTTCTGCTGGAAACGAGTGCCACAAATCCTTGTAACTTTCTGGCGTGGGTGGCATTGGATTGTTGATGGGATTACAGTACTGTAAAAAATTACTGAAAAAGTTGAGTGCGACAGTTCTCAATGAGCTTGACAGGCCGAAGAGCCGGAACTTGACATTCTCGAAGAAAAAATTGTCCGATTAAAAAATTCGTCCAGAAATAATCAACCTTGCCTATGATAGGCATGATTGAAAACACTCTGAAGATAATGCAACTAGAAGGTGGACATCCGGTGTCGGGAGAAGCGGCCAAGGGAGTTTGAGGCTGGGGAGAATGAAAATTCGGAAAATGACACCGGGGGCTGCGCTGTATGGATATAGCCGCGCCTCCAGGGAAAAAGGGATATCGTACCCCTGAGTAAGGATTCTTGAAAATCCGTATTATTCTGTCACTCTGGCCGGACGGGCCTATGATTCTTGCCGAGGCGTTCCGAAAAATCGGGTAAAGCACAACGTGGAAGGGGAAAAAAGATGGACGACTTCTGTAAAGGAATACAGCGCGGCGGGTGCACGGGTTGGAACGGAAGTTAGCTAGAAAAAGGGTAAGTCAACATATGAGAATTACAGTTCCCCCCCATTTCCCCAATCTCAACTTTCACCACCCTGTTTGTTTTCGATCCACATTTTTTTCTGCTGGGGCAGGATGGTAATGTTGAAGTAATACGGGTAGACCGGTACTTTTTGTGGGGTAAGTTGTTTGCAGTTTCTGTGGGGGTTGGTTGTGTGAGGGTGTAGGTTGGTATTGTTGTGGCAACTAATGCTAAGGATGAAGAAAGAGGACGTAAGGGACGGAACTGGTTAGCATTCGTGGTGGTCGGCATGTCTTTCCAAAAATGGTGCTGAAAGTTCGCCATGTCTTATGTCTGTCCGTCCGTTTGAGGGTCAAGTAAGCAAAGGAAAATTGCCAGTTTGTGCTTGTGTGTTGTGTGTCGAGACTTGTCTGAAACGGTAGCCTAGTGTTGGAAATTCCAGTAGATTGTGTCATAGACGCTTTCGGGCAGCTTTCTTTAGCAACACAAAACTCCTTTTATTCTACACGCGGGTTGACGCCTTCTTTTACCAAGTACTACGCTTTAATGTGGCGCCCATATTAGACTGCCTGTCTTGGGTCCGCCGTTGCTCTGGCTTACCACGCCGTATTGCACGTACACGGATTGTAACTCGCACCCGACATGAGCAAAAACCCGAAACGTAGTACAGGAGCTCGAGGTACCGCATGGGCTAGTTACTATCCCCTATGACGTCACACATAAGGGGATGAGGAAAGGGAAAGACAGGGGGGCAAATTCTAACGTACACCATTCCACCTTTCGGGGGGGGGGGGAGTCAGTCTTGTGTTGTATGTATCGATCCATGCGTACGCAGTCTCCCTTTACAGCTTCTCTTCCTTTGCTAACCCCCCACCCTTACCACCCTATGTCATGGTATCTGCTGTTGTGTGAGGAGCTTCGGGAACTTGGGTCTGGCTGACTTTCCTTGAAACAAGCGACTAATAGAGCGCCCAAAAATGACTTTCTGCGGGCAATTCACTCGTATTTCATATACGGGATGGTTGAATTTGAACCCACAAGTGCCGTAACACGCAATTTCTTCGTGGGTGAAGGATACGAGTCAGAGGGCACTCATCCATGACTGATGTTAGGTTTCGATGTAACAGCAGCGTCCCCACCCTTGGACGGACTCCGTGAACTTGGCAGAAGTGTTTCCATTGGCTGATTCTTCTATTACTTGCCAAAAATATCACTCTTACGACGCACGTTTCCGTGTGTAAATCGTGGGAAAAAAGCAGACGTAGCTGAAAAAGGGGGAAACCCCGTTTCTAGATAGCATGTACTGGCCAGATGAGTTGAGTTTACACGAAAATTCTTTAATCGTCTAGTAGATTTCCTTTGGAGTAAATATACTTAAATTTAAAGGGTGTGGGGCTAGAGGGCCCAAGACAAGGAAGTAGAAGGTTTTCGGTAGACACGGTGGTAACCACTTCCGCTCTTGGTTCCGTGGTTTGTCTGCTACACCGGAATATACAGAAACATCTATGAAGAGAAAAAACGGAGTCAATTTGTGGTCATTTTGGGAGAGTTCAGTACAAGGGTGCTGACACTTACTTGGACAGGACGTTGTGAGAGCCGTGATAATGGTAATGATCAGACCTATCTTCCAGATGGACAATGAGGTAAACCATCTGAGGTGGCAGTCCTCCCCGAAAAGTGCCAATACCCGTGCTGGGCTTGTATCAATAACTGGCTGTCAGGAGTATTATCTTTTGTGTCATGAATGCATTTTTACGTTGTTGACCTCCAATTAGTGAACGATAGCTAGAGGTATGGTGCATTCCAATCCCCGCCTCCCCCTGGTGGAAAGGCAGCGGTTCTTAGTGGTCAAAAAGTTATGGCCATGTTTGGTCAAAGGGACGCATTCCACGCCGGTCGTATTCGTTTTTGGCGAGCAAAGAAGACCGCCACTTGCTTTGCTCAGCTTACTACGACTATGGTGCTGAAAAAGGTCTCGGGGAGAAAATGAGGCCAAGTTTGCCCCGTCTTTTCTTACTTCGTTCTTAATCAAACGGTTGGCGCGCTCCGCCTCCTCCTTAAAAGGGTGGCGACCAGAATGTGAAGGAAAAAGTTTTACATGCATGTCCCAACTTACACTCTCTCTCCAGAAAAGCAACAAGCGAACCAGTGCAGCGAGCTTTGCGGACTGTACTTATTGTCATACCTTCGGTGTTCCAAAAGAGGGTCGAAGAAAGGAAAAAAAAATCATGGAGGGGTTTGTTCCAAAAGAGGCCAAAAGTCAAAACCGAAGATGACGACTGCGGCGGCGGCCATGGTGGTCTCTCTTTTGCTTCTTAATGGTAGTGGTTGGCGTATGGCCGTGGGAAAATTTTACGAAAGGGACGGTTTTCCTTAAGCCCAAGCCAGGCATAAGAAATTTTGGAAGGGATCCGGTAGCACACATGCATTCCGTATTAGATAGTATACCCAAAGATTTTTTCGGCCCGTTTCCTGTCCCAAGTCCATTGCTTACCACGAAAGTTATGAATTAAAAAAGATGGAAAAAGAGCCGAAAATGTCGTGCTTCAGAAGATAGTATTTATTTTTAGTGCTCGTTTAAACCCTGATTTGCAGTAATTACGCTCGTTCAACTTTTCCGATCATTATCCAAATACCAGTTAGCCGAAAGGTCTTAATAAACTTCTGTACATCGCTACGTTAAAGGACAATCTTGTTTCATATTGGGTAATTTACGCAAGATTGAGAACCACGTGGCTTAGAAGGATTGTGGTATCTATATATATGCTAGCAAGCGATGGTTGAAAGTATGACTGTGAGGTGCTTGAAGGTATAATATGGGGTTAAGTACAGTGTCAAGGGTTTGTTGTCACGTTTTAATCGCTGTGTTAAGTCTAGACGAGTTTTCCACCGTTTTCACCCTCGTAGCCATATTGTACCTGAGGAGAGCTAAGCCCCGTGTAACGTTGGCTAAGTTTTGAATCTTGTAATAAAGCTATTTTCGCGAAAAGGGAAACGTGTTGTCGAGCACATAGTGATGATGGGGAGGGTTTAACATTCCTGATTTTGGCGTTAAAGCATTAAGTGTGATGATGGCTACTCGTAAGAGACCGTTTTCTTCTTGCTCCGTCAAGGAGGCCGACACCGTCAAGCGAAGAAACCTTGGGAGAGTGAGAGGAACCCTGTAATGTAGTTGAGAAAATAAGGGTGGGACGGAGGTTTTTCCAATGGAACAAGTGGGGACGGGCAGGGGGGGTTCGTTCATTTTTGAAAAGATTTCCGCCGTAGCTGAAAGGCAAATTTCCTTCTACTTAGCCGGCCTGAGGATTTGGGGAATTCGGGGATGGATGGATGGCGGGTGAGCCCGAGAATGAGGCAAAGAAGGTATGTACAGAGTACTAGGGGGTTGAAGTTGAAGCTCTGTCTTGGTTGGTCCTGGCAGCAGCAGCAGTGGTGGTGGTATAAGATAGTAGGCCTGCTTTTCGCTGGCAATGGACGGACCCCACATGAATGACGAAGGAACCACATTCCTGAGTAAAGGAAGGCCAACCAGAAAGAAACTGGTCCTCTCCCAGCCTCTCTCTTTCTCTCTCTTTCTTTCTCTCTATCCTTTGCTTCTTGTTTCGATTCTCTTAGCCTGCTATGCCGAGGACCTAAGAGACCCTGGTAGTAGTAGGTTGAGAACCAGCCTCTGGTCTACATAGAAACTGCGAGTAGGCAAGCTACGAGCAAGAGAGGCAAGGGGGGTTAGAGAGGCTAGAAGAAGAGAGGTTTGGAGGGGGGGAGAGGACCGAGGCTGTGTAAGGTTTGGCTGGCAGGCAGAAAGTTGAAGGAAGAGGGGTTGGGTACAGTACATACCGTATGTATGCTATACACCCTCCGCGCGGTACGCACGGTTAACCCCCGTGAACCTTTTTCCACCCTTGGTCTTCTCCCATCCCTTTTAGCTTCGGAAGTCAGGGTTACACGGGAATGAGTCGGCTGCCTAGTTCCCAGTTGTGGTTCAGTTCTCAATTCAGCTTTTTCGGGTTCCAGCGCGTCCCAACACGGAGGCCAAAGATCCGAGGTCCATTTCGTAACCCTGCGCGGTCTTTCTTCCTTTAAATCCCCCAGAATAGTTTGAATTGAACCGCGGAGAAGTTTGCGTCGAGGGGCTTGGGCCGGAAACGAGAGGCAAACCTTTTTTTGGCAAATTGAAGGAGTGATAGAGCGACAGTGATTGTTGAGTGATACAGTGATCCTAAGCAGAAATGTACTACTTGACACAGCCGGAAGATGTTTGGGGAAAACGGGCCCAAAAAGGGGGGTGTGATCCACCTTGAAATGAAAAGGATCGCTTGCTAACAGCATCGTGAGCTTAAGCGGCTCTCAGGTATGGTAGTCATTACAGAAATTTGTAGACACTAACAATCGTGGACTTGTATTACTGCCGTAAGTCAAATGGTGTCTAGTATAACTGTATTCACACCATGCGATTTACGGTGTGAAATGTATTTCCACTCGAATTTTTTGGCTTGTCTGTCGATAAGTCGCGTAGTGTGAGTCAAAGGTTTAGGATATTTCGATTATGGTCTTTGGCAGTTTTTGAGTTAATTTTTCTATTGTAATCGGACATTGCCTGCTAGTAAGAGATTCATCCGTTATTTATGAATTTCAATAGTAAATCAAGTTGAGGGATGGTAACAAGAAAATGCCCGGTTTCAACGTACAATAGAAAATGGTTTGTAGGATAAATGTTGGAATTGGTTTAAGATGATGTTGGTTTCAGAAGGTATGGTAACTTGAAGACGGGCGCGATCGATTCTTGTGGTAAAGACTTGCCGATGGTAGGGAAGGGAACAGCATGCAAGTTTGGAAGTTTTGGGGGCCTTTCCCTTTTTGCCGTGATTTTCCCACGGTTTGAAATAAGGCGGGTTTCCTTTCACACTCCCCTTTGGCACCTTTTTTGGGCTCAGCATTCCATCTCGTTGGAAATTCCAGGGTAGTTATCCACAATCGGTGATTCACTGGTCTTGAAGAAGGCATTTGTTACACGATTTCTTAACTGGGTGACACGTAAACAATATGAAACGAGAGAAAGCGAGAGAGAGGGAGAGGGTGGAATGCGAAGAGGTCGTGGCGGTGAATTTGATCCGGTGTTTAAAGGGGTTGAAACATTGTACCACTCAAGGCGTAATAACTTGAGGCCCACCCGTTTTTGAGTTGAAAATCTGGGGCTTGAAACACAAGAATGTTGTTAAGAATGGGGTAACGGAAACTCGGGTCAATTCAAAAGCATGAACTTGAAGAGAGAGCGAGTTCCCAGTCTCGGCAGGCCTGGGGAAAAGATGATGATAGGAAAGGAATGTCGGCAAAGAAGGGTAAAAGTATAAAGGGGGTCGTAAAAACCTGGGAAACTTTGGTTTTATCCCGGGCTCCGGAGGCTGCGTTAAACAAGACAGAGAAAACGCATCTTGAATGAGGTGTGCCTTGTTACCTGTCGGACTTGTTTAACATGGGCTTAATGGGTTTGATTATCTCGCAACCTTAAAAAAATCCCTTTCCCAACTTCTCTCAAATTCTTTCCAAAGTTTCATGCCTTTTTCGGTATGGGTGATATTTTTCACCTTTAATGAACGAGCCCCTTTCAACATTTCAATAACTACCAGCCATTTTTTTGAAAGGGCGGCTTCCATCCCCTGTAGTTTTACATTCCGTAAGGAATTGTGAGTTTCCTAGGGAAGTTAAAGTGCATTTCCGGCCAAATGAATAGGCAAGAATGCAATTTGCGTTGTTTTAACCAAAAAAGTGGGATATTTTTGTAGTTAAACGGTCTTGACGTCGTACTGCGTAGTAGTTCGCAGTAGTGTAACCTCAAAGAGAACGTTATCGATTTTTCACATGTAACAAGGTTTGTTCAGTCTTCTTCTATGGCTCTACGGAAATTAGAATGGTAAATTTAGTCGTTTTGATAGTTTTGGTTTCTAAAAAGACCCTGAGAGGCTCATTTTCGTAGGTTTTTCGGATATAAGAGTCACGGAGTTGGGTAGACGGGGAATACATGCCGCCATTTTGTGTTGCGCAGCTGTGGTGCAAAGCCTTGCAAGAGCGGTGCCACGGGATGGCGGACGGGCGGTGCGCGTTGGGCTCTATTTATATAATCCTCCTTTTGGCAACTCTTTTACTCCTCCCTCTCTGGCACCCAGTCCACCTGTCCCGCGCCCACAAGCGAGTCACGCTAGCTCATTGGATCCCTCGGCCCTTCGTGACTCACGACAGAACAGAGTAGGAAGCTCGTTATCCAATCCGGGCGGGCAATGGCGCCTTAGCGGGCGTTTGGCAGAGCAACTCCGGTAGGCTCTTCATGCGTTAATCGGACACAAAGCACATTCCTTGCGAAATTTTGCGAAATATTAAGCTACTAAACCGTACCCGCATAACTGCGCTGCTGCGTAAGCTGAAAATCGATGTGTATTTCCGTTTTTTTCGACACAGAAATTTCGAAAAACGAGGACCCGGCTCTGGCCCAAAACCAAGAAATGGGATTAGTTAAGGGGTTTGTCGGAGGCCATCTTGGTTAAGGGAATGTGATGGATGGATGGAAAGCTAGGGAGAATCTTAGAAGAAATTAAAACATCCTCGACATGTAAACTAGGGAACAACAAGGGTTGTTTTTGAGCAAATAGGTACATGAGGGAGGAAAAGTCGACAACCGAGGGGTTTGAAACATTGCGAACTTTTGCAGAGGTTTTCGGTAAGGATGTTCTTAAACTTCGGGGTTGAAGAACGGAAAAGAAGGTGAGGTTACATTACTAATATTTTCCCCGTGCGCTCCCCAATTCCCTGTTTCTCTAGCGCGGCCGGAAGACGCTGTTTGGGGGGAGGGGGGTAAGGGTGCAAATGACCCCACTGTCGGGGTGGAGGCAACGGGTGAGGTACTCCAGTGTAGGGTACAAGACGACAGATAGACGAGATGAAGACGGATAACGAGGATGGGAGAGATGGTAATTTGTGCCCGAAGATGAAATGTGTCTCGGGAAAATAAAACCGGATAGAAGCTTTACTGAAGAGGAGGGGTGGAAAAAAGTAAAAGGGTGTGTAACTTGAGGGTTGGAAGTTTTCTACGCTAGGGTTGTAGTGCCGATACGTACTCCTACCTACACGAGGATGAAGAAGGGAAAGGGGTGCACAATTCAAGCAGGGTTGTGAAGGTCAACGAAGTAAGGGAGTTCAGTTGTTGTGATGGTTCGTCGTTTTAGCTTCTCTTCCCGGTTACACTCTTTCTTTACTTTTCTCCATCCTCCCTTTTGCTCCAAGTCCATGGTCCTAAGAGAAAATCAATACGGGGCTCGGGATAAGGCCTAAGTTACGGACATAGGGGTTGAATTTGAGGGACCTGAGAAGGGAGAAGTGACAATAACGTGAGAACAGGCAGAATATGAAAGAAATGTAAGGCCATCTTTGGACCAAAGAACACAACTTACGTAATCCAATCAGTTAGATTTGGTCAATTTTTCCGTTTGTTTCTGTTATTTAGTCTCCCGTTCTTCACGTAAAGGATGTTTTTGGAAGAAAGTAATAAGGAGTAACTAACTTTATTTTTGCTTTTTTTACAGAAAATTAGTGGCCAAAGTTATTCTTGAGACGCTACGGGCGACAATTGTGCAGGATGATTCCAACGAATTGGAACGTGTCTTCGCTATGATTCGAAGACTTGGAGACGATCCAGGTAAGCGTGCCAGTAGCATTTTTGCTCACCAATTATCGTACGTTTTTGAGACAAAAAGAGCGAATTTTTTGTACAGCACACTTTTAAGATGAGATGTTCCGTGAGAACGAAGTTACGCATGTCGGAAACACCACACTCGTTCTTAGGAAAATTTCTATTGCCATCGTTTCCTATGAAACACGTTTACCGCCAAAGAAAGGAAGGAAGGCGTAGTTTGGTGTCGGAAGCATTGCGAGAAGCTGCGAGTCCTATTGGTATCTACATTGTTGCACGTGGCTGCGTTTCAGCTTGGCGCGTATTCTTAAAGCACCCACGTTTTTACTCGTGCTGTTTGCTGCAGTCATATGGAAGCCATTTTGGGCTGTCTTGTGTTCTGTAAAAACAGCTTGCTTAGGCTTGTGTTGTAATATAACTTATGGCTGGGAGGATGGAAGGAGGATAGGTGAGCGGAGGGAGGGTGGAATGCTGGACTGCATGCCGCCTGGTAGCAGAAGCGTGCCTTCCTTGGTTGGTTGGTGGCGGCTATGTAGGCTGGCAGAGTGCACTCTACAGATGTTGGGTGCGAAAACCAGAAGGAACTATTTTAAGGCCACGAGGGAAATTGAACATGCCCAGGTCGAGATGATGAGGCGAAGCGAAGAAAGAACCCACCCGAGCTTCTGCTTTTTCCCCACGTCTCCTTTTCAAACTTTCCACTGTTGGCGTAGCGGAGCGAATGAAAAGACGCTAAGCGTCTTGTCATTGGGCCCAATATGGTGTTTCAGAACGATTCGCGTAACTTGTTTCCTATCGAATAAGAAAGGAATAAGTCTAGCTTCGAACAGACTTGTTCGAAATGGCGAAGCAAACCTAGACGTCATTGATTGTTTGACCATATATTTATAGTACAGCAACAATAAAAGAAGCTGAACCATGTAGATGAACTTGGAACCCGTAACGGAGGCACAGCGGACCCAGAAATGGGGTGGGGGGTAGTATGTAAGCAGACATGCAGCACCAACCCTGTTGAACCGTATTCAAGAGGAAGGGAACCATTGGCTGCTAATTTTGGCTCGGGTGCTAATTTGCAGTCATTCTTAGGGAGGGGTTTTAGCTGGCATCCCTCTCGGTAACTGTCTTGTCGCTATTGGCACGAGAAACCATTTTTTTCCTGCTTTACCGAAAACAGGATATCGTACCCCGATCGTTCCTAACGTACTGAAAGGTAAGAGGGCAAAGGCTCAATGCGATTAGCATACGTGCAAGCTTTCAGGATGCACTAAAAATAAGTTCAGCTCCTGTGTAGAGGCTCTTTCAAAGGCTCATGAATTTTTCCGTTACCCTTGTGCGATTTCTTTGTCAAGACAGAAAACCCTTACGTGTTTTTCTCGGCGTGTTGGCTGTCGTAACGTTATGTTTTGCCAACAAGGTGAAACATCGCGAGATTTGTCCTCCCGAGGTACCGGAGATTCCCTAATACAGGGTCAGTAGAGTTTATGCAGATGTTCGCAGCTTAGGGGCGGGGTACGGTAGGAAACGGAAAGCAAGAAGTTTAAGCCGACAAGCTAAAGCGCAATCCTTGGGATTGTGTGAGTTAAACGTGGATTCGCTACGCTTATAACGTATGATATCTGTGCATATCTGAAACAATTAGAGGCAAACGATGGCGAGGGTGTTCACAGAGGGTGAAACTTTGAGGTAAAACGTATGGCGCGTGGGACAAGACGACAAATCCAATAAATAACCGCCCATCGCCTCGTTTTCTCCCCGCCTCCCCGTTCCTCTATTCTTGCGCCTAGTGATCCATCAAGCAGCTGCTCGGTTGGCGTGTGCCATGGGTTCCGTCACCGACAGACTGCCTGAGTAACCAACAAAAGGTAATAGAAAATAGTAACAGCACCAAGTGCTGTAGGCACACAATACGGGTACTGTATGCTGCTTCGGTCACCGCACATCCGCGTCGTAGGAACTGGTAGTAGTTCCGCGGGCACGTGCGGCGCCACGTCTTAGAGAGACGCTGGCATAGTGGAAACCTCACGAAGAGGATAAAGAGACCGGAAGCAAAGGCCTTACTTGTGGTCAGGGTAGAAGCTGATGTCGTCTTCGGCGTTGGTAAAACAGCATTCAGCAAGACCGGAAAAGAGGTGGGTTGAGTAGGTGCAGAAGGCAATCCCACTATCCACCCCACCAGACGTCTTATTCTTGTGGGGCGCCAAGCGCTGTAGCAGCAGCTGTGTGACAGGGAAGAATTTCTTACACGGGTGTTCGGTAGTAGGCTGTACCAAAAGCTAACCGTTTTTCGGCGAGTATCAACTTTTGGACGCCTTCCTATTTGGGGATCAAGCATAGAGAAAGGTGGAGGGGGGCGAGGGGTGAACAGAGGTCGTTAGGTAGGGTACGTCGTGACAAAACACCTGGATGTGTAAAGCTTGATAGTATTTCAGCTTTCAACACTATTCGCAGTCTTTTTGAGGGGGGGGGGGCAGAGTTGATGTAGGGATTGTTTGCGAAGGTTTTAGGTGCTGGAGTTTTGGGTAAGATCGAAAAACACCATCTGCCGAAGTTTGACGCTTGGCAGAGTGTGCTTGCCAGGGTCTTTAGGCGGGTCATGGTAATATGGGAAGACGTCGTTGACGTCTACGGTCGCCGGCACACGCCTGCCACGTGTATCGTCTCAGCTTACTTGTTAAAATAGAGTTTCCTAGCGAGGGTGGAGAATGAGGGGAAAGTGATTAGGAAAATGCACGTTTGAGAAGGGATGCCATTTCTAGATAAAAACGGGTATCGGAGGAAGCGGCGTAACACGTAGTAACGAGACAACATAGGCTTGGAGGACTGATTACCAGTATCTTTGGGAGTGAGTGGGGATTGTCCTAAGACACGCGCATTTTTTTACGTGGAGAGAGAAATATGTGGAGGAACTTGCCGGCGAGAGGGGGATTTTCTTGCAGAAGAAGTGTTGTGCTGTTTGGGGCCCATCTGGAGTGTCATTTACTCCTGTGGAGGAATGTACTCGGAGGTACTCGTTCGTTATTGGGCCTTTGGAATGACAGGAGGCAAGGAAGTTGTCAGGAAGCAAGAAAGCATCCCATTGGAAGATAGTATGCCACCAGAGGGCTTACAATTATGTATGCGTAAGATGACAGGATGTCGCGTGTCAGGAGCGTGCCACATGGGCCAAGGGGGAAAAGCGAGGGTGAAAAGAATCTCCCAAGACGAGTTGGTGTTCAGACTTCTGATTTGCTAGTCCGTTGCAAGGACCGTCTTGAGGAGGTGTAAGAACTCCGGGTTGCCGTGAAAATTAGCCCAGTGTTGGGCGGCATTCGTCGAGTGATAGTGCACGATTGCTGTGTGGTGGTGGAGAAAAAGAAGATGGTAATATGTTTGTGTGTTGGCTAGGGTGGAACCAAGACGATTACAGCAAATTTTGTGATGTATTAATATGAGTTTTCTTTTGTATTTTTCTTTGCCTTTCTGTAGAATCCTCGGTGCGTGCCGAGTTGGTGGAGCAGGTGCCTCATATTGCCATGTATTGTCATGAAGAACGTGAAAAACTTGGACACCTGGTTCCGCGTTTCCTCCTGCCGCTGGTCGTTCGTTACCTCACAGACATTAATAATCAGGTATCGTACGTTAAATGCTGACGTTAAGGATGACAGTTATGAAGTGGCTATAAAAGAGCGCAGGAAATAGAGAGTTTCATTTTTTTTCTTGGCTGTATCCCGCTCCGAGCAGGTGAGGAAGACATCACAAGCGGCGGTGTTAGTCATATTGGAGCAAGGCTTGGTAGCCAAGGGCGACGTCGAAGAGCAAGTATGTCCGCTACTGGTGAGGCTAACGGATACTGATGCACATGACGATTTCCGAACGGAAGCTGTTGCTGTAAGTCATCTGAGGAACCTTCCTTCTGATATTTCTTTCTCTTATTAGGATTATTATTTGTATTGGGTTGCTTTCCGGGTGCAGGAGAAAGAGACGCTTGACATGAAAGACATGGGTAGTGAGATGTTGGCATATCGTACCTCTCACTATCTTGTCGTTCATGTGAAGGTTTCTAAGGCCACTGGATCTGTAGTGTGAATGGGATGTCGTTTGGAACACGACAATACCTCCCATCGAAAAAAGGGGTCCGGCAGTCGAAGCGGGTTGGGAAATGGTGTGACGACAACGCATATCACAGCCAGCTTTGACGAGCGGGACTCTTTGGCATGGCCGCGCTTGTGAATGAAATTCACTATTTTTGTGTGTGTGTGTGTGTGTTTTTTTGGGTGGGAGAGATAAAAATTTGTTGGTTAATAAATTGTAATTTGTACTTTGGAATGCACAAGTCGTCGGAATGGCTGCGGTGTGTTGCGTTGGTTCATATCACAGCCATTCTTGATGAGCTGTGCTTCTTCCGAGACATAGCCGTTTTACGTTGGGAGTACACTGGCGAGAATGGACGTTGAACTGAAAGGCGTTAATTGACTCCCGTTACTAGTGAGACTGATTACTTAAGACGTCGTTCTGGATTGAGGTGCTCACAAAGTGGCTGTCATGTGTAGGTGATTCACATTAGATTGCATATCACAGCCAGCTTTGATGAGCGCTTCGGTTCTAGCACTCGTCAAGCTCCGTGCTGGAGCTTACATGTATGACTATTGGTAGCGCAAGTGTGTGTGTACGCGATATGCCTTGCTCGTCAGAGTGGTAGTGATGTGTAGACGTAACTTCATATCACAGCCAGCTTTGATGAGCGAGGCGATCGTGGATGATCGCGTTGGGGTCGTTGAGCTGTTGTTCTGACCATGGTTCCATGTCATGTTGTCAGTGAAGCCACCTGAACGTGTCCAAAACGGCATTAATTATAAAGTTGCCTTTTTTCTTTTCTTTTTTTACTTGTATGTGGGGGGTTGGTATAGTTAATGAGTCGGATGGCGCCTTTGCTGGGTCGGGACGTGACGGAAAGACTCTTCCTTGACCGCTTTGCGATCTTGTGCAATGACGCACTCTTTCATGTACGCAAAGTCTGCGCTACCAATTTTGGAGATTTCTGTGCCGTTGTGGGACCCCGCGTTGCAAAAGCCAAATTGGTAAGTTGCTTCTGCCTCCTTTTGCCTTATATTGGAGTCAATAAGGCGTTTTTTGGCCCGTGGGTGCCTTTTGCGAGGGTTTGTTATGACGTCATGCTAATGAAGTGTTAATCCCGTTTCTTGCTCATGTTGCGTCTAGTTGTCCAAGTTCTTCCGTTTGTGCAAAGATGAACTGTGGGGTGTGCGAAAAGCCTGCGCCGAAGTGTTCATGTCCGTGTCACGCGCCATGCCCTTGAAAACACGGCGACAGCATTTGGCTGCCTTGTTCGTCAAGTTGCTGCAAGACGATTCCCGTTGGGTGCGCGTGGCAGCTTTTCAGTCTTTGGGCCCTTTCATTTCCACATTCTCCCAAGAAGGCAACAACGAACAAATCGAGGAAGACGGCGACGGGGAAGGCGAAGAAGTCGAAATCCCTGGAAGAAGAATAGAAGAAGCTATGGATCTGAACGAAGATTCTGCGTCACAAGCTAAGTTTATGCAAAATCTCGAGGCAGACGAGAGCACAGAGGAAAGGCGAGCCCAGTTGTACCGAAACGGAGAAGAGCATGACTCGGAAGCCAAAGACTTCAACACCTTTAATTATTGGAGAGAACCCATACCTGAAGTAGCGCTCGTAGATTTCGGGCTAGAAAACGACGTAGGAGTTGACACCACAACTGGAGCGACGCAGCAAACATCTCTGGAAGTAGGAGATGTGGAAATGAGCAGCTTAGACGTAAGTTTGACACCTTTATTAAACTGAATACAAAAGACTCAAATGTTATAATGATTTCACAATTGCAGGCCGCCCTAGAAGAGTTGATGGCGCAAGTTGAATTGGGACACACAACCAGTGCACCTGCAGTAGGATCAAAAGATACTGGTGATACAGACGACACGAAACTATCGGTTGACCAAGATCCGAAGGGAGAAGAGAACGAAATAGCCCAGTCTATTGAGCAGAGACAGTCCATTCCAACTGACGTGACATCAGGTAAGTCTTGTTAAGACGTCTTGCGAGATTGTACTCACGATTTTCTTCACGGGTTTACAGAAAGCGATGCAGGGGCTATTTCGCCCGAGAATCCATTACCAGTTCCAGTTATTACGACAGAGGATGCAGATGAAGCCCCTACTTACAGTCCTTTTGCCAGTTCGGTGGTATCAGGCCGGCCTCCACCTTTGTATGGAGTGGCTGCCCTTTACGACTTAAATGAACGTTCGAATACGGCCGGCGCGTACTATGATAGTAGTAGGCGCAAGTCAGATTCGAGCGTGAGTAGCAGTAGTGGAGGTCTTCCTCCTCAGTTACGCAACATCCGTACTCCCGTGACGCAGAGTATAGTGCCACAACCCTTAATGGATCACTACCTCTACATGACGGATCCATATTACTTGGAAACGGTCGACGCCGAGATCACTCGTCACTGTGCCTTTAGTCTACCAGCGGTGGCTTGCACGCTTGGACGTCAACACTGGCCCGTTCTGAGAGAATTGTATGAAAGTTTGGCAGCAGACGTGCAGTGGAAAGTACGACGCACAGTAGCCGCCAGCATCCATGAGGTTGGAGCGATCTTGGGCCAAGATTTAGTCGAACAGGACCTGGTTCCCGTTTTCGACGAGTTCATTAAAGATTTGGATGAAGTCAGAATTGGAGTTTTGAAGCATTTAGGAGAATTTTTTAAAGTAAATTTCAGCTTCTCGAGATATGTTACATTACGATGAAGTTTTTTTTATACATTGTAATTCTAACTGTAATGTGTTTCACTAGCTGTTAGGTGAGAAGGAAAAACGCGCGTACTTACCCCGTTTAGCTGATTTCCTGAAACTTGACAACGAGCAAAACTGGCGGTTTCGGTTGGAATTGGCCGAGCAACTCCGAGGCATAATGTCCTTGTTTGGACCAGCGGACATAGGAACTAGCATTGTTCCTTTGGCGTATTTTTTAGCGGCGGATAGGGTTGCATCAGTTCGCTTGCAAGCACGTCACTTGGTAATTTGAAGACCGCACTGGTGTGGCTTTTTTTCCTAATGTTTTCGTTTTTCTTGTAGGTGAGCCTGATCATTTCACAGCTTTCGCAAGATGGTTCAGAAGAGGCATGCAAACTACGGTCGCAAGTCATTAATGAACTCGTTCAGAAGTTCTGTCAAGGAGCGCGCTGGGTCTGGCGCCAGACCTATGCGAACATTTGCGGGCAGTTATTGGCCGATCAGGCCGTGCCGCACCAAGTCTTCGAGCAAGAACTCCTCAAGCCTTTACTCAACCTCAGATGGGACCGAGTTGCCAATGTGCGCCTGGCTTTGGCCAAGGTGTTGAGTGAACAGTTGGAAAGCAATGGTGAGGATGATTTACAAGGTTGTTTGTTTACCACGCGCTAATAATGACCGTTTTTCTTACAGAGTACTATCAAGAGTGTGATTCGGCTGAGATGATACGTAGTTCCATAGATCAACTGAGGGCCGACGAAGATCGAGACGTACGCTTTTTTGCTGGTGGCAATCCAAATTCCGTGTCTTCACAAACTAAGCCAATTGTTAACGAAGAATGTGGTTTCAACCCTGACATACCTCATATGGAAACAGTAGAGGAATACTGATGTGGAGAAGTGCATGGATTTTTTTGGGCTCGTTGTTACAAAAATGTTGGTTTTCTGCATCCCTGGCCTGGAAATGTCAAAGTCAAATCGCGTCTGTGATCTCATGTAATACATCAAGGACTTCTGTTGCTTGGCCAAATTCTGTCACTTTTGCAACGTTGTTGGATTCAAACCCATAAACTAGGTTTTGCTTTCATTTAAGGGTAAACTGTCCCGGCAAAATATGAATCCCCCAAAAATCATGCCATGGCAACGATCCCGTAAGCCATTCGAATTATTCTTCCTTTGTAGTATGTTTGTGGTGGGTTGTTACGGTTGTATATTTGTATTGTTGAGAAATCCACTCATGCCTTACGCTTACAAAAACGAAATTCTTCAACGTTCTACCAACACAAACGCACCAGTAAATAGGCATGTACTGGGTAACAAGGGTGTAACTCGGAGCGAAGGCAATTAGCCTGGGTCTTTATTGTACATTTCAATTAAAAGAAACCTGGGGGAATTACTACATAAAGGCAGTTTCCTAAGATCTTTTTATCATTTTTCTTTTTGGTATGCGCGATAAAGGGCAAACTTCAGAATTATGGATGAGATGAGGTGGGGGCACAGGAAAGGAGGAGGATAAAGTGGACAATCTTCTAGCAGAACATCAGTATGGGGTCTCCACATTCGGTTTGCAGAAATAGAGAACATAGGCAATAAAAACTCGGCTCATTTGCTTTTCCCAAGCAGACACACTCAAAATGTTACCAAAAAGACATAAGTGCTAATTTTGGAGCTGAACAAGTTTTCCTTCACCACCCGGGGTTTTCCTATTGCCACACTTGGGGACTAGAGTTATAAAAAATATCCTAAAATAATAACTGAGACCACGGCACTCTAATCCTTTCCTTTAACTTAAATTAAACTTAGCTAGCAAAAAAATGGAGGCTAACACAACGTAAAATATGCTAGTTAACTTTTCTTAAAAGGGGATTTACTTTCAGAGAGGGAGGAGAAAATGCAACTAAGTCAAGGGGGAAAGATATATAGTTATCCCAGGAAACACTAACTACCAGACCAATGTTAAATGAAAAAAATATTGTCCTTTTCTCAATAATGCAGTTTTTACTTTTTTGTGGGAACTTTCTTTCGTTTTTGTCGAACATGTTTCACTTCCACGGGAGACCGACTTCCCAATGGAATATAAATCTAAATCTAATCTTGAAGAAGTAGGCATCAATACAGTCGAGTAATAAATTTGGCCATTTTTTGCTCAGGCTTGAACTTTTTTAAATGGCACTTTCGTCAAGAGGGGCGCTTTGTACATTTTTTTTCTTTTTTTCAGGTTTCTATTTTTGTGTATGCTAGTCATCGCTTTCCTCTTGAACGGGACAAAATGTTCTTGAGCTTTCTTCCTTATTTTTGCTTTTAGGTGGGGTTAGCATTCCGTGTGCCAAAATAGGGCTATGTCTTTCGTCCATCATACTGGCTCGCTCATGGGCGGTTTCCTAAAATAATATGATGTATTACAATATTTGCACCTTCTTCGGTATGAAAGTCTTAACTTACCAGAAGCTGAAGGCTGACGGTATGTGTCTGGATATTATGTGAATCTTCTAGGGGTATCTGGGGGAAAGTCCGGAGCTCGGCTTGCCCGGATTCTTTTAAGGTCAGGGCGTAGGGAGTCATCCAATGGATGCAGTCGGAGACATCTTCCCACGTGTAACCTATAAATAGAACGCAGAGTATTATTTTTAATTTATTTTTAAACGGATAAGATAGCTTTGTCTAGACCCTTGCATACCTGTTGCACTGAGAGCAGTTTTAGGGCCAGCGGTGTGGTACAAGGCTGCAGTAGCTAAAACACTGTAAGAAAATTGGAGACTGTGGATGTCCATAATGCACAGATCGACTAACTGGGCAGCTTGCACGAACAGCACACCAGAATACTGTCGGAGCTCAATGGCGGATGTGGTGCCTTGAGAATTCCGGTGAGGAACCACGTTTTCTTTCTGGTCGTCCAAGGACGAACTTTGCAAAGCAACAGCTGAACGCGGACCACATTCAACTTGGAAGTAGATGTTGAGCCAGTTATTCGCTGTCACGGGGGACAAGTCCCAGTTCAGGCTCTAAGCATGACAATAAGGTTGGTCATTAAGTCGCTTTTTCAAACAGTCTCTAGAAAGGCGGTTTTGCCATACCTTCATGATGACTAGTTCCTTCTTCAGTACTTCTGATTCAGTGCATGCGCCGTCTGTGACGTAAGCGAACTCACTTAGTTTGGGTGGGTAAATTTCTTCAATTTTCGCCGCAATAAAAAGGCAGGTGATTCCTGTAACAGAAAGTCGCTTTTCGTTAGCAATCCACTAGGATCTTTAAGCTTCTGGGTGTTCATCTCTGTACCAATAAGTTGAAGTTGCTGTTTCGGTATGTCTGTTTGGGTTGCAAGGTACCGGTCTAAGTAATCTACTGCTAAATAAAATGTTTCTCTGTGTAGTCGGTAAACTTCACAAACCTAAGGAATAAAAAAAAAACAATTGTACATTTCAATCCGTTGGTGATTGTTAAAGACTCGTACCTCAATCAACCAGTCCAACAAGATGGCTCTCATTTTGGCTTGCAAACTAGGATGTTTGCCTAGTACATTAGCATCTCTTGCCCCACCTATGCGGGCATCTTTTTCGCACAACAAGTTCCAAACATCTTCTGGGTCAGCCCAAGTAAACGCGGGTAAAGGGCTAGAACGCCAATGTACTGGGCTGCAAATCGGTGCACGGGGACGGAATCTGGATGATTTTAGGATCGTATGACATTCAGGTTACAAAACTGGATTTCTTTATTTGGTACTTTTTCATGGAAGACGTGACGTGTTCAATTAAAAAGGATTTCGAGCTTTCGCTGGGACTGCTCGAACAACTGCTATTTTTGCTTATAGTCTTAAAGCAATATCTCTCTTCATCCGACGAATCTCGGTTTTGCTCCTGGCATGGTTGCCGCGACCGGCTCATTTTTGGTTCTCTTTCAAAATAGTCCTGCAAAAAGAGTTTGATATCGTGAAAGCGAGGGCTAAACCCAGACAAGGGAAAAAATAGGAACTGTCGTATACCTCTATGGTTTCGGATTTGCGTTTTCGGCCCAGGATGGCTGGTGCTGACCGAGGGTCTTGTCGGGTTTGGCGAGAACTGCAAGGAAAAAGGAACTAGTACTGTACAAGTTCCCTTTCAATGTGCTCACAAGTTTATACCTCTTTTTGGACATGGTAACTTAAATGTAGAATTCGACTCAGAAGGGATTTCGCGAGGGTTTCCGGTTAAAATTGCTTTATCTGTGCGGGAAGCCTCAATCACATGCACCGTGATAAAACTCTTATAGCACCTGCAAAACAGAAGAAGATTTTTTAAGCACAAAAATGTCATACATACATATGCTATGACTCCACTACTTCCATATACAAAACTTAATTTTTGGCAGCATTATGCTAATTCGATAAAATAAAAAAAATCAATTGCTATTTCATTGGACAATGACAACAGCTGATGTTTGCGCTATTACTTGTAAACAATGCTAATTGTCTCAAAACAGCCCGCAAACTTGTCTAACAAAACCCAAAACTTTGTCGTATTTTACGTAGATGCATCCACACAAGATTTTCGGTTCTTATGCAGTTGAGATTTGCCCAGAAAAAGATTGCAAGCTAAATTCCTGTGTCAGTGCCCCCCACCATGCCCGAGCCAAGGACTCATGAGACACGTCACGGGTAAAATTAATAAAATATTAGCGAACTTTACAATTCAGGACGAAATTGACTCTGACGTAAAGTAGAAATGCAGGGCTGTCCAGTCGACGTTAACTGAATTTTTTGGCACATTAAAACTTATCCTAACCTTGGCCTGAAATACTACGTATGCGTAGGCCTTTCTCCGGGTTTGGCGCCCAGTCTGGCGAACAATGGTCTGTACGCGGTAACCCACTTGAGACCCCAAAAATACCCTTTTCACCAAAAATTTTGCACTGGAAAAAATTCACACACTAGCTCACACTATGTTCTATCCATGGAAGTAATTGGAATGAGAATTGCGCAATTAGTAAATTAATTATAAAATATTTCGTGCAGGACTTACCCTCCTCGTTGGCCTCCTAATGCGAGTCTGGCAGTGTCAGCGGCTAGCGATAGTGCAGCGGATGGAAGGGGGAAAGAACCCGGTTTCTATGTCTAGAGGTTACGGGTTCCAGTTTCTGGCTCCCGGCAGGAACGCCAGGCGAAGCCGGTATCAGGGGTGCGGTAAGGCCGGACTTCAGAGTGCGCCAAAACGAACAACGGGACGCGGGAAGGACGTGGCATCCGCACCGGAACCGAGAACCAAGGCGCCGGATCCCCGTTTGCGCGGGAATCGAGGAAAAGGCGCCCGAAACGATTTAAAAACACAGAGCACCCGCGTGCACTTTTTACTTCACCTATATTAGCCAGAATTGCTTTTTAATTGCGAAAAAAGTATTGCACGATAAATAAACATAAAATTCAATAGAAAATGGATAATTTGTCTTTACTGATTTTCAATCTGCTATATAGTTTTCTTCGAAAACCTTACCACCGTCAGTTCTTCGCACTTTCGCTGGCTTAGGTCGACCGAGCTCGTGTAAAGGATAATAGGGGTAAGCAGGCTTACCAAGTACCTATGGCCTGGTGCACGATTTTTTTTGTTGAACAATTGACATCGAACGGCAGATGTATTTAACGGCATGTGGTATAAGCTGAAATAGCGACAATATGCTGCAGTGCTGCAATGCGAGCACACATCTGTACGTTACTGAGTTATTAGTCTAACCCTCCTAGTCTAATGCGAACCCTCTTTCCTCCTATACACTACGAACCCTCCTTTTGTGTTTCCGCTCCTGGGGCTTTACAGTACAAAACATAACAATACCTTCGTCTTTTCCTGCAAAAGGAAGGCGCCGGCACTCGGTACCCTGTCCTTTGTTAGATTGCCAGACGGTGTTATGCTATGATTTTCGTGCGGTAGGAACACTTGATGTTTGTAACATTTTCCCAATTCTTTGTCACAGCTTGAGCGGAAATATGCGAGATCATGTCTGGGCCGACAAGTGCATACCGAAGAAGATACGTCCTTCTACTTAAAGAGCTTTCGAAATGCCCGAGGCTACAGCTCGTTACTCTGATTTTTTAAAGAAACCATTTCATTACTTAAGTAACTTATTACATTGCAGTACACGGTGTCCACTGTCCCATAAATTTCACATACCGCTTTCGCGTCGAATACCTTTGTACGGTGCCCGTAGCAAAATTGCCAGCCCCGGTTCAAACTTGGCGGTCAGGGTACGTCAGCGCTGTTTCAGTGCAGTTCAACGGCTATCCTCCCACTTTTCAGTTGTAAACAAGTAGAAACCATTTCTTCGTGCGAAAATGTACAGGAAACGTTTTATTGCTGTCGGAAGTGTATTAGGAGCTGTAGGAATTACATATGGAGCGTCTTCAGATGTAAGAGAAGCTATAGTTGGTACCAAAAGATTTGGGAGAGCTGCTTTCACGGTAATTACCACTACCTTGTAATAATGATTAGTAAATTCCACCTAAGCAGAGGAAATCTGTATTAGCTTTTTTGTACTTTGAAAGGTAATTAACTAAATTAATGTTTGTTAGTAGGTAGTACGTATAGCCTGGGATTATAATCGAACCCTCTATTCGAAACCCTATGACGTAACCACCCAGGAGTACAAAGATATCAGGTCAGGTGTAAGTATAAATGGTTTTCACAATGAGTCATTTAATTATTTCTTCGGATTTCGATATTGCCCTTTTAATTAGGTACATAAAAGATCAGCAGACAGGCTACTGCAGCTGTGCCTAACGAACGGTGGAGTTTTCGTGAAAGTTGGACAGCACGTGGGTGCGTTGGACTACCTTCTGCCACCTGAGTATGTGAAAACCATGAAGGTGTTGCACAATAATGTTCCTCCTATAAAGTTTGAGGATATTCTCCAAGTGGTTAGACAGGACCTTGGAAAAGAAGTATGTATATTGTGTGTATGATTGGCTTTATACTATTTTCGATATATTTGCAGCCGTCAGAAATTTTCGCGGAAATCGATCAAACACCGCTGGGTACAGCATCTCTTGCTCAAGTACACAAGGCCAGGCTAAACAGTGGAGAAACAGTTGCACTGAAGGTGCAACATCCACTAGTCAAAGCACACGCTCAAGTAGACATAAGGACCATGGAGGTGGGTGTAACTTCCCTTACTGGAAAATGAGTTTGAGTCCCGAAATAATTTCATTTGTAGTTCTTGGTAAGAACAGTAGCGTGGGTGTTTCCAGACTTCCAGTTCCTATGGTTAGCCGAAGAAACGAAAAAGAATTTGCCTAGGGAATTGGACTTTAGAATAGAAGCCGAAAATTCGGAACGGATAGCCAAACAATTTGCTCATTTTCCTTGGTTTAGTGTAATCTTTATTTTCCGATTTTTGCGTCTTATAATTAATATCGAAAATTCCCAGGTACCTAAGGTCTACTGGGACTATACAACGTCTCGTGTTTTAACAATGAACTACTGTGGCGGTTCGCACATCGATGACGTACAATATATGGACGAAGAAAAGATTGACAAACGCGAAGTGGCAACGTGTGTAAGTCAGTTGTATTCGGAAATGATATTTGTACACGGTTACGTTCACTGTGATCCCCATCCTGGAAACGTTAAAATAGAGAAGACGGACAAAGGCTTCAAAATCCATTTATTAGACCATGGGCTCTACACTGTAAGTTAATGAAATGAAATTGTCGCTACATTCTATATTTGTTTCTGTCTTAGCAATTGAATAGCGATTTCAGAAAACTATATTCGGAGCTCTGGTTGAGTATAATAAGAGCCGACATACCAGCCATTCAAAAAGTTTCAGTGGCTTTGGGAGTTGGCGATCTTTATGGCCTTTTCGCGTGTATGCTAACTGCGCGTTCGTGGACCGCCATCCAGCAAGGAATTGATAGAGAACAGTTTACAAGTGAAGAAGTACGTATGAAGCGGTTTATTCATGTATTTTTAATTGGCTGGATTTTTTTAAGCTAAATCTTTAATGGACATAATTTTCTTAGCAAGAAGAAATTAAAATGAATGCTGCCCAATATTTAGTCCAAGTTGCTGATGTTTTAAACCGCGTACCGAGAGAAATGTTGCTCGTTTTCAAGACTAATGATCTTCTTAGAAGTTTGGATAATATCTTGGGTAATAGCGACAGGTACGGTTTCATATAAACACCATTGAGCATATTTTAATCATTGTTTTTTTCTCAAAATAACAGGATGACTTCTTTCATAACCATGACAAAGTGTTGCCTGAAGGCGCAGTATATGAGAAAGGTAGAATTGTGTACAAATTGGTTGTGTCGATTATCTACTCGATTGCAATATTCCATGGCCCAATGCGGAATTTTCCTTTATCAAGTTTATTTGTGGGGGTTACATTGCAAGCGAGTCTTGTGTTCAACGTGGATGCACTTGTAAGAAATGTATGTCACAAATTGATACCAGTGTCAGACTCATGGAGTAGTATATTCAGGGACTAAAGTGTAAATTCAGCTGAAGTCGAATGCAAGTACAAGTGTCGGTGAAAGGCAAATAGAAAAATCTTTACAATGTTTGTAAGATTTGAAGTAAAACATTATAATGTTTATACTCAGGTTTCTCGTTTACAAAACCCTTTCTAACACACGGAATTTGTTTAAAAAAAGAGGAAAGCGTCGTATTGTTAATAGCGTTGTCGACAAGGTCGTATTTAGGAGGTTGGGAGCACATTCCCCGAAACGTTTTCTTTATGATGGGGAATATAGGGAAAAGGAAAATATCCCCAAAAATTACGTATGGGTCCCATCTTGAACCAAACTCCTGGATACAGGCCTGGTTGTCGATGGTTCTTTCGTGTTTTAAACGAAGAGAGCAGTCAGCTAAACCCAACAATTAGCAATTTTATTTTTTAAATCGTTCTTTGAAAAGAGAATTTGTAAAAAACTACACGGCGTCGTCTTTGTTTTTCGTATATTGTGAAGGCCTAACTTCGAAAGCTTTCTAACCATATTACAGTACGGTAAATTAGAGAAATAATGTTAGTTTAAAGAAAGTTTTATTGAGACAGCAGGTCACTGGCTGGGGACAAACAAGTGACAAAGGGGTGCAAGAGGAAAATAAGGTAATAAATGCTTCAAACATTTGAGATTTATAGGGATATTGGAGATGTCATCCAACTTCTCGTCACATTTCCAGTAAATTTGACTAGCAGTAATAAGGGTCTAACAAATGTTTAGGTAAATACAGTACTCATAATTAGTATCGCTTTTATGGACGAAAACTGAACCTTGTGCTGACAAAGTTTTTCTTGACGTCAAAAGTCCCTTCACCTTTACGCATGTGGGAGAAAGCGAAAGGTAAATTACCCGCGACACTTTTATGAAGGTTGCACAGACCTTAAACTTTCAAAATCCCTTTTCAATGCAGCCGATTTTCGCGAATTACTTTAATAAATTGTCATCGGTCTAGCAAAAAAATCGAATTTTAACTGTAAGAATTTATAAAGGGTTATCGATTGTATCTGATTAATTGTTAAATTGCTGTAGTTATTGGAAGCCTTTTAAAGATATTGCAAATCACCGAAGTTAAATGCTACATATTCGACATGATTCTGCATTGGTTATCCACTCCAGCGAATCTGCTTTAGTGCTTCTAAATTTCCCTTCCTAGAGCCAAGACATTTATCCCTACATTGAGAGTAAGCAAGAGTGCGTAATTTTGGGGAACAGCGCCATGTTCCGTGTAATTTTTTAGCAAAAAGTAAACCAAATTTCTGATCGTGTAAGACGAGACCGTGTAAATGGGGGGATTACTGCGTATGGGCCATCTAGGGGTGGTCCTGAGCTACACGGAACATCGCACGAAGAGGACAATGCCCATTTACCATTTACACCAAATCGCGGAATGGCTTTTTTCGGAGTAGATAAAATTATCGCCCAAAGCAACGTAACGTAAAGTTGTGCTTCAAGTTTGCAAAGCCTAAACATAAACATTAAACTTCGTAAACCCAAACCTGACCATTTTCGATGCTATTGTTTCTGGAGAAAAATAGCTGTGAATATCCTCGAAAATTTCGCAATCCATTTAGAGATCCATATCTGCGATTATTTAGACAGATAAGCAGCTTACCGAATCCTTAGTTTCGTTGCTCCGCCCTCTCTTGAGCGGTTATGAGGGTTTATCGCAGATCTCAACGTATCTTTGAAAGCGCAGTCATTGTCTCTCAGCGCGTTGTTCCAATAAACCAACACAGTATCTCCGCCGAAATATTAAGGTTTGGAAGTGAACTCAGTGCATTAAAGTAGGCTTCAGCTATGTTGACAGGCTACGATCTTCTTTTAGAAAAAACTGGAGCCAACGGAATTTACCAGAGACGAAAACTTGTTTGCATGTACTTTGCATCCATTCTCTTATTCATGCCACGACTGACATGGATATTTTTGGGAGCCGTTCCATCCCATAGGTGCCTTTTACCTAACGAAGATCTCGGTGCCAATTTCAGTTTGCCATACCATGTTCTCAACGAAAGCGTACCGTGGGATGCAAGAAATCAACAGTGGTCTCGTTGTTCAATGTTTGAGACGAATAGATCAGATTTTGAGAACCGTAAAGAACTTCAGTGCCAAAAATTTGTTTACGACAGAAAAGTGCATCAATCCAGTGTCGTTCAAGAGGTAATTTATATAAAGAAGTGTCTTGTGCCACCACTAATGAATGTATGCAGTGGGATTTGGTGTGCGACAGATCTTGGAAGAGGGCAACTGCACAAGCGGTTTTTGACGGAGGAAATTCGTGTGGCGCGATTTTTTTAGGTGTTTTGTCCGACAAGTACAAAAAATTGTCATACACCATTAAAACTTGACAAGCATTTTTTCCTACATTAGAATCGGAAGGAAAACCACACTTTTTCTTTCCGTATTGGCGCAAAGCTTTTCAGGAACTTTAGCTGGGTTAATGCCGGAATTTTACAGTTTTGTGATGTTACAGTTTGTAGTTGGTTTCACTTCAGCGGGAGCATCCGCTCTGTATATTTTGGGTTCGTATACTAATCTACAAAACATTATTAACAAATGTAAGAAGGTTATTTTAAGTATACAATGTGTAGGTGTTGAATTTCTCGGACCGAAAGATCGAACTATACCCGGAATCATCTTCAATTTCTTTTTCACTTTTAGTTACTTCTTATTTTTAGTGTACGCTTACTTTATCGACAACTGGAGAGCACTTCAAGTGTCTGTTAGCTTAACGTCGCTAATTTTAATGCCGTCTTGGTGGTAAGGATAGTTGCCAAATATCGCGTAGCCTGATAAGATCACTTAGGCTAATACCTGAATCGAACCGTTGGCTGATAACTAAAGGAAAGCTTCATCAAGCGAAACGGAGCATACTGCAAATCGCCAAGACCAACAAAGCAAACGTTGACCCCGCAGTTGTAGATCAAATACTACAAGAAACCTATAATTCCAACCGAGTAAAAAACAGCGAAAAAAAGCGAAACGAGAGAGGCGTCAAAGACCTTATTCGACATCCTCAGTTGCTCTTCATCGCCATGAAAGTTTGCTTTCTTAGGTAGATGACTGTTTTTCATGTCTAGAAACCAAAATGATTGAGCTTTAGGTTTGCATGTAATGCAGCGTTCTGGGGATTGTCTTTAAACGTGTCCAACTTGGGTGGAAACGTGTTTATCAATTTTTTAATTGCGGGTGCGATTGAATTCCCTGCCAATGCATCCTTATTCGTTTTCGATAAATATATGGGCAGACGCGTCTCTCTTTGGGGATTGTGCTTTGCAGCTGGCTCGACACTTGTTGCTACTGCCTTTGTTCCAGAAAGTAGGCGTAACAGAAAAGAGATAATGCTTTTATCGAAATTAATATGTTTCTATATAAAGACATGACTTGGTTGACTATTTCTTTCGCAATGATCGGGAAAATGGTTATTACTGCTGCCTTTGCTTTGGTCTATATCTATGCCTCAGAATTGTATCCTACCGTTGTGCGTAATGCTGCTATGGGCATTTCCTCCACCGCTGGTAAAATTGGTGGAATGGCTGCGCCTTATATTCTTTTACTCGTAAGATTTCATTCAGTTCAATAGTTTACGATTGATAATGCTAATTTTTTTTTTTAGGCAGATACATGGAAACCTTTGCCCATGATTATCTACGGGTGTTTAGCACTCGTCGGTGGACTTCTAGCCTTATTACTTCCTGAAACCAAAGGCAAACCTCTGCCAGAAACAATAAATGACATGTACTTAATTACCAAGTAATCAGTGTGACCTGCAATTATTGTTTATTAACGTTATTTCGATTCGTAGGAAACGATCTACCGTAGAAACTGAAACGACCGAAAAACTTTCTCCTAATAACAACTGATGACAAATGGGGACTAATTATCACATATCTGCCACCATCAAGTCTTCCCAAAAATAGTTACATACATTCCAGATTGAATGAAAAAAACTGTAAATAGCTGAACGTTAAGTCTTTTGATCTCAGGTTTAACTTCGATCAAGTTTTCGCTTTTTTTTTGAGTCGAAACGCCAATCGCATCTTCGTTTCAAAGTCGTAAATTCATGTGTGTTATACTTTAAGGTTTACAGAATAATGTGTGTCTGCACACCAGAAACATCAATGCAATCAGATGACGTTGCAAATACAAGATAGTTTGATGCTCTTATTTTATCTTATTAACGGGTAAATTCGGTGTGTTAATTGACTACGGTCCCTCATACAACCTAGTTGCAATTGATTTCAATCCATAATGTGAAATAATCTTTTTAGATATGTCGATTTTCGATGAATTGGAAGTCACTTGAAAATGTCAGAAGACTCTTGCCAAAAATATTTGAATTGTTAAGGAGTATCGCTATTTATGCGACGAAGCATACGCACAGACAGATAAGTTATATGGGCGGCTAGGCAGCGTGGTTAAGGTACTTCTTTTATCACAGTGGTTTCATTTTCAAGGGACGAAAGGTGAAAGTCCGTTTCTTTGTCTTGAGCACTTAGTACTACTCCGTTAGCAAAACCGTGCGGAGCGTCGTAAAATTTTGTCGAGGTAGTGTTACGATAATGCGAGGCTAACGTACACAGAAGAACACAACACAGAAGTGCAAGATGCTGACGGGGTACGATCTACTGCTGGAGCAAACGGGACACTATGGACCGTACCAGAAGCGGAAATTATTATACATGTACTTGGCCCCTATTGTGATGTTCATGTCGCGAGGAGCATGGATCTTTTTAGCAACAGTTCCATCCCATAGATGCCAACTGCCTTGGGAAGACACCGACGCAAATTACAGCTTGCCCGACAGTGTTCTAAATGGGAGCATACCGTGGGACTCGAAAAACCAACAATGGTCTCAGTGCTCAATGTTCAGTTCCGATGTATCAGGGGACATAACCGAAATTAAATGCGACCGTTACATTTACGATACTTCTGTTTACCAATCTAGTGCAGTCACTGAAGTAAAATGTCTTTTACTAGAAGAAAGGCAATAATATTTTCCCATTCAGTGGAACTTGGTTTGTGACCGAGCTTGGATGAGAGCAACCGCTCAAGCTGTGTTCGAAGCAGGTGTACTTTGTGGTGCAACTATAACTGGTCTACTAGCAGATAGGTGCAAATTATTTTATAAAAAAAATATTTTAAATACCATCGAAGAACTTTTAACTAACCGTATCTCCCATAGATTCGGACGAAAGCTTACTCTATGTGGGGCTATAGTGGTAACGATATTTACAGGAGTATTAGCAGGAGTAATGCCGGAATTTTACAGTTTTATAACGCTCCGTTTTATCATCGGATCTGCTTCCATAGCAACGGCTACCGTATTTGTTCTAGGTATCAACTAGGCTTCTAGTAATCTATACTAACCATAAAACCACTAGCGAAGGATTTAAGCATTTTTAAACACACGAGATTAGCGATATATTTTAAGCTATTATTCTCGCGGCTCTCACGTTTTACACTTTCATTGTCATACACGATCCGCTTATTTAAAAGCTGGGGATTTCTTAATTTCTTTGTTTCTATTTTTATACATTATAATACTAAATACTGTTTTCTAACGTACAACTCTTAAAAAAATAATGTTTTTTTTTTTATAGGTATGGAGCTTCTTGGGCCAAAAAAGCGTGTTTTAGTGAGCGTTATTTTCAATTGCGCTTTCAGTTTCGGATTTCTTCTACTGGTGGGGTTTGCCTACGTAATAAAAGGCTGGCGATGGCTTCAAATTTCAATTAGTTTAACCGCTCTAATTTTAATACCCTATTGGTGGTACGTTGCATTTTGCTCTAATGCTTTAACTAATGGATGTAGTTTCGAATTTGAATGTTCATCCAGCTTTTCAACTAGGGTATTGCCGGAGTCAAACAGGTGGCTTATAAGTAAAGGAAGAATTGCACAAGCCAAAGAAAATATCTTACAAGCCGCTCGAGTTAATAAACGGTCAATTGATCCGGAATTTGTCGATAAAGTACTCCGTGAAACCCAGACAAACGCTGCAATTGAAAATGGAGCGAAGCCGGAAGATAAGAAACTCAGAGACGTGTTACGTCATCCCAAGCTGCGATTTATCGCCCTTTATCTCTGTTGCATATGGTAAGTTTATTCTTTAAAAAATTACTGGATGACTTTGTGTTTGTATATATTATCTTAGGTATGCATGCAATGCGGTGTACTGGGGACTGTCATTCAATGTGTCTAATCTAGGAGGGAATTTATTTTTCAATTTCCTCATTTCTGCGGCTGTTGAGTTTCCCGGTTACGCCTCCCTTATTTTATTTGATAAGTACACAGGCAGGAGAATATCACTATGCGGGCTATTGCTCTTAACCGGATTGACACTTGTAATCACACCCTTAGTTCCTGATGGTAAACTTCACACAATGTTCTACTTTTAATGCTTTCATATTAAAAAGGCTCTTAAAAGGGATGTGGTTAACAATCACCCTAGCAATGATCGGGAAAATGACAATTTCCGCTGCTTATGCACTGGTTTACACTTACACAACAGAAATTTACCCCACAGTAGTACGTAATGCAGGTATGGGCATTTCTTCCACCTCAGCTAGAATAGGAGGTATTACGGCTCCCTACATTATATTGCTGGTAATACAATGTTCCATTGAATTATACGGTCAGAGAACCAGTGTATTTTCTTTTTTTTTTAGGCCGACACTTGGAGGCCTTTGCCGATGGTTATTTACGGAATTATAGCCGTTGTCAGTGGACTTCTGTGCTTATTACTTCCTGAAACTAAAGGAAAGTCGCTGCCAGAAACGTTAGAAGACTTGGGTCTACAGAAGACGTATGTTACTACATTCTCACATAACAAACGGTAATTTAGCGTACATTTTCCACCCCGAAACCTAGGAGACGGATACAAAATACTGAAGTGTCCGATTCACTCCTCAGAGCATCGAAATCCTAGCGCCATTCTGCTACTTGAATTAACCGCGGCAAGTGTGACGAATTTTCTACTTGTCAAGTTTCCAGTACGATTTCCTTTTCTGCGAAGAACAACAAGATTTTTTCTTCGATAATTAAATTAGGTGCTCCAATTTACTTCTGGACCTGGTTGTGGTGTAAATCTGAAATGGAGGGAACCGAGGCACTCCCTCTACAATGCCATAGTTCTGAAATTGAGGTGGAAACCAATAAATATAAAAATAATTAAGAAAAAATTATTTCTTCACAAGAATTTACTTCCATCGTTTCGAAAGCGAAATAGCTTGCATAAGGAACTAAAATAATTTGCTTCTGCGTGTATCGAAATTCTATATCCTTCTTGCCCAGCAGACATTTGCGATTCGTGTATGGTATATATGAGTACTATTTTTCAGCGTAAGTTATTACATTTTTATCGTCGATCTTTACGGAAATAAACCTTTTAAGCTAATGGAACTTAATGGTTTAATAGAAGGGTCCTCCTCTTTGCGAACATTAATAACTGAACAAGGGAGTACAAGAACATGCGCGTTCAAATTAGGAAGGCCGATTAACTTCATAGTTCGTACTCGATGTTTCTAGTGTACGGTACGATGCACGATGTGCGCAGAGGGAAGTTGGGAATCTGTTCTACCCCTTTTTAGATTTCTGCAATGCTTGGGCTGCTGGCCGTTGATAAAGTTTGAAAGAAGTAATACCTGTGGATTTTTTGTCACCTGCAAATTGTTTCTCAATCTTCATTTTGTATACAGAATGTACGAACTCTACAGAAAGAAGGGCTTGGCTTCGTATGAGAAATATTTACTTCGTGCTGTGGTACAGCATTTGCTGTTGCACCGTATTCTTTGCGTCAACCCCACTGGTTTTTCAAGCTGCGAAAGGGGAAACTTTGCATAGCAAGATTAACAATTACTTAGATTTTCTCAGTTTTTCTGTCTTCGCTGTTGGGGTGCCTCTTACTACATTATGCCAAATGGACAAAGCCGTAAGCCTGGCTAAATGCTTGCAAAAATTGGATCTCATTTTCGGCACCACCAAGAAGGAGCAAGCTACTAACTGGCGAAGATGTTACTACATATTTTTTGCTCTTATATATCTAGTAAAATATAGCTTTGGTATAGATTTTTTTCTATATAATTCTTAGTTATCTCTTTTCATTCCTAGGTGATCGTTAATACTGGGATAAGTTTTGCTTTCAGGGATTTTTTAAGCAACTATTTTACAGACTTACTGTGGATATACGTCGGATGTCCTACATACGGCTTTATGTTTATCTATCCCGCAGCTATACTACTATTATTTGTGCATTTAAGTTTCGTTCTGGCGCAAAAGTTTGCGGCAGTGGCGGAATGCGGTAATCGCGTATTGAGAGACATTACAGATCAAAAAGACGTTTCTGTGTTAGAAGGCTCTTTCCGGGACTGTCTTTTGTGGGTTACGTGAATCGTTACAAACCGTATAAGTAAAATTGTAATTTTGTGTAGGATGAAACAGGTTGGTTTAAAAACATCACTGAGTGGAAAAGTTGACCATATGCGGCTTATGTACTTTGAAATCGAGCGCTCTTTCGTTAGCCTTCATCGTTTATTTTCAGTCCTTTTTTCGTTCATTGTGCCGTGTCTCATGTTCCAGACCTTAGTGAACGGGTATTGTTTGTATCATTCCACTCAGATAACTTAAACGCTGCTTCATTGCCAGAGTCCTCGTGGTAAGATTGTTGTCCACGACACAGCAACTGGAGCGCGATTCGTTTTCGTTTTTAGGGTCGCTCGTTTTTGCGTTGTGTCAGTGTTTTCATAACGTAATTTTCCTGTCGTTAGCTTGCTATGCGGCTGACAACGTGGCTGCTAAGGTAAGTTGACTACCATTACGCCTTCAGTCATTTTTACTAACTGATTTTGGAAAGTCTCTTGGATTCCGTGATGTTATTCTGGGAAATAGCTCGCCGAATTTCACTCCAAAGGAACTTGCTATAGTAATAATACACTTTATCTTTCTCATAATTCACATATTGATCTTTCCTACATTTTGCTCGGTTACATGCTCGTGCTGTTTAGATTCAATCGGTAAAGCATTGCTATCCTCAGATTGCTATCAATGCTGCAGGACTATTCAACATTAGCAGAACTCTTATGCCTTCGGTAATGTATTGCAATACGACAAATTACACTATTTATTATGTTAATTGATCTTTTTTAGATGGCTGGTACTCTGATAACATATTTTGTGATTGTCTGTCAAACGGCACAACCGGGGAAGTTTTGACATTTCTGCATGCGACTCAAAAGTGACTTTATTGACCACCGACAAACAGTGCATTAATAACAGTGGAGTTCCGATTAGAATTAATTAGTCTAGTCTGATGCGTGAAAACCAGGGCATTCGGCGGTTTTATTCCCTTATTATTTTAAATTTTGTTTGTCTAATTCGCGGCGCTGTGACATCGGATGCTGTGCCTCTAATCCTCATAAAACTTTTTCGTACCACGCACCTATAAAAAAGATTTGCTCTAATGTATTTTTTGTAAAACTTGTATTTTAAATTAGCTCCGTTCATTTAATAAACTGTATCGTTCGAAGCGAGTGTTACAATTTAATTTACGCGAGAAGATGCTCGATGTATGCCGTCAATAGTTTAAACCTACGATGGCATTACATGTACCAAAAAAGCTAAGCTTAGGTTTCAAACTTCACCGTGAGAATCGTGGTAAGTTACACAAGGGTGGATGTACCCTTTTATTCATATTAGCTTACCTGTTCGACTTCTACCTACATGCATGTATACTAAGAAAAGTTTCTTGCCCCACCTCAATCCTCTACACAGGAGTCATTGATAATTTGTAATAAATATACCTACTACATTAGTCAACCTTCAACAAGCTTGAAAAAAAATGGCATTTTGAAGATTTTTCCAAATGAATTCCGTTGGGAAAATAGCACGAAGATTTTTAGCTGTGAATAGCGAACTTGATTCGAGGCTTTTGATATCTAACTTTCTTGTAACACCACGGTATTTTATATCCCACTCGAACGTTATAAATTCGTTTAAATGTCTAATTTTTTGCGGTATCATTAAAACAGGCTCACCAGGATTGCAGTATTTCACTTAGTTTTGTGGAAAGGCTGTGTTTTATGAAACCACGTCCATACCGTAGAACCTACCCTCTTTGTGAAGTGGATATCTCGACTTTTGATAACACTTTTGTGCGCATGTACAATTCACGACACCGTGTGCTGTTACAGAGGGTAGTAAAAGGCTATTCATTTGTACCGAAGACAACAACACGTTTGTAGCGCACGCACTGTATTTTTGTTATAGCAATCATATGCGTTCTAGATGTGCATGTATCGCCCTTACTAAAAACGTACCTAAAACGTAAATAGGTTCCGTTGCATCATGTGCGTGTTGTCTTGCGCGTGTAAATTCAATAAAAAACGTTATAACTTCCCATTGATGCTTTCCGACTGTCTTCCCGCTCTAAAGTTTAAATTGGCTTTGTTTGCGTTCTTATGGCAACGCTGGATATGGAATCCGGTTCGCTCCGGTTCGTATTCCGTCGTTGTAGAAACACACGGTTGGCCGTTACCTCGAGGACTTTTTGTCGTGTGTATCTAGTGAGTGTGAAAAACCCGTTGTTCATTCGTCACATTTTTACTCATCATCAGGTGAGTTCGCGACACATTAAGTCATTAAATTACGGTTCAGTTAATGATGTTTTACTTGCATTGAGTGCTTTACCCCCGCAAACCCGACAAAGCCTTGATGACCGCGCTTGTTGTTGCTTTGGTGACATGAGAGCTCCTGAGTTATTTACGCCATTTCTTTTGCAGTAAGTTGGTTCTATGCCCAGACAATATGACTACTCTAGCAGAGCAAGCTTCCAAGCTATTGGATTTTGACCAAAAGTTGGACATCAATTTGCTTGACAGTGTTGTAGGATGTATGTACACAGGCGTTGGAGAGCAGGTAACAAATATATTCACCCTAATCTATTTCTTGTCACATAAAACTGAGTGACAATTTGTTCTTAGCAACGTATTGCACAAGAAATTCTTACCACATTGAAAGATCATCCCCAAGCCTGGACCCGGGTTGATACTATTCTCGAATTTTCTTCCAACCCACAAACCAAGTACTATGCGTTACAGATCCTGGAATCGGTTATCAAAACACGTTGGAAAGCTTTGCCAAGGAACCAATGTGAAGGTATGACGTCACGAAAAAAATTCGTCTCAGCTTCTAATTTTACATTTTGTGCGTTCGCGTGTGATGTTTAGGTATAAAAAAATACATTGTTGGGCTCATTATCAAGACCTCGTCGGAAGCTGAGACTATGGAACGCGAGAAGACGTATTTATCGAAACTAAACATGATTCTGGTCTTGATTTTGGAACGCGAGTGGCCGAAGCATTGGCCGTCTTTCATTCCTGATATTGTGGGCTCTTCGAAAACCAACGAAAGCTTATGTCAGAACAACATGGCCATTCTGAAGCTCTTGTCAGAAGAAGTATTTGACTTTTCCTCGGGTCGAATGACTCAGACCAAAGCCAAACATTTAAAGGACACTATGTGTTCGGAGTTTTCCCAGATTTTTCAACTTTGTCAGTTTGTCATGGTAATAACCAAAACGTTACATTGACTTTCGTGGGGTGCGTAGATGATAATATTCGCTTTTTCTTTATAGGACAATTCACAAAATGCCGCTTTGGTGGGTTCCACATTGGAAACTCTCCTGCGATTTCTTAATTGGATTCCTTTGGGTTACATATTCGAGACCAAACTTATCAGTACTATGATTTATAAGGTATGATACAGTTCTGATAGTTAAAACCTTCATTATTCAGTTATTTATTTTTGTAGTTCTTAAATGTGCCCCTGTTTCGTAACGTAACGTTAAAATGTTTAACCGAAATTGCTGCTATTAACGTTGTCCCGCAGTACGGAGATGTATTTATAATGTTGTTTACCCAAACTATGGCGCAGTTGGAGCAGGTAAGAACTCGCTAATTAGATTGCCCCTCTTAATTGCCACGTTTACCTTAGATGCTTCCCATCAATACGAACATTAAAGAGGCCTACGCTCACGGCCAAGACGCTGAACAAAACTTCATCCAAAACTTGGCCATGTTCTTGTGCACCTTTCTGAAAGAGCACGGGAGTTTGGCAGAAAAAAAAGGACAGGACGAGTTCATTTTGAAGGTAATAACCAGTTTTCGAAACTTTTCATGAACTCTGGATGGAAGTGGACCGAATCGTGCCTGTACTGACTCATCAAATGTCGTTTGTAGGCGCTCCATTATCTGTTGCTCATCTCTGAAGTGGAAGAGACGGAAATTTTCAAGATTTGTTTGGAATATTGGAACGCGTTGTGTGCGGATCTGTATCGGGAATCGCCCTTCATAAGCCCTACGTCAGTCCCACTCTTCATCACTCCCAAACCAGTGAATCCGGTGGGCGGTGCTCCACCCCCGCGGCGCCTGTTTTACCAACCAGTTTTGTCGAAACTGCGTTATATTATGATTTCGCGCATGGCTAAGCCTGAAGAAGTGCTGGTAGTGGAAAACGAAAACGGCGAAGTCGTGCGTGAGTTCATGAAAGACACAGATTCCATCAACTTGTATAAAAACATGCGAGAAACCTTGGTTTACCTAACCCATTTGGATTATGTGGATACCGAGCGCATCATGACGGAGAAACTCCAAAACCAAGTCAATGGCACGGAATGGTCGTGGAAGAATCTCAACACGGTTAGTTTGTTTAGTGCCTTTATTTGTTCAGGACATTGTTGAGATTTTTTGTGTGTCTATTGCTAGTTGTGCTGGGCCATTGGTAGCATATCCGGTGCCATGCACGAAGAGGACGAAAAACGATTTTTGGTAACAGTCATTAAAGACCTGCTGGGGTTATGCGAACAGAAGAAGGGCAAAGATAACAAAGCCATCATTGCGTCAAATATCATGTACGTTGTGGGTCAATACCCGCGATTTCTGCGAGCACATTGGCGTTTCCTGAAAACGGTTGTCAATAAGCTTTTCGAGTTTATGCACGGTAAGTACTTTTTGCAGTAGCGAATATACTATCTAGAATAAATTCAAACTTGATAGCGTTATTTGTTTAGAAACCCATGACGGTGTACAAGATATGGCTTGTGACACGTTCATTAAGATCGCGCAGAAATGTCGTAGACATTTTGTCCAAGTCCAAATCGGCGAAGTTATGCCTTTTATCGACGAAATTTTAAATACTATCTCTACCATCATTTGTGACTTGCAGCCACAACAGGTCAATATGTTGAAAAAGTGTTATCGTCTTTTTATTTTGTTTTATTTATTTATTTATCTTTAAAAAAAGCGTTTGGGTTCTTAGAGGCTTACAGTTATCGTCTTCTTTACAGGTTCATACGTTTTACGAGGCTGTGGGTTATATGATAAGTGCGCAGACAGAGAAACCGGTTCAAGAAGTTTTGATAGAGCGCTATATGTCGTTGCCTAACCAAGTTTGGGATGATATTATTCTGCAAACAACGAAAGTATAAACTTTAAAAGCTTGAAAAATTGGACCTAAAAATGCGTATTGCGTTTTTCTGGGGATTTGTTTCAGAATGTCGATGTACTTAAGGATCCCGATGCCGTAAAACAGTTGGCCAACATATTGAAAACAAACGTCCGAGCGTGTGTGGCTCTGGGCCATCCGTTTGTGAAACAGCTGGGCAGGATTTACTTAGACATGCTCACCGTTTACAAAGTCATGTCAGAAAACATTTCGGCAGCCATTTCACTGAGTGGCGAAAATGTGACGAAGCAACCCCTTATCAAGGCCATGCGACTTGTCAAAAAAGAAACGTTGAAGCTCATTGCTGACTGGGTTTCACGATCCAACGATCCCAACTTAGTAAGTTAACTGCCATGACTGAAACGTCACTTGAAGCCAGAATCCCTGAAGATAAAACTTAGAAATAGCCACTAGACCTCAGCGGACATAAGTACTTCACAAAAAAAAAATAACAGGTTTTCAAAACGTCTCAAATTAGATTTCTTTTAGAAATGTTTCTTGAAAATTGTGAAAATTGTGTACCTCAGCAAACGCTCGCTTTTAGATTTTTGTTTATAACTGTACTAAAACTAATGTTATGTGAATAACATTAGTTTTAGTACAGTCGAGTCCTAATGTAAGATACTCCGCGCAGAATATTTGATATAACCTGTGGGAATAGAACCACATAGAGAGAAAAGATCGGTGTAAGAGAGCTTATCGTGAATTTTGCGTACTTCACATGTATGAGTTCGACTATAATATGCAGCGGAGGGTCAGTTTGCACTGGAATTTTTTATTGTTCATTTATACGTATGAATGTCAAAATTAATCACATCTTTTTTAAAACAAGAAAACGGGTACAAAAGGGCTTAAATAGTTATAAAAAGTTACATAGTTAAAGTAGCCACTTTCTGAACGTATAACTCATTAAATTTGACACCTATTGACGTAAAATAATGGAGTTGTAGGTATTTTGCCTCATATTTGTCGGTTCGTCGTTAATTTTTTAGAATAATAACAACATTATTTTGTCAGAGAATATTGCTTTATATTTTGGCGCTAAAAAATTATAATCCAAGAGTGGTTGCTAATATTTGTTGATAGGTCCTAGAACATTTTATTCCTCCGCTGTTGGAAGCCGTGTTATTGGACTATCAGCGGTGTCCGGTTGATAGTGCCCGGGAACCTGAAGTGCTCTCGACGATGGCGGCAATCGTGAACAAGTTAGAAGGACATATCACACCTCACGTGCCACCCATCTTAGACGCTTTGTTCGAGTGCACCTTGAACATGATAAACAAGAACTTTGAGGACTTCCCCGAGCATCGCACCAACTTTTACAAGCTCCTCCAGTCAGTGAATACGCACTGTTTCCCTGCGTTCCTCAACCTCCCTCCCGCGAAATTCAAGCTCCTCCTCGATTCCATCATTTGGGCGTTTAAACATACAATGAGAAACGTGGCAGACACTGGCTTAGAAGTAAGTGGAAACATTTCAGAAACATTTTCTCCTTCGCTGACTACCTTTTTTTCCGATTTACTGTAAGTTTTTCTCACATTCGTTCATTTTTTCATTTTTTCGTTATTTTTATTTATTTATTTATATTTTATTTTCTATTTTTTATGAGTGTTAGCAGTATTGCTTAAAAGAATCTCAAACAATAATTTAGCTCGAAATTGAACATTGCTAATACCTGTGTTGTGTGCTTGTAGATTTTGTATCAGCTCCTACAGAACTTTGCTCAGAACGAGGCAGCTGCGCAGACGTTTTATCAGACATTTTACCTCGAAATCCTGCAACATGTTTTGTCTGTCGTGGCAGATACCTCACACACTGCAGGTAATACCAATACGAAAGAGCAAAACATGTATTGATCTTTCGTGTACGTGACTAGGTCTCACGATGCACGCCACAATTTTGGCTTACATGTTTAGCATCGTCGAAATGGGCAAAGTAGCCGTGCCTTTGGCTCCTAATCCTGCAGCCATGCCTGCAGTCCCGCCTGATGCAGTAATTGGTGTGGGCGGACCCATTGCTGCTGCTAATGTAGTTTACGTGCAGCAGTACGTCGCGCAGCTCTTGCACACTGCCTTTGAACATTTAACGCAACACCAACTCCAAGTGATGGTAGAAGGCTTGTTCCATTTGGACCAGGACATCCCGGCCTTCAGGGAGCATTTGAGAGATTTCTTGGTCCAAATTAGGGTAAACATTTTTTTCATTAACTGCTTTCCGTACCGAACTTTCTCGAACAATGAGTTCATAAAGAAATCTCGATTTTGAAACGAAATATATATATATATTTTTCCTTTCAGGACTACACGGGAGAGGACGACAGTGACTTGTTTTTGGAGGAACGAGAAACAGCCTTGAAACAAGCTCAATCTGAAAAACGAAAGATTCAAATGTCCGTACCAGGTATTTTGAACCCACATGAGGTCGCAGAAGATATGCAAGACTAAAAAAAGGAAAAGCCAAGTCCCGCCCTGTTACGCACCTCTTGCCCGTCTTTTCTGCGTTGTGTCATCATCCTCCTCCATATAGCCCCCACTTTGGAAACTAGCGACATTTTTGCTTTTAAATTCCCCATGCTTCATTTTTCCAGTTACGGTGAAGACAAATGAAAAATCACCAAGTCCCGTCCCTTTACTGCGATGACTTGAGCAGGTCAATTGAAGACCAAGAGAAACTTTCACAAATTGATGTCTATTTATATTGACTATTGTGAAAGGAACAGAAAAGGAAGAGAAATGACCTGCATATTGGTGAAAAGAATCGTCGCGAAGAAAAGGTTTACGATCAACAGATCACAATCACGTGTTTCCTATTGTTTAGCTAGAAGCGAGTTTTATCTCGATATTTTCAAACCTCGTGGCTGGTGTGAATGTTTTATTGCTGACAATGTTGAATTCGTAGGAGAGGGTCGGGAACGAACACGAGTATACAAACGAGATAGCCCTCGTTTTTTGCCCGGATACAACTGTTTATTCGCAAAAGTCAGTAGGTGAATCCAAGATATGTGCCCATGTAGTTTCTTTTTTGTCCCGAAGAACATGTGCTTTGGAGAAAGGTGATGTGAGGAAGGGAGCTCCAGGCTTGCTATATCCTCTGTGAGGAGTCGAGGGAGCCTGGGACAAAATGCGGGGGGTGTTGGGTGTCCTCAAACCAAGTTGGCATTTCGTTGTTTTTATGTTCTATTTTTTGTCTACCCTTTCATTGTGGCGCTCATGAGACGTTAAGTTCGATTTGGAGCATGCCAACGATGGAATCCAAATTTTCTGTAACATGGCTTAGCGTATAGAAAATTTCACCCTGAAACGTGAGAACACCAATGCAGATAATTCGTTTGTTCCGTCGTGGTTAATTTTTGGCAAGCCAGTGATGGAATATTGAACAATACATTTGCGTCATTCATCTTGCAGTCACTGTCCACTTTATTTTGAATATTTACTTAGGTTTAGTAAGATTCATGGTCTCCCCCTGTTTGGGTAAGTGCCGACCGTACTTTAAGGCTAACTTCCGAGAAACGCGTGAATTCGTCTTCCCCCTGAAACGAATACTGAAGGCAACGCTAAGTTGTCAGTGTGAATTCGATATAGGTCGGGGATAATTGAATCGGCTGCTCAATAGATGGTGTTTGCGTTACGTCAAAGTTTGAGTTCCTGCCAAGTAAAATGAGCACAGCTGAATTTGCACGAGGTTGTTTGGATGTCGACTATTTTAGATGATCACAGGTTGTACTCATAATTAAGAATTAGTAAAATAAGTGTTCATAATGCTAAATACACGGCATTTGCGTGAGCGCAGCCTCACACCATCTTTTCCTCGGAACTTTTCGTAACTGGCAGCAAGGCTCCTCGATTTCGGAACTCGCATTGTTGCCCTGTGCATTGAGGTAAGGATAAAATTTAATACCCAATGCCATTAGAAGGTTTTTGAAGCACTGTACGCAAGTCGTTTTTTTAAGTGTTGTTCAATACGTTAAGCTGAATGAATTTTAGGAAACTAGCAAATGAAGCAGCCGACCTCCGTGACTTCCAAATAAGAAATGGAAAGTCATGGACCTCGTTTACACAAAGAGTCTTAGAACTGTGATTCCGCGTAGGTCACATGATCGTGCGTTACTGAGAACTAGAGGGGACGTTCAAATTTTGGCTACCATTTTCATTTATTTGAAAGAATGGTCTTAGAAGTGAGGTAAAAAAAAACTCTCATAATAAATACCCAAATATGTTAACAAGACTACCTCGTAAAAGTACCTTCTACAGTCATCGCAAATTTGCTTTATTGCAACGTTTTCTCGAACCTCTTCCAAATCGACTCTTTGAAAATGTGATCCAAATTTCGACACCTGGAAAAGAGTTAGACGTATTCATTCTGCAAACGAATTATAAAAGGAAAGTGTTAAATTTAAAATATTTCTTTAAGTAATACTTTGATTTACTTACTGACAGGGGTTATAATTTTAAGTCAGAAGCGGAAGATGTAAAACGAGCTTGCAATAGGACGCACGGGTGCCAGGCGCCACTGCGACAGCATTGGACTACGTGAGACGTTGCCTAGCAGAAATTTAACGAATAATTAGTTTTTGAAAGTTTGGACTTTGGTCATAAATGTTGTTAGTGTTCGATATTAGGCCTACATTCTCACTTGTGAGAAATTTAATTCAGTCTTGTGGAAGCATTACACGCGGCAACCACACTCCTCAGTTCCTGTAAAACAACGGATGACTTGGTGATGCGGCTGTCGATCTGTCTATTTTCCCCTCAGTCGTAAACCTTTATTAGTCGTAAATCTGAATCCTTTAAATATTCTTGTTTTTAAGATATTTTTTTTACGTTCCCATAGCATAGTGATATAACACATAGCACATGACATAACATGTTAGTGTTTCGCCAGTAACGAAGACTTGTTCTAGAATTTACGTTAACCTTTGTTCACGATCTTGATATACTATGAAACGCACTCTAGGCCTACTCAGCGAAAGTAAGCATCGTTTATTCTAGAAACTTGCCCAAAAAAGTAAACGTTAAAAGTGGAAATATGTTAGTTATTGGTATGTTAATATATAGTAAAAAATTTATTCAAAATCTACATAATTTGCAAGTCATAAAATGTCAAAAGTTGTGGAAACCCACTCATGAACCTGTTTGCTCTCCTGAACGGTTAGAAATGCAGTGCACACAAATTCGCGCAGTTCTCATTACAAATACTTAGCAGGCCACCGTCGAGTTTAGCCAACAAAAACGTGCTGTCAGCCATTAAATGCAAGCGTATTATCGCAGATAGAAATTTTCAAAATGTCCAGAGTTTAAAACCAACGCTTTTAACAGCTGTGTATTTATCTCACCATATTACTTAGCTTATGAAACACTTCGTTCACTCGTAATTTATGCTAATGAATAAACTTTGTTTCTGTTTTGTTTCGAGTGCCGTTAATAAGGTTGTGTGTCTCTTGTAAATGTAATTTAACACACTTGCTTAATATTTTGGTAAACAAGATGTGCAAACACGCTCTGAACACATAAGCATGAAACGGTTTCGTTTCTAGCATAGTAGTTTTTCGTGGCTCGCGTCTCTTTCCGCACCAGAAATAAATCCAACATTCCGTAATGTATCAGAAAATGCTAGCGCACCGGAACGTAATAGCGTCAACTACGCATTATACTATGCAAAGTTTAGTGATCAGTAACGGCCTAATCAAGCTCAATAAGAAACATTCAGACACGCATTCTTCTGTAAAATGCTGCCTTTACTTTTAGCTTAAGCCTGTACTCCGAGCGCTACGCTTAAAATTCGGCCAATGCATAGAATGAAAAGCGACACGTCTACGGGTTTAAACCGGGTATGTCATGCCCGTACCAACCAGTAAAAGTAAATCCGTAATCCCATGTTTGAACCGTAAGATAATCCTGTCACAAAAGGAGCTAACCAGCCCCTATCCAAATCTCCCTGCTATAGCCATTTTTTAACCTAATCGAGAGTATCACAATCAGACATTCACAAAGACAGCTTCTCTTTTTTTACAATATAGGCGTTACATGTTGAATGGTTGAGTTTGTTCGAGGACCTACCTGAAAATGGCTGTTTGTGATACTCACGTTAGCGTTTGTGTCTGGCCAAGAAACATGGTTATGTTCCGTATTATCTGGTGCGGGTGGTCCGGCTCAACGATGACCAGTGACGAGTCTATATAGGCCCAAGTGATAAACCTCATCATTGAGAACCAACCAAGCGTTAAAGGGGCCTAAGCTGCCGACAATTCTGGAATAGATACACCGTAAGGCTGTATGGATAGCTGGGAAGGCTGTTGGCAGCGGGTCAGAGACGAAAGGGAAAATGTTCGCGTGTGGTCACACAACACGCGACCAACACGGTTCGACATTGGTAAGCAAATATAATAGATCAAGGAATTTCCAATGTTTTCAAACATTTTAGAGTCATTTATTGGCCCCCCCAAACAACCGTCGCGTTCTGCTGAATAGCTCAGGTTCACTCCATGGCAAAATACCAAAAGCTTATGGTTTAAGCATGAATAAGTAACCTTTATCTAGAAAAGCAAGAATTTTAATCAATCACTTCACTTACTCACCCGCCTTTTTCCTTCCTCTTTCTCAGCCTCCTTCGACGCATTGAAGATGAACGCTTCTGATTTGTTCAAAATAATGAAAGGGTTTAGTTTCGCTATTATAGCTCCCTCGTTTTTGCTCGTTTTCTTAATCCTATGAGCATAAAGAGTGTCAAGTGAGGCCAAGTCGGGCCGAAAATAGTCGGGTCATGGCCCAGCGCTCACACAAGCTACTTAAGCCGTTCTGCACGCCTACTAAATTGGTGATACTGGGTATGCGCACTGCCGAAAGATGGATTGCTCGGGGTAGTATCTTTGTACGCAAACCTAAGTTGAATTGGAGACTGTGTGTACATGGATTTGCGAATTACTGTGACAAAAGCGTATGGAACAGCGCACTCAAAGGGACACGGCATTTGAGAACTTTGCAAGTGGCTCATACCCCGAAACCCTGCTGGCTTTTGCTTACATGACTTAATGCGTGGAATGCCCTCAACGAACTTTTCGGACTGAAAGCACACACTGGGAGGTAGTCTCGTAAGTCTCTTTTATAAAATTTCTTCTGTGTTCTTTTTGCAAACCTAAAACGATTTTTTAAAGAACGAAGTAATTTTTCTTTTCTTCTTAGTTTGCTTCCTTCTTTTTACAGAAAACATTTTGAAGCATAGTTCCAAAGAAGGCAGCGCAACTTTTTGTTATGCGTGCTGTTTTTTCGGTCTTATGCAAAATCATTGTTGACATTGGCTTCGAGGCCAGACAGATGCAGTTTAAAGCCATTTTGAGAGGGGCGCTAGTAAATGGAGCATTCTAGCGATGCATGGTTCACTTGCCTGTCAATCTGAGCTAAAGTGGAAACGTTTACGCATTAAACCTCTCGTTCCACGCACGACGCTGTATAGGAAACCAAGTCGTGACATTTTAGGAGCTAACTACATGGGAAGTTACAAGCCGGAATGAATGGAAATTTTATAAGCAACCAAAAAGGGGCGTCCTATAGTGGTCCTCCCCGTTCGTTGTCCATTGTTGGCCTTTTGATAAGCTGAAAACTCACCCCCTTTAAGCTGATGCATGCCCTGAATCCACTAAGATCATCGTTTTAATCCAGATCAGCTGGAAGATTACAATCCCCAACCTGGGAACTGGCTATTTGAGCTATAACATAAGGAAGATCTTCTCTACATATAGTGGAAGGGATCAATTAAAATCAGGTCCAGCTTTTATATATATAGTCAGGGGAAACTTAGTCGCTTGGAAACGTTCAGCTGTCACATCGCACCCAAGTACCTAGAAGGATTCCTCTTATCAGCGCCTTTACTTTAACCTTAAAAACTTGCTGGAGTACCGCACGAATGGAGTACGTAAAAAGTGTAGCAATAGCACCCCGTCTCGAATTGTACGGCTTCCAAGAACGGGTCCGCTCCTTGATTGTTTGTCACGTAAGGTCTCTTTCACAGGTCTTCTGCACTGCAATGCGATATTGGGCTCAACTATCGTTAACCGCCTTGTTGGACAAGAAATAAAATTTCTGCCTCAATCGCCCTCATCTGTGGCTAGTAATAGCGGGGGAGCTGATGTTTGCTGATTCCACGGTTTGGGCTGTGTTTGCTCTTGAGCTAGTCTGCGAAACCTTACGCACTACTTAGGTAGGGTTTTTAATTCGGAGCAGCACGCTACGTGGAGTGTAGAGCCACCCTGTAACCCCTCCTGTTCCCAATTAATTTGATGCAAGTCATTAGCTACGTGAAGCCTATTCAGTGCTTTTAATCTTCCCGGGCGTTGGAATCAGCTTGTGTCGACCGAAGCAAAACGGGTTTGGTTGTTCGTTTGAATTCAAATCCAAAAATCCTTTTGCCAATCCTTTTAACGCAAATCTTGCGCAATTTTGTTACAAAACCCGAAAGGTCTTCGCGTTTGGTTTGTTAATTGAATAATGAGTTAGCTTTAGCTTTTGAATTAGCTACCATTTCTTGGCTTAGAGTCTTGTAATACGCTTTGTAAGGGTCTCTTTTTTAGTTACATTTGAAGGGACTGTATCGTGTTGGAAGTTTTCGTCCACATTCCTATACGGCCACCCAGGAGTGATTTGACATGTTTCGCAGGTGTCAAGATTATTGCTGACTTGTAGAGGGTTAAGTGAAGATGCTCAACCACTTGAACGACACCTGGGGAACGTGTGGCTGTATGTTCTTATGTATGGACAAAAGGGACTCTTGGCTGTCCACGACTACTTAGCCAACGTGTTAAGTCCTAACACTTGAGGATGTTAGGACAAGGGAGGAGTTTTTCCTGGCTAGATGCCGAAGACTTGCCAGCTTTACTAGAAGAAAGGGGAACCAAAAGGGTTTCTTATTTAGACATCGTATAGTTCGAGTAAGGTCCGTGACTTGTCTGTTTTGCTGGCTCAGTAATGTACTATTGCTTGTTACCTTGTTGGGACATGTTGTTTCGTTTAGATAACGCTGCACGTTTAAGGGGGGGGGGGAATAGTAGAAAACTTTAAAAGTTATAAGTAAACACTTGGGGTTATGTGTCAGGAAAATGTGTATGTATATACGATGTCGAGGCTTCAGGTAATTCGGCGAATCTCGTAATTGGCTTGGCTCTTGGGCGGACATGGAAAGGCTAAGTTCTTGCTAAGGCTTCTTGATAGAATCAAATACTTAGCTTTCTGGAGCGGAGGTCCCGCAATCTGAGCCGATTATCGGGGACTTTTTGTATACACACATCCGCGTATGTACATAACCTTATAAGCACAGGCAACTCGCTTTTTCAATCCCTAGGTCCAAGAACCCCTAAATTTAATTAACGTCTCTCACCGTGCTAAGCAACTCGGATTTTTTTCTAGGCCTGTATTGCGTCCTGCTCCAGGTATACGGGACTTCAAGAGCTGTGAAGAATGGGGGCGGCGCTTTGCCAACTCACTTACAAAGTAATAGACGAGAAAGGCGGCTTAAATCTCGGCCACATGAAGGAGTTTGACACGAAGCCTTAGTACTAAGACTCGCAACTAGCATGTGAAAAAGGTCAATGCGCGTTTGGCAAGCTTCATACGCTGTTGACGCATCGTGTACTTTTTTATCTTTCCCCTTCCTACGCGTTTTTCATTTCCTTAAATCCAAGGTGTCCGCTTAGTGGGTTCCAGGTGGAGAGATTGACACGAGTAAGTCCAGGTATAGTTTCCGAAAAAGTCTTCTTTATTTCCTTCTTTCTTGTGGCGTGTAAACCAAACTTTCGCCGCATCGTTCCTCAAAGCGGATAAGCTTAGTTGAAAACACTGAAGACTGTTTCAGAATCTGATCATAACATGTATTCCGAAGCTTGAATATATTTCATCACATTTTTTGTAATTACAGACAGACTCTTGCAACAGGAAGCAAGTTAAAGTTGGCGGGAAAGCTGCTATGTACAAGCACAAGACGAATATGTCCAGAGCAGTGTTTCAGGTCATTAAAGAACTCAGGTCATCTTGGTCTCCTCGTCTTCCGATGACGAAACGTAAGAAGGCGGCGTGTGACTGCTGGATGGTGATTTGGCAGATTGTCTGAGTTTCTCTTGTTCTTCACGACGATGTTTCCTCCATTTGGCACGGCGGTTTTTAAACCATACCTATAATCGGCGAGAGAAAAAGCAAAAGACAACATTAAAAAAGTGTCATCCGGAGAAGGAAGCTCAAGTTAATCCTCTAACATCAACCCATTATGATGCCACAAGACGGCGAAAAGTGCTTTTCCCTCTCCTACTCTCTGGCCCAGAGTTCGATTATCCTAATCCTTATATGAGAAGATGTTGACTTTGGTGCGCGGGGTTCACAGCTTAACTCAATCTGTTTCTCCTCTACTTTTCCCGCTTAACTTCCGCGGCATATATATCTTTCCCGCAGCTTAAGCTTTTCCGCGGCTGTTTAGAAAGACAACAGCCAACCACGCAACGGCTGAGATGATTCCCATGTTATCCCCTAGCCATTATCCCGTTCCATAGCTATTCAGCAATACTCCCAGCCTCTCTACACTGCACTGGATCTTTCCCCAAGTTTGTTGCATCCCTTATCACGCTTGAAAAAATCACAAAAATGCAAAGAAATAATAAAGTTTTTCCCCGCACTGTTACATCAGATATTGTGTCTGAATTTCGTCTAATCGAAACAGGAAAGTAGATTATTGTATCCGTAAAAAAAACTGCGGACTTAAATTCCCCTTCAGTATAATTGGTTTACTTTGGAAAAAAAAACTAGTTCATGCGGTGTAAAATATGTTGGACAGTTACGCCAAGCGGCTAGCCGCGAACACGGGGAGGATTCGTAGTTTCGAAACAGGAAAAAGGGAAAGATCTCAGTTGTGAATGAAACAAATGACACGGAAGAGAATACAATAAATAATAAAATAAATAGGTATACACAGAATTGATAGAAATGGAAATGATTATAAAAACTGACTTGCCTCAACGCGTTCTTCTTTCAAATCAACTTTCATGGCAAGTTGTTCCCGGAGCAAAACGTCGGGGTAATGCGTTTTGCCGAACGTTTCTTCTAGTTGTTCCAACTGTTCTTCCGTGAAGATAGTGCGGTGGCGGCGTTTTCTTTTGCTAGGGTTGACTGTTAAGTTGAGATTGTCGGAGGAAGCCGAATTGAGAGGTAATGATTGATATAACGATGACGTAGTGGAAGTGTTTGGTAAATTAGGCGTTGGTGGGTGGTGGTGCGGGAGGAAAAGTGCGGCTGCTGTTGGGTTATTGTAATACGCTACCGCTGCTGCGGAATTTGATAAGGCCATGTTAGCCAGGAACAGATCTTCACGAAGATATGAAGCGGCGGCATGATTGCTGTAGTACAATTTAGGAAAATATTCCGAAGCTAACGTGGAATAAGGATAAGAATTCGCCGAAGGAACCGCTGTTAAGGGGAAGCTCATGGATACAGGAACCGAAGGTGATGTAGGCACTGTTTTGCTAACGATATGTGCATTAGATTCAGATTTAGGAGGACTGGGTGCTAATAGGCTTTCGATGGTAAATTTGGTACTGCTTTTCGTGAATGGTGAGCTTTCTGAAGGAGTTGAACTGAAAGTGTCTGACCGGGAACTCGTAGTCGGTTCTTTTGGTAACATTTTGAGAATACCACTCTTGGGTGCTTTCTTTTTGTATTTTGAGGGGGAAGAGTTGTTCACGTTAAAATAGTACGGTGGCGTACTCACTGATCTGAACATGTTGTGCATGTCCATAACGGCCAATTAATCCTTTAACTTTGGCAAACGTTAAAAAACGGTCCGTTGATAGTTTGTATAACACACTAGTTGAACTAGAACGATCTTTATCTGTCAAGAATTCACGACAAGTCTCACGAGCAATATGCCGTTCCTCAGCCGTGGCATGGGACCTTTAAATCTGCCCTGTCACTCGGATTGTAAACCATGCGCTGTCATTGGTCAGGAGGGAAGCTGGGCGGTTAGGTTTCGCGCTAGCATCCCGTTCAGTTGAGGTACACTCCGCCTCCTTGACAAGCACATTCGTTGAAGTGTTCTTGTTTCAAATACTCTTCAGGTACGTGTGTGTATCCTGGCGTGGTCCATGCTCGATTTTCATCACACTCCTGATGTTGGAAGTTGCGTACAGTAAACGAGATAACTGCATATGAAAGAAGTTCTTACGCAGTTTTTTTCCGGTTCGATTTTGTGTGGTCTTGGGTTTTGTAAGGATTTGAAGAGTTAGATTAGACGTTAGTTAGATATTCACAAAATGTTTCCCTTTCTGATTGGTATGTAAAAAATTAACCGCAACATCATTGATACCACGACAGGAAACCTCAAGTTTTGACGAATTTCCTCTAACGAAACCCAGTGCTAATTAATGCTACGGGTTCGTCAAGTGTTTGCTTGATTTTTATACAAAATGATAACATTTTAATGCAATAAAAAAGACTTTCCTTGTACATAAAAAGGAACCGACCTTTAAGATTACTAGAAATGGTCGTGGGAAGTCTGGGGACCTAAAAGGTCCCAAGACAATTCCAACACCTTTTGACAAGCGTCAAGCTAATGCAGGTGTAGAATTTATATGGAAGTTTGTACTGTCCTGGGATTCTGGGTTGGAAGATATCGTGGTAGGATGCTGTGGTTTAGGGCAAGATGATCCCGAAAATCTTCTCTCTGTGAAGCTTAGTGTTTTTTTTTTTTTTAAAAAAAAAATATTGCACGTGCCTCAAACTTTTGTCTTTTATTCCAGGCCCGGCACTTAACTCGCACACCTGCGTTTGCCTGATCGACATGAAGGTGTCGACAGCAGAAAACGCCCTGGTGCTTTTGCTACCGTTTTAACTAATGGATTGCTGGGTAGTCTTGTTAGTCGTGCTACCACAAAACAACTTTGCCCATCGTAAAACACTCAGTCCAAATCCTTTGCCCAGGTAAATCCTTGCCCAAGAGGCTTGAAGAAAAATTGATGACCTTTTAATGAGACTATCGCCACCAATCTTTGCTATTTGGTGCCTAAGGGGAAATTGTTTTGATATCCGATGGGTTAATTGGCTTTGAAGCAAAGAAAAACTGTCGAAACGGAGACCACACCGGGTCCGAGATTGCTCTTTTGTATCAGGCTTATGAATTGGGGGGTAGGGGGATGAAGATGTCAGTTGGTGTTGGCATTCTTTTAGCTTTCCTTATCTTCCGAATTCTTAAGCTCAATTGTTCCCGAGCTGTCGATAGTCCTTCAGTCAAACCTCGACATGTCGGAGCGTATAGGCAGGACCCTGCGTCTGTGTTGCTTGAGTCAGAACGTCAAGTGTTGGACGCGTTCCCCTGCCCGTTGAACTTGAGTAGGGCAATATAGCAATCATAGGAAGCCTTCGTGGGCATGGCAGCGTGTTCAGACTCAAGTTCTTTTCCTTAGTCATTATAGCTGGCTATACTTAGTTCCCAGAAAAAGACCCAAAAGTCGAGTCCGTTTTTAGGATAATGATATTGAACCAGGGCGTTAAAGCCCAAGTCAATGTTAGGTTAAGGGCTGACCTCTCTCACGTGTTCTCGACTAAAGCGCACAGCCCATGGAAGCGGACCTAGCACGGCCAGCAGAATTTTCCTCATTCTACCTTCAGGTGAGACCTGATCTGACTAGCAACTCCTCCCCATTTGTACGGGGCAAGTTGTCGAGGAAATAAAAAGAAAAAAAAAACTTGAATAAGCCGCACAGACATTGCAACCTTGGTCTTAGGAGTGAATTAGTGAATTAGAACTGATGTACTAAGTGATTTTGCGCAAATTATATTTGCCCCGACGGTATTTTGGGAATATTGTCGAGATGGAGAGTTGGACTCAGGTTTTATTGCCCCTGATTCTGAAAACTCCTAATTGTTTCAATAGCATCAGCATTTTACGACTGAGTTTTCCTGAAATTACCTGATTCATTAAACACGTCTGATTGATTTTTTTAACAATCCAAACTGTCTGCCACGTTCCGACATCGGTTGACGAAATGAGAGTACTAACATTGTTTCAAATTACTTTGGCAGTCAAGGATTTAGTATGAAAAAATTAAATTTGTTTGCGTGTTAGGCTATTGTGTTAAAAACATTCTATTAACTTCCATTAAGCTACTATTTTTAACTTCTTTATTAACTTTTATTAAAAGAAAAGATCGTAGAACTCTCTGATGCGCTAATCGTCGTGAAGTAATATTCTTTATTTCACGAGCGATGTATTAACGTAAATTTATATTTAAATAAGAAAGCGATTATGAGTATCTTTCCGCATTTATTTATTTTGCTAAAAAATGTCTGTGATTTTTCAAATCTTTATTCTTTTCTAACTTTTTCAACTTTTCTTTCCTTCACATTTGTCACCGTTTTCCCCAGTCTGCTACTGCTGTCAAAATCTAAGTAGGAAGACATGGGGAAATTATGACACAGGCCAATGCGAAGTTGCAAGCGAGAAACTACAGATATCGGGGCTTTGTAAAAAAAGTGGTAGAGCAAATCAAATGTGTTAGTAATTAATAAAATATACAAATTTGATTCCTTTAAAGAAAGAATAAAAAATAAATTAAAACATCTTGTGTAGGTAGAGAGCTTATTTTGGTGTGTTTTTATGCAAAGTCGGTTGAGCGATCTCATTGTTACGATTAATGTCAGTCCCGTAGCCAGGATTTCGGTTCGGGGGGAGGGGGGGTATAAATATGCAATTTTATTGGACACTTCGATTTTGCCTATTTCCCCATTACAAAATCAAATCATCTTCGGATTTTTTAAAGTTATTTTATATGGAACAAGATTGAAGAGCAGAACTTTATAAAGGAAAATACGTTTTTGACACAATTGAAGTTAGACAGTAAAAAAATTATTGAACCTACATCTACACGTTCTTTCTATTATCGTACTTTTATTCCGGTACATCACAATAACCAAACTGTTAATTTTTAAACCAATATACAATACTAGAATAATTAACATCTACAGCCTATATTTTACTAAATTATTGTAATTCGTATGATTAACTTTGATAAATAAAGTTATAATAAGAGTCTGATAAAATATTTCCCTTTTGAAGAACCGTTGCTAATCTAGGATGTCCCATTTCTCACCTATTATAGATCTTGACACAGAGCACCTTGTTTGTGGATATTATTGTGTATAACTGTTAACGACTAGCAAAGTAACAAATCGTTGGTGTCCAAGGATTTCTTGTTTGAAATAGCAAATAGAACTGATCTGCTAAGTGTTTTTGACCTATATTCATTTGCCCTGGGGCTAGACAAGTAGTCAAAATTGACATACACGCGTGTGCGTCCAATTGGTCATCCTTATTCGTGTTAGGGAGAATGGGTTACTGCGAGGTGTGAAAGGGTTGCATTGTTCGCTTGCGCTTGGCTTGTTGTATGTTTAGACATCCAAGCGTTTCTCTGAGCACTTAACTCTCGCACAGCTGTGCCTTCATGAGGTCCGTACTTAGGGAAATGGAGGGATGAATAGCGATGGGTTTGCACATTTCGCCTGCGTGTGTCATTGACACACAGGCATATTATGTTATAATGATCCATATTAGGCCAACGCTCAACGTGTGAAACACGACAGTCTGACACCCGCTTTCCATACCTTTACCTACGCATATCAAGTGTCTAAATAAAGACTCATTAGTGTTACGACGCGTCACACCATTATATGAAAAGGTTTGTATTGATACAAGGACTTGCGCGCGCGGGTCTTACAGTCACAATTTGCAATGGCGCAGCGCTCTAAGGCACTAAAAATGGACTTTTTCTTTTTTTGGCTTGCTTTTTCCTCTCCAAGCTCGAGATTCTACCCTTATTGCCAGAGGCCTCCGTAGAGACTGTTTGCGTAATGCAACGGTTCGGTTAATGGGTACAATAGAAAACACCACGTTATTAATCCTACGACATAGGATACTGCAATAACCGTCCTGTTTGGCTCTGGACGGCGAAAAACATCCGCGAAATCGGGGAAGCCCATGTGATTACAAAAGGCGTGAGCAATAAAAGGCGCCAGAAAATTACCTAACAGTAACACAAAATACGTTTTAGTAATTTTTTAGAAACTTCTTTAAATATACCTGTTCGCAAAAATAAAAATGCAGAGTAGGCACCAAAAATCGTTGTGTATGTCATTTGGAAACCTATCAGAAAAGACATTTAGCGTGTTTATGTCTTATTAATATAGTAGCTTACAAGAAACTATTAAGGCAGTATTCAGTGCCATGCCGGAACGGATTCTGTCCCGAATATGATGGAAATGGGCTACGCCGAAGAACAGCGGACAAATGAAGATGCTTTTCATTGGTGAAAAACACGGCAGTAGAATAGGTAGCATACAAGCTCGGAAGGTAAATTCCTCAGAAAGAGGCGCGACTATTTGGTTACGAATCCAAACCCAGTTCTGTAGGTTTTGCAACCAGTGTGATGGCTCTGAAAAAAATAGGACTGCTATTAGCAAAACAAAGAGAACATACAGGCATACTAGAACAATTACCAGTTGCTGTTCGCCACGTGCCATCTAAATATATTACGAACAGAGGTCCCATAAATAAAATTGCTGTTAACAGCAATGGAAGAACTAACGCTGCGAGACATCCAGAATCTTTTAAACCTAACCAGGTGAATAGACTTCCCTAAATAATTTCAGGTTTACTTAATGATTACAACTTTTAAGTTTATACCTTCTTATACCAAGCTTCATCGGCAGTGAAGTAGAAAAAGACGGGCGAAATGAAAAGCATAACGAAGGCACTGAAGAACCTCCTTTTAATAGTTGCAGGGTGATCTCTGTTAAATAAAAAAAAATTAGGTTTTACACCATTTTTTACTTTCACACCTTTCATGGGTATTTTTCCAGACGTAAAGACTAGACACGTATGTTACAGAAAGCAATAGGCAAGTTAAAATGCTCTTAAAACAGGATACAAAATGCTCCATGTTTACAAACAGTCAAGACCGGCACGTGAAATTTCGGGTATTAAAAAATAGGCAGGAAGATTACCCATAGGTGGCGACACATCCTACATAAAGAAATTATATCGCGGTTATCCGAATTTAAATTCATCTTGTGCTTCTATTATCCATTCGTTCTCCGATCCGTGAGTCGAAGTTGTAAAGAATAACAGAATCAACTTTCTACATTAATAACTCATCAGTGAATTTTATTAGTTTTATTGCTTATTTTATACGATATTTTTAAATTTATTTTCTGGTTTTGAAAAGCTTATTCGTGATTTCTGATTATCCAAACCAGACAATATTCACCACAGCTGATTTGGGTGTTGAAGAATTTGCATACGTGGACCCGCCTCTGCTTCTGGAGGCGGTATTCCAGCAATTCGATCTCCAGTTACCCGTCAAAATAATGCATATTTTCTGACCAGTTGAAAAAAATTAAGTTTGTATTGTTTAGTTTGTACTCCGTGAAACTTGTCGGTCATGTGGTCATTTTTCAGTCGTGATCCTTCAAAAGATTTTGCTTTTGAAGTAGGCGAACCTGTTGTAGGTTTTGAGGATGAATCGTTTTGGAAAATCCACAAAGGGAAGAAAAAGGTTTGATTTCTCTTTCTAAAATTTCAAATTTGATTATTTATGTATTCTTTCCATGTGTAGGGTTCATCGGATGAGGTGACTATTTTCTTATTCGACGTAAAGCAGGGTGGCAGTACCCAATTGGAGCTGGCCAGGAGTGCTGTCAAAAGATTGAAGACTTTGAGGCATCCAAATGTTCTCACTTACATTGAGAGCTTGGAGGTAAAATATTGCTTTTATTATTGTGTTATGCTTTTCTATGTTTATATTATTTGCTGTATAGACTGATAAGGCCATTTATTTGGTTACTGAGCTCGTGGAACCTCTTCGTAAACATTTAGACGAATTACCGCAAGAAACGGAAGTCCAGAAACAGCAGAAAGACTTATTTATCGCATGGGGATTATTTCAAGTTACGGTAAGCTCGGTTATTGCGAGAGAAAACATTCTGATTTTGAATAAAATTTAATCCTGTCGATTTTCGTTTCAGAGAGGATTAAGCTTTTTGAATAACGACGGGAATCTGCAGCACTTTAATATAAACCAATATAGTGTCTTCGTCAACAGCGCAGGCGAGTGGAAATTAGCTGGTCTCGAGTATGCGGTTAGTCATCCTTGCTCTTCTCTGCCAACGAAAATCTTGCCAGTTCTGGAACGATATGATCCGCCTGAAAAACATGATCCTTCCAAACTTCGTTCGTCAACTAAATGGTAATTTCCATGTTCTAAAATTTATCCTTCACATGAAAGGTTAGATATATCGAAGAATGATTTAGGTCTGTAGATATGTGGGGCTTAGGCTGCCTGATATGGGAAATATTCAATGGACCATTAAAAAACCCAAGTTTGCTTAAGAGTCCTGGCAATGTATGTCTTTTTGGATTAAACAAGGTTTTATATAGTAATTTTTCTGCAGATTTCAAAGCAGTTAGTACCCATATATTGCGAGTTGGTCGGTGCGAATCCCCAATCGCGTCCAAATCCGCGCGACGTGGTTGCAAGGTGTAGAAAGCCTGGTGGTTACTTTCATAATGACTTGGTGGATTGTTTGTTATTCTTGGAAGAAATTCAGATTAAGGAGGCTACTGAGAAAACAAAGTTCTTCGCATCCTTGACAAGTTATCTGGATAGCTTCCCGTCCAGTTTATCAAAACACAAGATTTTGCCACAGCTGATCCACGCCTTCGATTACGGTGAAGCAGGGTCTGCTGTGCTTACTCCTCTTTTCAAAGTATGATCACATATTATCAAACAGCATCTTTAGTATTGCCGTGGTCAGTGTCCTTCGTTCTTCTAATTTGTTTACTTTTGTTTTTGCATTTACAGTTGGGGAATTTATTAACAGAGGAAGAATACCAGACACGTATCGTTCCTTGCGTAGTGAAACTGTTTTCCTCACCTGATCGAGCTACCCGAGCTCGTTTGTTACAGCAGCTAGAACATTTCGCTGGCCATTTGCAGCCTGCGACAATAAATAATCAAATTTTCCCACATATCATTAACGGCTTTATGGATACTAATCCTACCATTCGGGAGCAAACTGTCAAAGTACGTCAAAAAAATTTATTACAAGCTTTTTAGGTCTTAAATCGTTCTCTTTTCCAGTCTATCCTGTATTTGGCACCGAAACTCAATTACAATAACCTCAATTTGGAGGTTCTCAAACATTTTGCTCGTCTGCAAGCAAAAGACGACCAAGTAAGTTTATAACAATATAAATGTTATTAAAAAAATATAGAAAAAAAAATTTTTTCGTTCTAGGGAGGAATCAGAACAAACACTACGGTTTGCCTGGGAAAAGTTGCTTCCTATTTACACCCGCAGACGAGACAAAAAATCCTTGTATCCGCTTTTACGAGAGCGTTGCGAGATCCTTTTCCTCCTGCCAAAATCGCCGGTCTTTTAGCTTTAGCAGCCACGCAATGCTATTACCCCTTGGTGGAAGTGGCACAGCGTGTGTTACCTGCCGTATGCCCATTAGCAGCCGATCCTGAACGCGAAGTTCGCGATCAAGCATTCAAAGTCATCAAAGGGTTCTTAAGCAAATTAGAGAAAGTGTCGGAAGATCCTAGTTTGAAGGAAGCGATGGGTAAAAAAACGCCATACAAAGCCATAAAAATTTTTTTTACTTATAAGTCTTGTTCCAGAGGCGGAAATTCAGTCCCATTCATCGCAAGTGGCAGATATTGCCAGCACTTGGGCAGGATGGGCCGTATCGGCCGTAACGTCGAAATTTTATAAGTCCCAGTCTTCGCAAAGTAAAGAAAACCCTACCGGCAACGCAGCAAATGTTCTAAGTGCTTCGGCCAGTCTGCCCTCGTCAAGTGCGTCATATTAAGAGCGTTAAATAACCTTTTTGTGTAATCGTTTTTATTTTTTATTATTTTCCGTATCTTTGGTAGTCAGTTAATTTTGTTATATACTATACTTCTTGTATTTTTTTATATTTGAAATTTTTATGGATGTCATGTGGGTACTTGTCATTAAGTTGTTCAAGTCATTTAAGTGGTTCATTGTCATTATTTATTGTTTTTGTGACATTTTAAATTTGAATTAATTTATTTTTATTTTGAATTTAATTAACTTTTGGTATTTTATTTATTGAATTTAACTGATTGAGTAATTTTGTTCTAATGTTTATTTTTCATGAAATTTTCACTTTCTTTTACATTCGTCAGTGCCGGGTGCGAAACCTGCAACAGCGGCGGAGACTCTTAACAAACCTAAGCCTATTCTATCGCAGAACAACTGGGATACCGAAGGTTGGCAAGATGTATCGCCACAGAAATCAGTAAGCTTGCCTATTACAAACGTCAGTGACTCCAATGAAGGATGGGACGTGGATGAGGAAAATTGGGCACCTCTTGAAGCCAGTCAGGAGACGGTATTGTGTACTTTCATTTTCAAACGAAAGTATTAAATACTGGTATGTTTTAGAACGCGGGATCAAGTAAGTCTGAGAAATTGGAAGCAAGGAGCAATAACGGAAACACAGATTGGATGGCCGATTTCGCACCTGTCCAGGACAAGTCCCTGAAGCCAGTTAGCAGTTATAATTGGGGAGACAGTTTAGATCCTTTTGAAGCTACTAGCAAAGTACGGATAGTATAATTTTTTTATAAGCTTATTCAATATTTTTGTCTTATTTAGCCTACAAATCGGGGTAATGTTGCTAAAAAGGAGGAATCATGGGATGGTTGGACGGACAATTGGAATGAGGAGCCAGTGATAGGTAATATGAAATATTGTGAGCTAGAATACAAACTTACGGCATGCTTGGCAAGTAGAAGACAAAGATGAAGCAAAGCGGAAACGAGAGGAGAAGCGTTTGCAACGGCAGAAGGAACTTGAAGCGAAACGTTCCGCACGTCAAGGAACGGCATTGAAATTGGGCGCTAAGAAAGTGATGGACTGAGCTGGAGAATCTGTTCAGATATACATTCACAAAAATGCTTTATATTTGACCGTTTTTTGTTTTCATTGGGGTGTGCTTTTTTAATGCAAAATACAACAAAATAGTTGCAAATATGGGTTTTTCTTTTCGCACTGGACCGTGTATACATAATTTTCGAATGTATTGCTACGTTATCAGAATCTTTGATCGGCTTATTTATTTGCGTTCAACGAACAGACAGACCGAATACCGAAACGGCACGTGGCGAGTTTATTTGCTTAAGGTTCCATTCTGGTTTACCAGTGTTATTTTGCTAGTAGCGAGTCAGAGTTTGATTTTTGCTTAAAGTAAAGCTTCGCTAGCTATTTTCTGCTTGGGGAGAGGATAACAGACAAGATTTCTCTTTTATTTCTGATAAAGGAGAGGAAACAAGAGCAGAGTTAACATCTTTACGGTGCTACCTTGCATAACGCAAACCTTGCAAAAGTTTCGTAGTAAGACTCCTTCAAAGTTATGACATCCTTAACCCTTTTTCTCCCTGCAATGTTTTTACGACCGAATTGGTCTTAACAGTAAACAGGTTTAACGAATTACCTTAATGTTGCTTAAGTCTACGCTCGTTAAAGCAAAACTCTTCCCGAAACGGGTTCTGGACCCTTTTTATTACCGTCCCGAAAACGCGTCGACATGCCAACCTTAGTGTGAGTTTACCTTTCGTTTCTAACCTCTCCTTTCCGTTCAGACTCCCTAAGTTTGTCTATTTGTGTAAACTTTTTTCTCGGATTCCATATTTAGATCTCACACCGGCCGTTACGTTTTTACATCTCCTTCCTTCCTTTTTTTCTTCCTTCGAAAAATGACAGACAATAAACAGAAGTCGCATCGCATTCTGCGTCGCGCAAAGCCGTAGTTTCACCCCCTGATTTCTAAAAGGTTTGGTTTTTGGGGCAAAGGAAGAGATTAGTGTTACGTTGTCTATCTAGCCATCTATCTATCAGGACATCCGCAGCTGCCCGTGTAGCATGCAAAGCAGCTGGGGCTTCTTCCTTGATGGGTCCTCCTCCTCAATTCTTGGGTCTCGTCTCAAGAAACGATATTCAAAAGCCCGACAAAACCAAGTGTACTCTACGCTACATACAAATAGGACCAGAAGGACCCCAATCCTAGAAAGCTTTTGTTAGGGCATTGAAAAAAGAGGGGTCTGGGCCGGTTTTTGTCCCATGTAGCCAAGAGGTCGTTCGGACTTGGAAAAAGAAAATTCGAGTTATGGGGGGATTTTATTCTTTGAATTTCTCTTTTGTGCAAAAACGTCCACTGCCCACGAACTCAAAACCTGATCCGAGTTCTTGCGAGCCATAGGTGGGGACTACCGAGGGTTTCTGATCGTTTGTGTGGGTAATGATGAGCCCGTTGGCCATTTTCTTGAATCCCACAGGCTGCATCCCAAACCTGAGCCAAACTGCGCGCCATCATTACGGCGTTAGGACGCACGGCGTCGCCTGCTACCGCGTTGTCACGCTTTACGCATTGGTGCGAGGGGGCTCTAGGTTGTTATTTACCGAAACGTGGGTGCTTTCCGAGTGGTGGATAGGGGCAAAAATTGTGAGTGCGAACGTTTGACCGAACGTTTTTTTTTTTACCCTATGAGTTTCTCACTTTGTGAATTCACAACACTGAAATCCGTTCCGTATAAAACAGTGCAACGAATTAAGTCATTTTTCTGTTGGTGAAGTTCCAAGTTTTCGACAATTGTGGATAAGATTTCCTCCCGCGGCAGTCAAGAGGGTGAGTAATGCAGGGTGTTATCGTTGTACCCGAAACCAAGGGTAACCTTCTCTTTGTCTATTTTTGCACCGAAAATCCGATGAGCATGCGTGTAAAACGGAACGATTCGTTTGTTTCACAACGGTTTATTGCCCAACGTTCGTCAAGTGTGATTTTTCGCTTGTTATGTGGCAAACCTGCCTGTCCTTCGATGAAGTAGACGATTTTGCCTTGTTTCAGTTTCCCCTATACCGGAAATTGTCTTGACCCACAATATAGTTCCTGTCTGTTCTGCCTCTTTGAATGTTAGTTTTGTAAATGTTTAAAGAATGCGCGGATCTAATCAGTGTTTGACGTCATGCGTTATCTCACGCCGTAATTACCTTTTCGGGGCTCATTCAGATCATTACTTCAACAAACGCAGCACCTTGTAATGCTAAAAAACGGGGGTATTGTTAAAAAAAGATGACCTTTTGTTCCAATTGTAAAAGAGAAGAATGGGCAGACTTGTTCAAGGTATAAAAGAATAATGGGCATTTGCGTGAAGAAGTCCATTGGTTAGCTTTTTTTCTTGAAGGTAAAAAATGGCATTAAAATTACCAGGTGTCATGCTAAGGGGGGCTTCCCGTTTTCAAAGATGGTTATTATAATTAATGCACCGTGAAGTATTTCGTAATCTCCCTTGAATACAATATCACAGAAGGAAACAAACTGACCACAGCATGAAAATTTCTGCCCTCGACCCAGTGGTTACAATTTTTTTTCAGGAAAGTCAGGTAATCATTCTCACACTCTTATTTTCTCAGTCTGTCGATGGTGGTACAGACGAATACATAGATCACGTTAAAATATACGTGTTTGTTTGGCTGTTTATTTGTTTTTATTATATATTTTTTATATTTTACTTAGTTTTGACATGCTGGAATGACTGGGAGGCTTTACTATATTGAATTAACATGTTGAGTTTGGGCATAGCACTTTCTTTCTATTTTTTTTTTCGCTTTTTGTCATGCATGACAAGTCCCACCCCTCTTTTTATCTCGACACACGCTAGCATGAATGATAATCACCCTATTACACGCCTGGTTATGAAAAAAACGCAACTAAAGTGAGAACAGGGGTTAACAAAATAAAAGCATAACGTCTGCCAGCTAAAAAGGGTGCTGCGATCGAATGATATCAACATGATATGCTTAAAAAAGGAGAGGGTTGGTTTTATTGGGAGACATACATACTTATCAAAGCCTGTGGACCTTTACTTTATAAAATCACTTCTTTATCGTCTCCCTCTCCACCGTTTTCACCCCTCTTAGAAGCTTGCCTCTCATTTTTTATGTGTGCTATAAAATCTCGGATCACGCACCTCGGTTTAGCTTTTTTGACCCCTTCAACTTATCGCCTCTGATACCACATAGTTAACGACCTGACTTATTGAATCCTTGATATTCAAGGTTAATTGTAATAGAAAGAATTTGTTTAGTTTTAAACATTTTTTTTAGCTTTTAGTTTTAGCAGATTCAAGACTGGCAGGCAATTTACTCAATGAAAGTGACATAAATTGAGCTCTTACCTTACTTTTAGTATCTTCCTGTTAGATTGCGAAACTAATGTTGAATTACCCATCAAATCTGTATTTATACCGATTGTAGAGCATAAAAAGAGACGGTTAATTAATAGGATAAGGAACAATTGCGTCTATAAAACCAACGACGATAAGAAATCACTGTTAATAGAACTTTTGAACAGCAGAGTAGATCACATAATTCGAAAAGTCACGTGAATTGTTGATCGTAAAAGAAAAAAAAAAATCGTATACAGCTTCTTCTTGCGTGTCTTCGCTGTGTGCGCAGCCCTGAGACGCGTTTCATCACCTTGAGTAGTCTCGGCGGATTCCTCTTCAATATGTGCACTATATTTGTGAAAAAGCCCTCTTAACCGGGTTAGTTTAAATAGGCCACGCTTTATTTATTTGTTAGCCGTAAATTCGTTTTCTTGTATAGGTAGCAAATTGCAAATTCGAGGCAAGAATACAGTCCATAAAATTGCAAGACAGAGCCTTTAACACTTCGGAGCAAAGGTAGTATTTACAAAACATGCCGTAGTTTTAAAACGAGCTGGTTTTAGAATCAAGGTAGTGTACTAGTATTTTTATTGAATAAAAGTAAACATCATTCACATACAAAACATATTACATATTTTTAAATATTGTTCACAGTACGTAGTTGCTGTTTGATACGCTGTTTCGGACAACCCGACTTGTGGCTTATCGGAAACAAGTCCATTCCGAATAAGAGGGCTTCCACTGTAATAGGAAAGTCTATTTTTCCATTAGAAAGCGCGGTTTGACATACTATTAAGTAGATCGTGGGTAGAAAACTTGTGACTTTAGCAAGAAAAGTTGGAATGCTAGTTATTAGTATTGGCAAACAGCTATAGGCTGAAGTTGCTCTGAAAATTATATAGCATTACCCTACAAATGATATGGATCTGTCGTGAAAATGCTCTAGTTGATTCCCAATTTCGAATGCTTAGCAAGAGGAATCTTTTCCTGCGCCACAAAATTACCATGAAATAAAAGCAAAACAAGGCGAAGTAATTTCTGGTCTTTCCTTCTCGAAAACAGAAATATCGGTTTCCAAATTTTCAAGCTATATTGGAACATTTCGAAATTGAATTACGTATTTCAAAAGACGTTTAAGTTTTTCCGATATCCTCGTCTTAAATATTCCTAATATCCCATTTCACTAACAAAAGACCCACCCAGGAAAACTATCCCAGACTTTGCCATATATCGAAGGTCAGATTTGGAAAGTGCGAAAATAGTGCGAAAAATTGAAATATCCAATCAGTTAGTTACTTACTCGGTAAACACAATCCGCCTACTAAGCTTCGTTCGTTCGTATTTTTTCGTATTTAAATAAGATTTATTCAATTACATTCTCCGTGCCTACAGAAAAATTTTTCACAAAAGTGTATTCTGCCAATGTTTACGTGTTCTATATACAATCAAATGTTTGGCACAGACAAGCTTCGCCGTAATCAATTCAACGTGGTATTCTGTCTTTTATTTTTTATTTGTTTATTTTTACGGTAATGCAAATACCGAACAGCGAAGTTGCGAAGTTTATTATGAATAGTGTAGCGAAAATAACCTTTTTATTCCGTGTTAATGTTACGTACCTTCATTTTCTAGGCATCCAACAATGATGTTACCCACATGTTTCGTAGCAAAAGATTAACACCACATGTTCGACTTCATTATAATGCTACATTGTTTTTCGTGTTGAGTGTGTTTGAACTTTTACATTTTAGGATAAGGCGGTTTCGATCTCCTGTACTCCTTTTGGTTAAACAAATTTGTATAGCTATTAGCGTGCATTTCCGTGCATGCAAAACATGGGCTTAGTGGTCACACAAACGTGCCTCATCCATCAGTTTCTTCCGACGTTTTCACGCTACCCCCAGTCGTTCCAACTACACGTTTGTGGTTGTACTATACTGACGGGGACCAAGGCTTTTGTATGTACTCACTTTCTAAAAGGTAGAAGCCTTTAACAAGTCACGCGATGAACTTTACTTTGGCCTCAGCGGCAATCGCTTCAATTATGCAAATGACTAGACCGACAAGTTTGGGACCTTTAACGCACTAGAAGCTCTTTAAATACAAGACCTGGTTTGTGGTTGTTTTACAAAACGAAAATGGTTGTAAAGCAAAGCAAGGCGGATTTAACTCATGAACGGCAAGGAAGGGAGGAAAAAAGACGCTGCGATGATTTGAATACTGAACAGGGGTGAAAGAAGAGGGAGGGTGTAAAGCATCCAAGGGCTAAGGCTGGAAGTGTTTTTCTGCATAGCACGGGTTAGAAAATTTTCCGCCATTGGACCATCCTGGACGGACCAATGAGAAGGCTTGAAATCGCGGCGTCGTGAGCGTCGTCAAATATGCGGCACGACCCCGTGACGCTTTGTGCATAGCAAATGTGGAGAATAAAAGAGAGGACGCCAACTTGTTTCCCCTCCCTCCCTCCCTTATTCTCCCTCCCTATAAAGCGTAGTCCTAAGCTTTTTGATGCCCGGCATCTCCTTGTCCATGTCGAGAACTTTTTTTATGAACTTGCCCGAGAAAAGGAATAAGAAATTGAATGCCGCTTGCGAAGCAGGGAGAACTATCTCTTGCCAATCGCCCGTTAGTTTGTCCCACTTGGCTATGCAATTTCCCAAAGATAAAAGAAAAACGGATTCTTTATTCCAAGGAGGCTGCGCTATACCAGGCCCGCTTTCTGGTTGTGGACCATGAATAAGCGATGTGCTGCAGTAGCACCGAGACTCAAATAGCAACGTATTCCCCTCCTACCATTCCTTATGGCAAGCGAATTTCTAGGAAATGGATAAGAAACTCCGGAAATGAGATGAAAACCTAACTCGAAAAGATTGTGGAATTCCCCCAGGCGCCTCTTTTAAGCTCGCCATATCCAGTTTTGGGCGCGACACGACAAGCTGTAAACATAAGTATAAATTAAACTCAGTGAAATGCTTGAAAGCATGTTTATCCTTATTATATGAATATATTCCCCACAGGCTTGGTAACTTCTTGTTAGAAGAATGAAATTTCTTGAGACAACTTTGCGCCCATTGAAGCTGCTCAGCCCTGCTTGCTGGAAGCTCTGCTTATCATGCAGAGTCATGCATGAACAGTTTCGGCGTTTAATGTCACGGATCCCGGATGCGCAATCCATTCTTACGATGTTCTTGCATGGAGAATGAGACTGATCTTCGGGGCCCAAAAGCTGCTAGTGGAGACTTTGCGGGCCCTATGACAAAAGCTTTGACGACACAAGACTCAAAAGAGTACCCAAAACCTGGATTTTTACCTGGCATTATTAGATCCCCCCTTTTTCTACCAAAGTTGTAGGGACCTAAGAGTTTTAATGAGTGGAAAACTGTAGGTCCGGAAAAAGTCATTGGCGAGGCGACGAAAATCGTATTAAAATGACCTCCTTTAAAGCGAACCTTTCGCTCTGCATTTAGACATTGTACCCATATGAAACGTTTAGCAGATCCTTTTTGTCAACGCAGAACTGTAGGGTGTTCTGAAAATTGGTGTTACTGAAGCTAGCATTTTTCGAGGTATCTCGCCTTTCCGCCAAAACAGGGAAATTGGGCTGTCGAAAACCACTAGCAACCAATTTATGCTGATTAGGAAGTTCTGTTAGTGCGGTTTTGGGTGGTGGATGATGGGGGAAATGGAGAGATGTGAATGTGAGAGGTTTTTGTGGCTAAAGTCGAAAATTGTGGTTTGATTCAATTGTGTTTAGCGTTCAGAGCAACAGCAAGGTGCGAACACCGGATGTAATTTGGGGAGATAGAGGGGACACGAAGTGTTTCTCCAGTTTTCTTCTTGTTTTCGAAGTCTGACGGGAGTTTCAAGTCTTGCGTACAATTGCAAGCTTTTATTTCGGGACCCTGTGGGCAATGTGGTCGTACGTAGGACCAAATTAAGGTCCTGATTCTAATTTTGGGGAAAGAGAAAGGAAAAGAGGACTGAGCAAGCACAAGGGCCACCCAGGACTCCCTTTGGCTTGCAAAAGGAACGAAAAAACGGAAAATCGGGAAAAGGAACCGATCAATACTTCGTCTCCGGCTATTCCCTTGGTCAGTACCAAGGGTCATCGATTGTAATGGGCAGAATGAAATCAAATAGATTTTCTTTTTTATTTTATGGGAAGATTTGGTGTTTTCCTTCCGTCATCTGTTTTGGACATGCTTGCCAATATGTCAGCGTCGGGATTAAAGATATATATGATACGCTGATTGCGGTGGAGGTTATGAGGATATTTGTGAGCCAAAATTCTCAAGCCTTTTCTTATTTTTATTTTCTTAGATGCCTGCGAAACCTCGTTCCGGCGTGTAATAGATGAATTGCGGATATTAAGAAGACCACGTTGCTGAGACGCCCGCCAATTGAAAGGTAACTTCCAGGTCGTTTGTTATCTTATGAATCACGAGGAAAATAGGCTAAGGCTCTTCACTGTAATTAGGCAGATACCATCAAGTAAAATGCGAGCTGCTGAAACCAATAACAGTGTCTTTGGCCATTTTCTGTACAAAAGGTTTAATTTTGACAGCAACGAATTTCTTTGTGGCAGGCCCCTTGTCTCGCTCGGAAATGCTTTAACAATTATTATAATGTTTGAATAGAGTTATAAAGAGCTACAAATGTTAGTTAAGGTCCAGGTTGTATTCAAATATTTTTCTGGTTATCACTGCTACGTAAGTTTTTAGTTTTTCTACGAGGTGTTCGAATGTGCCGCTTAAATGAGATCTCTTGAAAGCCCCAAGCGGTAGCGCTGTGGGTCTTTTCGCATTGGAGTTAATCAAAATGGCCGGTAGGAAAAAAAGCTTGGCGCGAATTTTACTGCAGTTTACGTGGAAATAAAAGCTGAAGTCCAGTATATTACTTATGCGAACTAGTTTAGCAGTCTAAATGCTTTGTGTTTGTGGGACTGTGCTTCACAGTTTGGGGATTTTAATTGATTAAACAATGAAGTGAGGTAAGCGTTCATTTTCCTAAAAAGTGCCTAAAAATAAGAGGATATCAGAAAGTGAGGTAGATTTTCGTTAACTAATGCAGTAGTAATATGTAGGTACGTGTTTTGTGTATTTGTTGTTAAAGTTTTTGATAGAATTCCAATTAACAATAATTAATCTTTGGTTCTTTTGTTTCAGGTAAGGAAAATCCCCTATGTTAAGCAATCTGACAATTGGAAGTTTATGAAAGATGCTAGTAGTTGGTTTGGTCTGTTTGTTAACAAATGAGGAGGCAGAATTATGTGCATCAATTAAGGTAATTATGATATGCATTTATAGCTTAAACGACTAATGATCGTTTCTTCTTTTTTATAGATGAAATCTCAACCTGTTGGATTGGCTAAAAGATCAAGTTGCTAACATAGGCTACTTGTGGGTTGTTTTCGTAACCCGATCTGACCCATATGAACCACAGGGGAATGTTTTTTTCAAACATTTTTTTAGGCAAGGGGTTGCGTTACCGTTTGGCTCCTGAATAGAAGGGGTTGAAAAGACCATTGGGGTCTTGGCTTTTGGGGGTTTGCGTATGACAGGGGTGCACCTTCCAATGTGTAAGAGGGGAAAGGATTGTTGTAATTTTTTGTATCACATTTTTTTTAGTGATAGGTGCTTTGAGAAGCAATGAGCTTTTTTTTCGATCACAAGTAGGCTATAGGCCGTTAAGCCTTTGTAGCCTCATAATACGCTCCATTGAAAATTCAGTGCACAGTATAGCACTTTATTGCACTGCGCAAGGCACAGACACATGCAAAGCATTGCGTTAGCACCCCTTTTTTGTCCAATGAGAGCTCGGCGTACGCCGCCTTTTTAGCATATTTCAATGCCTCTGCGTGGCCCACTTTTTCCAATAGTTGGGGCGAAAACAACCTTATTTAACGGTAATTTAAAGGCAAGTAAATCAGTTGTAATGGTACTAATTAGAGCTTCTGTTGCACTAACGAATCCGCACATGAAAATGTTAATGTAAGCTGGCAGAAGTAAAAAGAAGAGGTGCCAAATCCTATCAGAGTTCACCAACGTTGGTGAGTTAACAGAAATTGCTGGCAATTCGATGTTTCAGAAAATTTTACACATGGATTACGTGCTCGTGCATCCAGTTCTCTTGATCTCCTGAATCAATCTCTTATCTTTCAGAATATGTCTTTTCAGCGATAGTCTCGAAAGAATTGTACTGTTTATTGAACGCGAAGGAGTTTAGATGTACCATATTTTCCTATTAATAGGTGACATTAAAGTTAAACGAAACATTATTTTGTTATAAAAAAAACAAGGGCCAAAGAAAAACAAAGTTCCTTTTTTTATGTCAAGCTTCTTGACAATTCTGTCAAGCTTTATATCATATTCGGATTTTTATTACATTATATTAAATACTTACTTCCGTTTGATAAAGGAAAAGCTTATTTTGCTCTGATTTGTCGTTCGAAAATCTGTCACGAAGATATTTTAGATATTTGAATTTGTCCCCAGATTATTTGTCATATAAACCGTTGAACAGTTCTTGTCGGAGTAAATATAAATAGAAGAAAACAAGGATAAGCATAAGCAGAGGAAAAATGGCACTGTGATTAATTATAGTTGTAACAAGAGTATGCTCACTTTCAAGTTATATTATTATTTTAGTCGGATTATGTATTACCTCTTCAAGGTACTCGTGTAGTCAGGGACAAAACATTTTGTTCCATTTTTTAAAACTTATATGGTGTGATATATGTAATGATGTATATAAAAAATAACTAAGTATAAAGAAAAAGTTGAAGAATGTAACTAATATGATACATGTAATGAATTTCCGAAAACATACTAGTATCAGATGTGTCAACTAGGACTAGTGACGTATCATTATTTGCGCCGTGAATTTAATAAAACATCTAGAATGGAAAGAGTTTGAGGCAGTGATAAAAAACAGTCAACGCATTTGCCGGTCAATGGCACATTGTCACGAGTTAAAACCTCGAGATTTGTGCTAATAAATCGATGATTATTCGTCAGAAATTATCCTGTGAGGCATGATCTTGATTTGGTTGCAATCCTACTTTTACTGGAACTTGCACCTTTAGGACGAAACAGTATGCATTATTCACTCTGGGACAAACCTTAAAACGTCTAAGTAACGGATAAAAAGATGAAAGATGTCCCTAAAAGCTTAGTAATTCATATCCTCGAGTCCTATAGGTTAAGCTTATCTTGCGGGTTGATCAGTTATTGATACAAGGAATTCAACTTTTTTGAAGTTGTGTCGCCATCCTGGCCACGCGCGTAATCACTAATTCTGAAATAACGTTAGAATTTCAACCAAAAGTACTTAGTGCTTTTGGGTTATTAAAGCTCGGCTTTCTGGACACCATTAGTTGGGGTTTTGGGTGTTCTTCGTTCTCCCAACAAAGACGCTCGTATTTCTCCTTCTTGGTGTAGGCCTGTGTACAGTTTGCATTAGAAATGACGTTTGCAGACTGATAGATGAGTAAGGATGGTATACTTTCTGAAACCCAATGAAAGTTCCGTGTATTGTTCTCGATTGCACGGTTCCACGCCGTGGGTATAGCCAAGTTAAGCTAAGGACTTAGGGCTTCTTGTTATCAAGCCCATTATTTCTAAATATGCTTGTACAAAATCTGCCTTAGGTTGGGGTTGCCTCCCTCCTCATGGTTTTCTTTTTCGCTAGAGATGGTGGAAAGGAGAAAGAGCTCTTGGGGTTGTTAAATTCTGCTTTATCTCTAGTACGGCAATACGTGGGGCCTACTTTGGCTGTTTAATTAATGAGTATCAGGTCAGGCACGAGTGGCGTCTTACGTTCCAAATTCGGATGCGTTAAGGAGAATCCAAGCGTCGTCCCTTTTACACACCCTCCACATTTGACTCCCTCTGCGTTAAGTTTTACTTCAGCCACCATTCTTATGACGTCCTCGGTGCTCATTATATGCTTGGCATATTCGAGCAGGCGAGTCGCGGCGTCCGTATCTCTTTCCTAACCTCTTCCCCAAGTCCGTCTTGCTCGGGTGGAGGGTAATAGCCTCGTATTCCGTCCTAGGAGAAGATCGTCATAAGGGGGACGAGTTATGCACCCGGCTTCTCTTGCGTCCCGATTAGCGTCAGCGAGGATGAGGGTTGACGTAGGGTAATTGCGTGCACAGATGACCAAACACACGAGTGAAAAACGACAAAGTCCTGAGATTTGCTCGTATTCTTCGTCTTACCGCTTCCACCCAAGTCCACCCTGTTCGTTCCCAATGCCGGAAATCAACCAAAAGAAAAAAAAAAGGAAAGGGAAGAAAAAAAGTGAGCGATGTCTTTGTTAGGAGTCGGTAGCGTAAAAGGCTAGAAACGGTACATTCAGTACTAGGCATATTCCGATTCTATATAGATTGGGTGGTCGGCCGTAAAAGTTACCGAGGGTTGAGTAGGATGCTGGATGCGCGTCCTCGAACATGGGGATAACTACTTACTCGAATACGGAGAGCAATTGGGTAGTGAGGGAGGGTGAGATTGGTCTGTCACAGGAAAAAATTGAATATTGCTTATGGAAATTGCGTGGAAATTTTTGGCATGCTAGATAAGGAGGGGAAAAGAAAATGCTCAAGTTTGAATCCAAAATGCACTGTTTATAGGACTGTCAAGCCAATGGCCCATTGCTTCGGGCTTATCTGACGCTACCAAACCCGAAAGGTCGCCTATCCCCGTCCCGCAATTGAATATGGGACTTTATTTAGTCCCCCCCCCATACTTTCGCATTTGGCTTCCGGTCTGGCTCGTATGGAGACAAACTACTGGTTGTTGGGTAGAAAATGGCTTGTTGTGGCGTAAAGTTATGCATTTGGGGCGGTTAACCATTTTTGAAGCTTAAGTTGGCGGTAATTGGGTTTCTAAATGCATTTACTCCTATTTTATGCTATGTCGTTGTAATTCCAGCTGAAAGGTGAATCATAGTGGAGTTGTCATGCCGGAATTATTTGATGAATCTAAAGTTGTGACAAGTAAGAAAAATTAAGGAGAAAATGTAAATTGTCTGAACGTTGAAGAAAAACGAATCTTTGTTCGTACCTTGGTAAGGTGTGGTCTATTAAATATAAAACTTAAGGACGCCCATTTTGGACAACAGCAGTCTCCACTTAATTGAATAGCGGTTACTTGAATACTTCGCACAATTGAATGAAAAGTTGACAGTCCCGTTTAAGTCTATTTAATTCAGTTCAACTGCGTATTCTTTTAACACTGTCTAATTGAACACTGTCCGGTCCCTAGCCTATTCAAATAAGCGGATTTTTCTCTATTTAAATTGCGAAGTATTCGCAATTGCTTCGCGAGTCCAGTTTTTGTATTCTTTGACAAGACATTACAGAGAAACCGTTTAACTCACTAAACCTACCGCCTCTTTCGGCTAAGGCGTATTTTTGTAAATACACTATGTAGGCTTAGTCGTTTTTTAATGTAAAATTAATTTTATTATATGATAAATTAGTTTTCGTTTAAGTGTTTCCAATTATTGTCGGTTCGTAGTTTTGTTTGGTTATATAATGCGGGCAAAATTCGTAAGTCGTGCTAAAAGAGGTATTGGAATTGGTTTGGAACTTATGGCGCTGGTTAAGAGAGGGCTTGTTTAGTTAGTTCTCGTATATTTGTGTTGTGTAGCCTAATTCTACAGCTCATGCGTTTGAAGTTTCGAAGGATTGAGATGGACCTAGCCGGGGCCTCTGGACTCATTTTTCAAACTGTCTCAGTATGGAATAACTGACTTTGACATGGTCGTCCGTTCTTACTAGCGTAAACGCCCAATGAAATTATACCCAACGAGCGTATTCCCTTGTTGAATTTTCAGGCAAGGCGGGTTTTTGGCTCCCAGTAGAATGCAAAATTATCCCCATTTCCCCGAGTTTTACGTGACTGGGTTTGGGAACGTTTGTATACTTTTATGTGCACACACCTCAGCATTTTTTTTTTTTTTGTCTCCCTCGCTTGCTTTTGTCTTCTCAGGCTGTTCAACCCTCTTCAAATGTATGACAGAAATGGGGGAAAATAAGGTCCCAAAGTCGAGCAAGCTTGGACTATCTCAGTCAATCAAATCCGGACAGCTTTAGGAATGTTAAATGATTGATTCCGACGTGACTAGCTTGAAGAAACTTGAGAAAAAAAATAGTTCCTGTTTGACAGGAGGCGAAATTTTGAGTAAAAGACAAGGTAAGGGATTTGGGACTTCGTTTTGCAGTAATAGTAGTGAAAGTTACAGCAAACTAAAACAGGTTTGCCACTCAGTCGGTGTCGGAGATAGATTGATGTGTAGGAAGGTTAACAAAATTGATGAAAATTTTAGCAATAGGAATTGCCTCAAAGAAATTAATACTATGGTTTGCAATTAGGTAATAGAGACTTATTATAATAGAGACTATTTGTTTGATTGGTGTTCAAAAGACTCTTCATGACTTGACTGACATGTTCAACACGAAATGTTCAACCCTTATATAGTACAAAGAGATTAGGAGGGATTACAAATTTTATGCAAAACAATTAATACTAATAAACGAAAATGACTGAAACGATTCACATCACCATTATGGGAAAATCTCATATGAGTAAATGCTTCACAATCAGCGTATAACCCCTCGCTCTTCATGTTTTCTGAAACGATTAAAAAAAAGGATTTCTATAATCGAGGTTGATAAACTCGGAGTTCCACTTAAAGTTTCTCATTTACAGTTGCATTGTAGAGGGCAAGAGGTTTCGTGTTTGACGGTGAAGATGTGTAGGTGGTTGAAGAAATAAGGGGCGTGCCAGTACGAATAGTTCGGAAGGCTATATAGTGAGAGGTAGAGACTTGAGTCGTGAGAAAAGTGATAACGAGAGCTTTCGGAGGGTGCGATAGCAACCTTCTTTTGAAGTAGAAATAAAGAGAACACAACGGGCCGCGCCGTCGCTGGCTGGCATTTACCATACATGCGACACAAGGCATTGGAAATTTGAGAGACGCAAGGTGGACAAGGATAAGGATGCTGTAAGATCCAAGTTCTGTTGAAGAGCCAAAGGACGCTAGGGAGTCAAAAAAAGCTTTACACTCTCTTGGAGTTTCGGATCGATACAGCGAGTGTTTGGACTGCTTGATCGAGTTGTGGCTTTTTTCCTTTTAACACTTATTGGAGGGAACTTGTTTTAGACAAGAAAAAGGTTACCTCCTACTTTTGCCTTTTCACACTTCAGGGGCTTCAACTTGGCCGCGTGGTCTGTTTGCGTACAATGTGAGTATGTGTGCTTTCAATGGACGAGATCTCCCCCCCACCCCCACCCCCCCGACCACAATCGCACACGCAGACAAACAAACTCGGTCAGGTTGAAGTTTACAGTCGACTTTTCTTCTCTTTCACCCTCACACTTTGAGTCCCCTTTAGGTATGGGGATTGGAGATCTGGTTCTAGTTTTCGTCCGGGAATTGAAATTGCATTAACTCCTCCCTCTTTGCACACCCACACCCCCTAGAAGTCACGTGAAGTTCGAATTGAGTCAGCGGTACTTAACCCTCGCCCGCCAACATAATTTGTCCAATGCTAGTGAATGAAAAGTCGGCCGCTAAGGGTAAAAAAAAAAGAAGCGGGGGAAGGGCGCCAAAGGAGTAAACCTAAGGGGAAAAAAGGGGGCAAATTTTTTGGTGCCCACACAGCTTGGGGCCTAGGGAAAAAAGTACGTTGTCGTATGTCAATATTGACGATCGTAAATGAGCTTATCATAAGTCAGTTAAAAAAGTAGAACGGAAACAACCCAAGGGATGAATCGAACTACGGCAAAGCGTATTGCCTGCTGCCCAGGAGCCAAGCGTGCATTAAAACGTGCATTTGCACAGTTGCGCATAGATGCGCATGTATGCGCAGTAAATTAAATACAGTAAAGCGTTGACAGTAAACGGTAAACAGTTTAGTAAACGGTAGTTAGAGGTTAAAAAAGATTAATGTAAAAATCCAGTTAACTGTTATTTATTTGTTTTTATTTATTTTTATTTATTTCTATTTATTTGTATGCAATTAAGTCTGCAGGACGAATGTTATCGTTAAAGACGGTCGTCGGGAAGTCACAGGATTAAATTGCAATACGCATAATATATAGAATTGGATGAATTTCTCTAAGGTTATGTAGGAAAACCTTTTTAAAACAATTTTCCTATGACTATCGTGGAAGCCATAACGTCTTTGCTGGCATTTGTACCCTCCGGTGATTACAGAAAATAATAGCTATATTAGATCTTCATACGTGGGTATCTTACATCATAATAAATTGCCTGTGCCTATTTAGATGCAGTGTACGAAATTTTAGGATACGAGTGAAAGGGTGCCTTTGGATTTGTCACAAGCTTTGAATATTGTTAACCATACAGAAAATGTGAAATAGGGCCATTGTTAGTAATCGAATATGTGTAAACTCATTTAAGTAAATCGTGCTTAACACCTCTTATTATGAGTGAGCATAAAATTCTGTATTTATGAAGCATTTATGTAGGCTTTTATTGGTTTTTGCCAAAGGGATAAATAAACTAGTGCTTCTGCAATTTCCCGGTTACACTAGCCTTGTTTACTCATGCCAACAATGAATTTGTTGCCTTTTGTCCCTCTGTTGTTGAGTTAAGGCAACAAAGAATTTCGTTGCCGTACAGAAATTAAAAGGATGGGATGCGAAAGAGATTGTATCTCACACATTTCTAACATTTGGTACTATTTTCAAAAATAAATTGCAACAAAAGTACGAGACTATCGCCTGAAAGAAAGCACTAGGACTTCGATTAATCCGCAGTAAACTTGCCATCCATATAGACTTGTTCAAGTCTCATGCTGGTTTCCGTCATGAACGTAAATAAATGCAGAAAATGTCTCAGATCCACTCGATACCCAGAAGCAACGTTAAAACTCATTCTGATGTTACTGACTGTTTGGCCAATACACATGTAGAATACGCAATTTTTGTTTCTATTTACTACCAGTGATTGATGTTTATATCGTTATTTTATTTTTTTCCAAGTAATCAACTTCTCGTTTATTCTGTACAGAAATCTAATTCTATAAACTGTTTTAAAAGTTTTTTTTAGTGTAAACTGAAAATATACTCATGCATCGTACAAAATATTAATATGTGTTGCAAATAATAACAATAGAGGAATAATGATTCTAAAAGAAGTCACCTTCAGTGAGATAGTTATTTTGTCAATATTTTATCCATGACGAAATAGAAATGCACCACTATTCTCAGAATATAGAATTTAATTCGATCAGGCTAAAAGTCTTGGGGGATGTTAAATAGATTTGTGGGAGTGTCGAATAGTAGAGTGTATCTCCTGGCGTTATGATAGGCTACAGTTTTCTCCGCCCTGCGGTTTGCCTTCCTCTTAATGCGTCTTCGCGTACGAGAAAGCATGTGAGGCAGGCTAGTTAGAGTAAGTGAGCAATTAGATGAAAATCGAACATAGCCTTTTATAGCATAAAGAATAGACGGGAGTCGGTATAAACATTATGGAAAGCGAGACGAGGAAAAAATTGCACAAACGACGCCCACGATCTGTCCGATAGACAGAAACGAGGTTACGACGTCGGACGCCAGTCAGCCGAAGCAATCAGGCAGGCCACCTTTCAAATTTATTTTATCCCAGGGCGTATTATGTACGTACGTGGATGCAATGGGATGAATGTCGGGCGCCGAAGCTGGACGGGCCAGCATACACATTGTTAGATATTGATTAGGGAAACTTTATATGATAGTATTATTACGGATTTTTTCTTTTTTTTTTCCCCTGCGAGAGTAGAGACTTTCAGGTCCGTCCTCATGACGTTTTCACTACAGTGGCAGCCAGTTTTTTTTTATACTATAGTTTATCAGGACCAAGCCATGCAGACTTGATGTCCTTTTTCCCCCTTTCGACTTTTTCGGACTTGGAATTAAAGGTACATGGGGTGTGGTGTGGGTTGACGTCGTAGAATCACCAAACACAACCACCACAAGCTTCAATTCCGCCCCCTTTCCCTTGTTAAAAAGATCCCGGTGAGTGTCCATAAGGCTGTTCCACACACAAGATCCAGTGTGCTGTTTGCGTGGCCGCTTATCGACATTGAACATGCATTGTTTTATTGGGCTACTGATTATTGAACAAGTTAAGGACACAATAGTTACGGTAATGTGGATGGCTATGACACGGCTATCGGAAAGGTGTATAGCATTTGTTGGAACAGAAATACAAATAACTTATTTAGGAACACGATCTATTTTATCGCCCCAATAAACGCGTGCGACGAGAAAAGATTTTGGACGAATTTTGTCTTTACTGTACCTTCAGTTCTTGGTTAACTTGTGAAAATTAAAAGCTTTTTTTTAAATTTAGAATGAGTTTGATTTCCAAATTTCAGCTTTCAAGCTTGTTCTGCTTTTGTTCCTCGTGGATAAATTTTCTGCTGTGCCAGTTTAAAGTGTGTCCCAATTAAACGGATCCGCGCAACAAGAGTCTGGGGACGCGTCTAGTGAACTTGTCCAGTTTGCATGGCTTGTTCATTCAGTTTGTTAGTTTGAGGGTAGTAACCATTGAGAGGGTGGCTTGGGGGTGGTTTAATGATTTGTTTGATTTGAAATGGTGAATTCAAAGAAGCGGAAACTTGATCCGTACCACAGGAGCACCAACTTTGGGCTCTGGAGGATCATTAGATAAAAAAAGGGAAAGGGAGGCTTAAGCTGTTTGAAAAAGGGGTTTTAGAACGGCTCAAAGAGTCGGCACGTGGCCGCTTTAAAAGGAGTTTGCATTTCAATAGGCGCTTCACGCAAAAGGGGTTAAATTGAAAAAAGGGGGCAAAAAAGCATGGCAATAAGAACGTGTAAGGCCATGAAGCCACTTTTCAAAGACGCGGCATAGGAAGTTTACAAATCAGTTTCAATAGACTCACGTGTCGTTTCTTCGAACTCTTTTCGTTTTTTCTTTCTTTCGTTTGTTCTTTTCATCATTACAGTATTTTATTTTTGTAAATGGAAAAGCTTGAAGTCGTTTGCTTTTTAAGCGTGGCTTGCAGAGCTACGCTAATGTATTTCCTTTTCTATTTTTGTTCCTTTCCTTTCAGAAAAGCCAAATCCCTTTTTACAGTGTGAAGATATTGTAAGGCGAACAAGCTAATTCTTTGTTATCTTAATAACCTCAGCATACCCGTCTTGGCCGTTGTGCTACTGAGCGTGTAGTTGGGTCTTCTTTCGTGACTAGATCCCCTTTTCTTTAATTACAACACCGCTGGGATGTTCAGATCCCGGATATATGTGTATGTGCTTTGGAAATCACGCATGAACGCGAATTAAACCCGGGTTCGATGTTTCGGGTCTCCCTGTCATTTGTTTCTTGGAACGTAAACGCTGTGAGGCCAAACGCAAGTCAAGAAAAGTTTCTAATAAATGAGAAATACTTTCGTATTAGAGTTTCCGGTTAGCTCTGTAGCCACTGCGTTTTTGTTTTGGAAAGTTTTTCATTCAAGCCCGGAAACAAAAGGTTCGGAAGCTACAGTAGCGTAAAAGGATCACAGAACCAGACACACGATGCTCATTACCTAACGAAGCTACTGAAGCGCAGTCTGTCTTCTCTTGAATGTTAGATAAGAACCCCGCGCGTCAACCTCGGAATTTTCGTTTTTCCTTTCTTCATGAAAAACGGCTGTAAATTTTTCTTTTTGTACTCGTAGTTGTCTTTTTTTTTCTTTAGAACCTTCACACAATGTGTCTCTTTAGCCAGAGCTGTGAGCGTGTAAGGCTCGGAACTGTACACAGTACACAAAATAAGGACAAGAATCCTTAAGTTGAAGCTTTGGCACGACTTGCTTGACTTGGATCTTTCGGACTCGTTCGTACTAAATTGGATGCATCCTCTTCTTACTTTTTATTGTAGCCTTTTAGCTCCCCCACGTTTTTCTTATTTTTAAGAAGATCAAAAAGGTTCCCAAGCCGTATTACATGTCTCTTGTGACGATTTTTTGAAATAGGCCTTTCCCGAGATCAGTTATTTTTTCTGTCTCTCGTTGAGTGCAAGGGTATTCCATGTCAGGAAATCGTTAAGGGACATCTCCACAATTCGGTGTGAAGATTTCCTCCAGCTAGCCGTGAGCACTTAAACACTGCCTCCGTGATGCCAAATACACAGCAGTGGCGGTCGTTGGAGAGAAAGCCATTTATTACGAATCAACTGTGTATTATATTGTAATAGTGTCACTTTTACGGGTATTTTGAGGGAAGGGAAAAATGATGTTTCTTGCATAAGCTTTCTTTGTAATGCGTCCCTGCAGTTAACGGCTGGACACAAAGCTTCTCAGAGAACGAGGAAGGAACTTACCGAACGAGAGATATTTGACGCGCCTTAACTTTCATATTAACGGTAGAAAGGCGGGCACATTAATCACATGGACAGGTGTCTATAGGAAAAAGGCAGAGAATGCCGTTTTGATCCCGAAAACCCTGGTGATCTCAGTCAGAATATATAGATACCTCATGGCTTTTGAGAAATTCCGTGCCTTGAGAAGCGTAACCCCCCTTCAATCCACCCCACACAAAACTTAGCCATTTGTCAGGTGCCATCTTTTACCTAAGTGAAGCATCCTTGTGAGAGATGTGGTCCGGCCTCGTTTTTCTTTCACTTTTTCTCACTGTATACATCGCTTCGGGTAACTGGTGGGTATAATACAGTAGGAGACAATTCTTAAGACGTAGTAGGTGACATCGAATGATAAATGTCTGTTCCTCGTGTATATAAGTATAATTAGGTAAGAGTTTCACGGGTAGGAAACCGTGTCAGGTTCGGTTTGAACTTCTCAGCTATAATGCCGTAAGAACGCAACAATGAAACTGCAGTAAGCGTAAGTACCTGCCGACAGAGGGCGCGCAGATTCGCATTCGGCTGTCACAATTTGCAGACAGTGCAATCATGTACGAGTGCTTACCAGTGATTTGTTATTTTTTGAGCAGAGACCCAACAATGTAAACGGGAAGAAACAAGGATAAATTCGATATTCAAGAAAGAACGTCTCTGTTTTGAATTAAATCGCTTAGTGATGCTAATACAGTATTTATAATGAGACCAGAAGTATCAAGCCATGATGGAGGTGGCTCACAGTGCCTGTAATTTTCTACAGGAGTCAACGCTCGACATTTAAGAAAAATATAAACACTGTTTTCCAATTAGAATTGAATGTTTCTTAGAATAGCCTTCTGAATAAAAATGATAATGTAAGCAAAGCCTGTCAGTTTTGCGCCGAGTAATTACACTTTATTAACGTTGCATGCACGTTATTCCGGCTCCGATCTCCCAAATACGCGTATTCTTTTTCAAGCATATTATCGTCAAACATTAACCCTAGGCAACATATACATGTTAAATAAGGTCGTGTTTCTCCGGGGAAGAAAAAAAACTGGGGTATAGGCGAAGTTCTTTACATCAATGCATTATTGACATAAGTCGGAGCCTGTCCACTACAGCCGACAGTTCGTTGTATTCCTTAAAACGACATTTTACTGTGTTATTAAACAGTGGTCAGTTTTGAACATTGAGAACATCGAATACGCTGAACGATTGAGGCATTTTCCGGGGAGTTTCAATATAGCGAGATTTCTCTTTGGGACAGTTTTACTCGTATAGCTGAGAAAAGCGGGAAAGTTTTCCGAAGAGAAATTGGACAGTCTGTATCATTGATGAAGAGGGGTTGACTTGGCAACTACAGCAAAGTCTACGTTCCGTATTAAGTTGAAAATGGCTGTTAGGAAAGGAACGGAGAGGGGAGTAGGTACTGGTCAAAAGGAATTATAACTTTGGGTATCATGTTGTCTCGGACACCTTGTTTGATGGTCCAGCAGCTTAATGACAAGAAAAGCGGGAGGCTTGCTAATGGGGCGACTGAGGGCTGAACTCAGTTGTCCCCAAGTTTTATGCACGTAAGCTCGCATCCCGTGGAGACGAAAAGTTCTGTGACTCCGAGGTCCATGTTTCTTTTGTATGTGAGTCGTACGGCTTTACTAACTAACTAACCGAGAAAAAGGAGACCGGCAAAGAATCGAAGGACTTAATAGAAAAAGGTGGAAGAGTAGAAAAGAGACCCAATGTCCACTAATTAACATAGATGAGCTTTATAGGACATTAGAGCTTTCAAGGATCTCAGGGAGCATATAGGAAACAGGAGCAGAAGGGAGGGAGGTGACACGGGGGGGGGGGATGTGGATCAAGGATAATGGGACGTGCTGCTGCTGCTCGCCGGATATCGCCGAAAGCCTAGTGTAGTGTCCACGGCGACCCATACAGTCTTGTGACTGGCTTTGCAGACCAGAGATGGGGGGGGGGGGTACGTAGCATGTTGCCTAGGCAACGGCACCATTGCTTACCATTGCTTAATGTCCTAATGTCCTGATAAGTTGCTTTAGCAGGAAATGCTAGTATAGAGCTTTTTTTTTTGGTTGTTGATAAAAGATTTTTGAAAAGTTTCGTCAGTGCCGAGAAAACTATAATCTCGCTGCGAGCCCATTGGCAAATACCAAGAACATTTGGGAATCTATTATTTATCTGAACATATAATAAACGTAGCGCAGCCAAGGGGTGTTAAAACGGTCATTATTAAAAAAAAAGAACGCCAGGACCAGCTGCAAACGGTAGTGGTAGCGTCATTAAGCTTGTGGCTTGCACGGGGAGGCGGGGCTGGGTATATTGTGGGAATTGTATTACGAGTGAAACTGCAGCAGTAGGCAGTTAAAAAAAAGCGCTGTGAAGCTTAAAAGATAGCGAGGAGCTCAACTTTCAGCGGCCTACCCATACGCCCCGCCCTTGTTATGATGACCAAAGCTCACAATGATATTCATAGAAAATGCAGCTTTATGGAAGGTTGTCTTAGGGCTGATGGGAAATAAATGTGGCAGGTCGAATTGGAATCGGAAGATGTGTTAAGAAGTAAAGACTGGGGGGCTTGAAAATGTACCGTTTTCGCTTTGCCGCTCGCAATCCTCTCAAGCTGTCCGTCTCATTTCTGGCAAGGGATCTTGGCCTTCTCATCATCTTACGAGTGCTAAAGAACCGAAAGCGATCAGATGGAAACAATAGATTTGTCTTAAATGAACTTGACGACCAAAAAGGGAACAAGGCTCAAGCTTAGCGCCCAAGGATCGCACGATGAAAACTAAACCGAAATGCCAGGTAAAAGCCATAAGCGCCTCTTGGACAAGTGACTAAAGACAAGCGCTCCAAGATCCTCGGAAAAGAAATGAGCGGAAATAGTGATGGTGATCTCAATCAAACTCTCGCTTATTGCGCCCTATCCCCCCCTTAGCCCCTCTCAGCCCCGGCAGCCGGTTTTTGAGTTGACAGCCTCGTTTGTGCGCTGGAGGAGCAGAATGAGTATATTTATTGTTATTTTCCTTATTTTCTATCATTCTGGAGAGAAACAAAAATGGCGGCTGGGCTGTAAGAATAGTAAAATTGCAATTGGGAAGCTTGATTTTTGACGTTGTGTGGGGGGGACGGGGAAGGGGGGCACGTATAACATTACGTGTCTGGGAAAGAGATAGAGAAAGAGAAAAGAAGGAGGGGTAGGGGGGTTGGGGGTGTACTGGGCAGTAATTGCCCGGCCAGACCCAAGGGGAAAAGGCTGTCATATTTCTGTCAGGGAGGGTTAGAGCCGAAAAAGAGAATGGTTAGAGAGGGGTCGTGTGAGGGTGGGCCAGTTGCTTTGGAAGGAATCCCATGTTAAATAGAATGACGTAAATCTTGCACGGCATGATTCTCCGCTCTTGACCCGGAGGAGATTTTTGGCATCCACTCGCCCGCTTTGGGGGCTTTTCCTTGTGCTAGACACTGCTGCTGTGCTGGACTGCATGGCGATGATGGTCGTAATGCCAAATGCCAATTAATGGGTCCCCCCAGAACTCTTAGCCCTGATTATGGGAATATGAAGCCCTTTTGGAGTGCAAGGATAAGTCAGACGGAACTTGGAAATAAAAGTAAAATATTCTTAGGATATATTCTTTGGGACTATTTCTTCGATAAAAACGCACAAAATATTGAAAATAGGCATGGAACTGGAAGATTGAGTACGTGTACCGGACGTGCCAGTTTTTGCGAGGCGCATCAACTTGACATTAGTGTAAAATAAAAAATACATGTTGGAAAAATTCTCGAAGTATTCTTAGGCATGAAAATTTCCAAATTGTGTAAATTGTAAAACTCGCCAAAAAACTGAATAAGAACAGGTATGACAGAGACAACGTAACGCATATATACTGTTTCACTTTCTTTATGAACTACACTGCGTAATTCGTGATTTACTGCAACCTCGTGACTGATTTGTTGCGGAAGTCTGAACTGTTGGATCATAATCTAACAAATCACAAGCAGTTGCGGTACACCATTTTTATGGACTTTCAACTTAGATAGGTGCATTTCTTGTATAGACATATTTGCATTTTGTATATTTTAATTTCACTTTTCATAAATTAATAGACTCGAATTTGTCTTGATTGCACGCTTTGACTTTTATGATATAAATCGGGACCACGTTGTGCAGTCAAACTTTCCGTTTAAGAAGTGAGGGCGCTACTAGCTGTTAAGTAGTGTGGATTTACGTGTGTTTTCGGGAATTGTTGCCGTCTGCCAATAATATTAATAATCTAAGTAAATCGTTAATTATTTTAAATATATTTTCCCTAGTTGAAATGATCTTTATTGGGAATAGTGCGTATTCAGCAGCTTATTAATAATGAATACTAGAAGCTCTGAATGAAACGGGAGAAAAACGAAGTTTGGCGACCTTCAAGGTTGCACACGTTCGTTGGCTCTCTGCCAAGCAGGTCAAGTCAGGTATACGGAACCTGTTATTTCTGTAGTAGGTGGTGTAGGAAGCTTTTCACGCCTGCCAACGCATACATGTTTTTAGCGCCCGCAGTGTCGCGTCCTCACGTATGAAAGATAAGAAATTGGGGAATTTTCCCGTTCTATCCTTCGTTTTTTGCCAAAGACTTCCGGTGAAGTTAGAAGTTGTGAAAAGTAGCACTTTCAACATGTTCTTCACTTGCCCCTTAATTCAAAGAGTTGCGACGTTTTTTACCTACTGATTTGTAGCTTTTTTTTCTCCTGAAATAGATTTACGCTATTGTAAGAATAAAACCAGATTTACTACAATTTGAAACGGAAAAAGCTTGAGTAACATGCCGATCAGGTGGTCGTACAACCTTTTGTCCCAATGTTTCTATTTTTTTTTCTGTGAAAAGAAATGTTGCGTACAATAGACAAGGAAAACCCCCAGATAGAAAATCGTGATAATCAGCGTTGAATCGTGACTGTTTCCCATAAGAAACACGGTCGAGTTTGAATAAGGTTGGACGCGGTGCTTGAAGGTGTTTTTGGTGCATAGATTGACGCTGTTCAGGGAGGCTTCATTAGTCATCGTTAGGTGTTAGTCCAGGTGACAGGTGCGTTGTCGGGTCATTTTAGGGGCCTGTGGGGTCTTCATCAAGGTATAATTTACAATTTTACGTACTCCGAACCGAGCCTTAAGCCAACAAGTCCGTTCTGCTCTCCATTATCTATCCAAAGATACATTTCATCTTGACCGAAAAGCACTTACAGCGCGATTATTGCTCCTGAGCTAGAAAAAAAAAAAAAAAATAAGAAATAAAGACAAAACGACATAGCCGATCTGGTATGGCCTGAGCCGGCACTTTGGCCAAGTTTTGCTATATAAGTATAAATAGATGTAAGAGCCTAACGTCAACACCATGATAGACCTGTTCGGGTTCGGCCCAAAGCAAAATGGCCGCGAGAAAACTCCCGGAGGAGGAATAGGAGAAGACGGAAATGTCGCAGGAATAAATGTCTTGTCGTAAAACTCAAAATATATTCCCTCCCCGTACGACGCAAAAAAAAATTCACCAAGGCGAACTAAGGTCGTTCATGCATGGTCACCCACTTGATTACTCCCCCATGTACGTCACACTTTTATTGGACATACATTATAAAAAAGACAACCGGCAGCTTCAGAAGCTTGTACGGCGACTCCATTAAATGGTAACTTGAGCCATAATATAATTTTATAGACCAGCATGTTTCTTCCGTACTAAAAGTTTGAATTGAGCCGTGCGATCGCATTAATATCATAAAACGTATTAAAGAAAGATGGAAGGAAGTCTTGTGCAAAACTTTATGAACTTCCTGAGTAATTGGGTCTGATTTGCCCGTAACTCCGCATTTTTTTAAATTGGACTTTCCTTGCTTGGTTAATAAGCTAATTTCCCTTGGCAAGCCTGTTTCTTGCATTGTAGATATGAAAGGCGGCATATCTACCTGAAAATTAACTCGCTCCAATTCGTCACGAGGGTCACGGTGTATGTTCCGCGGGATTCCGGTCTTGACACCTGTCGTAGCTCTCATGCAACCCGAGTCCTAGGAAAAAGAGGAAATGTCCGTGGAAAAAGGGGTAAAAGTCCATATGGAGTTATGGTTGGCTTGTGAAAGGCAACAAAAAAAGGTTTTGTGAAGGGAGAATAATGCGTTGAACCCACTGAAGTATATGGTGAGTTTAGAATATGACCCACACCTTGTTAAAGCACCTACTTTGAATGCGTTATGCATAATGTTGGCCCTCTTGGGTTTATAGATTTAAGCATTGTTCCACGTTAGTTATGCATGTAAAACACCCTAGGAAGCCTGGTTACACGACCACGCACGCGAAGAATCCGGATTTGACAAATTATGGCGTATGAAATACTTAACTCCTGTCGCTCTTTTCTCCGGTTCAGCATAATAAAGAGAACAAATTGCCCGAACGTATATTATATATGGCAAGACCACCCATGCACGAGTTCAGGATAGTTTTTTAAATTATCTTTTTTTTTTCTCTTTGGCAGTTTGACGTTGCAACATTTGCAACAGTACAAAAGAAATTTGGAGAATAATGGGGTCAAAAATTGAGCTTTTTAGTCGAGCCTAAGAACGCCAAGCGTGAAGCGTTTAACAGCCATGTAAATCTATTAAGTTTCCAAAGTCTTGTTTGCTGATCTTGAACAAATTATGTGAAGCGCTCGTCCTAGCTTTTTGCCGAAAAGAAAACTTACATAAATAACTCTTCCAGCACAAAGTCATATAATTTACTAGCAAATGTAAATTATGGACGCGTTATAAAATAAATAGATGCATTATGAGTGCGTATAAATCTCTTAGATTGAATTACTCCGTAACAGAGTAATAATTTCCCATACATCTCATAACAGTGAAACATTTGTCAATAAATCAGCATTGTTAGACAACCAATGTTATAAGTGCTATTACGCTTATGCAAGACTACACAAGCTACTGTCAGTTCGACCTTATCAAATCTATTTTTCTTCCGTAACCTGAAATTTCTGTTTGTATTCGTGTTTAGTTGAGGGTCACTTTAATTAAAGCAGGTTTATTGTTGTTTTCTTCTGACTTTGTCGAGAGCCTAATTTCTGGTAATGTGTTATGTCCTGCCAACGGTTGCTCTGTGTTTGAGGTCTTTTGTTTCTTTTGTTACGTTTCGTTGAAGTTTCCTAGGTTTCAAATTGGTTTGCTTTCTTATCGTTAACGCGGGGTTTTTGTTGTGGCGGTGAACCTGGCCAAGACGTAGAATTGATCTGAGCTTTGTGGCCTTTTGGGATGCAATTACCAGTTTGGGGACGATAATATGCGTGCAGTTGTGATGAGGGTCGCTCTCATTGAAGTGCAAGCCCCGCCAAAGGGCCGCTACAAGACCCAAACGACTTTTTTTTGTATTTTAATGGTGTTGCGTTTGCTATATCCCGCACGCGAATCTTTCAAGCCAGCCGCACGTCTTCCCAAATCTTAATTCTAATAGCGTTAGAAGTAATCTCTTTTTTGGGGTCTTTTTCCGCGAGCGGGCCCAAACCCAGAAAAAAAGGCTATAAGATTCGGCACATTTGGATCTTCCCCACATGCCCATTATGCACGCGGCACAACAGCTACGTAACGTAAGGCCCATGAAGGGAAAAATGAAAAAAAAGGTCCGCAATACATGTATAAGAAGACATTAAAAAATTAATTTGGGAATGGTGCGAGGAAATTGCCGCCTTGTGCTTTTCTTGCCATGTAAGCCTTTTGGGTCACCAGCAAAAAGGAAAGGAAAGTAATAATACAAGACAGAAAAAGAAGTTTTCCAAAAATATTGCCAGCCTTTTTTTTTTTTTTTTTTTTTTTTTCACGGGTTAACTATGCGGGACTTGGGAGGTTGAGTTCAAATGGGAAAAGAGCAGAGACAGATCCTTAAAACAACGCAGGCAGGTTTGGTGTCATGTGCCGGAAGCTACGAGATAGGGTTTCCATGCATGGATTCTAATTATTTTTTAATTCGTATAATAATGCGTGCGGCGTTAGCAAAAGGTACTCAAATTTAAAAAATTTGGGCTGTTGGAAGGCCCCTTGTAGCCCCGGATGTTGCATTTGCAACCCGTACATTATACCACTTTTTTTTTTATCTCGTATTCCATCGCGTTTCCGTTTTCTAATTGAGATGTTTTCTTTTTGCGTAAGGCTGACTTTTTAATGCAACAAATAGAAAAAGATGGATTTCAAATGAAGACTCAACTTACAGTTGCAACATCTTGCAGTCGGAATAGCTTACTGCAGTAATTAAAAGATTGCAAAAACTAAAGATGGTACGAATATTAAGAAATTGAAATATGGGAGTAAAAACTAGAATTAATCAAAAGATAGCAGCACCACAAAAGTCAAGGAATATTTAAATTTAATTGAAGAAAATAATTACTATGTTAATTTGGCAGTTTTTTTTATAATATCAGCTGAATTGTAAGAGTTGTAATGCAAAAAAGAAAAAAAAACATGCTGGGGGTGTTGTTTGAAGGAATGTGCATTGGTTTCATATCGGTTTGGAGGGGTATTAAAACAGTGACAGTCAGAGCCGTACCCAGGATTTTAGTAGGAGGGTCCATATGCAATTTATTGTGGACACTTGGTAGTCGCCTATGCTTATTATTATAAAAATTAACATTCCGGAAGGGTTAAAACTCCCCATCCCCCTGGGTACGGGGGTGGTGACAGTTTATTGAAACTTAATTAGACCGAATGGCTCTATTCTGGATGTCGTTCGATTAACCAGACTCTTTTGTATACTAGATTACAAAAAGGTTCGATATTACGGTTTCTATAGCTGTAGTACAGCGCTTAGCAACTTAGTAGAACACAATGTTGGGTACTTGCCGTACTGCCTGAATCCTACGATAACTGAAACTAGGAAGGAACGCCCAATCCCGGGCTGCAGGTTGTCATTGCCTGTTCACGCTATTCACGTCGTCGATTTTAGTGCTTCGCAATCGTTACCTGTACTCAATGCTTTAGAAATGAGTAAAGTAATATACCGGGTTTTTATGACGCACCATTTTATTTACGTTTAATAATTTTCGCATCGCGGAAACTGCGTTTCTGTTTAAACTACTTTTTTTTTAATGGAAGCACCTGTATTTGACTTTTTCTATTCTTTCAGATATACTGCATGTCTCATCTAAAAAGAAAGTAGATCAGAAGCTTTGGATTTACAGATCGCTAAAAAGTTATAAGGGATTCGTGGTTGGGGAGTAAAACCCAATGCGTGTTATATTTTTCTCAGGGAGGGTGCAGTCAAACCTGAGCCGGATTAGACGCATCTCCGGAGCAGGTCGCCGTTTCAATTATGGATTATTGAGGCAAACGACAGCTCACTGTAAAATCTACGGGGATGAAACCAAGATTGCGTCACTAGGCTTATCAAAGTAGTAATGTCCCTGTTCTTTAGACCTTGGAAAATACCTTCTCTGTCCACTAGGAACCCGAAGTGCCATTGCCTTTTTTTCTTTTCTTTGTTTTAAATCCCAAACTTGTTGATTGGCTATAGTCAAGTTGGCTTTTCTTTCTAACAGAAGTTAAAAATTCGCTTCTTCTCAAAGAAGTCCGGATTTTCGCAGGCTGTTGCGGATCACGTAACTTTAAATGAATAATTTTCCCTTGCTAGGACTATATACGCCTGGTACTAGAGGTTGAATGGAATATTATAGTTCAGCAGTGTGCATATAGATTAAGCTCCTAACTCACGTCTTGTGACCGCCAGTGTCTTATCGTTTCGTGACTTGTCTCGACCGGCCAAGGCAAAAAAATAAGTTCGCAGTGTTTTACTTGAGCCTGCTTTTAGAGAGTGTGGGCCATGTTCTTCTTCAAAGAAATAAATCTATGAAAGAGAAAAGAGTTGTTTGGGCTGGAGCAAAGACGTGGAAGTTACACTAGCCGGGGCCAAGAGATGGATGGGCTCCATCAACCTGGAGTGGACCAACTTTACCTTCAAAGCTCTTTGGTCTTCTTTCACTTGACAAAAGTGTGGACGTTGGAGATGTTGGCATCGCGACGGACTTTCCTTGTCTGGGTGACACTTTTCTTAGGACTGTGTAAAAAAATTCACATTTCAAAGGGAATGACGCCGAGGTAGACCTGGCTTTCTTCGTTCGGCATCTTATTCATGCCTTAGTGCAACAATGAATATAGTAGAGGATGCCATGTTACTTCAAGGAGATTAATCACCATGCATTGCCATTTCAATTCATACATTTACTTGCCTACATCCGCGGCCTTCAGGGTATTGTAGGCAATGTACTAAGGCATGCTATAGACATTCGTGCGTTACCTTCTTGGGAATTAATGGAATATGTAAAAAAGGGAAGCTGAGCAAATTTAGTAACGAAACCAGATTTTAATTGCACGTAGCTTCTAACCATCGAAGTGGCTTACAAAAGACGAATTAGCTCATGGATGGGGAATTTCTACTTTTACCAAAAAATCATTTCCCAGAATGTAAGTATTTAATTAGTCTATACTTTTAAATATTCCACCTTCGATTTTTTAGAATTAAAACCTAGTCTAGTACAATAGTTCTCACTGTAATGGACAGTATAAGAACACAAACTGTTCAGAAAACCTAAAATTTTTTATGTAATATGCTCTTTCTATACATTTACATAACTTCAGGGATCTCACAACCCGCATACAGTCAGTCGAAAGTTCATTATAAAATTTTTCTACTGTACTATAGGTAGACTATTTGTTTATTGTAATATATAACGACCTTTTTCCAACACTTGTCAATAATACGCAACATCAAATACAAAATGAGTTTTCATTTTAACTGTAAATTTTTCTTTTTAACTGTATTTTAAGTATATAATAGTACTTTAAGTATATAATAGTATTTTAAGTATATAATCGTACAATTTTAATTACTTCCCTAGTGTAATTATTAGTATAATCACTGAGAATAGTCGATTTGTATAAAATTTTCATACAAACATTCTTCGTTTTCATAACGGCAAACTCACGAAAGGAATGACTGCATTGTAGAGTTAGATAATAGTGGGCTTGATAAATTGTCTCAAGTTTTTCTAAGTTCTCTCTACTAAGGAAACCTAGGCTACAAAAAATTTTCGTTGTAGTCTTATTGTATTTCGTTATCATTTGCCTCCATTTTATCCCTGTCCAAAAGTGTGTTTTTCGGAACATGACGGGTTTCCATTACTTGGATGACAAAAAATTTGGAGCTACGCAGGCTGGGCCGAAGGCAAGCCAGAGCGCGCTCATCATATATAGTATAGAACGGGGAGGCTTGATTAATCAGTCACAATTCTTGAGGAAAGAAGTCCGGCAGCGTTTGCCCAGGAAAGAATTACAGTTATCGACCACGGCTGAACTAGACAGCCGCTATACTGAAAAAGAGAAAAAAAAGAAGCCAAGTGATAAAAGTAGACGATCTATGTGTGATTAGTTAGAGTTGGAAGGAGTCGAGACGACCCTGACGTCACTCGACGTGTTTGGGTGCGTGCAATTCGCAGTAGGCATCCGATCCATCTGGGGCATTACTCCATAGGGCCAGACTAGCAACCGGAGAAAAATACAAGAATTACCAGCCAGCATTAGGGCTAGAAAGGGTTGGGTACAACTGACCTTATAAATCTTGGTGTATCTCGCCAGAAATCAAACGTTAATCGATACTTGGGTGCCAAGAGGAAGGCCAAGGTCTCCCCCCAACTAGGCTAACCCTTTTTTTACTCCTTTCTTCCGTGATCTCACCTTCCTTTCTCCTGACAAAAGCAATCATCCTTCGCGTTTAGGTTCTTTATGAATATCGCATGGTCCTTTCTTTGCAACACATCCGTTACATTAAAATCATAGAGCGCTGATGTGGAGAGCACGACCGAGTGTGAACTACTTATTAAAGTGTATCAGCTTACGAGACTACCGAAATTTTAAAACGCCGAATCACACCGTCCCGAAGAATGGTATCATATGCCTTTGTGCTTTAGGCGGCGAATTTTACACTCGTAAATATTTTACGACTGTGGGTTTATCATATTGTTCTAATATCGGAAACTTTTACCCGATTTGCTAAGGTTGACTCCAACGCTTGTCCTACATGTTTTCCAGCCGTAAAAAAGCGAATGATAGCTTTTCCCAAAGACATCCATGTTCGTGTTAGTGTAACTTAAATTGTGCTGTAACGTCTTAAAAATACTAAAATGAACTCGCCTTTCCAACCTTTCAAATTTATGACTGACATAATTTGTTTTGCTCTTCACCTTTTTCCAGCACACACAAAAAAAGTAACGAAGTTTGTTCTTTCAAACCGGATGCCTTTAATTTCCGAGGGATTAATATCAGGTAGAAGGTGAGGGTGTGAAGCTTTTCCCATTCTTAAACATGAACTTTCTTCTTTCGTCCCTTTTTTCGGGTAGAGTAGGAAGAGATCTCTGTAAAACATGAGATTCAAATGTGGAAGACGGAAGAAAAGACGGGATTGTTGAATCTGCATTGTTATGTTTCAAGAAAGAACGGGGTTTAACAAGAAGTACTGTTAGGCCTATTCTTGATCAAACAGTGAGTGTGTTAGCGCTAAAGCTTTGCAGGGTTACATTATGTTAGACACAGCTTCTTCCTCGTCTGCTCCAAAATTTTCATGGTAATCCTTTTCCCCGACGAAAGAGTTTTTTTTTTTCTTTCCCTGCATTCTGAATTCTAAGGAGCACAGAATCCCGTGGAAATGAAAAGCCTTGGGTATTCATTGCATCAAAAGCTCAAGCTCCTCTCCCAAAATTGGGAAAAGGAAATGCATTTTTTGTGAGTGTGTGCAAAGATCTCACGAAGTCTTCTCTCGCATGAAAAAGACTACTCCACAAAAGTTGTATCCCCCCCAAAAAAAGTGTTACTGGAAATCAACACGTACCCCGTTTTCTCGCCCCGTTCTGCTGAGCAACGTCCAAATTTTGCCTAAAAAAAAATGGTGAAAATTCATGCCTGGATTTTTCTACCCTTTTAGTAAAATTCTGGCGTCGCCTTTCCTTTAACCCCTTTTTTGGGTGTTCATTGAATAGTTCCGTCATCTTCGGATTTCCGTAGATAGGGATATCCTTTTTCCCCAATCCATATATGAGGACCGTATGGGGTAAAAAGACTCTTTTTAGGGGTAAAAAAGAGGGGGGTTAAATCCTTTCAAGGTGCATCTTTTGACGGATCTGGGAAAAAGGGTGGTAAAGTGGATCTAAAAAAATCTGTTCACAGCTTCACCCTTTTCCGGATCTTGGGAAACGAGACTCATCTCGTTTTTTGTTAAGGGTAAGCTTATTTGTTAGTAAAAAAAAAGATAAGAGGGAAATGGGGTTGCTTTATATGAAAATTTGATCGAAGGGGTAGCTTTTTACCCCATTATGGGGATTTGTAGAGGCTTGAACGGGGTGAGATTGGAGAGCACTTTCCCTAGATGCGTGAAAACGTAAAAGGAAGCTTTTTACGTAAAAAAATGGGTTTCTAAGCAAAGGGGTGCTGCACCTTTCTGAATTTTCACCCCTTTTGGGAAGATTTTTTGTAGTAAAGACTTATTCATATGTATAGAAAGTAATTTTTGTAGTAAACGGCGTTTTGGGGAAAGAAGAGGAAGAAAAAATGCTTTGAATATAAAGAAGCGTTCGATAGCTTTGAAAAATTTTGCTTTAGGGATGTATTTTTTTAGATTGGAATTGTTAAGTACGGGATTTGGGTGAGAGGGTTGCTGAGATGGTTATCAGACCAGTGTCCCTCTATGAAGAAGAAATTAATTTAGCATTTTTGGGTAACGGTCGCATTTTCAATGCTGGGAAGCCCGCATGGTTTGTACAAATTGAGTAAGCAATGAAATGCCCACAAATTCCCCAATTCCGGAATTGCTGGAGTTTGTGAGGATTCATCATTCATTGTTGGCTGCGTATTGCACTTCAGCGCTAGCGAGTGCTGAGGGCATAGGAGACCCTTTGCTGAAGATCCGAACGCAATGTTTAGCCTGATTGGTTTCGTACTTTGAACCCTCGAACTCACGACGTTCAACAAAGCCCGTTGAGTGAAGCGTAAGTGGAGGTTCTGGGGTTTTTACCTTTTAGTTATATAACTGCTGAACTTGTTTCCTAAGAGTCTCTGCAATCTTGGGAGAAACGTTGGGACAGGTTTACACTTTAAAGAAAATATATTATGGCGCTATCGCAATGTCATGATTGAAAAAAATGGATAATACAACATTATTCGCACTATCAATAAAAGATTAAAGATTAAAGTATTTAGGGATTAAAGTATTTCTGTGAAACGGAGTCTATTCGAGTCCACAATTTCTATACGTTAACATAGGTTTGTAAATTAATACTAATATAATGTTCAGATTCATTTGTGGTGTTTTATGTGTTGCATTTCTTTCAGTAAGAATGTCTAACTTCAGTTTAAAATCAAATAAGTGAAATAAACATTTTTTAAGGTAAAAACAAAAATTGCGTCCGATTCAAACGTGACCAAAATCGTGTCGTTTAATAGTTCATTTTGATAGGAATTCGAGTCATCCGTTCCATATTGCTCGTTTTTAGATTTTTATTTTGAATAATAATTACAATTACTCTACAACAAGCAGCCAAAGATTTGTTTGAAAAAATAATTGCAGGCTTAGAGTGTCTTGGGAGCGTACAGCTTAACCTTTATACTTCTTGACAAGTAGTGTCGCAATTATCGGTTCCAATTACGCGCCAAACGTTCCCCTGTGACCGCTAGGATCGTTCGCTTGTCCATTTGCCCGCTTCTCGCTTTGTTCCTGCTGTAAAAAAATACAGGGCCAAAATCAGTGACTTCTTGAACCTGTTGCAGTTAATCATCTGAACCGTAAAGCAGTGTTTTTCTTTCAGATCTGGGTAACTGACCCAAAATTATGAAAAGTAAGTTTGTTTGGTAAAGATGTTTTGGAAAGCATTGGGGAAAAGATTGTCTGATAAACAATACTAGTCTAGTAGATGGAAAAGATTGAGAAGCAGTGCGACAGAGCGTTGCTAAGTGTCCACTTTTGACTGCGTTATTTATAATGTGATATATTATGTACATGTGAACTATTTAGAGCCGAAAAACCTGCATTTAAGAAATAAAAAAGTTCAACGGAATTTCGAGCTGCTGGTTTACCTTTGTTAGGGGGTTAGTGGTATCAAAGCAACAATTAAATCATAAGGTTTCTGGTAAAGTAACTCATGTCACAATAACCATTTCAATGATATTTTTGATTCATTTTCGCTACAAAACAATGAACACAGATTTTATTCTATTAGTTTCCTAAAATCTGTATTTTCGTCACTTATTTTCGTCACACGTCAGAGCGATTCAGTACATTGTCCTCGTTGTTGGTACCAATATAAAAAACGAACTTTGCTGCGACACTTACTTCAAGGATACTTGTCCGTCCAGAACTGTGTGTTGTTTAAAGATAGCAGAAATCGTATGTATTCGTTCAATGTTTATGGTAAGCAGCATTTTCGTCGAGTAAGCCGAAACCATCGTAAGTCGACTGTAGCTATTCGAGGGGTTGACAAGATGGGCAACTGCGCTGAAAAGCAAAAACTGGTGGGAAATAGAAAATTATTCCTAAAAAAAAAGGTTGAAAAGGCTCAGGATACGCATTTTTTCCCTTAAAAAGGGAGGGTCAATCTATTCATAGTAATGTCAGGACCCCCCTTATATGCAAAGAAGACCCTTTTTGCATTGCTGCGTTGCATAAGAGGGGGCCGCAGCTCAGGCTGAAAAGTTCCCATGGAACTAGGAAAAAATGCATTATAAAGGCTACGTTTTTACCTGAATACGGAGGAGACTAGCTTTTTTGGGTCCGAAGACGCGTGAAACACCCCATTTTTACGTTTGGCCCAAGAGAAGGGAGCCCCCAAACATAGGGAGAATCCCCCCGAAAGGGAAAAAAAAAGCCTCGGCTAAGAAGCTGGTAGTACATAACAAAACGTTATAAGCAAAAAGTCTGGGAACTTTTTTTATAAATTAACATAGCTTTATAAGAATAAACCATTTCCTAGGCATAACCAAGGGTTAATATGTGTTCCTGTATCCTTTACACCTATAACTTGTAAGCACTTACGGCTCATTTTTTCCCACGATTTGGGAAAAGAAAGGTTAAGGAAGCCCACCAAAAAGTACAGTAAATTGCTAGTTAAAGGTACGCAATATAAACTGTCGTTCTCATGCTGATGTGTAGTTTCATTATTCATAACCCTCCTATTTTTTTCAATTACAGCAAGTGATCGTGTTTGCATGCTGGTGAAGCTTCGGCGGTGGTGGCGAGAATTGAATTCTCCGTAGCGTAAGGCGGAGTTTTCTCCTTCCTTCATGGCTCGCTTGACTCAGACTCCACCCGCTCTTCTCCACGGTCCCCAGCAGCCAGCAGAGCAGCAGGAACAACAGCGCAGGGCTTCCGGCTGCCCCAAAAGGTACAGGAATTTCATATTAATTCTGCGTTCTTTCTTTTGTTATGCGCTCCCGGGTTCGTGAAAAAAAGGTAAAAAAATGGGGAAAATTTGAGAGGCAAATTTTGCGTTGACACCCACCGAAGCTCTTATTAGAACCTAAAACGCTTGCAGGCCTGGCAAAAGTAATAACTTATTAGGACTTGCGAGTCCCACAAATTTTGTTACCTCATCCGCGAAGAATCGTGGATATAGCTTTTTAGCTACGCAACAAATGAAACAGACGCCTTTTGGGACTTGGTCCCAGATGTTAGATACAGGAACCTTTATTTTGAGGGTTGGTTTTCCGTAATAAAAAATAGCTAATGAGAGTCCTATACCCCTAGCAAAATTATTCTATTCTGCTCCTCTTTTTTTATTTTAAAAAAGAAGGGTTTTGCTGTTTGAAAAATTGCCTCATTGCAGGTGTGGTCAGGACAGGTATTAAAAAAGTTTGGTGAGTAATCCAAGAGTACACTAATTCATGGTCTTGAAAAAAAGAGAGGCCCCTATAAGCTTGGAAGGGGGTTGCAACCAATTATGAAACAGGAGCCAATGTGCATCCTGTCAGTTTGGGTAATGATTGCTGTTGCAATTTCTTACTGTTATGAGGATGCCATTTGTTACTCTTGCCAAGACGATTGCGAGAAAGCCACACGGCGTGGCATTTGTAAGTGAAAAATATTTTTTTTTAAAAAAAGGCAAACAGGCGAATACGGTCACGTTGGGCTCTTGGGGCTGCTCCAGAAGTTGGTTCATACCACAAATGTTCTATACATTACCCCCTGTTGATTATGTCTGCGCATGAACGAAAGCGATATGTATAGAAAAACCTTTAAAGCTTGCTTGGGTTCTTGCATTGTCCAAATCCATTGCTGGAGTTTTCTTCGATTAGTATGTAAATCAGGCCTTGCCATTGCCAACTTCTTGATGGGCACACCTGGCAGGGGGGAGCTTTATTCTTTAGGTCCTTCTTCGAATAGCGTGCTCCTTGGTACCCTCCTCCCAACCTTACTCCCACCTTCCGTCCTTTCTAAAGCTTTTCCGTATTGACAAGAAAGGTTTCCATCCTTTTTGACCCCCTCTTTTCTCTTGACTATTATCTGAGTTTTAACTCCTTAGGAGCGACAAAGGGGACAATGTCAAATAATGTAAGTTCTTAAAAGTTACCGAAGCTTGTCGTAGCTGAGTTGGTCTAGGTTAAGATAGGTTAATAACGTACAAGAGTGGGTCAAGAAAACGTTCGTTTCTTTTTGTTTGTGGCGCGGCAAGCATGTAAGTCATCAAACCGGTCAGGACAGCCATTGCCCGGCTTGTGCGAACGTTTTCTTGGCTTGGGCTTGTGCACGCGCTAGCGTCAAGCAAGCAGTGGAATATCTTCAAGTGGATGAGAATATTCGAAAGGTTGGTGGATGAAATTGAAGGAATGTTTTGCGTAGTTGAGAAGACGTATTGTATTCAGATTTGGGACCTGGCAATGTTTGAGGGCAACTCTGACTAGGTGAGCGAAAACAACAGCTCTGATTATGCTAAACCCGGCAGCTCATGGATAGTCATAAGTCTTACAGTGCATACATGCACAATGAAGTCTTTCCTTGTGCTTGTTATGCGCTGTTTCTATTAACAGAACTTCGGCTTGCATAACTAATCCTTTGCATTGGCGTTTTGTTTTTCGTCTTTCTCGAACTGGAAACAGAGAAGACTGTTTGGAAATTTATGGGATATTCATTACAAGATTTCTTTCGAACCCTCACAATAGGGTTGCTAGTTATGCACGAAATGTCTAAGAAACCCTGACTTCTGACTTTGGGTTGGCATTCTTGAAAAGATTTTGATGTTGAAATCTCTTAAGACTTGAAAGGAGGAAAAAGATTTGTTTGAAAACGAAGATGTAGTCCGGCCGCTATTACCAGACTTGAGTAAGGCGTGTATCCAAATATGTTGCATAATTTCCGAGAAGGCACGCGCGGAGCAAGATGGGCAAATATTTGCTAACTCACTATTTGTTCCACCGACTCTATTGTGTCGACTTGCTGCATAATAATTATCTTGTAAACGAGCTTGTTCACAAAGTCACGTGCAGCGGTAAAGTCATAAGCCTTGTAATGTACACGTAATGGAAAAAGAAAGCTCGTTTTTCGGATCTTGTCTTGTGTGGTAGAAATGGGAACGTCTGAATCAAAAGCGTCTCGCGCCATGTCGTCGCTTTATAACTCGTGCTACCTTTTGCTGTATATATCCTGTGTTACAGTAGAGTACTGGGCTTTTAATGCCTTACGATGCGATGAAGCAGAAACCCATGCCATGCCACACAATCTTAATAACTATGGTCGTGAAGCTAAGAGAAAAGATCCACTTAAGAAGGAACGTCTTTTAATGAGCAGAAAGGGAAATGGAACTGTGCTGACCAAAGTAATCTCTACGAAACGTTGACGGCGCTTATGAGTTTTATACCTAGGACCTTTTGAATTATTGTGGACTAATGCTCTCCGCGCCATCCCTGAGTTGGCTATAATAGTTACTACGGTACTGGGCACCTCCACCCACCCTAACACCCCCAAAACCTCTGTTCCCTTTTAAGAACCGCAATTCAAGAAAACGCTAAGCACGAGGCTATCTTGACTCACCAAACCGAGAACTTGACTGTGGGGCTGGGGGAGGGGTTGTGTTTATACACAGTGATATTACATCTCGGTCGCTATTACAAAAGCTTGAGCTAAAACGAAAAAGGAACCTATATTGGTTCGGCGGACTTTCTATGGTGGCCGACAAGGGTGGTTTCTCAACGAAAGGGAGAAAAAGGTTCGAGCTAACCCTATGGTAAGCGAAAGTCCTTTGAAGATTTCTTGGTGGACTTTATGCACGGGGGTGGTGGTGAGGGTGGGTTGTAAGGCAGGGCGAGTCAAGATAAAGAGCATTTTGTAACTAATGTCCGCCTCGCGTCATATCTAAGTATCGTTTTGGCTAACTGTGGCAGCTCGTCTTGACTTATGAAATGGCAATGGGTAGGCCATATAGTGCCTTGGCCCAGGCTATAGGGCAAAGCGAGCACAACAGCTTTCGTAAGATAAACGGCCCATCTTTTGCCAGCACATAGAACGTTTTCAGGGCCCGGGAAGCTGCGTGAAAAGCTTTCTTAGCATTTGAGCTCTCCTGTGTTATATATTATATAGATAAGTCACCACCGTGTTGGCTTAAATGGCTGTCATTTAGCTACTCGTTTGGCATTTCACGTCCATATTTAGAGCATGTAAGTCCCCTGTGTAACTCCCTTGAGCACCTCCTTTTGGAAAACAAGAAATGGTTCTTCCAGTGAAGAAAGGAAACGTTTATTAACTTGTAACATGACGAAGTTCCACTTCCCTTAAGTATTTCTTTTTTATTATTAAAAAACGAAAAAGGGACTGCTTGATGCCAAAGGTAGTGGTTGCTTTTCAAGACAGAAAAAAAGGATAAAAAGGACGTCGAATCACGGAATCGTGACTATTGGTAGAGCCGGTGAAATAACCTTTAACCTGGGGTTGTACCCAGCGCTGCGGGAGACCCCTGGCACGGCTCCCAACAAACAGCTTTTAGCTCTTTATGGAAGGAAGCTACCAGTGCAGTTGACGCTAAATTGGCGACATATTATTCCCGTGTTAGCCAAAGCCAAAGTTTAACAGAGGGGCGACACACACTAGACAAAACCCAGAGGGTTTCCGGATCAATATGGCGGTTATTGGTGTTGGGTACCGCAGCGCATAAGGGCTACTATTAAGCACACCTGATCCAAAGCCATACGTTACGCCCGGCACTGTCAGTGCAAAGGGTACGGAAATTGTTAACCGCATATAAATTCGACTGCTTAATGGGGTCCTTCACGTAGATTACACTGCATTACGTTGTCTACTGTAGGGGGCGCCTTTACACTATGTATAGAGGGAAATTCGTTACTTTTCTTGTACTTTTTTTAACTGCAACGTAAATCAGCTTGAACTCTAACTTCGTCTTTTTCAGTACGAGTTTTTCCACAACTTGCCAGGAAAAAATAGTAATTTTTCGTGCATTTTATGTATAACGTAATATATTTTTGTACTTTATAACAAGGAAAATTGGTGAGCTTAGGAAATCCTGTACTGTATTTTATTCTAGTTCTGTTGTAACCCTATCTTCATTGGTTTACAACCTCCAGCTATGCCAGAGTAATTCATGTATTCGTTGTTTCTGTATAACGAAGCCACAACGCGCAGAAAATTCGACATAATTCGTCCCTTAAAAAGAAAAAAATATCTAGCATTGGTAAATTAATTTCACAAGCCCGTTCATAAACAAATCCTATTTGCCTTATAGGTTTAAGTTCGTACGAATATGCGTAAGTTACTCTGTAACTTCAAGATAAGCATTTGACCTTACGGGGTCTTGCTGTAGACTACTAGCTGTTTATGGTAAAATAATACTTATTGCGTGGATGGTTTTCGATTGGGCACCTTACTTACGAAATGGTCAAATGGAAAAGAATTTTCCATGATGTATATGATGTGTATGTGATGTATATTGAGTGATAGCGGCATGTCTGCCGGTTGTTTATACTCGCCCTTTTTGCGCGAAGATTTTCTTAATTTCATTGTTGCACGTCTTGAGCAAGTGCTTTCTTTTTTTTAAAAAAAAAATGCGCACGCTTACAAAATTGTAGTGGCATAAGTAATGTGTTAAGTTAAGGAAGAATATTATTCTAGACTAAATGTACTGTCAGTTTCCATTATTTATTGTACCGTAGCGTTTTAAACAAACATTGATTTTTCCAGAAGCTTCCTTTTCGTCTTGGGTGAGGATTGATTTGCAATGCATAGCTGCGACTGTAGAGCAGTGCATGCATAATACATTGTTAAGGTAACTGGAGGACACAAGGAGAGCGAATAGGAAGACCCCCTACCTACTCTGATATCAATAACTTGTTGATTTTTCGTTCCCGTTTTGGTGCCTCGTTGCAGTAGGTCCTGGTTCATAGCTGACGCTACGGGGCCTTAGGTCCGAAGCGACCAAGAAGGATTGGTTATGCATAACGTGTGATAGTGACGGATGGGTCCATATAATAAGAGGCTACAGTGGAGCTGGCAAATTTTCTCCTTCTTTTTGGCTCCTCACAGGAAATGGAAATGGGCCTCACCTGTGCCTGGCAGTTCAATAAAACTGTTTTCAATTTCTCTATATAGCCAGAAGAGATTAATGAAGGTGGTGCACAAGGCATCGTCTTGAAAAGCAAAGCATTATCCCTTGTATCGCGCTGGGATGATGCAGCAAATTGGGCGCTTTGGACCAGAGCTTACCTCTCAGGGAAAAAAGGTTAAGAAAGCAAGGAGTATATGTATATTGTTAATACAAGAGGGAGGGAGGTGGAGTTTGATATTCAAGGCGAGAGGGGGGTATAGGGTAGGGAAATTAAAGGAGAAGTCCTGGGAGAAAGGAAACAAATTTTGCATGCTGCTGACGAGAAACCATCAGGGGAAAAAGCCGTTGTCGATGTTCACGAAAAGGTTAATGATATGCCGGTGTGATCATTAGCTCTGATGCATGGTAAATTTATATTTCCCTCACCGCTGTAGTGTTGGAGAGTGAAAGGTAAAGCTTTCGGGGAGCTTCCTATACAAGTCCGTCCGTGTTCACATACGGATATAGGCACGTTTTATGCGAAAACCAGGAGTTTTAGCTTCAGGACTTTTGGAAAACGGAACATCATTTGTTAATGATTGTACACACGTTGTCGAACGTGCTTATTAAGACCCTTTTGCTATAGTTTTGTCTGCGAGTGCGATCATCATCAATGGAATGTTTCCGTTAGAAAGCTTTTCCCTACCTCAACACACACAGCACCTGTTGTTGTTATTGTGGTAGATTACGTTTAGGATCTAAAACGCGTCCATTAAAACTTGCTCAGAAAAGCGATGTGAAACCCGAACCTGTATTCCGCAAGCTTATCCAAGCAAATCGTCAGGTTGCAATTTTCGCTAGTGCTCCAGAAAGCCTCCCGAAACGCGACGATATACTCATTAACCTGGGTAGCGATATCTTGTTCACACGACGCGATTGGTTAGTGGAGAAGTCACACATTAGACGCAAGAGCATAACGCGAGGAAAATCAACTCGTAAAGTTGACGAGCACGGTATTTGGGACAATACGTAAAATAAAACTTGTAACAAGCGTGTTGGATTGTATTTTTCTGTGGGAAACTGTATCATGCCTGGAATGCGTATTGCATTCTGTGCGTAAGACTTGCGACTTTGGAGAGGAGATGGGAACTGTTTAATAGGAATGCCCAAGTTCTAGTTTGGTTATCTTATTGTCGTAGGAACGAGGAAGGTGTGATGTGGGAAAGAAGAAAAGTTTTCGTTTCATAATTGTCATGCGACATTCCTAATCCGTTTGGCATTCTTGGTCATTTCCGGGCAACCTTAAAACCTTTTCTCAAAAAAGTGACTACGCAACGCTTTAATTCAAGGAGACTGTGTACAGAAAGGAAATTCACGGGTTTTGCTAAGCCTTTTTTTTATCTTTCTTGAGACAAAATATCCCTTAACCACGGCTAAAGTATTCATACCAAATCGTAATTATATGGCAGAAGTGTTTACTTTTTAGCGTGGTAAGAGACTGGTTTTTCGGGTTCCCGTTTCAAGTTTTGGGGGTTGCTGTTCCCATCGCATCAAAGGAAAAATTTATTTGAAAATTACCGCAAATATAAGAGTGTGAAACTTTATAGTTGCAAAGGGAAGTCGCGCCAATTGGCGTCCATTGTCCCAACATTGGTTCCGCTCCCCAAGTCGCTCATCTTCCAAGGCAAGGAGGAACTCCCATGGTCTTAGCAGCGATCCATTGTCTTAATATCGCCCCATATATTCGTTCCCCACATTGTGTTTTCGGTATGTGCCCCCTCTCCCGCCCGCCACCTTGGCCATTTAATCCCACAAGGAGTAAAATCGAGTAGGTTCCGATAGGTTTTAGCTTTCTCACTCAGGTGATAAACAGGAAATTTACATCCATCGATTGCTTCGCTTCGCATTAGCCATCGTTTGTCATCAGTCGGGGCATCCGTGGGGGGTGCGACCACGCTGGCGGTGGCAACTCTCGATGTGAAGACGAGAATTGGACTGTAATGCAGTACTTGAACTTTTCTGATGGACGTTTCCAGCTTATTCAGTACGAAGCTAACCGCTTTCCAGCTGCTCAGGCCCTTCGTTAATTTAGCTCACGGTTAAATTAATAATTAATGTTGGATAAAAGACAGTTATACTTGGAGTAATTGGTCACACAGTGTCCTATATTCGGATAGAATTCGGCGATCGTCCCATAATGCAAAGCATGCTGCGAGTTCAATACATGTCGCCGTGCAGGTCGACGAATTCGTGTTGGCCGGAGATTAATTAACGAACAGCCTAAATTACTAGGCAAAGAAAAAAGTCATAAGGTTGTCATGTTTTTAAGTGAATTATTGTTGACCGCGTCTAATTTCTACTTCGCTTACTTTTATAGTAAAAGGAAAATTTTACTTGGCTTAAAACGTCCAATGAGTTGCGGCACAAATTATAGCACAATATAATAAGCGCATATCAGAACTGATTGGTCAGATTTTGTTACAAGAACACATTTATGTAAAAGATTCAAGTGATCATATCTTGTTATTCTTTAATGGGTTTTTATGCTAATATTGCAAGCAATTATGAATGTTCGCCCCCTGTCCTGTGAATTCACTTGACGAGTTGCACAAATCCTGACGCGAGCATCATCAGATTTTCTTGTTCTGGTCCCCTAAAAACCTCAGTTGACGCTTCGAAGGTGTTTATCGAAGTCTCGTACGCTAGGAACGTACAGTTTGGCTTCTCTTGAAGAAACGGTACGATTCTACCTGTACGACTGTTCCGTGACAAATTCTAGTTTGCGGCTCCCTCGATAGGACGTTTCATTGTTGCGCAATTGCCTTGCATTTTATATGTAGTTCGTTCCATAGTTAAGTTCCCCATAGGGGCTGTATATACGTAAAGGGCTAGTCTAAATGCTGCCCCCCAAAAAGTTCGCACACGTACTGGGATGTACTATACTGAACAGATAAACGGGCACACTGCAAGCGGCAGAAGTCAAAGTAAGCTTCTCCAGGCTGATTTACCTTAATTAAGTGCCGATTAGTTTCCAACCAATCGCTGACGAAGGGAAAGGAAGGGAAACCGCGAAATTTAAAAGCAGTTGTTTTATGAAAAAATGCATACATATAAATGGATTAAAAGTATTATGAAAGTATAAAAAAAAATAAAAAAATATTATCATTACACAAAAAGTTCCATTACTCAGTTTCATTACCCGGAAAAAAGCTGACAAACCCTTGTTGTATAGGAAACGCGAAAGCGAACGCTTTTAAACTTGGTGGTTTTGCTTCCTTTCCCTTACCTTCATTTCCCTTAGACAGCGATTGGAACCTAATCTGCGCTTCATGAAGGTAAATCAGCCTCGAGAGGCTTACTTAGACCTCTGCGACTTGCATTGTTCCCATTTATTTGCTCAGCATAGCACATTCACGCACTTTTGATTTTTGTTCATCAGCAATGTTTCGTAGTCTCTATCTGGCGTCTGTGAAAATATAGTATTATCCAATGAAATGCGGTACGACTGGTATGACTGCGCTCAAATCTATGTACGCGTTCTTATGTATATTATTTTGGTGCCTTGATATGCCCGCCAAAGGTGCCTGAGACACCGGTAATAGAAAAGTGCATGGACGACGCTGTATGAAACATCTTTAAAATGCTGAAAGCTTTACAGCAAGATTATTTTCAATTTTTGAAGTAATATTAATAAGAATGTATAAAGTGTTGATGTGTCGGTTAAAATACGGGCGTTGTCCTAGCATAAACTCCAGTTTACATGAGGCAATGCACGTAGTTCCTCAATAGGGGATTATTTGATATTCTTTCTTTGGCTGGCCATAATGTCTTGCTTGGACATTAATATGGTGAGAAGCTGATGAAATTGGCCTTCGATGACCTTTCATCTCGCTCCCTCCTTCAGTTTGTTGGCTACTTGGTCATTGGCGATAATTTTCTTCCCTCCAACGGGTATGGTACTGTAGCGTACTGTTCTGTACCCGAAAAAGCTTTGTTGCTCTAAGCTGGAGCTAATGAAGGCGTGGGAGCGTGTCTTGCATGATTAAACGTTAGAGCAACGAGGCGCTTGAATCCACAATTGGCCAGAGCTTGGAGGCCTGCTGTGCCCTACAATGTTGTATTTACAGCTTGTCCAGTATGGAACGGTACTATGTAATACGTGTGCAGTACATACACCCTTTAGAAACACAAGATCCGTCCAGTGCAGCTCTCCTTCCATTATCCCCGTTCCGATTGTAATAACTTTCCCGGTTTTCAAAACCCAACTTGGCGTACACAGTTACCGCAGTTGGAGGAAGACGAAACAGGAGGCAAGGGGGTGGAAGGCGGGCTGAAAAAGGGGGGATTTTTGCGACAGGGTCTCCCTGAAGAGATGATACAGACTTTACGGATTCCTTAAAAGAGAACAGAAGAAAAAAGAAAAGGAGTCAATGCAGCATATCTAGCAAGAGCAGAGGAAAGCATCGTTTTCTCGAGGAATATAAGGCTTCAGATATATAATGCAACGTGTCATAAATGTCGCGCCCACTTATATGAAAAGCTTCGACGCCTCCACTGCTTTCGTTTTTTCTTTTCTTTTCGTGCTTGCTTTCGGTCGTCACTGTATAGCTCAGCTCCTTTTCCACTCTGTGTATATATGTATGTTGGAAGCCGAGCATCTCTTTATTTTTATTGGAGATCACTTGTGCTCATATCTTGGATTCGGGATGGTGCTGCTCTGCGTTGTGAAAAGCAGTTTTTAGACATACGGTGTGGTGCTGATGCTGACGTAGGTCCGGTCTCAGCACCGGCAGCCAGTAGCAGCAGCAAGCCATCGATTTTGAAAGACTTGTTTCTTTCTTGGCTTCGACTTGGCTTGTCTACGACTCCCTTTTATATTTCCTGTTTAAAGCATACACCGCGCGAGCGTGAAAATCCGGTCATTATGACGGGCAAATAACGCCAACCGGAGTGATCTGCGTCATTAATAGGAGTTCGCAAGCCTGGAAGACGCGGGGCAAAGGACTGGATCATTAAAGTTTTGAGGTCAGCTTGCCAATTGCTCCACGTGGAGCCGAAGCGCAGAAAAAAAACGTGCATGCAATGCGCGATGCTGATTTATTAGTCTTAAAATTTGATCTAATGAAGTCCGCTGTCTTCATTAAAATGCATGGAAGAGAGTAGCGAGCCACGGTTTTGGGTGCAAGGAAGTTGGGGAAGTTCGTGTCCCGCCTATGGGATAAGTTTTGTAATCTTGCTGAAGCAGAATTTTTGCCTTGGCTGTATAATGCTCGTGCGAGTCCTTTTAGTATGGACTGCCTTATGGATGAGCAAAAACCAACCCAGATGAAAAGGCGCCCAACTTATTAAGCATACGCCCTCATTAGGTTACTGAGAAAGCCAAAGGTCACTAATGAAGACAAGAGCGCTGACTTGATCAGCTCGCAAGCAAAAACCCTCCTCACCACCAAAAGATAACAACAGTCGAGCTTCATTATTTGCATACTGAATAACACTCCCAGTGTTTTTCTAGGGCTTTTAAAACTGTGGTTGGAATCGTCAATCGGGGCTTTGCTTTTCATCTCGGGGTATTTGCTCTGGGATTTTCTCGCATAATTTGCTAGGGAAGGAAATAGAAAGAAAAAATAACAACAAAATGCAAAGAAATTAAGCTTTTGCTTTTGTGAGCTTGTGTGTGACGTGTTCATTTTACCATATAGCCTGAAATGTTCGACCGTGATTTTCCGAACTTCACCTAGTTGATCACTCTGGCATCCACGAATGGATAAATACAGGGGTGGGATGGGTATTCACTGTGTTAACAAAAGAAGGAAAAGTAAGCAAAAATCACAACAAGGAAAATTTGATAGTATAGGGAATAGTTGGGGGAGGCGTCTTCTTTTCTTTTGGAGCGGCAAGTAGAGCTTCACGAAGTATATGTTCCGTACCTACAACGTCTAGAATTCTTAAAATGAGTAACGAGCAAGTGGAAAGGACCGTGACGTCACCACACCTTTTTCTGTATGACAAATTAGTGAACAAGTGTTTCCTTTTAGGACGGCAAGGCATAGGCTTGTAATTTGCATACGGACTATAATGATAATTGGGGTTTATTAAAGGGGTTTACAAGAACCGCAGGAGGAGGGAGGACCATCAGGTAAAAGGTTGTTTCTTCAAGAGCTTAGGTCCATATGAATCAAAGCAGGTTTCATTCTTCCCTGAAAATATGGTAGCCAGAAGTTTTTTTTTAAAGACTCTCGGCTATGGTTGCAACACTTAGTAATAGGGTTTAGGGGGTTTTCATCATCATTATTGTTGCTATCTTGCATGTCTGCAGGGAAAATTAACCCCCTTGGAAACTTCTATTTAAAAGTGAACGTTGGCTTTCTGGGAGTTTCAAATGCCATTTTTCTCACGGATTGCTGCGCGGCTAGCGCCGGTGCAGCGAAAAAGGAACATAGCGGCCTCGAAAACCAGACCAGATACACTCATTATCCAATGTAATTTGGGCTAGCTGAAGGGACAGATCATTCGTTTTGCTTGTCTTTTGTCCTTCTGCACAGCTTCCTGCCCTTCTGTTGGAAAATCCTTATTCCATTAAAATAAATACTTGGGAAACACTCACGGACGAGTGTATTAAAGATGTCAAAACTTTGGAATTTAGTTAACTTTCACCGAATTTTCTACCATTTCTCTCATTTTCCCTTCATTTCCTTTCTAACATTACATGCCAACTTATTACTTTCAAGGTGTAATGCATTTTAATGCACCAAGTTTCAACTTTAAAACAAGTGTAGTGAAATAGTTTTGAGGTTTTGTACAGTGAAAGGATTAATGGATGACATAAACATATATGGCGTAAACATAGTCCAGTTAATAACAGTGTCAAGTAGAAGAATATTCAGTGCAGAAGTTCAATAAATGCAAATATAATATTTGTCGCAAAAGCAATAGAAAAAAAGATAAAACAAGGAAAATCTAAAAAAAGACTGAGTTTCTAATTCGAAAACTTCTCCCATCACTTTTCTTTCAGAAACGTTGCTGTGACCTTTATTTTACTATTGTTTGATTTGGAAGTAATTTAGTGAATCAATCTTCAAACCTCCAACTTGAGTTACATGATTGATTTAGGAAAAAGTGTAACAGGGAAGACAGTGATGAAACGTAAAACACACATAAGAAAGGAAAGTCAAATACAAGGGGGAAAAGCTGCAGTAATTTGGGTACCATTGTAGTACCTTGCGTTTAAGCGTGAAAGGTTCCGGAAGGTCAATGAGCATGAAACTCATTATGTTCCCTTGATTATGCAGGCTTGTTTTGTAATGAGGCAATCTGTTTTTCCCCTCCGCTAGAGGGTGATTAGCTTGTTTTTTTTCGGGCCTGGATATCACAGCACAGCGACGTACAAGACTTTTAAGTTGGTTCGGAGACGAGCTATTCCAAGGTATAAATATATAGATAAGTGGTCGAAGGCTCTTGGGGTTGTTGGCAGGAGGTGTTAATGGTCCAAATAACAGCAGGAGGGCATTTCCTGTTCCATTCTTACTTTTTCCCCTTGGAAAAAAATTCCACCCGCACTCCTCCAGTGGTTTGAACGCCCCGGAGTCGTTTTCATGTTGTAGGTACGCGATTGCGTTAGCTTTTTTTTTCGGGCCCCGGTGCCCTGCAAGGCTGTGTATGGCTTTTAATTTGTGTGTTTAGCCAATAATCGGACCCAACAACCAAGAAAAAAAAAGAGAGATATTCCACGTTTTTTGGACATAGGCTTGGAGTCAAACCGTGACAAGTCCATCGTCGTGGATCCATCTAACTCACTCCTTATGATGGAATGATTAGTTAAACCATAAAAAAGGGTGTGGGGGTGGTAGAATTTAAAGAGCGAGTTAGTATATGCAGCTAAGTCGGAGTTCGTTTCCCAGCCAGGCGTTTGAAAAGTAAGTGAAGGGTAGTGGAGCTTGACTGTGTGAGGACATAAGTTGGGAAGAAATCTGTCGGGAGATGCAGTCAAGAGAAACGAATTAGTTTAATTTTAAAAGCAGGCCAGAAGTAAGAAAGTAAGACACAGAAAAAAAAAGTTATTTCAAGGTACCGAAAAAAAAGCTATCGTATTCCTTACCGGGCTTCGTTATGAGAAAATGAGATCCTTCTCGGGTTGGTATTTTGCAGCAGGCGAGAGATTATTAGGCGAGAACCTTTTTATGTATACCTAATATTTATCAGGTAGAGGAAAAAAAAAGTGCCGCCAAAAAGGTTCCCAATGTGCGAGAGCCAGCTGTCGCGCGCGCGAACAGAAAATCCTCGCGCTATCGCACAAAGAGCACTTGGTGGTAAGGGGGGGGGGGGGTAAAGAGGGGGGGATGCCCGAAAATGAGAGCAGTGAGATTGTGCCGCTCTTTGCGCATATAGCCCCTGCAAGTTGACCTTGCCTGCTAATCCGTCTTGGCAAAGTGCTCGTTCCGAATCGATTCCATAAATTCACGCCGTTGAATAACCAAAAAGGCTCGCGAAGATTGAGGGGAAAAAAATAGAAATTTCAAACCTCCCTCGGAAAGCTTTTCCTCCATTAAAAAAGATACTTGCGCACGCGAACCACGACGTGATGTATAGCGTTTTTAATCTAAATTGTAATAGCATAACGTTTCAAGGTGGAGCCAGGCTAAGCAAAAGGTGGCTATAAAAGTCGATCAAAATGGAAGTTTGCTCAACGCCTTTGATACTATACACAGCTCAAGCAGAACCAGCGTCAACGTCCTAATTGTTGTTCCGAAAAGCTATCGTTTTCTCCCCCTGGTTCATAGTGCGGGACTTTATGAGCCGGCGGTTTGGGAAGATAATGTGTGAATCTGGGCCTTTTTATATGGGAAACATTGATTCTTGAAGAAGACTTTTTTTAAAAGAAAAAACGTGGGTTATGGTTCACGCATATACCTTTTTCTTATTCTTCGGGCTGCTAAGAACAAAAGCAGAGAAAAGAAGCAGGTCCATGTGTGAGGATGTAGAGTGCCTGTCTTTATCGTCAAGTCGTGGGAAACCAAAAATCGGAGGACAAAAGACGTCTGATGGGTTTTAGGTTTTTACTACAACGGTGTCTTCCCCAGCTCAAACAGTTTTATGCGTATACCTGCTACCGTACTTCTGACGTATGTGGTTTTTGGGGAGAGAAAAAAAAAGATTTACAAGCTGCCCGTGCGTTGGATAGAATCATACATGGAAAGTGTTGGAATATATGTGTGTAAAGGAGGGGGCGAACATTTTGTGGTTTAGTGAAGAAGGCCTACATAATCATAGACATTACTCTCATTAACTAAGTTTTACAGACTTTCCACAGAAGAAGAGAATTTCATTGACAAGCAAACACCTCCCATTTTCCAGAGAAGGGGGCGGGAAGGCGAAGCTTGCAGAGACGTTTTTAATGAGGAATAGATGAAAGATAACGCTTGTCGAGGATAGGAAAAGCTCCCTGGTTTGTGGTGAAGCTTTTATGCATACATGCAGCGTCTTGGCCCCGCCTCCTAATAACATCCAGTAGTTGTCATTATCCCTAAGGATGTTTCTCTCTAAGAGTGTACGACCTTTTTTTCACAAATCATGAAGCGTAATGACTTTTTGTAATATCAGGTAAGTTAGTGATTGAAATTGTCATGCGTTGAAAGAACGGTTATTAAAGAATAGTTTCTTTTTCAAAAAGAAAATAGGTGTTCGTAGAGCTTGAAAAACATGATGAAAGTAAAGCGGTGTGGTCGGTTTTATTAAAGGTAGAGCGTAGCAATATGATAATGAAGTGCGTACAAGGCATGAAGGTGCGCTCTAATGTAGCTACTTTGTATACATAATTGGCCATGGCATAATGAGCTCCCATTTCGGTTGTCTATTCTCTCCAATGCTGGCCATATAACCCCCATAGTGTCGGCAGGGGAGCCAAAGCTACCAACACCTGTCGCCATGCATATGCTTGTCTGTAAAAACTAACCCTTTCAAGTGTCTGTACACCAAAGGGTGGGAGAAGCAGAAGCCTACTACGTGGCAAACAGGCCCCGAGGCCACGTGTTAACCAAATTAGTTGCAGTCATTTACATCCCTTAAATAGCATCAGATTTCCAGCCGGTTATGGGCTGCGGAACTGCGGGAGGAAGTCATAATTTGTGACACTGTTACAGTAATGAGTTACCCGTCTGTCTTGCGTCACGTTTGGTGGCTGAGTTTCAGAACTGCGTTGCTAGGTCAAGTGTTGCGAATTTAGCTACGGTGGCGCGAACTGACCAATGCTAGTTCGGCTTTTTCAACTTTGAGACAGGTAGTGCAGCGTGTGTGCGTTTCCGTTGGTTGCATGAAAGGATTTATGAGTACAGATGGAGGATATTTTATACGGCCGTATCGGTTTAATTTGTTTCCATAATGCGCGGGTGGGTTGTGCCTGTATTGTTCCACATGCAAAGGCACTGTCTCGCGTTTTTTTATTCCTTTTATGTAAGCACGAGCCAGCCAGTGGGATTGGAGGGATTTCGCTTTTATTTCGGGGTCATTGAGGATCTTCAGAATAAAGTTGTATGGGTTTCCTGTTCAAGCAAATTTATTAGGTAGGTTTTGTTTTTATAAAAATCCTGCAAAGGTTTTATTGTTCCCTGTGCTAGGATCAATGTGGGATTTCTTTTTTTTTTTCCTTATTAAACACTGTTCATAGGAGGTTTAGATTTCTTCAGTGACGACGCCAGAAATGATGAAGGTCGCACGGAAGAAGCGCAGTTCCGGTAGTTAATAATCAAGGGAGGACTTAATAGCGCGAGGTTTGTTCTGCACTCGTCAGGGAGGCTTTCTTTGGCTGAAGACCCAGCCATTCAGCGTTCTTATTATGTGAAGTTATGTCGTTTCAGGGGCGATTCTTGATACTTGATGGAAGAGCGTTGCAAGTTCACCTGAAACGAGAAAAACAAAAAATGGAGAGTGCTCCCTACTGCGCTGTTATCTTCCCGTACATTGGCGACAATGCCGTTGTGTGTGACGAATGTATGACAATGAAGCAGTGATTTCAATGCATCGGAGGAGCTCGAGTTATCCGTCAGCCATTGCGTTTTGTGGGTTAACTCTCCATTGCGTCAAAGTTTTCCTAGTAAATCTCCCACGTGCTATATATATAAGCCAAATATATATGCTTAGACGCCTCTGTTCTGTTCGTTGATTGTAAAGCGAGGAAGTTCTCATTGAGGGAAATTTGTAAGGTGTGGTTTGGTCATGCTTTAATCATATCCAATTCTAATTTATCCTACAAGCCCCAGTGCGTGGGGACGCCAAGTGTACTTAACAACGAATGCACACAAATTTCATAGTAATAATGAACTAACCCGACACTGCACTGCCAACAATGAAAGTTGGATATCTATTTATATTTCAACGTAACCTTCTCAACTTTAATTGTTAATATGTGATTTACAATGCATTAAAGCCGCTGTGAAGTGCATTCACCTAAGGAGCGGTTTACGGTAAAGAAAGTTCGACCAGAAATAGATTAAATAAGGAAATAATGAAGACGTCCATTCTGATAAGCGAAGCATGATTGGGAACGCTAAGGTGGTTGTGAAACCTGTCTATGTTTTTCTTTTTTTTGAAGGGTAAAGAAGCGAGACGTGGTTACCAATGTTGGTGGATATATAGTAAATGTTGTATATCCACCGACCTTCCAATTGGAAGTCATAAACTTGATTTGCGATGTGTAGCATTTTGGCAAAAGTACAATGGGACCGCCGCACGCAAGCCCAAACCGTCATATCACATTTGTTGCGAGTACTAAATGTCGTGTTGGGTTTCATCTATTTGCGTGGCCGAATTCGTAATCGACAGTCATTACGGTACCGAAAGCTTTGCACTGTTCCACATATCTATTAAGGTTAGGAAAATGGGTGATTGAAATGTCTTACAAAAAGCGAGAGCAAGGTAAAATCATCGTTAACGGTGGGTCTTTTTGACTGCAGGACCAATAGGCATATAATTTTATGAAGACATAGTTGACAAATTTATTCATTTGCAGGCTGCAAAGTATCAAAATTTCGGTTAGGTGTCAAAACTCTACTCTTTTTCGCTTTTTAATACTAGCGCTTGGTACACAATTGCACCACCGTTACGCAAGCTCGATCATTAGCAAGGCAAAGAAAGCTGAATTGATTATGTTTACAGTTTTGGGGTAAAAAATGCAGAGAAATATCTTTCTGAAAACTAAGCACGTGCTCGACAGGATGACGAGGAGAGAAATCTTCAATATCATCGGGTTTTTCTACTTTGCATCCTGCTTTATCTCATTAACTAGTTGAGTAGTCTCTCTTCCGATTATATTTGAAAATGCCCTAATCTGCGTAATCCCAAAGTTGCTCACATTGTATAATACTTTCTTGAGATTACGAGTATTTTTTTTTTGACGTGAGATTCATTCATTGAGTCTTCTGGAATTTAGTTAGTGTCGCAGTGCCTCAATAGACTTTGTGACATTCATTCTTATGGATATTTTGGAATATTTCTGGATCGATTCTTATGGATAGGTTTTTATTTTTACGTTGTATTTCTTTTGTCTCCAAAAGATGTTGTTGGCATAGGCAGTTGGATCGACGGCCATCAGGCCATAGAGTGTGTTGGGATTTAATTAGAGGTGAGTTCAAAAAGCCAGCAAATTGGAAAGAGACTTCCCAACACGGTCTTCCAATAACATTACTTTGGTCTATGAACTCTTTTCCTTTCCTCTCTTGGCGTTCTGTGTGTCTCTGTCTGCGGCCTGGAAGACGCTGCTGCCAAGGCGAAGATAGCTCTTCAGTTTTGTTTGATTGTCTTGTCCGGTGACTTCCGAAAACCTTGCTGTAGCTAGAAGCTACAGACACAAGTTCGTAGTGCAGTTTAGGAAACCCTTTTCCCCCCGTTGTATAGCCATTCGCGGCGTTGTTCACGTTAGCCGTGCAGCAACGAGTCAGGTTAAAGCTCCAAAACGTGTAATGTCTCGGTTGTAACACGGTATGGGAGAATCATGTTGAGAGATACTCCTGAGCCGGTGGTAATCCAGCAACTATTTCCAAAATGATGGCGCCATGAACTGAATTTCTTTACGATATACCGAGAATAAGTTGTATACCGTTGATTGTTCAGCGTTCCGACTTCAGTGGCGTAAGTTTCCCTCACAGGAGATTGTAAAGTGGTAAAAATACTTCAAAAAGACCTTTTCAAATATAGCCTAAATATAGTTTTACAAGTGTAGAATCGTGTCGGAATTAAGCCATTTCAGGTTGTACAGCCTTTCAAGACTTAACAAGCCTCTCGTGCCACCTTGACACGCCAGTGCATCGAAACGAGCCTATAGGGTGAACGAACGGGTTCTTTTGATATGGAAAGACGAGGAAGCGCATTAGCGTTTGTCAACTCGCTAGAAAGTTGGGGTGCGCATGGGGGTTTGCATTTTCAATGAGCTTTAAAAAAAGAGCCCAAGCTGAGCCCCAGCAGTGGCACACAACTCGCTCAACGAAAAGCCCCTTTGCTGAGCCCGTGGCGGGACTGGTCCGCTTATTGATTTAAATCGTGAATCCCGGTGCCGGATCTGAGACGCGGTTGCAGCCAATCCCGCCCAAGTTTGTGGCTTAAAAAACTCGGTTCACTAGCCCCACCCACCTATTCTGCGTATAGAAAGGACGCCGTGCATGACAACTAAGGCGGCACTACACCAAAGGCGTCGCCTCCCAAGAATGGTAACGCACCTTAGGACTCCAGCGATTTCCAGCAGCGAATTCCAGGAAGTTTTTCTTACTCAGGAATTCTTTTTTTAAAAAATGAAATTACAAAAAGTTTCCCAGCTATGAAGTATACCCTGAGAAGCTTGGTAAAGGAAGGAAGAATAAGGAAAAAAAAAAAAAAAACACGAAGAGGAGGGAAATTTTATTCTGGTGTGTGCCTTCCATTTCTTTTTTGACTAAGCTTCTCTTCCCAAGACGATGAGAAGAGAGCCTGCATGATCCCGCCAAGATCCGCATTTTAGACTAGGGACGGTAGCATAGCGTCTCCTTTTGCAATCCCTTGAGGAAATGTTACTTTATATGACAGGGATTTTGGATGGAGATGCAGCTCGGCCGCCGTAGAGAAGAACGTGAGAGAGAATGTGTCTCGGAAAGGAAAATGAGATCCTTCCGAGAGCGCACCAATTCACCCGAACCTATAACATTTTTTCTTGCCTTTTTTCCTGCCTTTTCGTTAAGCAAAAAAGATTTGGGTTTAATTTTCCCACCCTCTAGTCCACTTGGAAATTAAGGGAATCTATTTTAAAGAATAAGCCACGAAGCAATTGACGTGCTAATTGAACGGCTCTTACTTAACCAAGCCAGTTACCATAAGCCACACTGAGGTGCGAAATTTCATTGTTACGCCATCACTGCGCATTTCGCAAGTGACTTGTCGCTTTTTACTACTATACAGCACACATTTAGTATATATGACTGTGTATGCAACTCTGTGGCTATGTATTGCTGAATAACATATGGATGCTCACCATCGCAAAAATGCATCATTGTTTTAAAAAGAAATCTGGGGCAGCCTACGTTTGGATTTGCATATCTCACTGTCCCAAGATTTATCCGCGTGCTAAGCGTATCAGTGTCTTCAGTTTCATGGCTACTTCAGCTTCAAGTTCTATTTGTTTGATGAGCTTTCTGCCTTTTTGGTATTATTATTTATTTTATACTTTAAAAAAACCTAAAAATATGATTTTCTAAAGAAAAGAAAGCCAATTATACTAAATTAAGAAGTTTAAATATATAAGCGTTGGAGGATTGAGGTTTATTTGTAGGTGGGTGGTTTTTTGGAGCGGACATTATCGGATAGGGGAAAAGCATACCAGTGTAAAGGGAACAAATAAGAAAAAAAGGTAGAAAGAAGTTTGAGGCGGTAGCGCATATAGGTGGGAAAAAGACTAAGGAGAAAAGCAAGCGTTTGGCCATTTTGGCCCGATACGGCGGGAAACCTGTCGCCTTTACCGACCGTCAGATTGATGGTTGCTGGTTATTTGAAACGCCAAAAGCTCTGAGACTATAGGATGCCTGTTTTTCTTTTTGTTTGCCTTTTTGTCGTAGAAGGTGATGTTGGGGAAGTAGCGAAAAAACTAACAACACTCGCAGTTGCCTTGGCTCAGACGTAATGGTTACGTTTAGGACATTTTCCCATTTCCTTTAACGCTTAAAAGAAGACAAAGTTCGTTTTCGACCGATCCATTAATGCTTGTATTGGCTTCCCCCCGTTCCTTATTACACTGACTTCTCTTTAATTTGTATCCTTTTTCTGTTTGAGTTTTCGGGTGCTGAAAGAGCAAGTTACTAGCGCAAAACCATGTACATAGTAGCGAGCTGAATGTTAGTAGTTCGTTGGTGTTGTGCATTAGGTAAAACATTGCTGCGTGCCTGGTGCCCGTCAACATTTTTTGGTTTTCTTTCCCGATACTAGCCACAGAAAAGTTGGACTTGATAGTTACGGCCCTTCAAGTCCCAAGCAAGGGGCAATAAGACCTCCCCCCCCCCCCCCTTCTTCCTCCCCAAACTCGATTTTCGTAAATTGGGCGAATTAAGGAAACGCGCCCAATAGGTGTATAGCATGTTAATTGACCATCTCGACAGACAGACAGACCCAGAAAATTCTCTTTGTTTTTTGTTTCATTCCGTATCCCCCCTCGATTGTAGTTCGGCTTCATAGACTTGACGAAGAGGAACAAAACTTTAGATCCAAGAGGGTAAATGGACGTTAATTGCATACATTATAGTCCCGCATCGTGTTTTTATGTTGTAGCATTGCGGGGGAGCACCATAACAGAAAAAAGAGGGAAAAGGGGGGAAAAAATTAAAGACAGCCAAATTGGCCGACCGTAGCTGCATGTGTGATAGTATGGAGTGCACTTTGTATGCTTCCAGCTACATGGGAAATCCTGGCTACTGGTCGTAGATTTTGGGGAGCTTGTGGAGTTTATAGGGTCCTCGCTGGCTGTTAAGTCTTTTTTGTTGTCATGGTGGCAGTGTTAGTCAAGGAAGGTATCCTGCTGCGACCAACTCGGGCACGATCTTCCTGCATGAAGTCCGCTAACTTGGCCCAACACTTCGGGAGTTTAAAGGCACCTTGAAGATTCATAGTGGTGCCTACTACTGTGCATGCCCGAATTAAGCTTCCGCTATGGGATTTTAGAAGATCCAGCCCACCGTAGTGCTACTCTGCGGCCTTTATTATTCACTGGCTAATCGACTTTTTGCTAATTAAATGGGGAAAATGGGGATGAAATTAACGGTAAAGAAAGTTGCGCGCCATAAGGGCATGAAATAAATATATGCTGTGCAACTACACCAGGCCAAGCCGTGGACTGGGAAGTTATGGTCCGTAACTTGCAACTGTCAGGGAGGTAGGAAATGTAAAGTAGTGCTACAGCATAGGGGACACAGAATACACACACACACACACACACACACACACACACACACACAGAGAAAGCGAAAGCACTGCATGGGATGTTGGGTGCTTCATTATGGGTCTTTTATCACGTTGAAGGGGCGGATGTTTAAGACGCTAAGTGCAGCTCCTGAAGGTATATGACTCTTACCCCCCCAGTTACGTCGCGAAAAATACCCAGACACTATGTACGAGTTTCAACAACATTGTTGCAATTTATGGTGGTAATCCGTTGTAATCGCCGAGTATTTGTGACTTCTTTATCGCTCTTCGAAGATGGCAATTGGTAACGATTTCAAGTGTACGATATTTTGAAGTTGGATCCAAAGTGGCTTGGACGAAGTAACTCGAACGTTATGGAGAAGTTGAAGGTGTACACTCCTTATTTATTTTTTATTTATTTTTTAATATTATTTATTGGTGCTTTGTTTCAAGGAAAAGGGCCCATGCTAATGTTGTATAGTTCGAGTGTTAGTATATGTAAACTGGAGCATTAAAAAATAATTTTAAAAAATCAAAATTAAAATAAAAAGCTTTATAATATTGCCACATTATTTGTGTCAGCGATGTATCACGCATTTTCTCGCGAATGCTCTGTAGCTTTCAACAAGCCTCTTGCCGTGCGCACTTTTGTGTGTTGGCGTGTGGACGTTTGCTTCGGCGTTTAATCGTTTTTATTTTTAATAATATACTATATTAAGAAAATTGATGAAGAAAGGAACTACAGTAGCGTAGAATTTAGACAATTGTTAGTGTGAGGTCTCGGACTAACGGCTTGAATGGCCATGTAATGAAGTCCTGCATCTTTGTTGTATGGGCTAAGGTGCGCCACGGTACTGTGTTGATCACCATGCACGACAGCTATAGCGTGCCAACTTGGTAGCTTCCACCTAACTTTGGTATAGGTCCCCAGGTGCTGTGTGATTTGGAAAGTTTGTCGGCCATGCTACAGAATGGGCCCAAAAATAGAGTGGAAATTCCTCCCACCAGAGGCTCCGAAAAAAAAAGAGTAAATAGTAAGGGACTAAGAAAGGGAAAATGTACGATGGTTAAATGCAGGTGTAATCATAGGAAACAATGACTCTTTACTTATTCATTCACGTAGAAGCCGCCAAACCGGGGAGTTTTTATCAAACTCCAATTTTTTTTGGTGTAAGTTTTGTCCTTTCCCAAGAATGAAAGAGGTGGATCAGTTTGCTGCATGAGTTGGCTGGGCCTTTTTAATTTTGAGCCATAAGCCCCTTCGGATGATACAAATGGTCCGTTTTCTACAAGTCAAAAAGGTAGTCGAGTAGCTAAGGGGCATGCAATTTATCTAACCCGCCTTTCCGACAGCGAAGTCGGAAGGCGTAATTTGGGCGAATAGGGATTATTCATTCGGTGTCAACAACAGCTTCTCCGCTTTTTTTTAACCTCATGAACTTTCAATTCAGCCAAACTTGGGAGACAAAAAAGAATAATTGGTAGCTAGAAAAAAGTGGTAAGAGCGCGGCATCCTTTTCGTTGATAACCTAATGAGTTCATTCACATGGACCACCTCAAACCATGCAATGTTCGCACATCACGGTTACCAAAAATTTAGAGGGAAAAAGTTTTTCCATCCCCCATCAGAAGAAAAAGGTTTGGGTCAAGATGATATGACTGAGCTCGCCGTGCTCGGGCGATTCTTTGCCTTGCAGGAGTGACCATTAAAATCAATACGACTGCTTCTAACGAAGAGGCGCGAGAGCTTTCGGCCAGCTTCTCGCGTATATTCGTCCTCTGTATGTGTGTGTGTGTATATTCCTTCGTTGACTTGGCACCCACTTCTCGGAGCTCCTCTGTACAGCTGCTATGGCCCAGGCCGGGTGGCCCTAAGTTAGCACGCCTTATGAAGCCTCGGGGGTAACGGCAAAGGCGTCGCAGGGTGGTGGCAAGACATTTGCCTTGCAAGTTGGCAACCTCCACAACTTCCCGATGCCCATGGGAGAGTGCTGCTTCAAGATGAAAAAAGGGGTGGGGAGGCTGTTACTACTTCGGCAGGAGAGGGAGAAGACATGCGTCGTTGGTTGTCGAAAAATCGAACGGGACGCCGAGGCTTTGCTTCGCAGATCTATGTATGTATATATGTATGTATGCAACGCTGCATTCTCTGCGGCTCGCGCTGCCGCGAATATCGAATCCAAGCAAGGAATATAGAGCAGGGTGGCAAGCGTCTGTAGGTTGGATATTGGGTGGTGGGTTGGGGGTGAAGTATAAAAGAGGGAGAACTCGCCGTTAAGATAGAGGTTGGGGGCAGAAGACGGTGGGCAAGAAAGTTGGGGGGAAGGTTTCAATAAAAAAGAAACTCAATGTATAAAAAGAGCCGGCGTCGTCGGCGTTGGTCCCCGCCTTCCCTCTTGACGCCGTGCCAGTCCATTGGACGTTAACGACGCCCCAAGGCTTGGAAAATGTTTTAAAATGCCAACCACCCTCTTCGGTTGGTTTTTAACCCCTCCACACACAGTGCATAACACCTTCCTACTTTGCATTTTGATGCGACAGGCGACAAACGTGTCCTATTGGAATATGCAAGCACTTGCGCACTTTCGAAACCCCCTTATGTAAAATTTCAACAGTCCCGATCCTGTTGTATAACGTGGCGTGGTTGGACTAGCCAGGTTTTAACATGTAGAGCGGCGGTATTTCGACACCGTGCTAATAACTTTTATATAACACGGATTTTGGGCATCGAGTTCGATTGACGGCGAAAAATGGCGAGGCCCCGTATGCTTAATAGGTCTCTAAAAGGGACTGATGGCTTATCATATGCCCAGCGTGAGAAAATGAAGAAACGGTATACAGAGCGAGGGTGAAAAGCCTGTGTGACTTTGTCCCGCGCTACTGCATACTCTTTCTGTGTCGCATACTACACGTCATTATATATAGCACGCTCTTTTGGGATCTATCTCCCCACAATGCAAATCATACAAACCCCCATCAGCCAAGTTTTGCCTATTTTACCTTCGTTTGTCTCCTTTCCCTTATCATCTCTCCCTTGCGCTCTTCTTCTCCTTCTGCCACTACTTACTCCTACTTCTCCCTTTACACATCTAACTGCGTGGGCCTTCGGTTCTTTTATTCTAATTCCCCTGACCATGGGGCTAACTTATTCGTTGTATGGTTTAGGTTCAGGAAAAAAGGTATAGTTCCACTCTCCTTTTTGCTCTCTTTTCTCCTCCTCTCTTTTCCTCGGATGGGGGTGCTTCCTTTTTTCCCTTTTTCTTGCACACTTTTTCCATCTATCTGTACAACTTGGGTGGATTCGGGTCCGGTGTAGTACTCGAAACCGGTAAAGCCTACAATCAGAATTGTCCATTGAATGCATAAAGACTTGTTAGGGGCAACCCGGGCTATTTTGGCTCGATTGGGCATCCGCACAATTCTTTCTCGCACATAGCCAACTACGGCTATCGCAGACCGGCGATGTCGGCTCCACAGTGCTAGCTCAGACACACTCGACACCGGCAACCTAGTTATAACCGTTTGTGGGGTGTTTGTCGTCGAGCGTTTCTTTGGTCGAGTTTGTTTACAAGACGTAATTTTACTCGCAGGTTATAAGCTTGGAAAATGTGGAGTTGGAGCGAGAAAACCGAACGAAGTAATGCTAGTGCGTGAAACAGGAAGATCTCTGGAAAGGTAGTGTGACAGTTGTGATTGTACTCTAAAGTATTAAGTGGAAAGCTTGTCACATTTTGTGGGGTCGATGGTATGGAAGTTTCCCTCGCAAGCGTAAAGTTTCGGGTGATTGAAAATAGCCGCTCGCCGATTAACAATTCGACTGGCAAAGAAACGATTTTCTGTCTATATGCATGCCGTCTTTCTGGGTTCTCGGTTTGCCTAGGAAAGTCCCGCTGAATAATTCATTCTTTTGCTCCAGTATTGCGTGCTGAAAGTGAACCTTGCTGGCGTTGAACTGAGCAAACGGCAAATGTATTGTTAACTCAGAAGAAAAAAGAAAAAGTGGTTCTTGCTCTGGTTTCCCGTAGCTTTAAGGAAAATTTTTATTCATAAGGAATGATCTAACGCTTACTCCTATTGTTAGTTCAATCGGGTAGGCGTGGCTTGTGGCTGGCTTGCTTTTCCTCGCCAAATAACGGGGAGGTTAGCATAGGCATGGGAGAGGGGAAAAGTAGGCGGAGCTCCATGCATATGGAAGGTCGTACGTTGTGTTATATTGTAGGTGATTTTGGAGTAGCCTTGTGCGTTGCCTTGGCGCTTATATAGAACAGATCGGCCGCGGCGTCTTCCTATCCCACTGGGGGCGCACACGAGCTGCGAGGGCTGACCGAAGAAATCCATCGCATCCCAGCCTCTCTTTCCCTTGCCTAGCTCGCACACCTCAGGTCATACGTGTCTCGCCTGCCGGCCAGGTAGCAAGCCAACCAACTTTTCTCCCCCTGGCCCCTTTGAATCATTTCGTGTGGCTTGGCTTAGTTGACTTCAGTCATTCAAGTTGAGTCCAACTAGCAAGTTGGGACAAAGTTTCCAAGCCTGACGTAGTGAAAACACCAAGTTTGTGAGGAACAAGTTCGACGCATTTTTATAACAACTTCCAGCAAAGCGTGACAAGCTTTCCACTCACGTGAAAAACGCACAAATCTAATTGAAACAATTTTGGATAGTTCGCTGATCGTTACGAGCTGAAGAACCGAGTTGTTGAAAAGTGATCTTATTGGAGTTTTGCACCGCAGCCAGTGTTGTGATGTTACACCAAAGAGTAAACTGCGCGATCTGCCAATAAGTTTAACATTGGTGAACGTTTATGATTTCTTGTGCAACCCGGAAAGGCTAAAGAAAACGCATTCGAATGCAAAACATCATGAAAAAGCTAGACCATTTTGAGAGTCACCACCATGCTGCTGGCTTACAGGCTTTGCCATTGAACACTCGTGGTATTTCCATGCCGGTGCCAAGCATGCAAATGCACGCCCACGCGGCTGCCGCAGCCGCTTTGCGGAATATGAATATGAACATGAACGTGGGTTTGCCCCATCCCGCTATGTTACCAGCAGCGTTTAATGCCATGATGCCCATGTCATTGGCAATGGCGAGCATCCCGTCATTGCAAACTGCCGATACCAATGCAAGTAGTAGTAACCACAGGTATCACAGCTCCTCATCTCCCATTACCACCAACGCCACCACTAACAATGCCACCGCCTCCGTCGGTAGTTTTTCAGCGTCAGATTCCGAAGACGAACTGGAAGAACATTGCAACACTACGCCCTTACACCGAAATATTCCGTCACCCATGGGTCCCCGCCAAATCAAAGAGCAGCTACAAAAACCTATGCCGCAACATCGGAGTGTCAAACGAGAAAACGTCTTGGATCTAGCATCTTATGGTGAGTCCAGTACTTTCGTACCCCAAACTCCATGGATGTCTTATAGGCCTTTGAAACCTCTGCTTGCTTTTAGCGTTGGCAGACACGCTCACAGACGCCAAATAAATTAGTTCGTCTCGGACTTACTCGTTAGGTATCGATCAGCTAAAGAGCCGCCACAGGCTCTTGATACACAATCGAGATCATGCCAGTAATGAAAGGTTCTTTGGGCATCCCTCGTTTGCAACAATCCAAATTGGGTGAAAATAAGTTCTGGACGTTTTGGCTGAAAAGAAACCGGGGTATCTCACCTGCAACAGGTGCGGTGAAAGATGAAACCCACTTTGAACCATTTCTCTGCTGGCTCTGAGTAATTTAGGAATATTAGTAGCGTGCATAGCATGCGTAAAGAGGCGAAAAGCATTTTGGGGTAAATATAATAGAGCGACAAAATTTAGCAGGATAGGTTGTGTTAGAGGGTGGAAAAGGTTCACAAGTTTCATCTTAGCTTGTTATACGACCTTTAGAATGGATATGCATTCTGGGGCAGTATATAGCCTATAAATGGTCTGATTTATAGCTGCCATTGAGTCACGCCATCATCTCTGGGCCCAAAGAAACAAAACCCCCTTGTTGGGTACGTGTGTGGTATCGAGAGTACACGCGAAGACAGTGGAGGTGGCTTTTATTTGTCACAACACGTGAGATTAGTCGTATCATCAATGTGTAAAGTAAGCCAAGTAGGGACAATCACAGACAATTCGGGGTCATTTTATTTTTTATTTAGATCGAGTCCAAAACTTACCCGTTGGAACGAGGTGTCGAGATTGACGGATGCGTCACGTGATAAAGACTGGTGTTTGTGAAGGACAAAATTGGTCAATATCGCTTTTTGTTTAGGAGAGCGACCATTTTTTTCTCTCTTGTGGGCGAAGTGCATTACATGTATCTTATACAATTTTTGGTCCGTGTCATTGCTTCGTGATATGACAGTGCATGGAGCTACCAGTACGATTTTTCCATTAATTTTTGCGGTATCCAAGAATTTCTTCCTCTTTTTTAACCTTCCTTGCCTTTTATTTCGGAACCGTTTTTTAGGCTGCTCTTTGAACCGCCTATTCTTAAGACAGTCGGCAACCACATTTCTGATGAAAGAGCGATGGGTTTTCGTTCTTCACCCTTTTTTCGGGCCCTTTTTCTTGTAATTTGCACCAAAAAACTGCCCTGCGAGAAAAGAAAAAGAGGTGTGAAGTTGTTTCTTTCCAGAAAGGAGAAGAATAAGGTGTGCATTACCTGTCATTTACTGACTGCTAAATTATCAAGATTGCAATTCAGGTGGGTTCGACCCTAGTAGCGTTGTACCAGTCGTTTCAGTATATTGCGCTTTAAGCACCGCGGTAGTAGAAAGATCAAGTGATAGGCTTTCGTTTGGTTTACTACCCACTGAAATAATTAACTGGAATCCAACGAGCTTTCGATGAGAAGTTAATGGAAAATCTATTGGCGATCAGTACCGGAACCAACAGAACACAGAAAAAACAATAGCTTGTGTGCTTGAGGACTTTAATGTTTAATGTCGAACACGAAAAGTCCCTGCACTTTTTGCTGACACTTTCGTTTTCGCTTCATTGGTCGGTTCGAAACTCGATTGTCTTCTGTGTTGTTTAATGACCAGTTTTCGGGAGAAGTGCGAGTCATAAGTAGCGTGTTGAACCGGTATTGGAGAAGTGTTAATAATTCTGCAAGCTCAAGCTCAGTTGTTGTTCAGCTTTTGCGAAGCGTGAAGCTTGGACTGGTGTAGTTTCCATTCACTTTTTCTATTAGGGAATTTGAACTTCCTGCCTTTATATAGGAATTCAGATAGGAAAACGGGAAAGAATATAAGCCAAATGTTTTGACGAACAAGTTACAACATGTAACCTGTAGCGTGTGTTTTTCCATGCGAGTTCTTACGCTTTTCCTAAAAGTAGATAGTTTTGGATACAGTTTTACTGTAGCTTTGTATATACTGAGAAGCATTTCCCTTTCACAAGACCCAAATCGTTGCCACGAGTTTTTCAGCAACTCGAATTCGTAAAAGAGTTTGCCTACGTTACAGAGTGCATCATTCGTTGGCGACCATCTCGTCCCTTTCGGTACCGTATTCACTGCATCGTGGCGTTTTTGCAACCAATTGTATTGTCTGTGAGTAATACGTGTTTTTCCGTTAAGTGAGTTTATCCCGAGGACACCAAACGGACACGTTAGTGAGCTAATTGAGGGTTGTTGGTGAAAAGGAGCACTTGGCATTAGAATTATCTCCATTCCAGACTCGAGTTTCTACGCTAATGAGCCTTGTGTCACAAGATTGGTGCTGCTCCTACACCCTGAACATGTTCTGGAATCCTTCATTTACATGTTTTGCATATTCATAGCCACGAGCCGTACCTATTGGAGGGCCCCCTCGTTGCTTTGACGCGCGTAACCAGAGCCGAAACACTTTCTTGCTTTGGAGGGGTGGTGGAAAAGAAGTCAAGAATAACAAAAAAGGTTCGTTTCTTGAGAGAAAGATGGGTCATGTCATCCTTTGTAATCTAAAAATAACGAAGAATAACCAGAAAACACGTTCTGCTTTAATTCGGGGGCTGCATAAGTGGGCTGATTATGCCGCCAAGTTAATCGTTTCGTATTTCGTTTTCCTGGTGTACAAGATCACACACAAGTTAGCGGAGCTCGAACGTCTTCCAGGAAGGCAATGCCATTCCCTGCAATTCATTGTTCTTTGTCCATCGCGACCGTTGAACGAGTTGAACCCGTTTTTTGTTCTGTTCGTTGACAGCGTTCGATTTTCTCCTTTGGCCGTTTGTCGTATATGTGCACAGTCGCGTGTGCGGTAACGGAGAACTTGAGTTTTCGGTTGTAAAAGCGAGAAGCCTTCATTTTTCATTGTTGAGCTCCGGGCTTTTATCCTTTGATACCCAACCAGCGTTGAGTTTTCTCGCGTGGAACTTAGTGGCGCAACAATAGCTCAAGTTTGTTATCCCTTTCACCCAATCCGCTTCTTGATAAAAGTACAAACAGCTCAGCACGGGCCGTTGAATATTTTGTTTTTATTTTTTAAAGTCTGAAAAGGGAAAAGGAGGGTGTTAAGACACGCGCCTTTGAAATCCTTGCACATTGTCATGTAAAGGAGTGGAGGAACTTTTTTTGTTTGTCCGTTTTAAAGTTTGGTTGGTTGCCGTGCCAAATTGTCACGGGATTGCCAGCTGCGTTCGGTAAAGAATGGAACTTCTTTTTTTCTCTCTTAACCGCTCGTCCCTTGATAATAGGTATTCAAAGGGGTGTCATAGGCACGTGGAAGGGGTTATTCCTATTTTCCATCACAGCCTCTTTACCATGTTCAGATCACCCTCCGTATAAACTACCCTTTGATGTACCATGAGGCACCCAGAAAAAAATAGTGGATAAGGGAGTTTAATCTGTCGTGTTCAACATTGTACCGATAAATGATTATATCACATATAGCGCACCCAGCTTGGGAAGTCAACCCCTTCTCTCTTTTTTTTTTTCTAGTGTGGTAAAGGGGGTAAAGTTGTTGCTCCCTTGATCATGATGAAAAGGGGTTAAGCCACATGCACATCCACAACATAACAACGCAGCTTCCCCACATCACCCCTTTTTTACGATAATGCATCCCTCTCTCGTTTGACCAGTCATATAGGCGACTCTATCAGGCCTTGACCCGGCCACTTAAGCATTTTTTATATACTCAATAACCCTGTCCATCTTGTCTCACCCCTTTTTTTTATATCCAACCCTCCCGTAACCGGCCTGTGTTTAGGGTGTTACAGTATGCAGAAAGGGAAGAAAAAAACAGATTGACTGGCAAATTCGTTTTGAAGAGGGGGAAAAACGAAAGGGGTTGTTGTGCCTACCGAGCTTGCATAGTGACCTCATTATGTTGTGATTACATGGTTAAGCTCCAAGAAAAAAAAAAGATACTCTTGTTGAGAGGGTTGGTTAGGGAAAAAAAATGAAGAGAGGTAAAAGGGTTTGGGGTGTATTACTTGCTCATTTGGTTGTAGCGGTTCCCGCCCATCATTTCCATAATCTGAAGGGGTACATTGGCCGTGTTAATGAAGTCAAGACCTTTAGCGAAAAATCTTTTCCCCCACATTTTTTCTGTCTACGGGCATGTCGGTGCACGTATAGTGTTGTATACTGTGTACTAGGCCAGGGAGAAAAATTGTGAGTAAACGAGACTAGTTTTAAGTTGGGTGTACTTCAGGAGGGGGGAAGCAACTAATGGGCCTCATTAGCCCCAGAAGTTTCCTGGTTACGATCCTTTAGGACTAGCAATGACGCTGGAAACATTTTTTCGAGTTTTTTCTTTAACTTGCACTTCTTTTTGGGGAGGAACTTTTATACGGGTGATATTGCCTTGTGTTTTCCTAACATGGGACGCAGGACTTAGGCAAGTCCGACAAGAAACCCAAATTCGGGGGACTTAACTAAGTTAGAACGTTTCTATGGCCACGCGCTTGTCCGAAGACCGGACATGGACCTCAAACACGATCATCCAGCCTGCCGCTTGCGTTAGCTGAATGAACGAAAACAACTAAAGAAAAAAGAGCTTTTTATGGGCCTTTGTCGAACAATTGAATTGGTGCCGCGTGGATTCCGGGTATTAAATTCCCCGTGCTCCTAATCGAACACATTTTCTAGGCTACATTACATTGCCCGACGCCGGCCGTCCAAGATTAGAACAATAAGGTTTGCTATACACATGGGTAGCACAGCGAAGGAAGATTTGGGCTTGGTAACGTAACGTTGCGTGGGGCAATGCGTGTGTTGAGTCTGATAAGTATACGACACAGTTTCAATGCGGAGATGACAAACTCGGGGGGTGAGAAAGGGTAAGATATTGGGGTAGTATTGCTGTGTATAGGAAATGTGACCAGTTAGGGCGAAACTGGTCAGCCTTTTGATTATGAAGACGGAATAGGTCAATTCGTTGTGTTTGGGTCGGGTGAGATAACGTCAGCTATTCTGAGGAAGCGTAGCCCAAGTCAAATGTACGGGAAGAATGATAAAAGCCTCTTCGGGTGCCTGGAGGGAGATATTCAGTATGTGCATGGACAACTCTTTCTTTCTTTCCCATTAAGTCGAATCATCTTCTAGCTGGAATGGAAAGGGTCAAGTAAATATTCCCTAAAAACGAAAGGCTTTGAATCGTTCATGGCGTTATCGCGGTGGTTTGACGCTTGGCGAGCAGTTGAGGTGGAAGTTAATGGGAATGTGAATAGTAATGTTTGGACAGACGGTCAGGGGGTTAAAAGGGTGGAAATTTTCAATCTCGGAATACACCGAGGGTGCACCACTAAGATGTAACGTTTGGCTTTGATTTTTCGTTCCTGGGGGCATTTTTCATATAGAGTACACGACAGAGATTGGCGTCATTTAACATTCCGAGGTTTGAAGAGTTATATAAGTGAGGGAGTGGTGAAATTGTAGGGAAGCTGTGTGGAGCAGGGTGCATAACTTTGTTTGAAGTTTTCCCTCTGTAAAGGAAAGCAAAAGAGAAAGATATCTAGTCGACTGACCACGATGCTCATCTTTTTATGCCCGAACTCTCCAAAAGCAACTTTTAAAAACGATAAGAGCTGCACGATTTGTTTCTGATCGCTTCGCCCTCTCTTCTCCCCTTTTTGCTCTCTCTTACTTCCCTAACATTCGAGAGTTCAATTATATTGGTCAGGAAAGCTTTCAACCATGCATTAAGTTTGCATAATTCGGTTTGAGGGAATAGTCAGCAGCGAACCGGTACATAAGAAGGGTAACTTTTTCCCATAAGAAAACTTCTTTTGCTTACATGCTGTGTTTATTTGCTTTTTTTCTTTCTTTCTTTTTCTGTGTTCTTTCATATTTATTTATTTGTTTGCTGCTACGATACGATACAAGGCGTTGATTTATGTAAAGTGTGACGAAAAGCTTTTGTCAAATACGGCAATGTCGACATTTTCGACATGATAAAATCATAGGTAGACAAGCGTGCAGTGGTTTAGGTTAATCTCTCTGGCTTCAAGTTCAAATACAGTTGGCACCTGTGCATACTTAAGGGAAAAACTCATCGATAGTCGTTTTGGATGGAGCTAAGGATTTGACTATAATCGTCTGCCAACATGGTTTCTCAGAGGACTGTTAATACGAATGCAAAGAGCAAGAGACGAGCAAGCTGCACTCGTGTATACTTGGTTAAAATATTAATTAAGCCTTCGTGACTGAGCTAGGAGCGTCAAGGATTCTTCCCGGAGCCCATGTATCAGGTTTTCTGATGGCAACACATAAACGGTGGCAACGGGGCTGGGGCTATTGTGAAGTGGAGAGAATGGTTTGGGCCGTTAAAAAAGTAATATTGAGCTATAAACTGCGTGGCTTGCGGGAAGCGAGGCGACGAGCTTAGGCGATGTTATTTATGTCTGGTATGTAATTATGCTCAATGAGTTCGGCGTCGTCCTTGATGTTGCATTTCCTCCCGCTATTGTCTCCATCCTTTTTGATTCAGATATCCACAGTGGAACTGACGTTTCTCTGAAAGACGTTCACTTGAGCAGACTTTTGAAAGTTCCACTTTATCAAGCCGCCAATTTTCATCTGGGGACGTCTTTTTTGGGTCCCAATTTAATTACTAGGAACAAAACGTACGGAGGAAATGAGTTCAATAAAAGACTTGACGAAAACACACAAGAAAGAGACTATGGGGCAGTTATAAAAATGTCAGTTGTAGAAGAGGCAGGGTAAGTTGTACCAAGTCTACCCAAGTATACGAAGTGTTGAATGACCAGCAGACATTTATAAGAGAGACGCCAGTTTGTAGCCCTTTTTGTCTTCCACCGGTGTGTGCGAAAAGCTACTCAGGGAACACACACTTGGCTGCAGTATAGAACAAAAGCCGTCATGAAAGTTCACGTGCTTGCCGGCCATAAAATGAGGAAGCTAGGATATCTCAGGCTTGTGGCTTATATTGTATTCGGTGCTATACTCATACGATTCTAACTCAATTGTGGAAAACCCCGAGATCTTTTACAATGCTGCGGTAACCGAGCAAGAATCCCAGGTTTCGGGCCCCCGGTCCGATTCTAGATATTTTTTTCTGTATTTGTTGGGTGTACGCAAGCAAAGTGAAGCCAGAAATTGGTTTGCCTGATGGGAAAACACGAAACGAAAAGAAGGATAGACTTTCAAGGCAGCCTTATTCGAGGGAGATTGGGAGGGGGGGAGGCTTGTAGTGCGTGGCGGTTTTGTGAAGTTGTCGGTAAGACATGCAATCTCAGGACGTATAGTTCTCGAGTCTCCTTTCACATATTTATGGAGACATAAAAATACTGCCAGAAACATTGTAAGTCACCATGTATGCCGGCTAGTAGAACATTTGTCTGTGCGCTTTCAGTACTCTATAATTGACTCTTTTTCAACCGTATTTATTTACCTTTTCTTTGTTTTATGTATTGCAGCTGACCCTCCGGTAAAAGACGTGGACCCTGAGGAAAGGTGCTCTCCTGCTTCAACCAAAGGTATACTTAAAAAATTATTGACCAAAATTGTTGAAAACTATTTTAAAACTGGAGTAGGTTAAAATTAACAGAAAATTTAAATAGGTGAAAATTTCAAAAAAGCGGGCATGAAAGGATTTTGCGTTGCAAAGTAAAGTTTGCTGTTGCGTAAATCGAAGGATAGTGTGCATGTTAGACGCAGTAATGCAACGCAAAGGGGAGGTGTACTTAGTGGGGGTATCTGAAAAGCGCGTTACTGATAGACATTAGGCAGGCTTGTTTTGTTCGCTTTTCGTAGAGTCATTGATCAGTAATGATATACCCATGGCAATATGAATGTTGCAGTCTTTTTTATTATTATTATTACATTGTTTGGACTTAACGTTACGGGGCCTGATCTATGCAAAAGTCACGGGGTGGAATCCTACATTAAAGCGGGGGGAAAATATTAATGTTATTCGGACAACCATGAGTTTAATGAATGATGCAAAAATGCAGCAGTACTGGACATGCTACAGACCGTCACAGTTTCAGTGGCCGTGAGCCCTCGTGTAGTCAGATAGACCTGTATATCGGGTATCGCTTCTTTACCCATCGAGTCATGCACGAAGGTTTTTGTGTGTCCAGTGTCTTGGGCAAGGGGCATTTAAAATAGAAAATTCACGGATCGGCTTTGATTCCTTTGTGTCTCTATCGGTCATTGTTTAGTCGCTTTCTCTGATGTTACTCGGTTCTTGTGCATCTTGAATGAATTTTTGCTAACTTGAACAAAACACGTTGCGGACCAACGCTAGCCGGGTTTAGGAAGTATATAACAAGAAGCTGTGCTGATGAGCCAAGAAGTTCGATAACGTAATACACAAAAGAAGTGGAAAGAATGGAGAAACGTCACAAGAATATAAGAAGGATAAGAAAAGGGGGGTGAGGGGCGAGATGCTCTTGATTATCTTTTGAAGTGGCCTAATCAGTGCAAGGGCGTGTGCCGAGAACTCGGGCCGCGGGGCCAGGCACCGAGCCATTATTGATCTCACTAGGACGTCTGGACGCTGGGGACGCCACTGAGGGGCGTACGAAAAGAAAAGCCAACGAGAACGGGAGGGCGCTTACAATATTATCCCGAAAAGAGAGTGAGGGAGCTCGTGGACGTCGAACGAATATTGCCCAGGCCTATTGAACTACAATCATAGCAAAGAGCTCGGAGCTTTTATATTAAATAAAAATAGCCTTTTAGTTTATTTTAGCTTGGGGGATTGCCCTCTTTCCATTTTTGCATTGTAAATAACCCTCGTGTGGCGTTGTTTTAACTTTTTTTTTTTACCGTAGGGATGGGGGGGGGGGAGAGAATTCAGGGAGATATGATCTTTTCCTTTAGCTTTTGTATTACGCGCTTGGCTGAGTTTGAAATTAAGAAATGTCTTGGGTAAGGTGATGTATGTTGGAACGTTTGCGTTTACTTTTGGCTGTGTAGACTTTGCGGGGTTAGGAGGCGGACAGGATGGCGCAGAGTAAATGTGGGTGGGTTGTATGTTTCTAATAGTGGTGGGGGGGAAGTTGGAACGCGCGGGGAGGGTTAAGTTGTACCCCAGCTGTGGATTTATGGTCTTGCATGTTTCCTAAGTCTAATAGGAAATGTAGTTGTATGCGGGAGGCCTGAGAAAAGAACTCGGGGAGGTTGGGATTCGGGCAGTGGTCATTCGGTGCTGGCTAGGTTCCTCTCACAGATTTCTACGAGGCCAAAAGAAAGAGAGGAGGGTTGCATCGTCAATCAATATTTCATCAATAAAGACGAGGAGGAAATGGGGAGGCAAGCGTACGAAAAGAAAGAAGGTGACCATGACACATGGAGGTGGACAGTGGGTTGCTAACGTCATCACTAATCAGCGTATATTCGAGCTGGTCTCTTGCAGGAACAAAGCATCCCCGGATGCCAACATGACAAAACAATTGGTTTAGTAGCTCATGCAGGATTTGTAAAGGAAGTTTCAACAATGAACGTCATAAAAGGTTTTCGAACCGTTGGAAAAGCGTCAATAATATTAGTGAATAAAGTACAGTAATAGTATAAATTTAATGTATTGAGAAATGTTTGATTTGTTAGTTTCAGCATTCTTTTGTGTTTACTTTTAGAATCGAGCGCGTTATTTGCATTGCCCAATGGAGGTAATTTCCAATTACATGGCCTAAACCTTGCCCAGCAAGTGAAACTTGAACGAGAGAAGCTCAAAGAGGACAGTGGAGAGGTTTGGTCCGCCCGGCACAAACTTTCTTCACCCGAGTGGGAACGTATGCAGTCGCAGGAGCCAAGTGACTTAACGTCCGCCCACCAGCAAGCTAAAATGGACCGCGCCAGAATTAAAGAAGAAAGTCACGAGATTTGGGCCGCTCACCGCAAATCTTCCTCACCCGATTGGGAGCGTATGCAAGAGTATGCCAAAAGCCTCGGGTATTCGGTGTTGGCCAGCCGGGCAGCAGGGGGAGAAAATGGCGGTGAAGGCCGTAAGAGTACAGAAAACCACCCGGTGTCCAGTCCGCCGCCCATCATTACGAGTTCCAGCCGTTCATCCGTTGTCCGCCCTATGCCGCAACGTAGTCCTAGTCCGCCATTGGAAGATGAAAGTCTTTTGGATTCACCGATGGGAGAACCACAGTCCGATCTGGAAGATTCCATGGATTCGGATGGGGAAGCTTTAAATTTGGTAAAAAAAAAAAGATTTATGAAACTCAAAAGAACATGAATAGAATGTATGATTTGAATATTGATAATTGGAATAAAATAGCTAATGATTGTTACTTACTGGTAGGCTCGGGAGTCCCAGCGTTCGCATAACGTAAACAGCAAGGGGAATGACACGAGTCATATCAATGAGGCTTTGGCCGCTTACAATGCACCTGCCGCCGCTGCTGTCAATCTACGGGCAGCTTTAGCGACCTTACAAGCCGGTCAGTTATCATTGGGACAAGTAAGGATATAAATTGGCTTAGAAAATTGGGAAATACAGTTTTTTAATTGGTATCCATCCTCTAGTTGATGACATTGGGAGCCCAAGCACAACATCAGAATCTATTGTTGCAAAATCCTTTGACAGCTGCTGGCCAGTTACCGGTATCGGCTGCCTTGCCTGCGCTAGGCAATCTTACACCGCAGGACATACAAGTAAGTTATAATTGTTACGACTTTCCTTTTTCTCGCTTGAGGGCAAAAACTACAATAAACGATTGCATTTTTTTTGCAGACGTTGCAACAGTCTCTTCAGCTTCAGATGGCTTTGATGCAGCAAGGCGCGAACCCGGCGCTTAACCAGCAAACCCAGTTGTTTTTTCAAACTCAAGTACAGCAAGCGATTGTGCAAGCGGCGCAACAATTTCAGCAATTGCACAAACAACAACAGCATCAACGTAGTGGTCCCACCAATGCCCCCACTTCTGCGGCCAATACTGCAGCAGGCAACTTCGCCGACCTCCCACCCCATAGTCAACCACCGCGTTCTCCTGCTCACGTTAATCATCACCCTCACAATGTTCGCACTCCTTCTTCCTCTTCTTCAGCCTCTTCGGGACCCACCCATCCTTTAGGAAATACCTCCTCCCATGGCGGCCATATTCATAACCAGGCGCCCTTGTACGATTTGCCACCAGAAGAAACCACAGATTTGGAAGAATTGGAACAATTTGCCAAAACTTTTAAGCAACGGCGGATCAAGCTAGGTAAATAGAATATTCTACCACCTTTTGCGATTACTTGCAAAAATGCACCTAATATGTCATATATTGTATCCTTTATCTTTATTTCCTTATATTTTATTCATTTGTTTTCATGGTACTGTTTATTTATATGTCAGATTTAAGTCATAGGTAATTACTATGCATTACTATGCATTAGGAAAATGAAATTCGTGTATTAATGAAGGAATTGTTTTGAATTCTAGGTTTCACTCAAGGCGACGTTGGATTAGCAATGGGCAAATTGTACGGCAACGACTTCTCACAAACCACAATTTCGCGTTTCGAGGCACTAAACCTATCATTTAAGAACATGTGCAAGCTAAAGCCATTGTTACAGAAATGGCTCGAAGATGCTGACGCGTCACTGTGTAGCAACGGCGGCAACATGGGTAACGCAGGTTTTGGTACCGGTGGAAGCAGCCTCGGAGGCGGTGGGGGCGGAGCTGGTAGTGGTAGCAATATGGGCTCCAGTAACGGCGGCATGTGCTCGCCGCTCGGTGGTGGAGGCGGTAACGACACTCTAGGTCGTCGACGCAAGAAGCGAACAAGCATTGAGACTAGTGTACGCGTCGCTTTGGAGAGAGCGTTTTTATCGAATCCGAAACCAACGAGTGAAGAGATTACGATGTTGGCTGACGGACTGTGCATGGAAAAGGAAGTTGTGCGAGTTTGGTTCTGCAATCGGTAAGAATTACTTGACCTTGACAGCCCTGGCGTATAGAAATTATTTTCGGTTTTTCTTTTTCCGTTATATATTGAAGGCGCCAAAAAGAGAAGCGGATCAACCCTCCCAGCGCAGCTATCGGCAGTCCGTCAATGGGTTTAATGCCCCCTTCCGCGCAGTCACCTACCAGCGGTCACAGTCAGGGTAACAGCAACCCGTGTACACCCACACCTACCTCGACGGCTATGTTTTCCTCCATTGCGTCGATCACACCGCCGGCGTCCCATCCTGGCTTGAATTCATCGCCATTATCACCTGATCCCTCACAAACCGGCCCTCTGCCGCTTTCTTTAGTAACCAGCACCCATTCGCTGGGCTCCACACCTTATGGCCAGCACTTACGTCAGTCGCCACCTTCCTCATCGCCAGTACCCTTGTCCCTCACGTACAATGCAGCTACCACCACGACCGCCCGAATGGCTGGTGGTGTCCAGTTACCGGCAGCAGTAATGGCCGTGAAAACAGAATAAAGCTGACGTTGAAAGGAAGAAACCTACCTGCGCCTCCCGCAATTTTTTCCAACCCCAAATCTCGTAGTGAAACTACTACCTCAATTTATTTTGCGGATTTGACAACCCCCTAAAGCAAAAAGGAGACGGAATTATTTCTTTCTCCATCCTCGTCAGTATATAGAAAAGTCCTTGGAAGTTACTCAAGAGTCACTAAGTTTTTTTTATCGTTCCTCGAACCTAAAGATGCCCCTTTTTTCTCTACTGTTTACTTTTGTTAATAGTGTTTCGAAAATCACCCTTTTTGTGATAAAAAACGAGTATTCAGTTTTCCAAATTTCGGATTTTCGGAACGGATTGGAAGGACAGAAAGAGAAGATGCGGGGGATCTCGGGCCAAGAATGCTTGTATCATCGAAAAGAATTTTTGGTGATGGTCTGTGATTAGCTTCAAGAATTGGCGTTCCGTAACATTGGGATTCGGCAAGATGGCAAAAATTTCCCTCCCACAAGCTTTTAAGCCCCGTCCTATATTTAGTTCCTGCCAGTTCTCACCGTAGTTGAAGCACCCTCAAAAAAAAAAACCCAGTGCACATTGGGCTTTTTTAGAGAAAAAGAAAAATTACCCACCAAAATCGTATAGCGAAGTCGAAGAAGACTTGCGGAAGAAAAGGAGGATGACGTGGCTGTTGATTGGCAAAAGCTGCGACTGTGTTTACCTGGTGCAAATGTTACGGAGCGCAAGCGTGCTTGGAAGATGTTTTATTGAATGGACAAGTTGTAACTCAAGACGCGTTTACCTCACAATTGAAAGACGTTGCTTGAGTGTCATGAACATAAAAAGTGCAGATATAGGGGCTGTATCCCTCTAATCCTTACAATTTCACACAAAAGTTCCTCACACAAACCTTAGACCTTGGCAAGGGCTTGTTGACCTGCTATTTTTCCAAGAAGCTGTCGGTGTTTATAGATTTTTTTCTTGACTTTTCTGTCCTTATGTTGAAACCTTGTACATATGGCGGATTCCTGGTTACCTAAAAATAGGCGAAAACAGCAGAAATCGGTATTTCTAGACGGAGTCAACCGCAGCTCACATCATTGGAAAAAAAAATGTTTTATTTATTTACCAATTTTTAGTTATGTTTAAACCTCGTTTCTTTGGAACGGCTGGGATCATTTTGAGTTTTAGCGCGATCTCTTTACAAGTAATTTTCTGGCTTTGGGTGGGTTTGTTTGCTGTTGACTCCGATTTAGTAAAAAGAAAAAAATTGCTGTTCGACTGTCGAGTTAAACCCTGTTAAAATTCCTTGTCGTTTGTTTGTTGGTTACGGGAATTCCGTAGTTTCAAAGAAGAGAGAAAATATTGTATTTTTTTCTAACACCGCGCAGAGAAAGAGAAAAATCGTTCCTTTTTGGAGTGGATTCACACAAGCGAATCCTTCATTGGTTGGTGTCGTGTAAAGATAAACGCAAAGTTCCTGTTCCATGCCCTTATAGTTAATAATAGTAGCCTTAACGGAGAGCATTGAGGTCCATGTTTTTTTCTTTCTTTTGGAAAATGTTTTTGGTTTATTCGGAAAATGTGAACGTTATTGAAATGAACATATCTCAAGAATGCTTAATGTTGTATGCGTTATTTTTCTTTTGAGTTGCGTTGCTCGTATCTTTGACCATTTAGTTTTCGGTCATTTTTCAGTTTGCATGCTTTTTGTTGCTCAGAGCTAAGATGGGTCCATGGCAATAGCACGAGCCAAATTCGTAAAAAAGCAGTGTAGACTGTTGTTTTTGACTCGGTTAAGAAACGTGTAATTGAGCGTCTAGGTGAAGTTACCTGCCCAGCTATCTAAAGGTAACTGAAACAATCAGATTGGCATTGTTCCTTGCTAGGCGAAAAATGTGCCGATTTGGGCCACTCTTTTTGATATCGCTTAAAAAGCGCTAAACATTCGGTCTTAGATTTGCGAGAAATTCTCATGAGCGCTCCAATTTTTTATCAATCCCCTTCTTTACCCAAATCGCCGTCGTATTTAGGTTCCCATGGAAACTGCTGTAAGGTTACAAATATCCCAGTGACACGATGCTGTCCAAGATTGCATTCTTAAATCTATGAGTATTATTCACACTGTCTGCGAGTCTGTGTAGTCCTTTCCCTTTTGCGAAAACCGAGGTGAATCTAAACTCTAAGCGCGTGCATGTCAGAGACACTCTTGTAAATACCGTGCAACCTTAGGCCTTAATTACACCCACTAAATGTTCCTATTCCCCCTGGTTCCTGCTCTAAACAACAGTGGCAAGAAAGTCATCTGTAGTCCCGTCAACTGAATTTCTCCGAGTTCCTATATTTGTGTAGGAATAGTCCAATTTAACTGTTGGCGTTCCGTGTCGTCAGTTGTTCCGCGATGAAAATATCATGCCCCTGTGGACCGGTTATTATTACAAGACAGATCAATCTGCTCTGGTGTTCAAAAAGCTGTGTCATTGAGCTCTTGTTTCCCGAAGTCTTTGCAAGGCTTAAGGTACTCAAGTAGTTTTTACTACACAACAATGCTTTTCGTGCCAAGGCATAGACGGGAGAGGATAAAACAAACGGTTTACTACCCGGGTTTTGAAAATCAAAAACTTTGTATTCATTGCGCGTTTGTAAATATAAAAGTATCTTTAAACCTCAATGTTCTTTTCACCGGATTTTGCCTTCAATAGTCACAAGTAGGCTAATTATCCATTCGGTCGCTGGAGGATAAGATATAAGCTTTAAACGTTCAACATAAACAGCTCGTTTCTTACTCATCTGCTACATCTGTATTTGTCACGCACAGGCAAATAAAGGTAACGCAGATTTAATTTTACAAGGCAGAAACCGACACCGAAACATGGTGACAGAATTCAATTCAGTCGCAATGTAGAGAAAGAAAGATTTTTTTCTTCGAAGAAAGAAAGATTTTTTTCTTTCTTTTTTAATTCATTAACGTCAACGACGCTATTTAGTAACCTCACCTCTAGAATGTTTTAGATTGCTTAGTTTGCTTCAAGTAATTCAAAGTAAATACTTTTCAAGTCCACTGTGGAGGCAGATTAAAAGAATGTTTTTGCAATACGTGTCTACTCCATTATCGAAATCGTCTACCAACTTTCGAATATCTTCGACTTTTCGGTCTACTGGCCATTTTCACACATATCCTCATAGCTTGACAACATATTTGAGCGTCGCGCCAAATTAGCCATTCTGACCGCAAGGTGGCTATGCAATGTCTTGGTTCGGTTTGGGAAGCTAAGCATTTTGTACGCGCGTTAAATAATAACAGTCTCTTTCATTGGTAAAACTCAGTTGTAAGCCATGATAGCTTCTAAACTAAAGATTTTGTGGGGTCACTCATCGAAAGACAAATTTGTGACATGGGGTGAAGAAGTCAGTTTTTTCCGTATCGAAGATCTCAACAGGAATACAGTCGAAAACAACAAACTGCCAAGTAGGTGCGTGTATCCATTCCATTCAGATACTTAAATCCGTTCTTAATTACGCGGAGTTCCTGAGGATTTTTTTATTTCTAGGATTTCAGTTGTCCTAAGTGACATGAGCTAATCTTATCGGTGCTGTACCGAAATTTGTTTGTGCAAAATGTTTGGCTTGGTGTCCAGCTCGTGATCCGGAAGGTCTGGTGGCAATTGGTCAAGCAAGTGGCCAAATCTTGCTGACAGCTTACCAGGTACAAGTGACCCAGAACCTGGGTGGACGCGAATGCCGTAAGTTTTTTTATTATTATTTTTCCTTTTTGTAGACCAATTTTGGCGTCTGACCCGCATTATTCATTTCAGTTCCTTAACTCCAAAACTGCTAGTCCGATTCTTAATATTTTAGAGTCAAAAAATTCTTTCTTTTTTTCTTTAACTTTTCTGATTACGTACTACTATTATTACTATTATCATTACTAGTTTAGCTAGAGCTGGAGCGTTCCTGATCTTGATCTGGATTTCGGACCTGGATGTAGATCTCGGGTATGGATCTGGACCTGTCTCGGATCTCGGTCGCTTAACGCGATTATGACCCCGCTTTACGTTGTTTCTTTCGAGTCCATTTTTCGATCAGGAAAGGTATGCCGCGTATATTCACTTGTAGTCCCCGCTTTACATGACCAATTCCGCTCTTTGCGATTCTTACTTCGCTTTGCGAAATTTTTACCCCATTATGTATCGTTGTTTGACTGATATGTCAACTTAATTCACCTCTTTACGTGACTTTTCTCTGTTCTTTACGTTCACGTCATTTTTTGTGATTTTCGTCCCACGTAACTTCATTTTTCGACTGATTGATATAATTGCTTCCGAGTACGGTCTGGTAGGATTTTTTTTACCGATGTAGGTAGTAAGTTACTTTGTCGAGGCTTATCTTATGAAAGTAATTTAGAACTGCTTCTCTCTCTCATTTCGTCGACAGGAAAGGCATCCGGCGTATATTTACTTACATCCCTCACTCTACGTGGCTTCCTCCACTCTGTGCTATTTTTACCCGACAAGTGGTATTAGTATAAATCACACTGAGTTATTCCATCCCGACAAGTGTATACCATCCAGCCATACCTCGGCACTGACGAAAGTCAGGTTAATAGCATTTGTGAGCAGCTTTTCAGAAGCAAAATTGCAACAAGTTTGTTGGAGCAACATCCTCAAATCCTAGGAGACAAGTAAGCTTTCTACTTCTCGAATTTTAACTTGAATATTGTATGTAATTACCCTTTAACATAGGTAGGTTTCATTATCTTCGACTATAAATATTGATAAGTAAATGTATTTGATTAATTTATTAAATATAAGAGTAGATTAATGGATGACGTTATTAATTTTCATAATAAATTAGTGTTTTTATTGTTAGGCTTCTGGGTGCTTTCTTGGCACTGTCGACCGGATTGTGTTTCGTAGTAGAAGATAATAATGGAATTGTTGGGTATGCCGTAGCCGTTGCAAATGCGAAACAGTTTCGCCAGCGGTGCCAAGTAGCCTGGGCTCCCGAACTGGAGACGGGATATGCTTCAGTAATGCAAGACGAGTTCCGTAAAGGTATTTTCCGACAGTCTACTTAAAAAAATATACGGAGTGAAAACTTTCGTATTCTTTAGGAACTCATGGAGAGTTTGCATAAAGATCGAACAGAGGCTGAAATTTTCTGTAGCCAGCATCCTTCACAGTTAATTGTAAGCCTGTTCAGCTCGATAGGGGATCAATCCGTTGCCAAACGCCTAGTAACTTGCGTGGTACCTGCCTTAAAAGCGCATGGTAAGATTCCGTAATTGACTTCAGTTCTTGAAAATACTTTAATTTCCATTTCTAAAACTTGTTTTAGAAATTTCTCGCTTTATCTTATGTCTTTTTATTCCTTTGTGTGGCGGTATTTAATATAGTAGTAATTTTTAAATTTTTCTATTGAGGTATGCATTTATTAGGGCTGTAGGAACAAAAGTTATTACTTTTGTACTTACCATGTAACTTTTAGTATTTTAATGTTATAGTATATGTATTAATATTTTTGTGTTTCGATTAATCAAGATTCATCCGAATGTCACGTGGAAGTGGAACGAGAGGACATGGCAGCCGTGGAATTCTACGGGAAATTTTGGGCGTGTCTTCTAGTGTCTTCCTTTAATTAATTCACCCTTTTTTATGTACTGGCCGAAACCGTTTGGTTCTTTTTTTTTTTTTTTTTTTTTTTAAACTAACTACGTTTGGTCGTAAGTTTTCTAGTCTGTTATTCTTCCATAATCGCTTCTTGTAAAAGGCTGCTGTGTCGAACGGCTAAGCCTTATTTTCACTCACTTGAATCCGAATTGCTATGCGAAATATACTGATTTAATTAGAATACTGTTTTCTTGCTTAGCTTTACTAATTTCAAATCTTGGCTATGAAATGTGAAGTAGTGTTGTGAATTTATGATTATTTTGTTTAATTGTGAGTTCAGAAGTTCAATATCAATTTCCAGACGGCATTCAAGGAGATTCCCCATACTTTGTATGCGATAAGATTCTTATAATTCCAAATTCATCATTTGGAATAACTTGATAATGTTCTGGACGTCGTAATATATTGCAATTTGCAATATATTGCAAATTGCAATATATTGCAACCTTCCCTGTTGACTACAGTATTTCATATTGAACAAACGTCCTGACAGAAAGAAGTCTAGAAATAATCAAAGAACAGTAGTAGTTAGCATCTTTGACAAGTTACAAAGGTAACATACCACCGGAATTTTTTGTATTTAAAACAAGTCTTAAGCAAGATAACCACGACCCTATTAATGGAAACTGTTTCTTCGAAAATTTATTGTTGGTCTTATATATATATATATATATATATATATATATATATATGTATACAATTATTTTTAAAGTATTATGGCCGAGCGGTCTAAGTCTTCGACTTGGGACCGTGAGGTCGTGGGTTCGTTCCCCATGTTTGACGTTTGGTTTTTCAGAGGAAAGGACACTTTCAATCCCTTATCCTACTTCCTATGGTACCTGGTATATCCCAATAAAATGGAATTGCCAAGATTGCCACGGGAAGCAGGAAAAGGGATAGGAAAGAGTGAACGAGGCTTCGAAAAGCATGATGCTGGCATCGTGCATCGCACTTTTTCCCATGTTATTCCTTATGGGATTTGAAAATTTTTGGCTCCTGAGACGCCCTCAGGGCATAATTTCATATTCAAGCTCAGTTTTTTCGCTTAATTGAAGGGCTAGCGCAATAATTCTTACAGATTCGGAATCCTTACGCGGAGGGGAATAGTTTTCATAGCTTAATTTGCATATTCCAAACATTCGGTCAATTGGAGTACGAGATGATAATGGACGACATCTTTGCCCATAATTGAATGCCGTTTACGTTGACATGGACTACCATATACCATTGCGATGGCCAATATATTCAACTCACGAAGTGTATAAGACAACGTTTAAATTTCATAATATTTTTTTGGGCAAATACCGAACAGTAACTTACCTTCCACAAAATTAAGGACTTTCGTGTAAGAGAAGCCTTAGCAGAAACATCTGGTGTCGCGTTAAGAGAGATTTTTCTATTTAACTGAATCTCTCGAATATGCTAATTAAGTCCGCTTGTTCCATTTTCATGTTCCAATTCCTATGCTATGTCCCACGATGCTTTGGTATGCTCGAAACATGTTCGAGCCCGTCAAGCATCGTAGGACATAGCATAGGGAATGGAACAGTTTTTTTTTTTTTACACTAAAAAAAGATTCTATCGGGATCGAATGAATCGTATGAATATTTCTATAAAAGACTTGCTTGGTTGACATAATGTACAAGCCTATCATGGCTAAGCCGTAGTAAATTTTCAGAGTGGCTTAACTACGCCCCGCTTGTACGTAAAACTCGTCAGCTTCTCGGTTCGGCGTTCAAAACTTACGGGGAAATTATAGTTTACGCTGAAAAAGCTTTCATGTAAACATGGGATGTATTTGCAGCAAAGAAAGTGTTGATATTCAAGGGAAACGATTTTACATTAAGAGTCACTTAGGAGAAGGGTACGTAAACCACCAGTCACAATACTTTAACATTTATTTTCACCATGTTTTGTAGGGGTTTTAGTACAGTAGATATAGTCGAAGATGATTCAAGTCGCTTGTTCGCTTTGAAAAGAATAACCTGCCACAGTCCAGAAGACGAAAGAAATGCGCAAACTGAAATATCTTATCACAAAGCACTTTGCCACCCCAATGTGATTGAGTGTTTAGGCTCTTCTGTCAAGGGGAAAGCTGATCTTACAAACAACACAACTAGCACTGTCTGTCTTTTACTTCCATATTACAAGGTAAACCTAGAAATGCCGTTTCTATGTTGTCTTTAAAGTCGCACTTATTACCAACTGCTTAGCAAGGAACTCTGCATGCTTTACTGGAAAGTCGAGCGAAAACCCGCAATTTTTTAACTGAAGAACAAGTTTTACTTTATTTCCAACAAATTTGCGAGGGCGTGAAAGTAATTCACGATATCGGTGCAGCACACAGAGACCTCAAAACTGCTAATGTCTTGTTATCCGGGAATAAAGTCGTTGTTATGGACTTGGGTATAGTAAACTAGCATATCAAAGCATTTTTACTTAATTCGCTGTTATAGGATCAATGTCGCTGGCTAAAGTGGAAATCAAAACTTACTCAGATGCCCAGAAATTACAAGACGTAGCAGCCGAAAAAAGCTCTATGACTTATAGAGCGCCAGAACTGTTTCACGTCGAGCATCCCGCCATAATCGATGAGCGGACCGATATATGGGTACACTTGTTCAGTTCGCTAAACTCACAATTATTAATTCTTGACCAAAAATAGTCACTAGGGTGCATTCTTTACGCTCTCTGCTTTTTCAAATCGCCCTACGATGCAGTATATGAACGCGGTGACAGTGTGGCATTGGCTGTTGGTAGTGGCAACGTGCACATTCCCTCCTTTTCGCCTTATAGTGATGTAAGTTAACATACTTGAGGGACTACTTCAGTTTTAAACGTATCTTTTTATTAGGCAATGCACGAATTGATCCAAAAACTATTAACAGTAGACCCTGCAAGTAGGCCCTATATTGCTGAAGTTTTAGCCGATATTGAAGCTTTGCGAAGAACGAAACAACTATCCCGAAGTCCTATTCATGTAAATACTTGACTTTTTGTATAAACTTTTCACAAATCTTTAATAAAGTTGGGACTTTTTACAAACAATAACTTCGACTTTTACTTATAATAACTTCGGGCTGATCAGCTTGCAAGTATTCTAAAGCGGAGTCGCTCAGCACCCTATGATTTCGCCTGTCATCCAAAGTTACACTATTGAGACGATCCATTTGCCTCTGTAGACGTTCCGTCCGGATTGTCTCCTCTGGGCTTAGTACATATACTTCCGTTTTAACTTCGATGGCGGGATCGGAATGGACATCTGTTTGGGAGAAAAAGATGTCGAGCGACCTATTTTTTAATACTCTAATGCCAGGCATAGAGAGTCCTCGCATTTTTATGTCAGGAATCTTCGCCATTCGGGGCTCAGGGTTTTGTCTGAGGTCGTCCGTTAGTGAGTGGGTTTGAATTGCGGTGCTGTTTTCTTCTAAGGCCGCCTTTTGCCAGGTAGAGCAACCGCAAGCGCCAGGACAGTCACAGGAAAAGTCGTCTTGGCCGCTTATTCCATCTTGGCGGATAAAAGCCGCTCGGCGTTCTTCAGTACTTTGTCGTACTGTTTCATAATACACCGTGACTTCGTTTCCTGTTTCGATCTGCGGCTTTGATTCTGATTCTAAGGATTCCGTACCACATAGGGTGTTTTCTTTCTCAATTTCCAGTATTGCACGACTGATTTGCGGTGTTGGTGGGTATGACGCTTCATAAGAAGGGGGAGGAGATTCCGGAAACCGTCGACTGGAAGCGACACTGCTACAACGACTGACGGGTTGGCTGTTACTACAACGACTTGATGGGCGACTAGCTCGCCCACGGCCATGTCGTGGCCCACGCCCACGTCCCCTGTTCCGAGGGCGGGGTGTTCCGGAGGTCGAGGGAATATTAAGTAATGGTGTTCCGAGCAAAGGTGTTTCGGATACGTGACGAAGTTCTGGTTCACCGGGTTCTTCTGCTATTGCGACGCTTGGGTCCGGACTAGGCGGAATTTCTAGCTCGTTGGATTCTGGCCGACTTCCCAGTGATTGAAGGCTAGCTGCATTTGCCAAAACAATTTTGACGATGTCAGAGTAGTCCGGGGGTGATTCGTACAAGGGTGGAGGCTCTTCAGGCTGATTAGGACTGTCCAGCCCAGCTGAAATAAAAATAGAACGAAGCTCTCTGGTTATATCTTTTCTAATTCTATTTTTATTCTATATTTTTTTCCTTTGCAATTGTTTTTGTACCGATTTGGCTTCGTAAGAAATCCAAACGAGCTTGACGTTCACGTAGCAACCGTGTATGGGAACTCATGCGGTACATTAATGCTACAAGGCTTCCGATGAATATCAGCACTCCTAATGTGGCCACCATGAGGATGACAGTCGTTGCACCCATACCAGACAAATCGACTGATTTAGGGAAGTAGTAATTCGGCGTATGGGCGTACCACCAATTCGGATCCTGCGGCGTACCGGAAAATCCTATTACAGCACATTATGCTTTGCCGTTATGTCACTACTACTGTTTGGATTACCAAGATTACATGCAGGTGACTCATCACTACCGTCGCCGCAATGATCAAAGCCATCACAGCGTAACTCAGCGCGAACGCAACGGTGATTTTGGCACATAAAATCCGCGAAAGAAAAGCATTCTGGTTTAAAAAAAAGAACGTTGAAAAACAATAACGAAGAAACACATGCCAACCTTTGTTGCTGTAACTTGTGTAAATAATAGCTAGCTTAAACGATTCGTCTAGCACACCCCGTAGACGAACGTAGAATCCTACGTCATAACTAGAAATAAGTTCTCTGGGTTCTCTGAATTCCCCCGTTGCAACGGTATCCAACAGCGGTGCAACTGAAGTAAATCCTTGCCTAACTTCCAACTGCGTGGCGCTATTATTGCCTATAAAACGCACAAGTTTATTGTGGAATCGAAAACAAGTTTTCTTTCAAACGTTCAGAAAAAATAATTATTCCTCGTACTTGAAGTAAACTGTACGATGCGAAGAGACAAGATAGGTTTTGACTGGAAGTTTAGTTGGGGCTTAACCAACCAAATACAGTCGTAAGGTAACATTGTAGCAGGTGGTGCCATTTGCATCATAGTAATCGCTCCTCCCACGTTATCCACCCATCCGCCACAGTCTAGAAACATTTCGAAGAGTTGTAATCCCTTTCAACTTCATTGTATTCTTGATTTACCTAGTATAGGCTTTGAATTAATTACTTCCGCTGGTCCTGTATAAAAGGCTGTTAGTATCAAGTTGTTTAAATTTAATTTCGATTACTGTCCATAAAGGTATACAATATCCTATAACCAGGTCCTCGACCCCCATTTGCATAGAATTTTAAGGTCAACGAAGGAGTGCTCGATACAATAATCGGCGGCCGGAAGATAGTACCGCTTAGCATTTCAACTCGGCCCCCTTTAGAATCGAAAATCTAGAAAATAAAGGAAATAAATAAATAAGCTGTACAAAGAAACGCAGTACGAAAGCACTCACCTCTATAAATGACCACGGCGTTAGCTGGAAGTCTTCGAACATGAGTTGCACGGCACCGTTCGGGTTGACGTTGGACAAGGTCACTTCATCGCTGTAATCTCGGGGATAATTCAAAGGAAAATGGGGCGAGGTCAAAAAGCCGGTACTGTTCTGCAATACCGTTCCTCTAATTACCTTTCGATTTCCTGTAGAAAAATAATAAACTATTTGTGAGAGTTTCTGACTTTTTGGCAGACTTACTTATGGCTGTGTAATGAACCGAGAAGGCATTTTCGTATCCGACTGAGAACCTGAATTCAACCAAAACGCTCCGAGAGAGTGATTCATAGGTCATGTTGGCTTTTGAATCATTGCAGAAGATAGCGAATGCCTCGTAAGATGTTTCTTTTATCAGCAACTGGTCATATCTAATGTAGGGATACTTGTAGCGAAGTTCGAAACTCGTGGAATCGTGAGAACTTACTTTTCTCGCGAGCAGGGTATATTGACATAGTCCACTTCAAGTTTCAAATGACAGGAAGGGCATGTTGACAATTCAACGACACATCGCCTTACTTGCTTGCTGCTATTCCGATGATCCCGGACCAGAAACCCGGTTCGGGGATGGACGTTTTCGGCGACCAGAGTGCCCGTATCTCCCTCATCGAGCAAGAACTTTTGCCCGCCTACATAACTTAAACTGCAAAGATCATTCACGCGTTCGGAGGCTGTGGGAGTCGGAGCACTTTCTACTCTCCAGCCCCACAAGAGCACTCCCAAAAGGCCATAGCCAATACCTAACGAATTTCACATTATTACCGACTTCGTGCAATTTCTGTTAATTTGCGTACTTCGAAGAGGTTTTCCGGTCGCCGTCGCGGAAATTTTGCTTTTACCAACGCTTTCAGCACAAATAAACGAACGAAAGATTCTGTCCAAGCTATTAGACACCAATGTCGACTCCACGCGAGTTACTGGGATTCACAAGCTGTTTCCTTAATTCGGTTAAGGGATTTCAAAAAGAAGCCCCGCACATGACGAAAAGCACCTTAAAAATACAGCCAGGAGAAAAAAGGACACCGGCAACAGCGCATTAAAGAGCTTTTCGGAGCCGAAGCTCTTATGCAAGTAGATAACCCGTTACATTAGCAAAAAGATGAACCAATGGTCTGCGTCAGAATTTTACGATACAAAAATTGGGTTTTATTTGGGCACTGTAAAAGAGTGGGAAGTCAATAACAGAGAAACGAGCTTTGAATAAGCAATAAGGAAGTTGGCACACTCCTGTCACTTCCTTTCGCATCTCTATTCAACACCATTTTTTTTCTTCCTCTGGAGATTCCCTTCAGAAACTAGTTCACATGGACGGCTCTTCAAGTAAGTACATCAAAATGCCTCTTCACATTTCAACTCTTCCCATAATTATTGCATAAAACTATCTTTTCTCGCCGCTTCACTCCTAAACCTACCACATGGCCTTCTATCACCCCCGAAAACACTTCAACAAAAAAATCATGATTTTTGAGGGTCAACTTCTCTTCAAAAAAGAAACATGCAAACGGATTTGCATTACTAAACTAGCTTGGGCTTAGGAGCCAGGCGAAAAGAAGGGCAAAACGACTCGCTATACGGTTTTGTTTTCTCTTGTCGATTTAAGTACGGTACTATTTGCACTTGTTGAGATTGAGGTCGCTAAGAAAACACTGTACTACACACTCCAGTCTCGAGTCCAATACGCTGTTAACGCTGCCACTAACACCACCAAAACGTAAGAGGCGTGCAACGGTGATGTCCTGTTATAGGTTGGGCAGTACGGACACTGGTAGCTGCCACACACTTGGCAGATATCCAACACATACATTTGGAACGCATCGAAAATCGTCTCCTTGAACCGTTCTGTATAAGTACATACAAAACACCGCATTAGTTCCAGACCAAAATCAATAAGCAAGATGAAAAGTACCGATCTTCTCATCTATTATCATATTTTTGTTACCTGGAGCGTAATAGTCGTATACTCGAATTGGCAAGAACCGAGTCATGTTAGCCACAGGGTACCATCTTTCTATCGTAAACTGAACGCAAGTTTCACGGGTATCCAACTATAGTGCCACAATATTAGTACACCGCCCGCCAACTTCAGTTTCAATGTTGTAAAGAACTTACGTAATCAAAATAGAAGAAAACTTTCTTCTCCGTGTACCGTGCACGCTTCAAGTTGTGCACTTGACGCGATAGTGTGTACGCGTCCAAAGTTTGCTGCTGAATGATGTAGCCAGTGGGAATACTGACTTCCAGCACGGCCATACCAGATCGATTGCTTTCAATGGTTCGTGTCCATCTAGGTTTGAAAGAATTCGAGGTTATGAAAAAGTGAAACAAACCTAAATAAGCTGATATTTCTACCTCTGGCACGACGTGTAGCGAATGTGAGAGGAATTTCTGCCGAAAAAGTGCGCATTGGTCTTCAAAGCAAAGGCAGGTACAGGCGGCTCAGTTACAAATTGTTCGACATCCACGTTGTACTGCAAAGACAGCTGCATGATGGCATAACCCGCTCCGCGAGCTTGGACTTTGACATGTCCCCAGGCATTAGGAATCTGTAGAGGACAGCTCAATAAAGTTCCTATAAAACCTCGCAATAAAAAAAAGGACTTGCCTCAAAGGACTGCGGCTGGGCCAGATTACCCTCGTTGATATAAAACGTCTTTTGAAGATTCGGGTCGGAGGAAGCTTCGACATGTAACGTGAGGGAGGAGACGTCACGGATCCTGTGCCTCACTGTATACTCAATCAAGCCTTGTAAAGCAATAATGGTGTCTTGGGTCGACGCCCAGCCACTGTCGGTCAAGCGTTGGGTATTGAGCCACTTGACAATAGGCTCTACATTGAATTCTTGTCGGCCGACGTAAGTCAGAAGTGCGTAGGCCGTACTTTCGATGTTTGTAGCGTCGTTGACATGGGGCAAACGCGGTAACAAGAACGGTTTTTGATTTTCCATACGCGTTTCTGGCAAGGGCACCGGCGTTCGGCCCCAGTACAGAAAACCGCCTTCCTCCTGCGCGTGACGAATCAAGATGCCAAACGCAGCTTCTGCCGAAGTCGACTTGGCCAACATCAACGCGTAAGCTACAATCGCTACCTCGTAAGGATCGCCTCGTTTTTCCAGCAAATTTATATTCCGCTCTAACCAACCCATCGCTTTGTTTCTGGCAGTTGCCGTGATGGATCCCAGTTCCTGTCAAGAAAGAAGGAGCACTGAAGTGTATTGAATTAGGAACAAAACGTCTGTCTTACCCCTGGCAAGTCGCGAACAGTCGTCAATGCGATCACCACATGGGCTGTCAAGGAAATATTCCTGAACCTGATCGGATCCAATGGGCCCCATGACGTAGTGCCGTTCATTTTGCGATCAGCATAAGCCGATACTTCATAAAAAGCTCCTTCGGGCGATTGATGACGGACTAACCAATTCACTGCTCTGGAAATGACAACGGGATCGATATACAAGTAGTTTTCCCATTCGTTGAAGTTAGCTTCCGTGAAAATGCGGATGCAGAACGCAGTTAACCAAACACTGGGCTCGGAATTATTCCTAAAATGGACAGAAAAGAATATGAATCCGGTTAGCCTTAAATCTAGCCAGAGCATACCAATCGCTTCTGAAGTAACTGAAGTAGCCGGCGTCACTCTGGAAAGATAACTGACGCTGATAGGCAATGTTCATATGATGGAAAGCTTGACGATCGACTTCTCTGCGACGTTGGGTCGTAAGACGCATGTACTTGATGGTATACAGGTTTAACGCAAAACTGAACATATTTTGCTCACCACAATCCTACAAATGATGGCCATAATTTACTCATTTGTGTAAAAAACTTGAACGCTAAAAACTTTTTTTATTAAGCCAATATGAATCTAACTTTAGCAGGCGCGTTAAAGAAACGTACCATGGGTAGATTGAGGGCTGAAGAGGCATTCATAGGCATGGTAGGAAACGCTGGTCCCACAACGTCACCGACCACAGTCACTTTAGCGTGGTTAGATCCGTATACGTAGTAACGATCTTTCACGTACGAGATCAGAGGTGATTGGGTGACGTTAATGTACACGTACTGGAAGAACCAAGCACGATTGCTCAAGTCGAGCAAAACGGACGTGTGCCTGTATTGGGGCAGGCCATCCGCTTCGACGTAGACTCGACGGGTGATTTGGTCTTTGCGAACTAAAGATTTTGCTTGGATGGTAATGAAAACCTCGCCCAGTTTGGTGGGCACAACCGGAACATAAACCACGATGGAATCCTGGGCAGGGATTTGAACCAAATGCTGGTGCTCACCATGCGTTGTACGCGGATCATAAGATCGCACCTACGAATAATCGAAAATGCACGTAAAAATCAACTGCGAATAAAACTAAACAATAATAGACACTGCCGACAGGATTAACACAAAAGGTATGGATTTTGAAAATAAGATTACGTCAAACATTTCAGTAGCATACAGTCAACATTATGGCAAAAATAATATATATAACAACGTAAGAAATAATGCACTAGTTCAATAAATGATCAAAAATGACAAATTTACCTCTCCGACGTCGTCGACATGAATGAATTTATAATCTGGAGAATTAGCAAGGACTACGATAGCTTCCAAGCGTTCTGTCATGTAATTGAAGAGTGTAACACGGATTCCCATTTGTTCACCTTGACGACACGTGCTGGGCATTTCAACGTTCATATAGAAAGGCTTAAACGCCGCAAACTAGAAAAAAAAACATTATAATTCTTTTTCGGGCACAAAATTCTCGCACGTTACCTCATGGCCCGTTTTGGTTAAACCAAAGCCGAGTTTTGGGCTAACACTGAACGCAGAGACTACCCAACTGGTGGGAACTTCCGGAATCGGGATATTGAAGATATAGTGTCCATGGGGACCGATATTGATGTCTTTCCAAAGCCAGGAGTTTTCGTACATTCTCAAAAGACGGTTAATACGATTCAATCGGTATTCCATTAACTCTTGACGGGCAACTGTTGATGGACCTATCAACCCCCCAACAGAGTTCATTAACTCAACTACATTTCAATTTAATTTTCCTTTAAGCTGCTTACATCCTGCTTCGTCGGATTTATCTGAGCAATCGAAGACACCGTCGCACTGCTTCTCGATACGGTAACAGGAACCAGTCATGCACGTGCCAAGGCCTAAGCTTATATTACAGTTTTCCGGGCGTTTGACTACGTTTCCGTCCGTGAATACCACCAAATTTACAAACCTTTAAGAACGAAAATGAATAAATTTAAGCTCTGAGGCATTGCAAATTTTCCATCCTACTCGAATGTCTGATTAGCATCCATGCCGAAAGTCGACGAAGGGAAGTGAACCACTTGGTCTGGATTGCCTTCACGAGTAGTCCAAAAATGAGTCAAAGTACCGTTGGTATTTTCGTCGAATTCTGTCATTTTCTTAAGCACTTCGCTGTATGACAAAGCATTGCCGGCTTGCATGGCGTAAAAACTCTTGTCAACTGCTGAAATTCCCACGTAGGATCCCGGCTCGCCCAAAATTACAACTTCTACCGTGTCGCCCGTTTTGTCTTTCATGGGATTCAAGCTTAAAGTGAACTATTGGAAAGAAATCACAATTTAGAAAAGATGGCCAAAAAAACAAGATATTTTTTTAGTGAATGAATAGCAGATATACGAAAAAGTATTTATACGGAAACTAATTATATAATTATTATTAATTATATAAAAAGACGTGTAACGTACATTGTTTCGTGATATACCGTTAACAGGGAACGTCAAACTGTCAGCGACCACTTCTCCATATTTTCCCACATGATAAACCACTACCGTCGCCGCTGGAGCCATATCTGCGCTCAAAGTGACGGCCATCGTGTGCACAGTCTGGGACATGAGCTCCTGGCCCGTGAGAAGTATAATTCCTTTGGCCATGATTACATAGCTGAATGTTTCCACATAATAATTGGCGCGCACATGAAAGATTATATATTCTCCGACCTAAAGTCCATTTTCACCGTTAAAAATGTTTATAATATTAATGACACAAATTTACTTTGGGGTCTCGTGTAGAAGTCTGCACACGGATATGCTTGTCTCCTGGAGAGTATTGCGTTAATACAGTCAGTTCCGAAGTCGCAGTTTCACCCACTTCTCCGAACCGTGTTGCGTTTTCTCTGTAAATGGCATTCAAACGAAGTTCGGTCACATCGTTCACCGAATCCCTGCCTTTATCCGATGCTATTCCGGTCGAAGTAGATGCTATGAGGAGATAATGTCACATTCTGCTCGTTTTTTAAGGCGCTATAAAGCTTACCAAACTCGGCTCGTAAATCAATACTGAATTCATAAACGCCAGGTTGACCTTCTACGGGTTCGGCCAGTTTGATATTTATATTCCTGGTTCCTCCACTACGCCTAACGGCTACGGGACGGATTTCTACACTTGAGTTCCGTAAACGATCTATTGGAAGGGGCGATCCATCGAAAAACGACACGGCCAACTAAACAAAATAAAAATGAATACATAAATAAAGTAAAATAAACACAATAACAACGAATAAACAATTTAAATGTATAACACAATACATATATTAAATATATGTATATAATATAATATATATTTTATAACATAATATAATATAATACATATAACAGAAGCAAATTTTATAGCAATCAAATTCGTACAGCTACTTACATAGCACGTGAAAGGCATTGAAGGCTTGAAAACTTGAGGCGTGCCACCCAAGAAGCTGAGTTTGAGCGAGGAATTAAAGATACGTGCTGTGGAAAATCCTTCGTAGTATTCATTTAAAAATCGATCTCCTACAATGGCGGTGATTTTAATTTCCATGCCATCTAGTTTGCCCACCCCGGCAATCCGCTCCAGATCGGCCATTGGATAACGAAAGTTGTAAGTCCCGCGGAACTATGCAAAGATACGACCCATTAGCTAATTGCTGCGAGAAAGGTTTAAAAGGACTGTTTTTAATTAGGATCAACATACATATTGCAGAACTTCCGAGCCGCCACGTGTACCAGGTGTGAACCATCCACCATATTCTTCCAAGAAGGTCAAGTTTCGTTCTATGGCAGGCTCCCGCAATTTTGTGCGCGGGTTGGGCCGCACGGGACGTATGGTTGCTTTCAATGTCAAGTTACCCACTACAGGCGCCCCGCTGGTGTAATTAGCCATAACAGCGCCGTGGATGTACTCATCCTTATCAAAGAAGAATGCCGGGATGGTCACATTGACCTCAAAACGTGTTTGGTAGTATTCTTCCACATGAAAGGACTCCTCTTGTGTTTGTCCTTGCGCTAAGACGCGAATAGTCCATTTGCCGAACGTTGGCTGATCCGACAACGCGTAATCTAAGCTCACGGCACCGAAATTCGACTATAATATAACAAAACATAGATAAATAAAGTTTTTTAAAAAATGTAAAAAAGTCGAATCCGGTAAAGAGCACATGAACGTCATGTGTCAATGGATGTCTTTTCATGTCTTCGTACTTGTCTCGAGAGCCACCGGCGAACTACAAAGCCCCGGGGATCCAGCATGTACACATCAATGGCGTCATCGAAAGCACGGAGTTCCGTATTGATAGGAATTATACGGAATTTGACCGATTGGCTTTGGTGATAGACAGGTTTTTCCGTTTGGATGAAGATTGTCATGGAACGTTGCGAAAACGTTAAGAGGGTATCATTCAAAAACGCGGTACCACCCAGCGCTCGGTCAGTGTTGCCTTCCACACGCAAACGGTATTGACCAGGCACACTCGTCACAGGAATCTGTTTACACAGAAAAAAATGTAATGAGTTTCTCCCCTATACTCATTCATCCAAAATTTTCCTTGTTACAATTCCTTATATTAAAAAAATACAACATTTTATTCGTTTCTATCTAACCCTTATTAATTTTACAAATGCAATGTCCTATCATACCACTCTTTGCTAATTAAATTATACATGTGATCAAATGGCTATGTAAAAAAGCAAATAATAATAATAAATTTAAAGAAATAAAATAAGGAAAATTAAAAATAAATTAAAAATAATAAAAATAAATAAAATAAAAAATAAAAATAAATAAAGATAAATAAATATGTGTGAATTCTCTCTCTCTGTCTCTCTTTAAAAACAAAAATTACAATAATAATAATAATAATGGTACAAAACTCATCCCACCTTGATCAAGAGAGTTTCAGGGATTCCGGGGCGGCATTCTTGACTAGCCGATCCGATGTCCACTCCATTTCTCAAAATGGAAGCTCGTACCGTCAACGGAAATTGCGAGTTCAAGATCGTTGCTGCTATCCGGTACAGCTGACCGGGTCGCAGCACTCGACTAGCGACGACGAAATATGTCCTACATTGAGGAGGGTGGAAAGAAAACATCCCGTTATGAAAAGCTTCTATTTATGTTGGAAGAGCTCCAAACTTACGGTTCATTGATCAAAATATTATTTTTATCCGTTCGCCGCCCCAGTGAATCGAACGCAGTGAAGTCTAACGAATTGGGCGAACTTTGTCTTGTTGTCTGCTCCCATGAGGGCGCGAAACAAAAAGCTGCGAGGACTAGCACAGTCCCAAATCTGAAGGTAATCAAACGCTCCATTCTTCCCACAGCATCACCTAAAGACACGTAAAGGACCAGAAAAAGAGGCATCATAAATAAAAATGCGAACATATGTGCCATTGTTCACAGATACGCGACTGCACACAATATAATAAGCTACATCATAACAACTCGCGTTCGTCTCAAGTTACGGTTCTAAGTAGACCCTATGGATTCTATCAATCTCCGGAACTTGATTCGATCTTATTCACCCCCTATTCAACAGTACAACAAGGAATTTGTGCGGGGGAGAAGAAAACTGCGGTATACACCGCTTTGGCTAAACCTAGGAGATCAGGTAGGCCTATTATCCATGATCTTTTCCAATTCTGCTCTACTTCCTGGCCAGCTTAAGCAAAGCAGGGGAAGCTTTACCACCCTCGCCCGCCACAAGCCCCTCCCCTTGATAATCACAATCTTCCTAACATCTCTACAGACTTAAATGGTGATACTCGACACCCTTTCGGTACCCTATAACCCCACCCTTACCCCATAACCTCCAGCCCTCATAACATCTGACCCCTATCTAAATGCGGATTTCTGACACGTTTGCTGCTACACAACGTCTATAAATTACCACTAGCGCAATCTTTTATGCGTTTTTGTGCCCATACACTACGATTTTTGGGGAAACCATATGCATGATCAGAAAGTGCGCGAGAGATTCAACGACGACACGGTCCGGTGGAGGTTCATACACAATGGTGTGAACGGGCCCAACTTTTTCGAGGGGGCGGAAGGGTGATGTTTTATCACAGCATCACTGGTCCATGAGCAAAGATTCAGTTTTAGGGGCGAAAACTGCCCTTTGCTTGGAACCCATGGATCATCCTGGGTCATAAAAGTTCCCAAAGGGGCGATAATAGCCATCCCGTTGCTGGCGTGCTATTTTTTTCTAATCGTAAGCTCAAGGCACAATCTCGCCTCTAACGACAGAGCTCTCAATGATTCATCGAGCGGCGCATTAACGCCAAGTGTCGTGTGAGATGACAGACGCAACTCTCCGCAATGACTTGTGACGGATGCAATTTGGTTCATGGCACTCGCCAACAAAATCTATACGCAAGCCATGCACTGCATGAACGGCATTGGGCAAATAATGAAATATTCCCTTCTGTGTACCTAGCCAAGGACAAGATCGAAGTTTCCGTACGCTGTAACCTTCCTATTTACGAGTCTTAATTTATACGAATGCATGTTATACGGTTGAAAATTGCTAACATAAATAAATTCACACCGGATGTTGCTATAATTCGGTACACCATACATCGTCAAGATTCAAAGCTAGTCCAGGGCTTCATGTTTATAGGTTATATTCAAGTCGTGAAGTTTGTAATATTTTATAAATACATAAAAAATAAATAAACAGGCACGTAAGAAAAAAATCTGGTTATAATTTACAGTAGTCTCCGATTAATTGAATAGCGGTTATATGAGTATTATGCACACTCGAATAAAAAGCTGACGGTCTTGTTCCAAATCCATTTAATTCAATTCAAATTCGTATTTTTTAATACTCCGCACATTTGAATACTGTCCATCTGGTCACGAGCCAATTCAAACAAGCATTAATTAATTAAGAACTATTTCACAACAATGTGAAACACATTCCTATCTCACAAATGCAAAACATATGGTTCAGTTTATACGCTGTTCTCGTCAACTGGACACAATAATGGGCTTTACCAATATAAATACTAAATATGTTTCTCATATTCTTAATTACTGGAATTACCTTATGACTTTAAAAATTCATCATACATAATTACTAACATCGAATATTAACCAATGCAGGAGCTCTTTTCTATACGAAATGCATCAGAAGTTCACTAAGCTTGGACCCAACGCATGCAAGTGCCGTACAATTGTATTCAGCAGCGTTATACCAGAGTATACCAGTATTGTAAGGTATGAACTCCATTATATTACTGCTATAGCAGTATAATACGACCTTCTGCTCAGTTTATTTCCAATTCTTTTTTTTACGACTGCCTTTCTATGTACTACAGTATAATATATAATAGTAGCTCAATATAACAACACGAGCACGAGACCATATGGCCTCTTATGTACTTGTGCCTGCTACTGTCCGCCTACTTACGCCACTTGATTCGAGTGTTCCAGCTGAGCCGCTGCTTCTTCCAAACTTTGATCCCAATCAAAGTGGCTTCCAGATGATCTTCCCGTAGGAGCCCTTTGTAGGTGTACTTAAGTGCTGGTGTCTCTCTCTTTCCGCTTTTCTATGTCTCAGCAATATCTGAACCCGGAAATCGTACTCATTTCAAGCTTTGGGGGTGCTGTAAGCATTCGCAATACGCTGGGCACGTGACCGTTTTTACATACAGTGCGTAAAGCTTCGAGTCAATGGTGTGACTCCCCCTTTATGGCTCAGCGTCAGGTTTGCAGTCCCGCCATGTTGAAACCATACAGATTGTCCGTAAGCGAAAGGGACAAAGGGTACCAAGTCCGAAAGCTCGCAATGCAAAACCCAACCCGACCAGCGCTCGTCTCACCGCAGCTGGCGCGCTTTCATACGAACTATTAAATCTGTGCCCCTCTTGTGCTCTTATGCTATGTGTTAGTCTCCCAAAGGCTATCTCTATTCTTCTACCGTACAGAGTGCCGAAGTTCTCGCACACGAAGTCATCAACTTATAGAGAAACGCAGGTCTCATTGGATTGCATGACTTGCAGGCTTTCCATCTGGGTAGCTTCTTCTTTTATCGAAATCCTCTTGTCCGTTAAAACCGACCGAGAATTCCCTTTTTGTCTTGCACGTGCTCTCAAACAGACCCAAACGGAAAAGTTCGTCATTGATGGTTCTCCCGTGTTCATTTCCTGGAGCAAGAACAACTTTACAGTCCGGGAAATGGTGCAACGGCAATGACAGACGCGCTGTTTAGAACAGACATCGCAATAGGCCTAAATCCGTCTCCTAATTACTTCTTCAGTAAATTGGCTGATGCACATCGGGAGCTTAGGCTACTCAACCTGGAACGCTCGAGCTCAACAAACACAACAAACAAGCGATGGGAGGCTGGATGCACGGTGCCAGGTTTCCCACCACTCTTTTATCAACAATGCATCTCAAGCACCGAGTTTCAGCTGCTCGTCCATGTCGTCCCTCCCTCTTTGCCCACCCCTTCGCAGAGCTTTGCCACGTTTTTTTCCTCTCCCTGACAACTTTCAATCCGGGGGTGTCAGAATTATTGGGTCCCATGAACAGTACGCTCGCGTTTCGCTAGCTTGTATGTAAATACGGAAGGGAGAGTTTACCCAATGCACATTTCAGTCTCCGTTTCCCATAACGTGCGAGGAACCCATTGAGGACTTTTCAAAGACGAGACAGATTAGGACAAGTTTGCCATGCACGGGACTGACTTCATCGCCACCCCACCCACACACATACATATATAGTCAAACCGCCCACCCTTCAATCATCGCACTACTCAACGCTGTAAATCGTACCTAACGGACTGAATGGATCAATAAAAAAGGAACTCCCTCTCTCTCACCTGTCGATGCATGTCAATTCCAAAAATGACCCACGCTCCAGTATCATTCGTCAAAGTAAATGAGCTTACCATGTTATCATTCACTGTCTGATTTCAACCTCAATTAACCTATATCCAGACCAACCGTGAGGGAATTTTCCCCACGAAGGGAAAACGTTCAATACAAACGGAGGCGAACTCAGCTGAAAAGCAAACTGTCAAGTGAATTTAATGCAAATCGGTCATAACTTTTTAGTCATGACGTGGATCTGTTTCACTGTAATAAAGGGGTACCAATAAATGGCAAAATTACCACCTAAAATTAAAATCGCAACCATTAATTGGTTCCTGCTATCAAAAAACGAGCTTGAACTATCAAATGATGGAAAGTATTACTAAAAATTGGTACTTATCACCAAAATTTTGGAAGTGTTTTCCCTGTTATTGGGAACACTTCCCAAAAATCGGTAGTTTTTATTTTACTTTTTTAACGTGTGGTGGCTTTGAAAGTTTCCAATCCCGCTCCAAAGTCTGTTACGTGTGCTCCCCTGCTATGAGTTTTCAATACAATTAGCTGTTTAACGTTTCTCGTCCTATTTTTAAATAACTTTACATTTTGACGACAACAATGCAATTTCTCCTTGAACACGCGTTGGGGTGGGTCATAGAACATTCGCGTAAGGATGGCGTGAGAAAACGCTCGAATGTTGGAAGTTTTAGTCAATAGTTGTAAGTTTTTTTGTTTACTCTTATGGTCTTGAGTGCTTTTACATTTCTTACAGTTGTACTAATGAATGCTGTTATCTATGTGTATTTCGGACATGTTTGATAATATATATGTTCTAAACAAATAAAAAATGGTGCTGAAATTGAATTCACTTCATTACCAAACTTTGAATAAATATAATCATTATTTGGAAGTGCATATTAAGTTCATTATAAGGTGCTCAAGTCTACCAATTTTAGTTTTATAATGTCCCTATTTTTTATACTATTTTATTGGAGCGTTTCTACCACCAATTATTGGTGGGAAAACAGCTCCAGCCTGGTTCCCGCTGTTTTAGGTGCAATTTTCCACCATTAATAGGGGGACATTTTTTACAGTGATATATTTGTATTTTAACCTAATTATCGTGTATTTTCATTGACTTATCCTCGTGTTGAATATGCAAATTTTATTAGATTTAAATACTGATTGTGAAAAAAACAATGTATGGTGTCACTTGCTGCCCTACCGTATATTGTAATTTCTCTGTGGTTTACATTTGCTTCCCAGGAGGTCAAAGCCTTTTTAATAACTTTTTTTCTTTTTTTCTGGTTATTTTTATGTTAATGTTGTTGCTTTTAAGTTAACTTACAATGTGATAATACTACGTTAATTTTATTCTGAGTAGCTAAAAAAAATCTGATCCAAGCCCGCCGTTTGGTTTCTAGGCTTTATCGCCCACATGTTACTGTTTTGTTTGCCTTGAATCTTATACAGCTCTGAAGCTTAATTAAGTTAGCGTACCAAGGATTTGATCAGCATAACAATACAATATCATTCTAGCTGCTGCGTTTCACTATACTGCGTTCTGCACCTTGTTTACTTCAGAGGAGAGGGGGATTATCAAAAGTTGCAAAGAAAGGGTGTCGATGACTTCATTTCGAAAAAAGCGCGTGTGAGCTGCTCCATAGGATTAGGCCTTCACAAAAAGTGATGACGACCAATGACCCTAACCGTTTGGACTCGTGGAATAAAGCCTTTGAAAAAGGGGGAAGCCTATGCATAATAGCCTGCCAAAGTTCTAAAACCGTTTCACAGGCTTCACCGATCAACGTAGGGGCACGTCGCAAAGATCCGATTACAAGTATACAGTAGAACGATTAATTTCATTTAGCTAAGCGTGCTCGTCTTGCATTCCATGCACACCGTGCAAGGTTACCTTTCTGAAACGACTAGTAGAGACGTGTGGAATTTCGACGACCGCTAAGACAAAGCAAGCCAAAGTTTGCTGGAAAGCACAAGACACTATCAATTAGGGCTCCCTTGACGCGTTCCGATGTTTTTAAAAGTCGTAAACGTCGTAACAATGTCGTCTTGTAGGAATGTGTTCAGTGCACACACACGGAAGTAATGAGCCGGTCTCACGAAGTTAGATAGTTGAAGTTCGATAGTCCGGAATCCTGGTACACATACGCTCCACAATTTGAACTGTGCACGTTGGGTACGTTGAAAGTAAAGGGGAAAATAAAGCAACAAAACAGCAAATTTTGTTGACTCACGCAGGTGTTTGTTTTCCAGTGTTATAAAAAACGGTAAGCGTACTTGTACGTACACGTAAAATCCCAAGAGTTAACTACACGGAATCGTTGTGAGTGAGAAGACCGTACTCGGAGAGATAAGGGTTTGGGTACAACAATGATCTTACACACCGTGCCACCAAAAAGAAACCAGCACCCTTCGACTTCCGCACCCGGCGTACAACTGGATCCGCACTCCAGGGAAGCGTCGATGGAAAAAGGGGCGTCGTGGGGGAAAAGGCACCCAGCGCGTCTACGGCTCTCTAACCGAGGTGGAGTGTGTGCTATGTATGCGAGGTTGGCACTCTCCAAGCGCACTAAACATGAAGGCCAGTAGTAATCTGAACTATGAACCTGACCCCGCCATGACTAATGATCGTTTTTCTTTTCACCTCATTCATCTTTCTTCACTCCTTTTTTATGCACACGCCCTGGCAGTTGTCATCTATGCCAACGTCTGCCGCACTGCCCCTCACTTAATAGTGTTTTGACTCTTCCGTGTTTCACAACAATGCGGGTGGAAGTGCAATAAAAGTGCGCGTGTGTACCTTTGCAGAAAATGCGACATTCGCGAACCCAGAAAGTCAGTCATATCATATGAAACGTGCAATAACGTAAAGTTCTAAGATATTAAATCTGCCACAAAGGGCAAACTTAGTTTAATAACTTTATTATATACATTTCTACATGTTTTTCTTCTCTTTTTGACACAAAAACTCTTCTTCGCATGTACCATCTCAATTTTCAAAATATTGCTAGTCTGCTTCAGAGGAAGACAGTTATTTAATCCATTTTCACAGATGGTATGTTTATTCAATAACTTATTATTATTTTAAATTTTTTATTATTTTTTAAGTCCATTTATAAAAATTATGTGTTTTTATAAATATACGAGAATGCATTTTACAGGGTGATGAAGCATTTTTATTAGATAAATTTAAAAGTTATAATTCATGCACTTTTGTAAACCACCGGACTGAAAATATTTTAGGCCTCTCTGACAGTAACCAGAAAAGGCGAATTCACACAACTTCCATACCAAATAATCCAATATTTTAATGTTTATTATTTACATAGTTTAATATTTTTGTACATTAAACTTAGTTTTATAGTTTCGACGACAATACATTCTACAGGGTGATCAGTCATTCCATACGAACCGAAATTAGCCTACAATATTTTCCTTTTTTTAAAAAAAAAACTACCGAAGTGTAACCACTTTCAAGCTACGCTGACTTTTGGGTAAGGGCAACAATGATGTTCGAAACTGGGTTGCGTAGGCCAGTCTCGCGGGAGCATTCCGAACATTTTTAAAATAAATGTTAAACAAACTTGCAGAGTGCTTTTTTTTCTTAAGGAAAATGCTTGTGATGGTCCCTTGCACACGCACTATACCTTTCAAGCTATGGTCTATGCAGCTGAAATTCTGTCATTCCTAGGCTCAACGTTTTACTTTTAACTATATCTGACAAGCGTTTATTTAGAAAGCTATCTAGATTCATTTATCTAGATGTATTTTTGACTTTCCAAAATATATAAAGATATGACTTAAAGCACGAGTTAAAAGTCGTTTTCATACAATAGTCGAATTTTGTCTCTAACACATATGCCATTATCGAAAAACTTTTAACACGGATATATTTTTTAAATATTTATATGGGTTGCTTTATTGTAAACACCCGTTGTGTTTCCCGATGGTAATGAACAGTTTCTAATATACTCAATGACTTTACGAAAGAGACTGTCCTGTCAGATCTTCAATTATAGTCCGATTACACCTTATTTCGGGTCTTAATCACTTGATTGACCTGAATAAACAAGATTTGGTAGCACGTAAAATGCTCCCTACTTTACATCGTTACATATATGTAACAAGTAGTATGAGGATCTTTCCCCTTGTTTCATTGTAACTCAAAATCAAAATTCATTATGTTGTGCCACTGTCGTTATTACGACACTCGGTGCAGCAGAATTTAAGTGACTTAGTGCAACAGCCACTTTCAAGCTACGATGCGCAGCGAACAGGGCAACAACGAGTTATTGTAATTGCTCCTTTTCAAGCCACGTTGGAAGGTGGTCAAAGCAACAATAGACGCCATTGCCTTTCGAAAACATTCGACCACGCGATAGCCCTCTCATCATTGTTGCGAGCTGACTTCCAATCAAGACGACAATGAGTTTCCTTGCCCTTGCAAAAAAAATCTACGCGATTGATTAAACTGCTTAATTGATTGATTTTCGGAATCACTACAGACAATTTACAAATTTGAAGCAAATTAACAGTAACGTGCAAAACATACAGAATTACTGAAGCTGAAGAACCTACACGAGTTAACTGAGGAAATAAGATCTGTGCAATTAGCACTATACGACAATACATTAAGAATAACACTTAAAGTTCTACTAATCAATCTTGCTTTTAAATTCATGCACGTTGCGCCAAAAAGAGAACAATGCTAGGATAATGTAGGTTTATATCGGCTTGCAAGTTAATACCTTGTTTTCGACAATAGACAACTTTCAACAATCGTAACTTGCGAGTGAAGCAATAACCGACTTACTGCAATAGTCCTTCTGATTGGCAACAATGGGGGTGAAAACGAGCGTGGATAGCGTTAATACGGCCCACAGGAGCGAACAATAAAAGTAAGTTACTGCAGTAAGTACGGCGCAAATTGTGAACCTAGGCCACAATACTCCATAGAGAAGTCCCTAGTTGCAATTTACAAACCCACAAAAATGCAGTCTACCTAGTCCGGCTCAAACATACGCAGCTGCCACATACTCTACTCTACAGGTCTATACAACTTGGTAGTACACTACACATCACAGACACTGAGGCCTATACGACCCTATAAGGTCAGATAATGAACAATCCTGTGGCCCATGATCTCCTACTTTTCACGGCATCCCTTCCCTCCAAATCTGTGTTAAAGCGAGAAGTTGGCCCAACTTCTCCCCCCCGACGCACCCCATGCCAACTCATGATATCCCATGTTAAAAACCCCCATCCAGGAAGCAAAAACTGTGCTCGCACCTGCCCGTGATTGAGTTATAGATATGCTAACGCATAAAAACAGTAATCCTGTCTAAAGCTAAATAAATGAAAAGCCCAAATATCTTTTTCCCATTACCGCAAATCAACACCCCCTTTAAGCCTAAAAGTGGCAAGCTGGCATCCGACATGTATACGAGGTCTTGAAAGCTTGGAGGTGAATCTCCAACGCTGCCTGGACCTGCACGTGCGGATGCATTTTTCATACGGATCTCATTACCGTCAGAACCCGACGAGTTATTTGACAAGATAACACTTGAAGAAGAAAAGAGTTGCAAGAACCAAATCCGTGTAAGCCTACCCCAAGCAAGTGGATTTCAGAGCGATTGCTTTTATTTCGCCTTCGAAAGCGTCTTTAGCACCATTCACAAGGATGCGCCGACAGAAGAGGCGGAGTTGGCATTAGCAGTTCTATCAATCAAGACCTAACGCCCTTTTCATGTGGCGCAAATTGAAGTGCATTCTCTCCTACTGACAAACAAAACAGGGGGATTTTGGTGACCTTTTCTCTACGTATGGACAAAAGAACTAGTTTTACTTATCTCCAGTTATCCTATTCTTTCACGTTCTACAATAGCTCTTTGTTAAAGGCTACACTTAACGAACAAGTTTACTAGGAACTGTTGGCATGCTATTACAGGAGAATGCTGTTTTTGATGTGTTTTCGATTTTAGCGCGGTGAAGATATGCATTCGTAGGAAAATATTTTAATTCTGTCTTGTTGTAATGTACATATAGCTTTGATCGGTAAGAGAGCGATTTATGACATTATGACATACATTATTTAAGACATTATGCAAAAACTCAAAATAAATCTAATATACAAAACAGAGAATCAGACTGCGGAAGACGATACGTCGCAAATGCAACACTGGTCAAAGCTCAAAGTCAAAGCTCCCAACAGCTTGGAATTTTACATTGCTATTTCCAGCTTTTTTTCACATTTAGGGAATTTGTCAAGAAATCACTGATTGTCTCGGGAAGTGTTGACGAATTTCGGGAATTTGCAACTTGCTGACACGTTTGGACTTGAAGCTACCTTAAATGTCAGGGAAAAGGGTGAAAAAAATTTGACAGCTGACAGAGACAAATTGAACTCAAAGTAATCTAGTAATTCCGTTCCCTAGCAATCCATATCAACAACAATACAAGCGCATTATCCGTCATTGGGCACAACTAATCAGCCACTCATCCGTCTGGCTTATGAAAAATGCACAAGATCTGCAGAGAGAAACGGATCAACACAGATACGTCTTATTTAGACCGTATTTTTCACACCATTGGTGGTAGCCAACACCCGTTCTTGTATGTCACAGCCAGCTGACGCCCCATAAACAAACCCCTCGGGGTACAATTAAACCCTAAATGAGGTTAAACAAGTTCCCCTCTCTTTGAACATATCACAAGTCACACGGTAGGGGCATCGCATCAATAATCAACGGCTTCATAACTTGTACTCTATAATCATAACAACAGCCGACTTTAAACTCAAGCTTCCCCTCACAAAAGATACAAGCCAAGCAAAAACTTAACTCACATAAAATGCTAACCCTTCCTCCCAATTTGCATAAGCACAACAGCAACTCTTTATATGCCATGTCATATCCCTTTATACGTCACGCTAAGCGACAACTGACGGTACAGTCATAACGTGTTTCACTCTCCCCCCCCCCCCCTTTTCCTGTATACCTATTTCCATTCCCCGAAGGTGTCAAATTCTGTAACTTAGAAAAATGTTAGTACAGTTGCAGTAGGGTTCAAATAAAAATGTCTTTCTTTTGCTCTCTCTCTCTCTCTTTCCCCTTACTGTGAAATCTTTTTTAAAACAGAGCGGTACATGAGCTGTGCGAGTGCCAAGGTTAATTACGCAAACTCACGTGTGCTAAGACTAAAAAGCTAGCCCCTCCACCCTCTTCGTCTTTCAGTGGTGGAAAAAACGAAGGGAAATAGGTTGCATGTTTTGAGTACAGGGTTGCATTCTTAACCTTTTTACGTTGACAGTTACACGCCTAGTCAACGTCTGCTGAATGTCAAATTCGTGCAAGCTGCTCCATTTCACAACAATAGGAGTTTTCCCCTTTTCGGCTCGCAGTACACGGCCCATCAGAGACAACACAAAGCCCCAAATGAGTACTTCCTTGCCGTGTATATTAGCTTTTTGGGACTCCTACGGACCCGACTTGCTCGGCATGCATGTCCTTTCGCTCCTCATTAGACAAAATGCACATAAGCTTCCAAAGAGGGAAAAGTGACCCCCTAGTCACCGTTCTAAGGAAGTTCCTCTTCTTCCAAGTGTTGACCTACGCACTTGGTTCCCATTACACTGCGTAAACAAACTGCCAAGTACACAAAATCTAGAAAATTGGTCCTGCCATAAATGCACCGTTCGTTTACGTAAATTCACTTTTTTAAAAAGTAATTTAATTTTGGTTAACCAACTACTGTGCACAGCCGGATTAACTGCAATGCAAAACTACAAACCTTCGTACAAACGACTTGGTTAATCTTTAAACATAAAATATACCAACCACGGGTCGAATATCGAAAAAAAATAGGATATCTAATGTGCTAAGATTTAAGTTGAGTTCTTTTTAATTTAGATCTTTCGGCGTTTGCTGGCTCATTGTCGTAAGTTATGAGGTTTGAATTATTTTAAGTGTGTTTAAATAAAGAAATGTTAAACGAAATGGCGTTTTAATCATTCCCAAGTATTTTGAACAAAGAATTTTAGTTATTATTAGCATTAACAGAATACATTTTATGAAGATTTGGGGTATCATTTTTCGCGGTTTTCATTCACGAGCGACCTACTAACCGTGTAAATGGGGGAATAATTGCACTGAACCGGCTTCACTTTGGCTTCCTATACGATGCTGGACAGAAATACGGCATACTGCAGTAATTTGGGGAGTTACCGAGCTGGCCAAATGCTAATCTCTAACGAGGCTCGTACACGACCAGGATTGCATTCAACACGCGAATAGAAAGTTAGACAGCAATTAATTTCTAGTTATTGCTAACGTTAGCGTGTAAACACAGCTAAAAGCCCTCAAGGGCGAGGAAGCTCAAGTCAGGCATATCACAGCCAAACCACACTACCTGTCATTAAGAAAGTTTTCTATTTCGATGAACATATCCCAACACACGCTAAAGTCTCATACAGCATACAACACCCTGATCGCTGGCGCAGTGAAACGCAACCGCTCGAGAAAAAAGGGTTTGGTTACGAAGTTTGCAGACGTCCATATTCCTGCCTCACAATGCATCACATGGGGCCAGGACTTCCGTTGAACTGTTTTGGGCCCCCTCTAGTTCCATCCTCCCTTTTAATTATGCAGAAAACACGGGTCTAGCTAGCAAGCTGCCTTGATTGGTGTCGGTGTTACACTAAGGTCAGTCTCCGAGCCCACAAACAAAAGTTTGAAATGGACGAGACCAGTCAATGGGAAGTTGGGGGTCCTATCTACCTTCTGCCATCTCTCTACATGTATAGTCTAGTACAGCACCTTGTTAATGGACAATACATGACCAGTGAACTGAATAAACCTCCGTAGCGGTCATCATTCAAATCTGGAAAATGCCGCATATTTTTTCAACAATACAAGTCATGAAACGTTAGCTATGAAACTTGGGGCCACTGTTAAAGCGTAAGATGATTGAAACAGTCAATGTTCCCAGTTGTGATCATCCAAGCGAGAAAAGCGGTAATATCACGGAAATGTGAGCATAACATCATTAGGTTGTATAACATCAGTGGTGGCTTGTTGTATAGCATAACGGCGCCACACCCACCTGTGTGTAAGGAATATAACGCGCATAGCCACAATGCTACGCTCTACGCATGATTACGAACCGTTTAAACGCGAGAAAACCTTCACTTTTCACATTCTGTACCCGCGTTCAGCGAAACAAACAAAAGGGGCTAAATTTAAGTTGAAAGTTGATGTTGCTTACCTTCGACGGAGGATGTTGGCCGTTACAAAATATTCCAATATTCAAGCGTCAAGGAACCTCAGGTTGGGCCGGAGGGCAGGTGGTTTGTCGGATTTTTGGTTGCCACAGTCCCCAAGCGCAACGTGCTATAGGGGCGTTGGTCTTGGGAGTATAAGAAAAACAGTAACACTTTTTCGCACGTTGCAGATCCTTTTTTCTGAACTGGGTTAATAACAGCACGATAGCGGAGAGCAAATATCCAGTTTTCAATGCACTTAGATTAACTCCACCCAAGATATAAACACTAAAGAAACTGAGCAGCACATAAGACTGCTTCTTAGGAGATCTCCTCTACCTTGTCTCCCTCTAGATGAAAGGCTTTGGCTTCTTACCTGGCGCGCATACCTGCGGACCAAGGAGGAAATGGACAGAATTGTAAAGTGGCTTGACCCTGGAGGCATTCAAATTTAAAATCTGGTTTCGAGTTCAAAATGCGACATCACAGCCATCTGCCGGATTGTTAAGCATGTAACGAAGGAACAAGCGCGCAACCTGTAGGTGGCTGTAGTAGTAATATCGTAAAACATGTACACAAGATCTTCTCAATAAAAATTACCCAAAACAAAACTCCCCTATCCAAAGCGCCACGGTAGTTGCGAGAGCGTGTCCCACTCGATGCTCTTTCGAACGCTTTTTGACCCGATGCCCCAAGTTTATGTCACAGGTGACGTGTGGTTAGCACCGGGTAGGTTTTATTCAAATCGTTTTTATTGAGAAGTATTTTCCAAACAAGTGACTCCCAAAAAAGTCCTATGTTAACGGCATGGCACTGTGTAAAAAATAAAAAGTGACGCTGCGGGACACTAGCGTGTGACAGAGCCCAAAGTGGGACACACTCGCGCAACTGCCGTGGCCTTAGTAATAAGAGTTTTTTTTTTCTAAATTGAGAGTACTGTATATGCATGAGCATCAGATTGCCGAAGTAAATTTCAGACAAAGAATCAAATTGTAGATCAATACAATAAAAAATTGAAAGCAGTTGTATAAATGTTTAAGGTGTTACATTTTTTGTGCATTCCTAAAGAACGTCTCAATAAAACCGAGTGTCTCCCCAGTTGTTGTCAAAATTATTACATTTTTTTTAGAAAAAGGCAAAAATAATAAGCAGCCCACAGCCAGTATGCACACGTAATGCACCCTTCTCAATCTGCTTGGAAATTCTTTTCTGTTTGAGGTTAAATGTGATAAATATTTTCCTTCCAATTTGCAAGTTTTGTAATGAACTTGCAAAATAAATTACGTTTATGCTACTCTTCGTAAATATAGATTTTAAAATTCCTCAAAGGTTCGAATATTACCAGCTTTGGAGTTTATTCCAAAAGAACCTATGAAAATGCGGTACGGCTAACATGAGAAATAACTACCCTGAGAAGCAAGCCATAGCGCCTACGAGCTAGTCTCAAGGTGTTGAATCATACAAGGAAAAGCAAAAAGAGACTATACATCTACAAAAATTAGTAAATAATTTCATTTTTACTGAAATTGTATTACATTTGTTATAATTTCAAAATTTTGTAAATGAATTTCTATAAAATCATCCACACGAAACTTTTTGTACTGCACAGCTTTGGCGCTTTCTTGTCTCACAATGCATACAGATGGCGCATGCGACAAGCGCGTCGTGAAAAATATTTGCAGTGAGGAAATAGTTGGTACAAATTGTATTAAACCAAACAATACATGATAAAACCCGTCAGCTCTGTGTATTTAAGGTGCTAAATGTTCTCTCCTAAAACCATTTATCCAGATTTTTCAAAATGGCGTGATATAGATAAGTATTGTTGTGTGGCGGAGGCGTCCATAATCGTCATTATCAGCAAATAGCGTTTTAATTTCGCGTTGGATGTATTTCATTGTAAAAAGTGCAGCTCCAAGTGGAAATATTTGCTTCTAAGTTAGTGGGCTTAAGAGCACTTTCAAGACGGTGAGCTTTGTGGTAAATTTGTAAAGATAATCTTTTAAAAACCCTAAAAGATTTTTATTTTAGCCCTCTAATATGTCTGGAACCGCGCGCGCCAAGCGTCACGTTTAAAAATAGTGACATTAGTAAGAAACAATTTTCTTTACTTGGGGTACACTTTCAGGTGAAGTGAAGCGATATGTACTGTAAATATCACACAAATATGCGGATTTTTTTCTTGCCAGTTCAGTTGCCATCATGGAAAGCAGTTTGGAGCCTAATACTGATGTGCAGCCTCAAGCATATAGTGACGATGAGGATAAAACTTACTACCAAGACATTATACGCTATTTGCAAGAGGGCAGATTTCCCGATCTAGCTACTGAAGTCTACCGAAAGCAAATCCAGAAACGTTCCATGAAACATTTTGTAAGCCTACTTCAGAGATGCAAAGAGAAATGCTATGAACGCTAGTGGATAAAGAGCTAATGTTAATCCTTTTCGTTTCTGGATAAACTAGATGCATGAAGGGATATTGTACTTCAGAAAAAGGCGCCATAACCTGAAAGTAATTCTCGGGAAGGAAGAACGTACCCAGCTCCTTCAGTCTTTACACATTCACCCCAAAACCGGTACATTCATAAGTGAGGCCTTTTAGTACGAGTCTTTGATATCTTCCTAATAGGTGCACATCTGGGTCTTCGCAAAGTGCACGACGCCTTGGTTCAGAATTACTACTGGCGGACCTGTTACACCGACGCGAGCCTTTTGATCAAGCAATGTGCCGGTTGCTCTGAAACTGCGCCGCTAAACCTTCCTAAAGACGAAGATATGCCTTTAGATTTAGAATCTGCCCCTTGCAGTAGTACGTTGTGGCAGCGATTGGAATTACGAATCCATGGACCGTATCCTCCCACCGGTGCCAATCACACCCACATCGTTAGTATCCTTGATCCTTCCTCAGGCTGGGTAAGTGCGGCAGCCTTACGCGGTGAAAATCTTGCCGCACAAATAGCCCGCTTTTTGTTTCAAACGTGCTCTGATTTTGGCCCGGTGCCATGCTTTGTCCAGAGCGACGCATACCTCTTCGAACAGGTGCAATCCAAGTAAGGCCGGTTGGCTCAAATTTGCCCAGGAAAAAACGTTAATGAGGTTGTCTTGTGCCTCCCTTAGCTTGGCTGGCAAGACGTTAGGTTCCCTGTCTTTTCATCAACTTCTACGTCAAGCGAGCGACAGCAGTGCACTGGGGGGTCTTGCCACCAAATGGATACCCAAGTTAGACGAACTAATTTCCTCCCGTCCTAATGACTGGGATGACCAGTTAGTCGAGTTTTTATGGCAGGTAAATGAAAACAGCATTAGAGTTTCATTTGTCACTTCATTACACTACTTAATCAAAATCTCCCTCTCCGTATACTATTTCGCAATGCGTGGAGACAGCTCCGAACCACGCCTCATGACAATATGCAGCTATCAGCCTTTGTCATCATGTTTGGCCGCGAGCCCAATGACAACTCAAGTGGCGTGGCACTATCTTTCGATCACGTGTCAACTCCAGCGAGCGTAGAAGCTGCCCCAGAAGAAATAACAGCCCAAATGTGTCAAACTTCCACGGCGATTGACAGTGTACCTCCAACAAGGCGACGCCTACGCAGCGCCACTTGGCAAGTAATGAAACAAGTTAAGCATAGCGGTTGGTTCACGTAATGAGCCTGTAATTTTCCCTTCTCTGGGTCCAGTGTCGGCATTGCAGCCAGGTTTTTACTTCCAAAATTTCGTTCAACATCCACCAGCGAATGCATATCGAAGAAGCCAAACGCCGAGGAGCTTTAGACGGCGAAGAGCCTTTGCGTACGTTTACAGAAAACCAAAGAATCACAAGGAAGCCTTTCTTGCGCAAAAAATCCCGTTTATCACGATGGGCTGAATTAGCCCGCGCCCGAGCGCGTCACACTCTTAATAGTGCTGCCACAGCCGCCTCCACAGTGGATAGCAATAGACCGGAAGCTAATACCGATGACACCGTAGCTGCCGTTAAAGCACTGCTAGCGCTGACTAAGGAAGAACGCTGCAAGCGGGGCAAGTATCGGCGCTACACACCGGAATTGCGCGACGAGATAGCGCGCTATGCGATTTCGCGCGGGGTATGCGATACCACGCGCGTTTTTTCAAGCCGTCTCGGGTTTAACGTCAGCGAAAGCTCGGTGCGCAATTTTATCAAAGCTTATACCAACTTCACGCCTGAAATGAAGGAAGAGATTGGCAAAAGTGCGGTGCAGTCAGGCGTGGAAGCTACTCAGCAATTATACGCCAGCAAACTGGGACGTGATCTCCGCCCAGCCATTATCCGCAAATTTAAACGCTTATATCTTCGTAAGCATCCCGAAATCCACCAACCTGACACTTCATCCTCCCCGGTTTCCTCCCAACGACAGGCAAATAACAGTCTTCATGGCAATGCAAACAAAACCTCAGGCGCTGTCATTCGAACCAAACGCGTCTTCTGTCCGTCCATGAAGGACGAAATCGGTCGTTTCGCGGCCGAACACGGCATCGCTGCCACCCTTCAACACTACACCGACAAGCTGCAATTTGCCGTCAAGGAAAGCACGGTCCGGAAATTTCGCAAAAAATACACGGATTCGATCCATGCTGTTGAGCCTCGCTCTCCCGCTCCGAGCCAAGACAAGAACAGGGAAGAAGTCTTTTTCCCTTCTCCCGCCGTATCAGGTTGTCTTGAGTCCGAAATGGAGGTCATGCACCAACAGTCTTCCTCCCTGACCTTATTACACCCCAGTCAGCATCCTCCTTATAGCAACAACCCTTCTTCAGCCATCTTTAACCCGTTACCACCCCCACCGCCTTTTCCTCCTCAGCTCTGTCCTTCTCGCGACGTAGCCCATTACGGCCCATTGCAGCCCCATTCTCAAGTAGACCATCATAATTTAGAAAGCAGCCAAGTTTCAGTCCCGTCTGCAGCCTATGATTGCCCGCCGCTGTATAGTCACGCTAGCAATTATCCAGTTCCTCTTACTAATCAGAGCCAACAGCAGCATCAACTTAGCGAGTACACGGAACCGTCGCCGCTAGCATTCCATCACCATCCCGGCCACAGCTTCTCCGCGTCCCAGCAACGCCAGCGAGCGTCATTACCTGTCGCTATCGGTTCGCAGCAACCAAGCATAAGCAATCCCCAAGCTTACAACCCTGTTTATCATGTGGCCAGCTCGCCTGGGGCTGTCAGTCACGTCAATTTAGTGCAGCAGCATCCTTCGCACATGCTACTGCCACCTCCACCGACTTTTCAGCAGCACTTGAGCATGGCTAATAGCCACCACCACCATCATGCCAGTGCACACTCATTACCACCGCAGCCAGTCGTTCTCCCGTTGCCATTGTCGTTAGAGCGCAAGAATGCGACGGCAACTGACGTGGAAAGCCGTGAAGAAGCTGCAATATTACCCGGATCTTCTTCACGCACGGTGGCAGGAGACGTGCCACTGTACCCACAGCAGCATCATTTGCGCAAATCTGACGCAGATAAGAACTTGATTACAGTCCCGTCAAGCAACCAAAGCTTCAGTCCTTCCCACCAGCACATTGCGTTATTGTCTGCTCCCTCTCACAACCACCAACAGCTTCAGCCTAATAAGGGAACGCACCAGCACCGAGATTTATTAGCTGAAGCCGCCGCTGTAGCTACTGCACCTGATCTACAACAACAGCAGCAACCGCCTCTTCCCGGTTTATCTGTTGCTCCGCTGACCTCATCAATTTCTGCCGGTGATACGGAACCTGCTGTTGCGCTGGGACGCCTTCAGAGGTATCGACGGACTAATCCGCGTAACGATGCTCACGCTGAGCAAGACAATGCCGACCGCGAAGGTTATTATCACACCGAAGATGAAGAAGGGGAAGAAGTGGATGAGCCTGACAGTTACGAAGCTGATGAGCGAGTCACGAGGCGCAGGAAAAGGAACCGAGCGGCCAGTCAGCCCCGCCGGGGTAACTATGCCAGCTACAGTCCGGAGTTACGAGCCGAAATTGGGAAATACGCCATAGAACACGGGAATCAGAAAGCGATGCGGTATTTCAAAGAAAAATTGGGCTTGGATATTCCAGAAAGCACGATTCGCGGGTTGCGTGACAAGTATGTAGTCAAACGTGTCCAGCGCGGAGAAAAAGAAGTCACTTCATTAGGATTCGCTCAACGCGGACGTCCCATGCGTTTGGGAAAATACGATGGCATGGTACAAGATTGCATTCGCCAGTTAATCAAGTCCGGAGAAAAAATATCCTCTTTTTTGTGCATCGCTACTGCCAAGCAAGTTCTCATGCAGCACGAACCTGCTTTACTCGAAGAAAACGGAGGTCCTATCAAACTAAATCCTACATGGGCCAAGTCGTTCCTAAAACGCATGGGTGCTAACAATCTTGCTTAAATGAATATGCTAATGAGATAGAGAATGTATACCAACTGTGAAAAAGAAAGGTGTGCTGGGAGAAAATACATAACTAAAAACACTCTTATATGTTGATTTTACGCGAGTTTTTTTGCATTATCAACTTCTTTTTCCGACGTAAAGCCACACAACAAGGAAGCTTTCTGCAGCGCAGCAAGATGGGCAACGTCCTACTTGGGGAAGAAATCGGTCCACGGTGATTGGAATGCGGTATCTCGGTCGCCTTGTCACATAAAGTGTTCAGGGGGCTCATCGTAAGCTGCTGGCGGTATTGAGCTTACGGTGTACTGAGTGAGGGGGTTGCTTGCTTCACGTCTAGCTTGGACTCTTACCCAGCAGGAGAGCTTTCGCAAAACTTGTAACTCGTCTTTACGAACGACACAACTTTTGGCTTCTAGCCTATATGCCTCTTTTACCCTTCACTAGGAGAGAGAGAAAATCTTAGGAAACTTAGCGAATCTGAAACAGCACAAGCAAAGGGGATTATGCACCCCCTTCTATGTTAGCTTTCTAACGTGCATTTTTTGTAGTTTTTCTTCCTTTCGTCGTACTTTAGAGCCATAACTTTTAGCATATCTAATGTGGTGGGTTGTGGTGGGAGATAAGTGAATACCCGTTTTCTCCTGTCGCGCCTGATTTACACAGGGTGCAAAGAGGGGGCTCCCTGGAGCCGCCAGGTAATCTATTATACAACGGTACTCATACCGACTACAAAATTTCTTCAAAAAGAAAAAAAAAATACCGGAAAACAACAAAAAAATTCTAGCCTGTCTAAGATCATCTGCATTTCTAAAAATACGCTGAATGGGCCTAAAAAGAGTGGAATTCCTCCACGAAAAAAATATGAATTTTACGAGAAAGCGGGAAAGCCGAAAGAGCTTCGATAAAGGTACAAGCACGTGTTAATCGGCGCCGTTTTCTAGCGGGTGGGCCGCGTGGACAAGGCCCGTATGGATATTGAGGTAGAATTTTTCAGGTCAAAGGGTTGCATGGCCGTGTTTTGTTCGCTTTTGTGGCCACTGAGACCACTCAGCCTTCGACATGGAACGAGACAAGCTTTCCAGAAGCTGCATCTCTGATGATTGGGACAGAAATGTTCGGACAGAATCCTTTTGTCGATTTTAAACCTTTTTCCCTTATAAGACTCGAGGAAATAATACCCCAATCGTCCCTAATATCGTAAGATTTCGGTTCACCGGCTAATAAGGACACTATTACATTATTAAGAAGACCGGTTTGGAGAAAAACCTCCTTTTGGGTGGAAAAACGGGAAAACTTGAGAATAAAACTATAAGGTTTAAGAAAAAAAAAAGCTCTCAAGAATTTTTACCCCCCC